>CM045986.1:130528447-131153447 GCA_025175895.1 Wurfbainia villosa | reverse complement strand
TACACCATTATGCTGTGGTGTATAGGGCGGAGTCCATTGAGACAATATGCCATTGTCTCTTAGATAATCAAGAAACTCTTGACTTAAGTATTCACCACCTCGATCCGATCGAAATATTTTAATACTTTTGTCATGTTGTTTCTCTACTTCATTTCTGAATTCTTTGAACCTTTCAAAGGCTTCAGACTTGTGTTTCATCAAGAACACATACCCAAACCGTGAGTGATCATCGGTGAAGGTAATGAAGTAGCTATAGCCTCCTAAAGCTTGAGTTGACATAGGTCCACATACATCAGTATGTATTAGACCTAGTAACTCTCCCATTCACCTTTTCCGTAAAGGTAACTTAGTCATCTTGCCTTTTAAGCATGATTCGCATGTATCGTATGAATCCAATTCAAGCGATTCGAAATTCCACATCGGTGTAATTCGGACATGCGTTTCTTACTTGCATGGCCAAGACGACAATGCCACATATAGGAGTCTAATTGATTATCTTTTCGAGCACGCTTGTTGCTCGCTTCGATATTGAAAATGTCACTGGATACGTCCAACGTATAAATACCATTGCTTAAAGTTCCAGTCCCATAAAGAACTCCATTCAAAGTTATGTAACAACAATTGTTACTAAAAGTCAAATGGTACCCATTTCTATTTAAACAAGAAATAGAAATGATGTTCTTTATCAACGAAGGAACATAAAAGCAATTGTCCAGTTCTAAGACAAGTCCTGTAGGGAGTCTCAACAAATACGTTCCGATGGCGAGTGCAGCAACCTTTGCTCCATTCCCAACACGTAAATTTGACTCTCCCTTGACGAGTCTTCTTCTATTTCTTAGCCCATGTATGTCATTACATATGTTTGAGCCACACCCAGTATCAAATACCCAAGTGTCTGAGGAAATAGAATGACAATCAATAAAGAAGATTTCTGAAGAAGATGGGGCATCCGATGCCTTATCCTTCTTCACGAACTCAAGATAAATCTTGCACTTTCTTCACAAATGGCTCTCCTTGCCATAATGATGGCAAGTTTCCTTTTGTGTTAGTTCTACCTTCTTAGCCTTTCTCTTCTTTCCCTTCTGTTGTTCCTTTGACTTCCTCTTAGAACCTTTCTTCGAGGAATCAACTAACAATCCCTGCTCATGCTTCTCGAAGACTCCACAGTCTTGACATATTGGCGATACCACAGATGAACCTCCTAGCATCTCGGAGGTGAAGAGGAGCTTTGAGACTTGAACCTTTGAATCTCACTTGCTCATCAACCAACTCACAAAGATGAAGGACTACGATATGAGCATCCATATGCTCATGCTGCTTTCGTAGCTTGGGTTCCATCGTGGCTAGCATGATGCAACTCATTTGTTCAGAATCACTCACATGTTTACGATAGGCCAACAATTGGTCGAGTTGCATCATCACTACAGCGGGAAGAGGCGCCGAGGACATTTGCAAGCTTTTCAACCTTGAGAACAATTCTCAAGCTTCTAAGCTAGTCCATGAAGCTCGGCCCGATCAATTTATTTGAATCCAAAATGGAGCATAAATTCAAACACATCATGATCAATATATTAACTTAGAAATACAAAACGAGCATATATGAGAAAGATGATTTTAAAATGCATCAATATACATTTATAAATCCCATTCATTTTTCAAATTTCAAAAACCCCAAAATCACTTCGGGAGATTGTAGGTCCATCTCGAATGGGCTGATATCCATCATAGTTATGAACAACCTTGGAGAGAGTCAACAAGCCATTCATAACTTCGACGGTAGGTATCATCTATACGATTGCATATCACGTATATGCAACTATCACAATGTGCTATCAACTAATTGAATGTTCACACATACATCGGGTTGTTAACACATTAACAAGTATGCATCATATGCATAGCACCCCTTCACCTCCTTTACATCGACCTTGGAGAGAGTCCAACAAGCCGATGCTCGGGTTAAAGCCAACCCATTAATCAAGACATAGTTTTAATATGGTTAGGCGCATTCAACCAATTAGCCCAACTTGGAAGAGTCCAACAACCAAAGCTAACGATTGACCTCGACTCTTACCATATTAGTATTAAACTATTCCATGGTTTGAACATGTTGAGTTGAGGCGGGCTTGGAGAGAGTCAACAACCCAAACAAGCGACTCTGGTTCTAACCATATTAATGGAAGGTGTAGGCTTTAATATTGATTAAGGGTTTTTATGTCTCATCCTCTTTGCATGCAAATAACTATTATCTACATGGCATGGCATACATGGCATACATCTACATGTCACGACACGCATGGCATAATGTTATGCATCTAATGCAATTACATGGCATACAATTATGTCATGTATATAATTTCCTTATATGTCATAACTATTTATGGAAATAAAATATGTTTAAGATTTGATTCTCCAAATCAAATCATAATTAAATTAGGAAACAAATTTCCAAATCTAATCACATATTTTATTCATAGAATTATTTGATTAAGGAAAATCTATTTAGGAAACCAATTTCCTAAATCTTTAAAACTACTTATGGAAATTAAATATTTTAAGATTTGATTTCCCAAATCAAATCATGATTAAATTAGGAAACAAATTTCTAGAATCTAATCAAATATTTTATTTATGGAAAATATAAATTTCCATAAATACTTCCAACTTTCCAAAAGTGGAAGATTTCCATAAATACTTCTAGACTTTCCAAAATTGAAAAATTTCCATAAATACTTCTAAATTTCCAAAATTTAGAAAACTTCCAGAAATACATTATGACTATCGAAAAACTATTTTTACGATTATGTCGAAACACAACCTGGGCTCTGATACCACTGTTGGGTTTCCGGCACCGCGGCGTGTGTGTGTTCGATCATGTTTCGTAAACATGAGCACAGCGGAAGCAATAAAAATAATAAATCTATATTTATTACAACACACACAACACACGCATGCATTTACAACAAGTGTAGACATAACCGTAAATTAAAATTTGCAATAAAAAGAAATTAAACTACGTTATACCTTCCGTATGACGTGTAGCGGGAACGGCATCAACCGGAACGATCCTCGTAAGAATCGTCTCTATCCGTATCCACGCCGAGCTCCTCGGGATGACTTCGCTAAGTCACGAGCTTCGTCTTCGTACGGGTTACTAGCCTCGTGTTGAAGACGACGTGATCGAGAGATGATCACGATCCGAATCCAAATTCGGATCCAAAGCGAGTTCTCAAAACTCGCTTCTCCAGAGAGGTGTTCGTCAACCGTTTGACGAATCCTTCGTCCTCCACCTCAGAGGATTACCGGAGATCAAATCCCCGGTAAGTTAGCCACTGTCGGAGCACTAACCGTCGTCCAAACGACGCTCCGACGAGAGGAGAAGAAGCTGTCCAGAAAACTGGACAGCTTGGTGGAGGAGATAGGCGCCGGCCAACTAAGGAAGCCAAGTGCTCACCTTGATGCCAAACCTAAGGAGGATCGCCGGAACTCTTCCGGCAACAGCTCGACGCCGGCGAGGAGGAAGGAAGCAGCCTTACGGGCGCGGTTGGAGGAGCTATGGGCTGGGCGGCAAGAAAAGTTGGCGCCAACTCAAAAGGGGAGATGAGGTGGGCGGCCAAACTAGGTTTGCCTCTTCATTAGGGCTTAACAAACCCTAAAACCCTTTTTTATAGAGAACTAATTCTCTTAATGGTTATTGGATCATATCCATAAAGCCCGTTAACCCGCTCCATTAAGATAAGTTAAAATAAACCAAACCATGATGGTTTATTTTAAGTTAAAACGAACCGAACCAACCTTTGGTTCATTCGTTTAATATAAACCAAACCCTTTGGTTTATTCTCATCCATTGGATTAGAACCAAACCATTTTGGTCCATCCATTATGTCTTCATAAGACACTGCCCATCCACGCTTCCATTGCAACTGAAACAATTTCATGCTCGCTTTATGTTTGGTCCAACCAAACATAGTTTCTCTCGGTCTGAGAATCCCATTCTCAAGCTCGTTTTAAATCCTTTGGATTACACTCGTTGTGCGTGTGACCAAATAGGTTCTCGGTTTATGTTGGTCGCCTATAATTAACCATTAATTATAGAAGCGATCATGAGTGGCACCTAGTAGTACATCATGATCCCCAATTAACCAAAAGATCAACATTGATCCGTGAACTATTTACGAAACCCTTGGCACTCGAATGAATCGTGCCCCATTCCCTTCACTCATCTTATACCCACTTGGTTCAGGACATGGTCTATTGTGTCGATCCCCATTAAGGTCGACTCGTCACACCTAGCCCAAGTATCATTTCCTCGTCCTACGGATTCTAGTTACTCCACATGTATCGAAGAGTACTTTACTCTAAACATGTAATGCTTTGGCCAAAGACTTTAGTAACAATCCGACGAGAGGCCATGGGTATACATCTCCTCGCAAGGAGTGGTGAATCCTTTATAGGCTATTCAAACACCTTCGATCACTTCGACTTATACCCAATCATCCCGGGTCCACATCTCCTCGGAGATGTTTGCTTAAGATGTCAAAGCATAAGTCTCCATGATCAAGATGACTTGAATACCGCAAGTCAAAGGAACATCGCACTTAAGCCACGGTAAGAACTTCATTGACATATCTATATATGCAGAGAACCATATGAAGTCTTACTACGGTGGTCACTCAATGAACTAGTTACCATAACTAGCATCCACGATTAACTCCGGACATCACAATGTCTCCAGCCAGTGAGAATCAGCTGCTTGGATACACCAAGGAGTATACCTCGTGCTAGTCTCGACAGAATTGATGGTGTCCAACTCCATCAATTCATTGACTAGGGATAATTCCGATACATCACAATTACACATGTAGAGATACTCACTAGTTGTGATCCAATCACAAATTCTCTCATGCTGTGAATCGTATCGTGGACATTCAGTAAATGAGTTTAAGATCCAATCAAATACATGAAACATGTATACTCAAATAGTGAATCTTCATTTATCATATAAATGGTTCATACATAAGGCGATTGCCTTAGGACATCTCTCATATATTACTAACAGGGCTAACACCTTCCATTAATATGGTATGAACCATAGTTTATTTCCAAGTTTAGGTTATTAGACTCTCTCCAAGATTGCTTGGCAATGAATATGTTCAAATCATTTTAGACTCGATCTTTCATTTAAATAGTAAGAACCAAAGTTTAAGTTTCTAGTTTTGGTTGTTGGACTCTCTCCAAGGTTAATACGGATAGAGGTGCAATTAGATAATGTGAATTGGATGTATATGTGCTAATGAGTTAACAACCTAATGTTTTATGCAAAGATTCAATTAGTTGATAGCATAATGTGATAGTTATGTATATGATATATAAGTGGTATTGTTGATACCTACCATTAGAACTAAGGATGGTTTGTTGGACTCTCTCCAAGATTGTTCTTAACTATAATGGATATCAATCCACTAGAAAAAATTTACCATCTCTCGAATTCAAAGTGAGGATTCTTGAATTTGATAAAATAGTGAAAGTTTCTTTTGTTAATGTAAATTTTTTGCATTATAGATAAATTCATCTCTCTAATACACTTTATTTGTATGTCTAAGTTATTTAGTTAGAATAACATGTCAGCCTCCATTAACTTAAGATCAATTTTAGAAAGCAACAAACTGACTAGGCCAAACTTCTTGGACTGGCTTCGTAACTGGAAAATTGTTCTCAAGGTTGAGAAGCTAGCTTATGTCCTTAAAGATGGTCTTCCCCAACCTCCTTTAGACAATGCTTCTGGTGACCAAAAGTAAGCCTACCAAAAACATATTGTTGACTCTGATATAGCGAGCTACATTATGATAGCTTCGATGTCTCCTGAGTTGCAAAAGCAACATGAGCATATAGATGCTTATACGATTTTCTTTCATCTAGGTGGCTATTCGATGAGCAAGCTAGATCTAAAAGGTTCGAGATCACTAAGCATCTCTTTTGGTCGAAGATACAAGAGGATTCATCTGCAATGCAGTATGCACTGAAGATAAATGACTATTTGAACGGTTGGCATCATTATCGTTTATAATGAACCATAAATTAAGTATTGACTTAATTTTGCATAGTTTGACCGATAGCTATTCACAATTTGTGATGAACTATCAGATGAACAAAATTGAGTCCACTACTCGAACTAATCAACATGCTCGAAACAGTGGAGTCATCTATTAAGAAGGAATAGAAGACTATGATACTGGTTGACTCCTCAAAGAAAGGTTCTAAGAGAAAGTTAAATATTGGAGCTAAGGGGAAGAAGAAGGCAAAGAAAGAAGAACAAACTCCGAAGGGTACTTGTCATCATTGTGGCAAGGAGGGACATTGAAAGAGAAACTGCAGACATTATCTGGAGTCCCTGAAGAAGAAAAAAGCATCTAATACCAAACCTACTTCAGGTATTTTGTAATTGAATGTCATACCATGTCTTCTAACACTTGGGTATTGGATATCAGACGTGTCTCACATATATGTAATGACATATAGGGGTTGAAGAATAGCAGGCGGCTAGCTAAGGGAAAAGCAAACTTAAGAATTAGCAACGGAGCAAAAGTTTTTGTATAGCCATAGGGACTTATTTCTTGCAACTTCCTAAAGGACTAGTTATGGAGTTGATAATTGTTATTATGTTCCTATATTGATAAAGAATATTGTTTCTATTTCATATTTGAATAGAAAAGGTTTCCATTTAACTTTTAATAGCAATGATTGTTATATAACATTGAATGGTGTTCTTTATGCAACTAGAATTTTAACTAATGTAATCTACTAGTTAAATTTGTCCAATGAATTATTCAATATCAAAAATAGTAATAAACGTGTTAAATTAGATAATCAATTAACCTCATATATGTGGCATTGTCGTATTGGCCATATAAGTAAGGATTTCATGTCCAAAATGCATAAGTTGAGTATTTTGAAATCTTTTGAATCAGATTCATTAGATACATGTGATGCATGCTTAAAAGGCAAAATGTCAAAATTAACTTTTAATGAAAAGGTGATCGTATAGTTGATGTTTTGGGCCCTATACATACTGATGTATGTGTACCAATGTCAACTCAATCACGATGAGGTTATAGCTACTTCATTACCTTTATTGATGATTATTTATGATATGGGTATGTACACCTATTGAGATACAAATTTGAAGCCTTTGAAAAGTTCAAAGAATTTAAAAATGAAGTAGAGAAACAACTTGGAAAAAATATTAAATACTTCGATCGGATCAAGGTGGTAAATACTTAAGTCAAGAGTTTCAAGATTATCTGAAGGACAATGATATATTGTCTCAAAGGACTCCACCTTACACGCTACAACATAATGGTGTGGCTGAAAGGCAAAACCAAATCTTGTTCGACATGGTTAGGTCGATGATTCAACTTGCAAGTCTTCCTAATTCATTTTGGGGTTACGCACTCAAGACCACTGTATACTTGCTAAATAGAGTTCAGACTAAGGCAATCTCTACTACTCCATATGAAATATGGAATGGTAAGAAACCTTAGTTGTCTTATTTGAAGACATGGGTTGTCCTACTTATGTGAAGAGGACAGTGTCAAATAAGTTGAAGGCTAAATCTAATAAGTGTCTATTTATTGGTTATCTTAAGAAAACAAGAGGTTACCAATTCTTTCATCCCTTGAAACAAAAGGTGTTTATTTCAAGTCATGTTATATTCCTAGAGAAAGAGTTTCTCTTACAAGAAAACAATGGGAGCGAGGTTGAACTAAGTGTAGTTCAAGAGACTTCAATAGACACTGAAGAGATGCCTAGTCAAAAATCACATCCAATTACTCATAGTGATGAAGTAGTGGTTCAACCTTTAGAGACACAACCTATTCGTAGATCTGGTAGGATACGTTATGTAGGATCGAGTCTACTAAGAGAGGGGGGTGAATCTTGGTGTTTAGAATCTTTTCTTTTTTAAAACTTTTCTTTTCTTTTCAAAATCGATAGTAATATGCAGTGAAATTAAAAAAAATAAAACAAGTAGACAAGTATTTTTTACTTGGTTCGCAACCCTCGCCGAGTTACTACTCCAAGGCCCATAACCCTTTCTAGGTCTACTTCATCAGGCAATCACTAAAAGCACTCCGACTCGAGAACTCTCAAACTCGAAAGGTGTTCACTTTTACAAGAATAAGAGAAAGGTAACACACTACCTTTTCCCTTGAATATTAAGTACAAATGTGAAAGTAAATAAACACTTTTATACCAACACTTAAGGAATAGAGTTTGAGCTCGTAGTGTCGGAGTTGTGGTGTATTGAAGCTTTTGCGGATGACGAACGATGGCGATGACACTTTGAGGTAGTAGTTATTTTTTTTAATTCGGAGCTGATCCCCATTTCTTTTATAAGTCTTTTCTAGTCGACTGGATTACCCTCCAGTCGACTCCAAATCATCCTGTCGATTTGGTATTCTAGACTTTCCAGTCGACTGGACCTGGTCTAGTCAACTCCATGTCAGCTGGCTCCACTCCGCTGATGTGTCAGTATCTTTCTATCCTAGTTGACTGAACCTACCCAGTCGATTGGATTGCTTTCCATCTCGGTCATAAGATCTCCAGCTCGAATGATAACTCCCTTGCCAACTTGGCATCCCAATCGCCTAGACCTTGACCAGTTGACTGGGTCTGAGTCGCCTGGATACTATCCAGTCGCCTAGATACCTGCAACACAAGGTTAGCACAAAATAAAGCATAATATCAATTGGCAATAGTAATACTGCCCGATCTCGACTTCCGAGTCCAACATAGACTCTCCGTCGGATTGACACCTATCTTGTTCCCAACTGAGGACTTGGTCTCACCTCTTCACTCGAGGCTTACCTGTCGGTTGTCCAGCCGGACTTACCTTGCTTGACATCCAATCTGACCGACCAAGGCTTCATGCTAGTTGTCCGATCTCCCTGACCCAGTTGGACTTCTTGCTGATTGTTCAGTCTTCTTGACCCAACCGTCTTATACTAGATATCCGGTCCACTCGACCCATCTGGACTTCATGCCTGATGTCCAGTTCTTCTGATCTGTCAAGACTCATGCCTAATATCCAGTCCACACGACCTACTAGGACTTTCCTGTTAGGCCTACATACTCGATATGCACATTATATCATAAGTTTATCCTAGCTTTAATCACGATTCATACATCAAAACTCAAGAGTGGTGCCCTCTGCAACATTCTCCCCCTTTTTGATGTATGACAACACATTGGTTAAAGTTAAAAGGAATATAACAAGTTCTTATTCAATGCATCAAGTTTATATTACATCTAATGAAATGTTTCAAGTTCATATAATGAAATGCAACAATGAAATTTATTTGCGTATAACTTTAAACCTTACAATCTCTCCCCCTTTGGAATACATAAAAACAATATATCTAATAAGCCAAGTATTTGAATTCAAAAATATTTGAAAATTTGTAAGGAATTTGAAAAATTTCTTGACAACCAATAAGTTTATACTTAAATTTCAAAAGTAAAGTTACTTTCATTCTCTCTTCCCAAAAAATAATTTCTTGAAAATATATTTCTCCCCTTTAATCAAAGCTTTAAAAATTGAAAATATTTTTCTCCCCCTTAATCAAAGCTTTTAAAAATTGAAATTATTTTTCTCCCCCTTAATCAAAGCTTTAAAAATTGAAATTATTTTTCTCCCCCTTAATCAAATCTTTAAAAATTGAAATTATTTTTCTCCCCCTTAATTAAAGCTTAAAAATTTGAAATTATTTTTCTCCCCCTTTAAATCACGCTTTTAAAACTAATTTCTAAGCAATGCAATTTATGACTTAAGAACATCCAAGCATGGGTCTTGACTTGAAAGTTATATATAAAAGTATTGAAAATATACATCTAAAATTTGTCCTTAAAGAAAATGTTTAATTCCATTTTCTTAAAACCCAAATGATATGAATTATCATCAAGTCTAGATTAGAGTTAGTCACTGAAGTGATCCATTTGAATTTAAAACCCCCGTTTTGGTTCATGTCGATGCACTAAGTCTACATCTGGAACCTGGGGTGCAGTCCTAACATCTCACATCCATCTTCGTGGCTCAATACACAAATAGTTAATCCTAAGTATTTGTGAGACGCAAAAGCTTGTCTAGATCTATATGTTCATAAATTCTAATTTCAACCTAGGCTAGCTCAATTTTAATTTTTCTTAAGAAATAATATTTAAATATCATAATAGATTTTGAATGTGATAGTAATAAAGAAACCTATTCTACCAAGCACAAACTTAATTATTTAATTAGCATAGATTTCGTAAAGCAATAATAGAAGCAAATATCAATATTGAATATGTCATAGGTTACTAAGTGTCAAAATGTTAAATACATATCCAAATACAAAAGTCCTAATCAAATGAGGATGAAGGAGGAGGTGGATGCCTCGTGCCCCAAGATCTGAGCAACTCCATCATCTCCTTGTGTCGATCTCTCTGCAACTGCATCAACTCTAGATGATGTGTATGTTGCTTCTCCTCGTGGCGATGAAAACCTTCCTCTAGTCTGCATAATCTATCCTCTACTATAGGAGCTATCGGTGGTGATGTGCAATGTATGGTGATAGGCCTGGGATGTCATAGTTGTGTACTTGCTCAGTCCTATATGGCTGAGGCTGAGGCTGAGGTTCATCTCTCCTCTATGTGAGGGCATTGTTTTCATCTAAACCTATCTTAGCTAATACAAACTGTCTATGTCCTATCATGTCATACTCTGTTAGCTATTTAACATTACCTATGGCAACGTCAAACTCTAGTGTAGCTAATAGAGATGTCAAAATGTGGCAGTATGGCATATGTACCTTGCCACTAGTCATGACCCTAGAGTGATAAATAATGGAATGAAACATATGAAGACTAATGTCTATATATAATCTATGAATGAATGCATAAAGTCAATATGAATGAAAGGGATGCATCATAGCGATGTCCCTAGTAGTAAGAGGCAAAACACAGTTCACTATGACCCTGTATAAAACATAGTCCTGTACACTAAGTGTAGTAGAACTGAACTGGCTCACAGATGGAGTCCTCTCCTCTCTAAAAAGTGCAAATACATCCTATCTAAGGTAATGTATGAGTAGGGATAACTAAAAGGTAATTCCCTGGGTGGAAAGCAAACACTAGGACAAGATGAGTGCATGAGTCCTAAGTGATCTCTCAGCATGGAGGGAGTAAATAGAAGATCCCTCCCACGTACTCTAGTCGAGAATGTGAGATCATCAATCCTAATGAAATTATTGTAGAACTCAGCACATAAATCTATGTTGACTGAGTTCGTATAATAAACTAACTTTTCTATACCATAATGCTCAATAACTTGTATACTAAGTATGCACGATCTACTAAAAAATGACTTATTCAAATATCTAGTAGGCATAGGCATGTATCTCGTGCTACGAAACCTAAGCCTATGACCCTCGGTAGGGAACCTAATAACCATACTAGGGTCGGAGGGCATCTCAACCTCATGTGTCTTCTTTTTCCCTTAATTGAATTACAACTATTAATATAAATTCAAATAGTAATAAGGAAAGTGTTTAGGGGTGTTACCTAGGCATCGTAGATGGATATATATATATATATATGTGTGTGTGTGTGTGTGTGTGTGTGTGTGTGTGTGATAACTGAAAATCGAAGTTTTTAGAGGAGAAAAAATGGATGTGAGTCGTCTTGGTTGTTCCTCGACACTGTATTTATAAAGTGAATCTAGTCAACTGGATATAGTATAGTCGACTGGGTTAGGGTCAACTGCATGTGATCCAGTCAACTGTGTTAGGTTTTAACATTTGTTGTGAGTCATGCAGCAGGCTACTGGGTTTCACCTGGTCGACTGTGATGGTATTATCACTTAACTGCGAAGGAATTCCAGTCGACTACGTTAGGTCCAATCGACTTGGTTCATATTTTTCACCGTCGTAGTAAGTTTGACCGCCTCAGGCAATTGGATATGGTTCAGTCACTTAAAGGTAGTCCAGTCGACTGGATCATACGAATATTGAAATTTTATTTAGGTTTTTTAAACTTTTGATGAATTATTTTAACTTTAGTTTTTGAATATAATTTAGAGCAAATTGTAATAGACTTTTTTAATTGTGATCTTAGAATAAAATTTTGAATTTTATTTTTTAATCTTTAATTTTGAAAGTAATTTGTAAAAATTTTTTGATAAAAATATTTTGAACTTACAGTATAAAGGTTTTAAAAATAGTTTTTCTTATACTTACCCTAGAATGTCACCGGAAACAAAACCATTGAGTTTATCCTTATTCGTCTCACCAAGTCTAGGTTTTCAATACACGTTAATCCTATGGGTTCTCTGAGATGATTGTTCATTTTTACTTAATCAAATTTAGTGAATATTAAAGTCTTTAAACTTGTGTTAGATTCAAGTTTAGCTTGAGCTAATCAAGTAAGTTTTTCCAAAATCGACTTCCAGCTAGTGGCGAGACATATGACCTTCTTGGATATTAGGTGGACCACTTCCTAAGACAAAATCGATTAAGGAATCAAGTACTTGACTCACTTTGGACTAAGCTTTGGTCTAACTAGTTTAAGACTTAGTGAGTTAGCTTCGGTTAGTTCCACTCGACTTAGTACACTAGGTAGGATGTGTCCAGCCTAGACATGCACTTCGAAGAGCTTTCCTAACTTACTATCAGTTCACTTTGTCCTAATACAATGTTTGCAAGTTTAATTACTTTATTTTCTATCTAGTCCAGTCTAAATTAAGTAAACTAAACGTGCAAGAATTTAACTAAGTGTAAAAACAAGTAAAGTGTTGGCTCCCCTGTTGGGATGTATACTGAAAGCCTAGTTTTTGTATGGACATCTTCATTTTAAAATAAGAATCACATGATCATTATTTATATTTTATATTTATTATATGTGTGCATCTTGTCTAATTCTTTACATTGTAAATAACATGGTGTGTGGTGTCACACAGAGGATCATCTTATCAGTTCCTTGTAGAGTATAAGTAGAGGCTCACAACCAAGATGGTTTTGGACAAACCATTGGTATGGTTGTAGTGTAATTTGGTATTGATTTATCTTGACCATAGAATTATACTAGTACACTTTGTGTGTATTGAGCAGGACCGACTTAGAGGCGACTCAATTTATACTGACTATATAATTGAATCGAACCTCGGATATTATTGTGTACATGCTCTTAATCCCGATATAATAACGGGCACATATACTTAATGTTTATTTATTTGATTTACCAATGGGCGAGATTTATGGGTTAAATCAATAGGCCCAGTAAGTTGGGAAATGATATTATTTACATGGTGTGCTATTGATTATAGAAGGAAATCGTATCCTATGTATTAGGATGATGATGTCCCCTTGAGGAGCTCATAAGGATCATCAAGTAAATCCTACAGGTGGACTTGGTCCAGCATGATGATAAGGTTGAGTGATACTACTCATGGAGTTAGATGTTAATTAATTAATTGTTAGTAAATTAATTAATTAACGTACATTCGATATCTTAAACACGGAGATATATTTGTACAATTAATATATGGAGCCCATATTTAATTATAGGGGTTGATGAGGTAGATCAATGATAATCCTCTAGTGGAATGGAATATCATTAATAGATCGGATTTTATGTGGGCCGGATTCATTGGGTGGCCAAGATCCAACTCCTCCTCATGGTCCCTATTGTAGCCTACTAAAACCCTAAAGAAGCCTAGATCCAACAGACACGATTAAATGGAGGCTTGGGTGAAATCTATAAATAGATTCCAAGGCTTGGGCGAAAATATCTTTTGGAGAGTTTTTTCAAGGCTTGGGCGGCAAGGGTTTTTGGGTGCTAGGGTTTGGAGTTTCAAGGGTTGGGCGGCAAGCTTGGCTTCTCCCTTAGGGTCGACGGCAACACCACAAAGGATTAGGGTTTCATCTTCTCCTTTTCTCTTGGTCGGTTCCTCCTTCTCCTCCTTCACCTTCTTCCCTCAAGCTTTAGCCAGTGGCAACAAGAGTTTATCTCTTGGCTGGCACCCATATCTCCTCTCCCTCTCCTAGGGCCGGTGGCAACCCCTCTTTGTGATTGGTGGTCGGCACAAGAAAGGAGAAGAAGGGAGTTTGTTCTTCCCTTGTTTGGAGCGAGCAAGGACGGGAAGACACGATCTAGGAGGCTTCAACTCTTGGAGAATCGTTACCCACACAACGTCCAAGAGGAGGATAGGTCATGCAATAGAAGATCAAGAGGTAAACAAGAGGTATAATCTTGTTTGTTTTTGTTTAGTCCTTTTGTATCATGCATGTGGTTAATTTACTTTGACCCCGATGATAAACACAAAAACTGGCGATCCGTACATCATCTATTCCACGGCTAATCGAGGAAAAGAGTTAGGTTGCTTGAACAAAAAGTTTGTTCAAGCGACCACTCAAATCGAATAGCACGATGATGGATTGGTTTCTTGGGTAATCCATCTTCGTCTGGATTAATTTTTTTTTAATCCGGGGACGTATGATAGGATCACCATGCACAAGTGATCGAAGCGAAGCAAGAAGCGAAGCTTCACCTTCAAGTGGTATCAGAGCCACGGTTTCCGATTTTGTGTGTTTAGGATTCGGTTACTTTATGCACTTATCATATATTATGTATGCCGGATAATAGTAGGATGTGTGTAGGCTAACATTTTGGTTGCAAGCATAAGATCCAACTATTATGGTCATATGTGTGTGTATGTGATTGTATGTGTGTAATTGTAACATTATTTGAATCCTCGAGGTTGACGAGGCTAGTATTTAATTTTGTAATTAAGTACGGCATTGTTTAGCCACTCTTTTATTTTAGTTTACTTTCGATCTAGATTTCATGTACACTCCTTTGTGGAGTATAGGATCGATGGATGTAAATTAAAATAATCTTTCTTGGCTCGGATCTCCGAATGGCTTATACATGGCGTAGGGAGGAGCGGACGAGGTGGCAACACGACTGGAGGCATATTGAAAAACAAAAGCCATAATAGTTGGAAAATTTATTTTTCATATTTATTGCTTTTGATTTATATGCTTGTTGTGCTTGCATAGTCAAAATTCCTCAATTTTAAATTACTAAGTAAGAGAGGGATATTTTTTTAAAAATTTCCGCGGCCTCCATTACAATTTGACATGTGATGCGAACAAACTTGCGCGTTGGCTCTGAGTGCCTTCCTCCATATCGGATGAGTTTGTTTTGCGAATCACTAGGTCAAATATGGTTATAGGAAGTTATTTAGGAGCGTGTGTACTTCCCCATCGGAAGGCACATAATCCGAGGTAAATGCCTTAGTATCGGGTAATGGTAAACACTTAGATGCAAATAAAAGTATCCTCCCCATCGGAGTCACTGTTTTTATTTGTAGGGCTGAAGAGGAACCAACTATTAATTTTATTTGTCAAAAAGTAAGGTTGACAGGGTAATAAAATTAATGGGTAAAACCTCCTCTTACAAATGTAGAATTCGTATACGTCCACAATATCGTAGCATACAATATTCTCGGTGTTTTGAGGTGTTGGTTGATTTTAAAATTTTATTGTTTGAGGAATCAATAATTTTTTGAAATCTAAATGTGTTTGATCTATGTGATTCTTAGGTTTCTTCAAAATGACTTTCAACCCACTTGCTGTGATTCTAAAGGAAAATAAACTTACTGGACCTAACTATGTGGATTGGAAAAGGAATTTGGACATAGTCTTGACTGCTGAGGAGTACAAGTATGTACTTCTCAAGGAGTGTCCTCCTAAGCCTATGGATGATTTTGGAAAAAAGGAGAAAGAGAGTTATAAGAAGTGGATAAAGGCTGATGAGATGGCGCGGTGTTACATTTTGGCTTCTATGTCGAATGTATTGCAACATCAACATCAGGTCATGACTACTGCTTATGACATGATGCTCAATTTCAAGGAACTTTTCGGACACCAGAATCGGGCTGCTAGGCAAGAAGCCATGAGAAACTTAATGACGACCACCATGGTTGAGGGAACACCCGTGAGGGATCATGTTCTCAAGATGATGGCTCATTTGAATGAGCTGGAAGTCCTTGGAGCTGAGATCGATGGGGAAACCCAGGTCGATATTATTCTCCAATCTCTACCTAGGAGTTTTGACTAGTTTTGCCTGAACTACAACATGAATAAGAGGTTGTATTCGTTGGCAGAGCTTCTGATAGAACTCCAAGTGGCAGAGGAGCTTTTTCGTCAGAGTTCTCAGGTTTTAGTTGACTAGAAGGTTTCTACTTCTAAGCCAAAAGGCAAGAAGAAGAAGAAAAAAGGTGCAGCGAAGGCGGTGGGAGGATCTCAAGGAGGAGTGAAGAAGCCGAAAGGCAAGTGCTTCACTTGCAAGCAGACTGGACATTGGAAGGCTAACTGCCCCAACCGGAAGCAGAACAAAGGTATATCTTTTGGTCTAGTCGTTGAAACATGTTTAGCTGTGTTATCTATTAGTACCTGGTGTGTAGATACGGAAGCCACTGATCATGTCTACAATACTTTGCAGGGATTCTAGGGAAGCAAACGACTAGCTGAGGGGGAGATTATCATCTACATGGGCAATGCTACTAAGGTGGCAGCTATTATAGTGGGAGATGTTTATTTATCTTTTTATAGGAATAAAACTTTGGCTCTGAGAAATTGCCTTTATGTACCTTCATTTAGAAAGAATTTGATTTCAGTTTCTAAATTGTTTTTGGATTAATATTCTATTTCTTTTAATGACAGACTTGTTATAAAAAAGAATAGGGAGATTATGTGTTCTGGTGTGTGATAGCTGCATTTTTTATTGCGCCATTTTTACTTGTTAATTAGATCTTTTAGGCTCTTTGATGGGATAATTATTGTTATTCGGTATGTTTTTACATATTGAGCCTATTTGCGATTAATTGCATTAATTCCTATAATTTCAGTATTTTTCACGAATTTCATGTGATTTTGTAGGAAACATATAATGAGGATCTAATTGGAGCAATCGCAGTCGTCAATCCGGATCAGATCTGAGCATTATGGACCGTCCAATGAATATAGCTGATTTGAAGCCATCTATTCAGATCTGGAGAGTTCCCGTCCATACATTTTGATCTGAACATCTGAGCCCTTCCTCCAGATTCGACCAATCATCATTATCATTTCAGATGGATCAGATCCGTTCATTTGAAATCAGACTAATCACAGCCGTTGGATCACATCCTGCTTAGGAGGTTAATTGGATTCATTTAACCTAGCTATATTTGGGCGGCTGAGATCAGATCTGGCACAATCGGACAGCTCTTAAAAATCACTTAATAAACCCAACTTCTTCCCAGCTGCGCCACAACGCGCGACAGAAACCTTCGAGCGGCGTCTTCTTCCTCTCATGAGCGCGGTGACCGGCGACTACACGAGCGATCGACGGCAGGCCGGTAGTATTCCAGCCAGTTCCCTCCGACAGCTGGCGATGATCCCATCCAATCCTTGGTGGCGGATCCAGATGTCGTGATTCGGGCAGCTGATCTAAAGCGAGGCAAGGCGGGATTCCGGCGAGTTCATCCTTCACCGGCATTCTCCTTCATTCCGACGACTGGGATAGGCCGTTCCAGATTCGTCGGAGTCACCCGCAGGTTGTGCCGATTGGACAATCCCATCTTCACCGCCGGAGAAGATTTCCAGTTCACTGTCCGGTGAATCCAGATTCGTCGGAGCAGTGATCGCATTCATCCATCTTTCCTTCCTTCCTGTTGTGCCGATTGGACAGCTTCGCATTCACCGCCGGAGTGGTTGTTCAGTTTGTTGTGACCGCCGTGTGGTTACCGATTGTAGTTTATTTGGATTAGTTACTGAGTGTGTTTATGTTAAACACTCGAGATTTCATGTTAATTACCTACTGCATTTTATTCCAGTGCAATTATGCAATTGTTAGTAGTTGATTATGTTTGTTTCGGTTAATTGTTGATTTATTTACATGCAATGCTATTTCTATCGGTTTGTTATGCTTAGTTGTTAATTCTGTTCATCGTGCATTTTTATTAGACTTAATATTGGCGTTTGTATTTAGTTGTAGGTTAGTTTAATTTCTTGTTGTTGATGTACTAACCCCATCCATCAAAATTGTCCAATCAATGCATCGTATAGTGACAGTATGGTGTTTTGGTTGGAGTGCTTTCATTATTAGGTTAAATTTCCTTTACGCAGTGTACCTGGTTGAATTGCTTTCGTTTATTGCATTTCGTTTATTGCAGTTTTTAGTGACTGTTTGATCACTGTGTCGTATAGTGACAGTGCGGTGCATGGTTGAATTGTTCACCTTTGTTTGATCAGTGTACCGTATAGTGACAGTGCGGTGCTTGGTCGCTTCCTTTTCTGTCTGTTAGTTTAGTTTTTAGTGACTGTTTGACTACTGTGTCGTATAGTGACAGTGCGGTGCATGGTTGAATTGTTCACATTTGTTTGATCATTGTACCGTATAGTGACAGTGCGGTGCGTGATCACTTACTTTTGCTCATTAGAATAGTTGTTTGTTACTCATTATTTGGTAGTTAGATTTACTCTTTGTATATTTAATTCTCATGTTTGCTTTTGATTTTGCATTTTAATAAATTCATAAAACCCCCAATGTTTACTTTTGTTTAAAAACAAATGTCCAGCCATTAGGTTCGTTGGGAGATGACCCGAGTCAGTCCTATACTGCATTAGTGTAGTTAGGGGGTTCGGTAAATAATTTGGGAACGGTATCACGACAATTCACCGCTTATCAAATTTTGGCGCCATTGCCGGGGAACTCTAATGGGTTCGTTTGTCTTTAAACTGTAGTTTGTTTGTTTGTTTTCTTTTTCTTTTGTTATTATTGTCTTTCTTATCATTTCTATTTGTTTCTCATTGTATTTATTTGTGTGGATGACTAGGTCTTCAGACGATAATTCACTTGAGTTTTATGTAGCAGTTTTTTTTTCTTCCCTCAGAGGCCCAGCCTAGGAAGAGGGTTGTTGAAGGAAAGGCTAGGGAATTCCAGGAGCTAGTAAATTTCCAAGTATGCCGAGGGATATGGAAGGTGCAGGGACTTGCACGCTTCAGGTGACGCCCCAAGAATCACTTCCATCCTATGTTTGTATAATTTCATGGTCGAGCATGGGATATCTTAGGTTATATTATCTCTGTGTATGGTATTGAAGTAGATCCTGCTACAATTCATATTATATCCTCTTTATCTTACCCCGCTTCTGTGCGGGAAGTTCGTGCTTTTCTGAGTCATGCAGGTTTCTACGGACTTTTTATCAGAGACTTCAGTAAGATTGCCTTGCCCTTGACCAACTTGTTGCAGAAGGAGGTGGTATTTCAGCTTGACGAGGATTGTGATAGAGATCGAGTCCACCCCCATAGCAACTTCTTTTCTAGATGAGCAACTTTTTCACCTGTAGGGTAAGAGACCATGGTATGCAGATTTTGCTATTTATTTAGTTGTCGTGTTGTACCTTCACATTTTACTTATGCACAAGTCCAGAAATTGAAACGTGATGTTAAGTACTATGTATGGGATGATCCTTATCTTTGACAATTTTGTAGTGATCAGATCATTAGATGATATGGACTTGATTATGAGTTTCATTCCATACTTATTTTTTGTTATTCTCTGGCTTGTGGGGGGTATTTTGGACCCCAAAAGAACTGCTAGGAAAATTTTAGAGTCTGATTTGTATTGGCCCACCCTATTTCATGATGCCTCTGAATTTTACAAATCTTATGAGCGATGTCAATGAACAGGGAACATAGGACGTAGAAATGAAATGTCTCAATTACTTTTGTTATTCTGTGAGATTTTCGATATTTGAGGTATTGATTTTATGGGTCCATTTCTTGTATCTTTTGTATTTTCATATATTTTTTTGGCATATGATTATATTTCCAAATGGGTGGAGGCCATCCCCACCAGGACTGATGATTCTCTAGTTGTTGTGGATTTTGTTAGGTCTCACATATTTTGCAGATTTGGAGTTCCCAGGCCGATCATTAGCGATCAAGGGTCTCACTTTTGCAACAGACTCATGAAGTGTCGAGCAAAGAGATAAAGTCTATACTAGAGAATATGGTGGGGGCAGACATGATGATGCTTCTTCTCCGATATGAAAGGGGAGTGTGTTCTTTTATTTACTGCATTTATTTTCTTTCTTTCATGTTCGGAATAATTTGTGTGGTTGATTGTGTGTTTGCCTGTTTACCTAGGTTTAGTGTTGTTGTTGAGTCAAATAATTTTCCCTATGCATACCTTAGTATCATTTCAGAGGTGGTAAAAATTAGTTAAGTTTGATCATTGAATTATGGATTTTTGTATATGATAGGAGACTTCACTTGCATGCAATCACTTGTTATGATGGTAAATTTTTTATTGATAGACCAAGCTTGATTTTTATTCACCTAGTGAGGTAGTAAGTCATTTCAATCAATTACCCACTTTGGTGTGATACACGTGTGATACTTGTTACTCTAGAACTTGCTTTGAGTCTTTTCAAAACTGCAAGAATATTTATTTGCACGAATATGATGAAGGATTTCACTCTTGATTCTTTTCCTTATTTGAATTGCTTTTTAATCCACTTGATACTTTCATGTTGTCGTACTTGTCATTCCTATTCATTTATTTTCCTTTGTCTTGTGGATTACTTCTACCATCTTTAGTTCTCCCATTGGAAGAATAACTTGATAAGTTGCATTGTCCGAGACGGAAAAATTCTTAAGCGTGGGGGAGGAGATTGTTGTTGGGTAGCTGTGAATTGGATTCAGAAATGGCTTGGATCTTCTTTCTTCACATCTCAAGAATTCCAGTGCTAGCAATATTGTTCATTCTTTCCACGTGTTATTATCTCTTGCAAAGGTTTCTCTTGGCTAAATGGACTGCTTTCACCTTCATGTTAGAGGTCTCTTTTCACGTTGGCTACAGGGCTTTTAGCATTTGCAGGAAAGATATAGATCTGAAGTGCCATTATCAGAATTGTGCCAGTATAAACAGGAACCTTCACTATAAGTGCAGCAAATTTCAACCTCAACTTGATATGCTGAAAGGAATTCTGAAAGATGATAGCAATATGAATGGTCCGTAATTCCATTATCTTTGGAGCTGATGAAAATTCAGATAGAGGAAACGTTATGGTATAGAAATGGAAGAAGGGAAGTGGTATCACTGAAACCGCCCACACACCTTTAGCTTCAAATAAGAGCAAAGCTATCCCTTCACACCAACTAGACAAAGAATAATTTCAAAGATCCCAACAATTCTCAATTCATGCAGCAAAAACAACAAACTAAAAATTCTCAACTGCAACAACATGACAACTATACAAATCAGCAAAACAATATTCAAGGTTCTTCGAATTCAATGCAGGCACCTGTTGTGCAAGGCCTGCAACATGGTTCTGTGCCATGATCAGCACAATTGGGTTTTACATCTCAACGGAATATCTCAAATGCATTACAGACTGGATCTACAGTTGACAATGTCCAAGGAAATTCTTTTAGTTCATTGCAGCTAGGAGCAATTGCTCCCATGCAACAAGGTGGCTTGGTATTTGCCCAGAGTTCCATAACCATCTACTCCACCGAGGAATTGTTATAGGCAGTTCAAGAATAGGCAAGATGATTTAAGTTCAACCGGCAGAAAAAAAAATTTGCAGCATTATCAGAACTCAGAAAATTGTTTGCTGGGAATTGCTATCACATGGAGGAAATAGAAACTGTGCAAGTGGCCAGCAATCCACTCAAATATGACATGGGAATTGAGTTTTGATTTGCTGAGAGCTCAAGAATCTGATCAACCTACAATTTTTTCTGACGGTAGTGCAATTTAATTGAAGATCACACAGAACCGGTGCTTTAAGCTGCAGCAGAACTTGTAACACAATAGCAAAGAATTTTTTGGTCTGTATCATAGAAGCAAATGCCTTCCTTAGAATATTAACTGGAGTTCGATACAAAGGATGCAAGTGCAGCTTGAAAATAAATCTGAACAGGAGTATCAGCAGGAAATTGGAGTATGCTAAGGAGGAAATTGACTTGATGAATTGAGAATGTTTAATCAGCAACCCAGGCATCAAACTGCTGAAGCTGATAATTTGTAACTGCCACATGAATTCAAATTCTATTTTCTTAGAACCACAATTCTCCTTACCTGCAGAATGTGTTTATGAAGGAAACGAATGAGCTCAAGTATCTATAGTCATAGATCACAGATTCAGCAAATCAAGCATCAATCCAATCATCTCTGGAGGTAAACTGCTGCAAAACACGTGGAGGAAGGATTTGATACCCATGGAGCTAGAGTTAATTGCATATCCACTTGATTGAAATCTGTAGAATGGCAAAGGCACTGGAAAGAAAGTTTCACCTGCGGATTCTAACTATTCATTGAGAGGAAAGAAGCAAAAGGCCAACTCAAAAGCACCCTCTAATGAGTGTGAGACATGTGGGGAAATCTTTGCAACAAGGAATAAGTTATTTGAGCATTTGAGAGACACTGGCCATGCTTCATTGAAGCACAGGTGGAAAGACATCGTGTTTTTGCATCGAGAAAATTAGCAAGGCAAGCAACTTTGTCGATTCTTTTAGGAAAAATTTATCTTTGTGTTACCTGCTCTTTGCTCGGTAAAAGGATTGTTATATCTGAACCCATCTAGATATGATGACAAGATTTAAAGTGCATGAGTCACTGATTCTGTGTGCTTACACGTGGTTTGGATATCTTTTCCAAGTGAAGCACCTGCCAGTGTAGAGACAACCTGCATGTTGACTGCATTAAAACTTGCAAAATGTCAAAGAGTTGTAACCTTGGAGAAGCTGCACGTGGAAGGGTAGAGGAGTTAGTTATAGTCTGAAAAAATTCTGGAGTAATGCATGAATAACCAAGCTCTAAAATACAGTGCTTACACGTGGATTCAAGGATCAAATTTTCAGAATTCAAGGACATTTGGGATGACTCTATTTAAATCTGAGCAACTGCTGTCAGCTCCAACACAACAACCATTTCAATCTAAAGGCCTATAATTTATGTCGAGGCCATCAAACTGGTTTAGATTCAAGGCTGAGACCTTATCAGAGGTGCTTGGAGAATGGGGAGTATGAGAAACTGAATCATCAGAGGATAAAACAACCAATGTGATGAACGATGGATACAATCTCCATGATCTTGTCTTGTTTGGGCGGAAAAACTTTGATGTTATTGTAGCTTTTGAAAAAAAAAAATTGCTTCAAGATACTAAGAGGAGATCCGAGGCGCCTTGTGATGATGTCGATTAAAATTGTGACCTAAAGAAATCATGTGATGTCACGTAAATCTTTCAAAGTGCTAAAGAAAAGTCTCCAATATCTCAAGATAGGATTTCTGTGTGACACAACACGAACAAGGAGATATGAAAAGAATTCTAGACGATGACAATAATAGAATTCGCTAAACAACACTGCAATGCTATGTCTTGGAGAAATTGGAAGAGTTGCACTGCCTTTGTTACAAAATTAACTAAATCAAATTGCGTGATGGCGTTTGAGTCATCATGAGATGGATCGCATAGCGTTTAATGGGAGAAAGGTAAAGAGAAGACTCTTGAAACGAATTCTCCTTGGTATCATGCGAACTTCACCAATGGGTCATGGCGTGCTCCAAGTGGTGGTAAGCAATCTGTCTCGAAATTGATTG
The DNA here is from genome assembly GCA_025175895.1 of Wurfbainia villosa. Classification (NCBI taxonomy): domain Eukaryota; kingdom Viridiplantae; phylum Streptophyta; class Magnoliopsida; order Zingiberales; family Zingiberaceae; genus Wurfbainia; species Wurfbainia villosa. The sequence goes on along the minus strand of CM045986.1, from coordinate 131,129,759 downwards.
TGAACCATGCTTTGGGCAAGGTGCGGATTTTACGAAACATAGTTGGCATCTGGAACTACTAATGACATAAGTGAAAATTTGAGTTCCAAAGAAAAGCCTAGTTTGGAGAAGAACCAAAAGTTAAGTGATGAGGAATTTGGAAAAAGTATATTCACGTCACGAGGTGGTGAAGAAAATGGCATCGATTGCAAATGAGTTGGTGATTTAGTTCATTGCTTGAGTTCTTCTCGCTATTCACGAGCTCTCGACTATGAGGAATTCAAATGTTCCGAACATGGTAGTGTTTCAGGTGAGAGGCTATTGCATGAGTGCGAGAATCAGAGATAGGACAGATAAAGATCCTTTTGTCATCTTTACATGATGTAGGAGAAATTGATGGTCCTTTCACTCCTACAACACCTCTGTGCAGTGGTTTCAACAATTGGTAGAGGTCCAAGAATGCAAGAATACTTTTGGACATTGAAAAAGGAACAAACAACCCTCGGGAAGTTCGGTGGCAATATAAGTAATATGTATGGTGAGCTCAAAGATATCCTTGAGACTTGGAGACTGCGCACACCTAATGAATGGGATAAGATGTTTGTTTGGTATGAACTACTGCAATGGAGAAAAATTTGATCGTGGGAGGCTACAATTAGCTCGACAGTATGAAACAAGCCAATAGCAAATAATATCGGTTTCAAAGCTCGCTTGATAGAAATCAACGAGGACCTCTCATCTCGGTGTTACTTCGTAAAGTCGGGCACATCAAGGTTCCCATTCCATCTCTAGTGTTGGTTCACATGATGGTGTAAATTCTCATGGACAAGAATCAAAGATCCGGAATTATGGAAGGTAATGTCAATAGTGTGCGGATCAAACTCCACAAAATCCAATTGTTTTGAAGGTGCTCATATACCTTTAAGACGCGGTGAATTAGAGGTTACTATCTCAAATTGGTTCAAGAATTGTGTCGATTCTCAAGAGCGGCTATTAGCGATTGTTAATGCATTCTTTGCATCATTGTTACAAGCATCTTACAGAACAACTAGGTGCTTGAAAATCAGATCGGAGGAAGCACAAATTGATCCAGAATCAATACATCACCACAGTTTCTAGTAGTTTCTAAGTTGTCAACACAGCATCAAAGAGTAGGATAGATGCACTAAATCATGATATCTTCCTCCACATTCCTACATGCAATTTATCAGGTTTATTCTTCCAATTCTTTTATGGTTTCCTTTTCATTACATCTTGATCTTCTTTATTTCTCTATTGCAGTCTACATCTGATCTTGTTTTGATATTCGATAAATCCTTTTGATTCATGTATGGAATGTATTGATAGTGGTGGAGAAGTAGATGATAAGCAAGCATATGGTAGGACAAGATTACATGGTGTTTTGAGGGTACCCCACTCCTAAAATCATTATGTGAGCATGAGTGCATATATCCATTTGGGAGGTTTTGTATCAGGCTTGGTTTATTTGATTTGAATGTAAATCATCGTACATGTTGATTGTTGTAGGAGTCGGATCTTTTGAATACCCTAGATCCTGATAAATTTGGTGATCCTAAGTAACTTATTTTTTCTGTCTCTGAATTATTGATCTAGGTATTGCTAGGGGAATGAGTTAGGGAGTTAGTGTGTCTTTGTTTTTGTTATTGCACGGGACGCGCAAAAATAAGTGTGGGGGAATGTGATAGCTGCATTTTTTATTGCGTCATTTTTACTTGTTAATTAGATCTTTTAGGCTCTTTGATGGGATAATTATTGTTATTCGGGATGTTTTTACATATTGAGCCTATTTGCGATTAATTGCATTAATTCCTATAATTTCAGTATTTTTCACGAATTTCATGTGATTTTGTAGGAAACATATAATGAGGATCTAATTGGAGCAATCGCAGTCGTCGATCCGGATCAGATCTGAGCATTATGGACCGTCCAATGAATATAGCTGATTTGAACCCATATATTCAGATCTGGAGAGATCCCGTCCGTACATTTTGATCTGAACATCTGAGCCCTTCCTCCAGATTCGACCGATCATCATTATCATTTCAGATGGATCAGATCCGTTCATTTGAAATCAGACTGATCACAGCCGTTGGATCACAGTCTGCTTAGGAGGTTAATTGGATTCATTTAACCTAGCTATATGCATTAGCTGTCGGACGGCTCAGAAAAATCACTTAATAAACCCAACTTCTTCCCAGCTGCGCCACAACGCGCGACAGAAACCTTCGAGCGGCGTCTTCTTCCTCTCGCGAGCGCGGCGACCGGCGACTACACGAGCGATCGACGGCAGGCCGGCAGTATTCCGGGAGTTCCCTCCGATAGCTGGTGATGATCCCATCCAATCCTTGGTGGCGGATCCAGATGTCGTGATTCGGGCAGCTGATCCAAAGCGAGGTGAGGCGGGATTCCGGCGAGTTCATCCTTCACCGGCATTCTCCTTCATTCTGGCGACTGGGATAGGCCTTTCCAGATTCGCCGGAGTCACCCGCAGGTTGTGTCGATTGGACAATCCCATCTTCACCGCCGGAGAAGATTTCCAGTTCACTGTCCGGTGAATCCAGATTCGTCGGAGCAGTGATCGCATTCATCCATCTTTCCTTCCTTCCTGTTGTGCCGATTGGACAGCTTCGCATTCACCGCCGGAGTGGTTGTTCAGTTTGTTGTGACCGTTGTGTGGTTACCGGTTGTAGTTTATTTGGATTAGTTACTGAGTGTGTTTGTGTTAAACACTCGGGATTTCATGTTAATTACCTACTGCATTTTATTCCAGTGCAATTATGCAATTGTTAGTAGTTGATTATGTTTGTTTCGGTTAATTGTTGATTTATTTACATGCAATGCTATTTCTATCGGTTTGTTATGCTTAGTTAATAATTCTGTTCATCGTGCATTTTTATTATACTTAATATTGGCGTTTGTATTTAGTTGTAGGTTAGTTTAATTTCTTGTTGCTGATGTACTAACCCCATCCATCAAAATTGTCCAATCAATGTATCGTATAGTGACAGTATGGTATTTTGGTTGGAGTGCTTTCATTATTAGGTTAGATTTCCTTGAATTGCTTTCGTTTATTGCATTTCGTTTATTGCAGTTTTTAGTGACTGTTTGATCACTGTGTTGTATAGTGACAGTACGGTGCATGGTTGAATTGTTCACCTTTGTTTGATCGATTATGCAGTATAGTAGTGACGCGGTGCTTGCTTCCTTTTCTCTGTTAGTTTAGTTTTTAGTATTTGTTTGACTCGTAATCGTATAGTGACATGATGCGGTGCATGGTTGAATTGTTCACATTTTGTTTGATCATTTATGCAGTATAGTAGCGATGCGTGCGTGATCACTTACTTTTGCTCATTAGAATAGTTGTTTGTTACTCATTATTTGGTAGTTAGATTTACTCTTTGTATATTTAATTCTCATGTTTGCTTTTGATTTTGCATTTTAATAAATTCAAAAAAACCCCAATGTTTACTTCTGTTTAAAAACAAACGTCCAGCTATTAGGTTCGTTGGGAGATGACCCGAGTCAGTCCTATACTGCATTAGTGTAGTTAGGGGGTTCGGTAAATAATTTGGGAACGGTATCACGACAATTCACCGCTTATCAGTGTGTTGGTAGGAAATTTATATACTCTTGAACCAAAGGCTCCCACGATGAAAATAGAAGTAAATAACTCATCTTCTAAAACTAATAAGAGAAAAAACCCTTCGAAAATGAACCAAACATATCTTTGGCATCTAAGGTTAGGTCATATTAACCTGAGTAGAATTCAAAGGTTGATAGCTGATGGACCTTTGGGTTCATTAGTGGTGGAAGATTTCCCAACCTGTGAATCTTGCTTGGAAAGTAAAATGACCAAGAGGCCTTTTAAGGCCAAGGGGTATAGAGCCAAAGATATATTAGAATTGGTTCATTCTGATTTGTGTGGTCCTATGTCTATCTAGGCTAGAGGTGGTTTTGAATACTTCGTCTCTTTTATAGACGATTATTCAAGATATGGATACATTTACTTGATGTGTCGCAAGTCTGAATGCTTTGACAAGTTCAAAGAATTCAAGGCTGATGTGGAGAAATATCAAGGTAAAAGTATCAAGACACTACGATCTGACCGTGGTGGTGAGTACCTCTTGGGAGAGTTTAGGAGTTACTTATCAGAGGTTGGAATTCAATCCCAACTGTCTGCACCTGGTACACCCCAGCAGAATGGTGTGGCAGAGCGAAGGACTCTTAAGGAGATGGTTAGATCGATGATGAGTTATTCTGAGTTATCAGATTCGTTCTGGGGGTATGCTCTGGATACGACAGTGTATATTCTGAACTTGGTACCATCTAAATCAGTACCTTCTACTCCCACAGAATTGTGGATTGGGCGAAAGCCTAGTCTGAGACATATTCGAATTTGGGGGAGTCCAGCACATGTGCTGAAGGTAGATGCTGGTAAGTTGGAACCTCATACAGAAGTGCGCTTGTTCGTAGGCTATCCTAGAGGAACGAAAGCTGGTTTGTTCTATAGTCCTAGAGATCAGAGGGTGATCGTTAGCACAAATGCTCGATTTTTAGAGAAAAACTATGTGATGAACCACAAGCCCATGAGCAAGATTGTTCTGGAGGAGTTGAGAGGAAAAGTCACTACTTCAGTATCAACAGTACAAGAGGACATACCACAGGTGACTGCACCGCATGTCACAGGGGATACACAGGTGATACTTCGTCATAGTGGGAGGGTTGTTAGATAACCTGAGAGACTTATGTTCTTGGTAGAATCTTCTGATTTGATCCTTGGCGAACATGAATCTAATCCCTGGACATATGATGAGGCAATCCAAGACAAAGATGCGGTATCTTGGCAAAGGGCGATGAATTCTGAGATAGAATCTATGAATTCAAATCAGCTCTAGGAGCTAGTAGAACCACCCAATGGTGTAAAAACCATTAGATGCAAATGGATCTACAAAAGAAATAGAGGAATATACGGGAAGGTCGAGACCTTCAAAGCAAAGCTTGTTGCAAAAGGGTATACTCAGAAAGAGGGTATCGATTATGAGGAGACCTTTTCGCTGGTAGTCATGCTTAAGTCTATCTAGATTCTCTTATCTATTGCTGCTCATATAGATTATGAGGTTTGGCAGATGGATGTCAAGACAGCTTTCCTTAATGGAAGTCTTGAAGAAAACATCTATATGGAGCAACCAGAGGGATTCATTGCAAAGGGCAAAGAGCATCTTATGTGTAAGCTTAATCGGTCCATTTATGGATTGAAGCAAGCTTCGAGATCTTGGAACATCCGCTTTGATGAGGTAGTCCAGTAATATGGATTTATTCAAAGTTCGGATGAGTCTTGTGTATACAAGAGATGTGACGGAAACGTAGTGGTATTTCTTGTACTATACGTAGATGACATTTTGCTCATTGGCAACAATGTCAAAGTGTTGTCAAACGTAAGGGTATGGTTGTCCAAACAGTTTGATATGAAGGACTTGGGAGAAGTGGGACACATCCTTGGGATCAAGGTTATAAGGGATCGCAAGAAAAGAATATTGTGCTTATCTCAAGCTTCATACGTAGACACTATTTTGGCTCGTTTTATCATGCAGAACTCCAAGAAAGGTTTTCTACCTTTTAGACATGGAGTACCTTTATCTAAAGAGATGTGTCCTAGAACATCAAAGGAGATAGAGGAGATGAAGGCGGTTCCTTATGCTTCCGCGGTAGGAAGCCTCATGTATGCTATGTTATGTACGAGGTCGGATATCTGCTTTGTCGTGGGCATGGTTAGCATATATCAAAGTAATCCAGGACAGGGACATTGGACTGCGGTAAAGCATATATTGAAGTACCTGAGAAGGACTAGGGATTATATACTGGTATACCAAGAAGATCAATTACTCCATGTGGGTTACACAGATTTCGACTTCCAATCAGATAGGGATAACAGTAAGTCTATCTCGGGTTTTGTGTTTACTTTGGGAGATGGAGCCATTGTATGGAGGAGTGTCAAGCAAAAATACGTGGAGGACTCCACCATGGAAGCTGAGTATGTGGCAGCCTCTGAGGCAGCCAAAGAAGTTGTATGGCTCAGGAACTTCTTGATGGACTTGGATGTGATTCCTGGTTTGCCCATAACTATCACAATTTATTATGATAACAATGGTACAGTTACAAACTCGAAGGAACCACGAGCCCATAAGGCAAGTAAACACATAGAGCGTAAGTACCACCTGATACGAGAGATCGTAAAGCGAGGAGAAGTTGTTGTTGCCAAGATTGCATCAGAGGATAACCTGGCAGATCCTTTCACTAAGTCCCTTCCAGCGAGAGCTTTTGATAGGCATGTGGAGGGAATGGGAATCAGATGTATGGCACTTTGATGGCAGCATAGTCTTTTAGTATAAGTGGAAGATTGTTGGGATGTATACTGAAAGCTTAGTCTTTTGTATGGATATCTTCATTTTGAAATAAGAATCACATGATCATTGTTTGCATTTTATATTTATTATATGTGTGCATCTTATCTAATACTTTATATTATAGATAACATGGTGTGTGGTGTTACACAGAGGATCATGTTATCAGTTCCTTGTGGATTATAAGTAGAGGTTCACAACCAAGATGATTTTGAACAAACCATTGGTATGGTTGTAGTATAATTTGGTATTGGTTTATCTTGACCATAGAATTACACTAGTACACTTTGTGTGTATTGAGCAGGACTGACTTAGAGGTGATTCAATTTATACTGACTATATAATTGAATCGGACCTCGGATATTATGGTGTACATATTCTTAATCCCGATATAATAACGGGCACATGTACTTAATGTTTATTTCTTTGATTTACCAATGGGCGAGATTTATAGGTTAAATCAATAGGCCCGGTAAGTTGGGAAATGATATTATTTACATGGTGTGTCGTTGATTATAGGAGGAAACCGTGTCCTATGTATTAGGATGATGATGTCCCCTTAAGGAGCTCATAAGGATCATCATGTAAATCCTGCAGGTGGACTTGGTCCAACATGAAGATAAGGTTGAGTGGTACTACTCATGGAGTTAGATGTTAATTAATTAATTGTCAGTAAATTAATTAATTAATAGACATTTGATATCTTAAATACGAGGAGATATTTGTACAATTAATATATGGATCCCATATTTAATTATGGGGGTTGGTGAGGTAGATCAATGATAATCCTCTAGTGGAATGGATTATCATTAATAGATTGGATTTTATGTGGGTCAGATCCATTGGGTGGCCAAGATCCAACTTCTCCTCATGGTCCCTATTATAGCCTATTAAAACCCTCAAGAAGCCTAGATCCAACGGACACGATTAAATGGAGGCTTGGACGAAATCTATAAATAGATTCCAAGGCTTGGGCGAAAATATCTTTTGGAGAGTTTTTTCAAGGCTTAGGCGGCAAGGGTTTTTGGGTGCTAGGGTTTGGAGTTTCAAGGGTTGGGCGGCAAGCTTGGCTTCTCCCTTAGGGCCGGCAGTAACACCACAAAGGATTAGGGTTTCATCTTCTCCTTTTCTCTTGGCCGGTTCCTCCTCCTCTCCTAGGGCAGCACCTTCTTCCCTCAAGCTTTGGCCGGCGGCAACAAGAGTTCATCTCTTGGCCGGCGCTCATATCTCCTCTCCCTCTCCTAGGGCCTGCGGTAACCCCTCTTTGTGATTGGTGGTCGGCACAAGCAAGGAGAAGAAGGGAGTTTGTTCTTCCCTTGTTCAGAGCGAGCAAGAATGGGAAGACGCGATCTAGGAGGCTTCAACTCTTGGAGAATCGTTGCCCACACAACGTCCAAGAGAAGGATAGGTCATGCAATAGAAGATCAAGAGGTAAACAAGAGGTATAATCTTGTTTGTTTTGATTTAGTTCTTTTGTATCATGTATGTGGTTAATTTACTTGGACCTCGATGATAAACACAAAAATTGACGATCCGTACATCATCTATTCTGTGGCTAATCGAGGAAAAGAGTTAGGTTGCTTGAACAACAAGTTTGTTCAAGCGACCACTTAAATCGAATAGCATGATGATGGATTGGTTGCTTGGGTAATCCATCTTTGTCTGGATTAATTTTTTTTAATCCGGAGACGTATGATAGGATCGCCATGCAAAATCGACCGAAGCGAAGCAAGAAGCAAAGCTTCAACCTTCATCCCCCTGAGAAGTAGCTCAAATGGGTCTTATTCACAAAGTGAATTTGACCTTTGGGGATCCAAAATTGGTTCGGTCCAACTTGGTTGACAAAGCTAGTCTTAGGGGCCCATGCTTGGACTCGTCTCTTAGAGTTTCGACTAATTAAAAATATGTATGATTTGTATGATGACTTAGCTTTGTATCCGAGTCTGGATTTGTTGTACACGGCTTGTTGAGACCCAAACATCATGTTGAGATATTTGGAGCCCGAAGTGAGCCTTTCCAATGTTCCGGTGAGATTTTCTACTTACCTTTTTAGGCTGGAGTTCTCTTCCTCAAGCTTTGCAACTTCAGTTGAGTCTCTATCTTGAACATGGCAAGTCGAAGTCTTCGAGTTGACTTGGTCTTTAAGTACTTGTATTTCCTTAAGAAGTTTGCCAACACGATTCTCAGACTTAGTAATTTCCTACCTAGGCATGCTATGATATTCTACAACTTATCTTCTAAAGGAGAGTTTACCTCGTCTAGTCCTTCGGAAATGGATGTGGATCCATGGCTTCTTTCGGACTCAGACTCGGAGCTTGACTCAGCTTTGGACTTGTTAGCTGCCATAAATGGGACCAAGCTCTTCTTTGGTTCTTCCGTGTCCCAATCTTCCGATGATGACTCGTCCCAAGTCGCCTTGAGTGTTTTCTTCTTCTTTTCCTTTTTAGGCTTCTCTTCCTTTTTTAGATTTACGCACTCAAATTTGTAGTGACCTTTCCCGTTGCACTCATAGCATGTCACTTCCAATCTTGGTCTACTCAGCTTGTTGTCGACCATCTTTTTCTTTCTCTGGTTCAACATTTTCTGAACTATGTTTACTATCTCCTCCTCTCCATTTACATCCAACTCTGATTAATCTTTGGACTTATGCTTGACTTTCTTTCCTTCTTTGCTCCTAGTCGAACCTGCCATTAAAGCTATGTCATTCTCGGCTTGACCCGAGTTAGCTTGTTCATGAAATTCAAGTTCACAAAATAGCTCATCTAACCTAATTAAGGAAAGATCTCGAGAAACTTTATAGGCATCGACAATGGATGCCATAAAGTGTTCCGAGGAAATGCCTTAAGAGTATATTGAATCAAATTACGATTTTCTATTTGATGTCCTATTAAGTGAAGTCCATTTAATATGTCTTTAATCTTAGTATGCAATTGACTAGCACTTTCACCATCTAACATTTTTCAATTAAATAGTTTATTTAGCAACATGTCGCTTTTAGCTATCCTAGTGTCATTTGTTCCTTCATGCAATTCTATCAATTTATCCCAAAGTTCTTTAGAGTTTTGGAATGGAAAACTCTATTGAGCTCTTTTTTGTAAGTCCGCATTGCATGGTATTAAGGGTCTTGTAATTGACTTGAGCTCTTTTCCTTATGTCTACAGTCCATTTCTTCGGATCTAACAAATCTCCCGAGTCGTGTACCGAAGCCACAAACTCTTTCCTAATAAAAAACCAAACCTTGAGGTCGATTTTCAAAAGGCACTCTATCCGCCTCTTCCAATAACTAAAATCCTCTCTGTTAAAGAGAGGAGGGCGAACGGTGCTATATCCCTCTAAATGTGTCATTTTCTAATTTTACTAAAATTTGCGAAAAACTTTACTAGAATGAGAAAATATACACTAGTGCAAGATTTAAATTAAACAATACTAAGACAAGATTAACAAATGTAAAGAAAACTTAATCTAGTGCAAAAATTAAAAATAAAGCAAGAAAAATAAAGAAATTTTTGTATGCTCACTTTGATGATTTCACCAAAATCGGAGCACCTCCGTGCTCTGATACCAATTGTAGGATCGTGTCTACCGAGAGGGGTGAATCTCGATGTTTAGAATATTTTATTTTTCAAAATTTTTCTTTTCTTTTTAAAATCGAGAGTAATATGCAGAGGAATTAAAAATAAAATAAAACAAGCCAACAAGTCTTTTTTACTTAGTTCGCAACCCTAGCCAGGTTGCTACTCCAAGGCCTGTAACCCTTCCTAGGGCAATCACTAAAAGCCCTCCAACTCGAGAACTCTTAAACTCGGAGGGTGTTCGATTTTACAAGAATAAGAGAAAGGTAACACACTACCTTTTCCCTTGAATATTAAGTACAAATGCCAAATTAAATAAAACACTTTTATATTGATACTTAAGGAATGGAGTTTGAGCTCGTAGTGTCGGAGTTGCGGCGTATTGAAGCTTTTGCGGATGACAAACGATGGTGACTGCACTTTGAAGTAGTAGTTGTTTTTTTTTAATTCAGAGCTGACCCCCGTTTCTTTTATAAGCCTTTTCTAGTCAACTCCAAATCAGGCCATCGATTTGGTATTCTGGGCTTTCCATGTCAGATGGCTCCGCTCTGCTATTGTTTTAGTATCTTCCTATTCCAGTCGACTGCACCTGCCTAGTCGATTGGATTGCTTGTCATCTCGATCATAGGATCTCTAGCTCGAATGACAATGCCCTTGTCAATTTGGCATCCCAATTGCTTGGACCTTGACCAATCGACTGGGTCTGAGTCGCCTAGATACCTACAACACAAGGTTAGCACAAAATAAAGCATAATATCAATTGGCAGTAATAATACTGTCCGATCTCGATTTCCGAGTCCAACATAGACCCTCCATCGGATAGATGCCTATCTTGTCCCCCAACTGAGGACTCGACCTCACCTCTTCACTCAAGGCTTACCTGTCGGCTGTCCAGCTAGACTTACCTTACTTGACATCTGATCTAACACACCAGGACATCATGCTAGCTGTCCAATTTCCCTGACCCAGTTGGGCTTCCTGTTGGATGTCCAGTCTTCTTGAACCAACCGATCTTCTGCCAGATGTTCGGTCCACTTGACCCATCTGGACTTCATGCCTGATATCCGGTCCTTCTGATCTATCAAGACTCGTGCCTAATATCTAGTCCACACGACCTACTAGGACTTTCCTATTAGGTCTTCATACTCAACATGCACATTAGATCACAAGCTTATCTTAGCTTTAACCATGGTTCATACATCAAAACTCAGGAGTGGTGCCCTCTGCACCAACACATCATGTTCCTGAGAGATATCGATTTCTCGTAAGTGAATCAAATGACATATTGCTCATAGAGGATGATGAACCTACTAGTTATGAAGAAGTTCTGAAAAGTTCAGATAGGGAAAAATAGCATACAGTCATGAAGTCGAAAATGGATTCTATGTATGAAAAATAAGTTTGGAAATTGATGGACTCACCCTGAATGCATAACACCAATAGGGTGTAAGTGGGTTTTCAATAAGAAACCCGATATGGATGGTAATGTAATTACTTATAAAGCTAGATTTTTAGTGAAAGGATATCATCAAAGACAATGTGTCAACTATGACGAAACCTTTTCACTAGTAGCTATTCTTAAATGCATTCGGATACTCCTGACCATAGCAGCTCATTATGATTATGAGATATGGCAGATGGATGTGAAAACATCTTTCCTAAATGGAAATCTATCTAAGGATGTATATATGATATAACCTAAGGGTTTCATATATGTTGACAAAAATAAAGTATGCAAGCTTCTGAGATCGATTTATGGATTTAAGCAAGCATCTCGGAGTTGGAACATCCGTTTTGATGAGGCAATCAAACAGTTTGATTTGTCACATAATCCAGATGAATCCTATGTGTACAAAAGGGTTAGTGTGAGTATGATCGTATTTCTAATGCTATATGTAGATGACATATTGATTATAGGAAACAATATTCCTATATTACAAAAAATCAAAGGTTAGTTATCTAAAACAATTTCTATGAAAGACATTGGAGAAGCAACCTATATGTTGGGGATAAAGATAATAGAGATAGATTGAATCAATTGTTTAGCCTTTTGTAGTCTACATACATAGATAGAGTACTAAAATTGTTTAGCATGAATGAATCCAAGAAAGAGTTTATTCCCATGAGACATGGGATTCACGTTTTGAAGTCTATGTGCTCACACACTAATAACGGTGATTTGTCGTGATACCGTTTCAAATTAATTACCGAACCCCCTAACTACACTAATATAGCATAGTGGATGGCCCGGATCGTTTCCCAATGAGTGTAATCGACAGAATAGTAAAGTTAGGATCACTAATTATTGTGTTGGATTTTCTATTTTAAATGGGGATTGGAATTCAAAAGGCTAATCCTACTGAACGGAAGACAATGCACATAATCAAACTCTAATCTAACTAAACTACGACCTAATTACCCAAAGAGACATTTCACCGAACACTTCGTAAGCATGAAACAAATTAAACTAATTATGTGCAAATCTAAACATGGAAGGAATTTTGATTACAAACATTCAATAAAAACTAAATTAAAAAGCAATCAAAGGAAATCTTGCTGGAAATTGCAGGAAAAAGGCTGGAATTGATGCTATGATCGGCTGCCAAAGCTGGATTTGGAGCTGCCGGTGGCTGGAAGTTGCTGACAGAGGTGCTGACGGTGGATGGAGTGGCTGGCCAGAGTGAAATGGATGGAGTGGTTGGCCGGACTGATCGGAGGGGGATCCCCCCTCAGACTGGTCGACATCTATAGAGAAATGGCCGGAGCTGTGGAAGACGAGTGGCTGTGGTCGGGCGAAAATTGCGGAGGAGATGGAAAGGCCGGCTGTGGAGAAGTGGCTGTGGTTGCCGGCGGTAGAGGAGGTGGAGGAGACCACCGGTCACCGGAGATTGGAGGGGATCCCCTTTCCTTCTCCGGCGACCGGCGGGGAAAGGAAGAGCGTAGCGGTGGTGAGCTCCTGCATCAGGGGCGAGCGAGAAGAGGAGAAATGTTGGCTGTGGAGAATGGGAAAATGTTTGATTTTTAAAGGCAATTTCCGTGACCGTCCAATCCAAGACCCATTTAATCCCAGCCGTGTATTAAAGCTAGGTTAATTGAATCTGATTAATCCATGAACTAGGTAATGCATCCAACGGCTGAGAATTATCTGACTTTGAATGGATGGATCTGATCCATCTGAAGGGATAATAATGATCGATCGAATCTGGATGAAGGGCTCAAATGTACAGATCAATATGTACATGCACCTAATCTCTCCGTGATCTCGGAGGTAGATGGTCTCGTAATCGCCGCTTTCTCATCAAACGCCAAATCTGATCTCTTGATTAAATTGCCCTCGATCATGATGAAAGGTCTAGATTGATCCAGCTTAAAATATCCTTCTAGCCCTAGATGAAGTCATATTTGATCCAACTCGAGTCTAATCCATTGGGTCATCTCGATCTCCTACGAATAAAGATAAATTTTGCATATAAGTCCAAAATTTAGGAGAATTTATAATTAGGTCCAAAAATATATCCAACGCATAAAACATGTTAATAATCAATAAATAATCACTCGAGAAGATAAAAACAGTGATATTAAGGACCAAGATAATACGATAAAATGGTAGTTATCAATTCTTCCACACTTATTCTTGCACGTCCCGAGCAAGTAAAGAAAACTAAAAGTAAACTGAAAGTATATTTCCCTAGAAATTCCTAATCATACATAGAAAATCGTAAAAGAAAGTTACTTAGGATTGTCAACTCTCAAAGACTCAAACAATCATGGACTACTCAAATCTTACACACGTTAATAAACATGGTGACTTCAATCCATCATGAATAGACTAAGAATGGCTAAGCCTCACAAGATAAGTGGTGATTTCTCTCGCTCTCATACGCATGTAATAATGGAGTTCACTCAAGCTACTCATGGTTTATGAACTACCATATGCTTGCTTTTCTTTTACCTTCACCACTATATATACATAAGAATCCATAATCACTGAAGGCTTATTAAGAATATAAGGGAAACATGAATACAAGAAAAATGATAAGATTTGTGAAAGAAAAGAAAGATAAGAAATGCAAGAAGAAGATATGGAAATACTGGAATGCTACATAGATGAGTACAAGAAAGCATTGCCCTAAATTTTTTTTTCTTCCAACCAATAAACATGTAAACAACCCTTATCACATTCTTCAATACAAATCTAATAATGATATACAATAAATCTCTCAATAACTGCAACAAGGGATGTCGTTAACAAAAATATTATCACACATAAATAAAAATGAATGGCACCACATGTCAAAATTTTCGCAATACTTCTTTTTTTTATTTCATGAGCACCAAAATGTTTATTCTTTTTTTTCAACTTTTTTTTCAAACTCTTTTTTTTTCCGACATGTAGTGCACTTCCCTATGCTCCAACATCAAGCTCAGCTAAAAAGATAAAGAGCATGACTAGCTCATGATGATCAAGCACGACTTGCCTATGCTTACACTAAATTCTCCTGAGCTACTCTCTCCCCCACACTTAAACTTTTGTCCGTCCCGAGCAAAATACTCATCATGGAACATCCAATATTCCACATTCAAAGATAAAAATTGAGAAGAAAGTAATGGAAGGAAAGAAAAAAATGACATGATGTAGGAATAGAAAGATAATAGAATGAATAATGAAAATAGCATGGTGTATGATAAGAAAATTATTTGAGAAGCGTGTGACAACAAAAGTAGTAAAGGGAAACAAGTGATATTGCCTTCATCGTAATCATGCAAACCTATGGTTGTGTAGTCTCGAAAGAATCAAAGCAAGTTTTAGAGTTACAATGACCACAAGTGCACCACACACAAGTAATAAAAATTGACACAATCCTCACTAGGAATGAAAAAAAATCATCTCAATCTATCAATACAGAATCCATCACCAAGTAGAAACCATATGCAATCAAATAATCCATTCATTACAATAAATCCCAAAATTCGACAATCAAATTTAACTAGCTTTCACGACTTCTAAGAAGATATAAAGGAATGCATAGGAAATTTATTTCAAAACACGACTAAACAAAAACTCGTCAAACAAAACTTAACAACTATAACTAAAATAAACAAAGTAAAAGAAACTTATATACAAGGGAAATAAAAGAAAATGAGATGGAACAAACTCCCCTGAGGTCCTGGCGGTTGAAGAAGATTCAGTAAAAGGAGTCACGCAGGTCGTGGGGTGCTCCGAAAGAAATCCTTTCCCGGTGGTTGAAGAAGATTCAGCTTTAACATCCACGCCAGAAGCGGGATGGACAGAAATGGGGGTGAGCGCTTTCATGATGTGATCATGATAATATTGTGTTACTCCCTCTAATATCATCGCCTCATCATATGTAATCTCTGGTGGTCGGAGGCGATTCAGGAAAAGTGTCCAGCCTTGGGGCTGGATATATGTTGTTAGGGCATTCATCAACAAAATTCTTGGAGTCTTCAGCTCAAATAGGAGTGTCCAATCTGGGGGAAAACCCCAGCTATCCATCACTCCTTCGTCAGGCTTATCGAGTGGTTGCACAGCTAAACATAAAAATTATGTAGACATTGTCTCCTCTGCAACATCATCTGTAATAAAACTGCAAATAGGAGTAGCTGGCAACTCACTAATATCATCCTCAACTAATTTTTCTGACCCTGCTTCCATTGTAGATATTTCAGTATCAGTGGCATAAATAGCATCACAAAATAAATCCAAGTCACTAGTATCATCATCCACTTCATCTGTTACAGTAGCAACTTCATCTACAAATTCACATCCATCAGTATCTACAATAACATCACAGCACAAAGATTCATAAGAGTCCTGTGGAGCGGCTAAATCATAGACATGCTCATCACTCACTCTACAATCCATCTCCCTAAGCGCGTCGATATCCATAGAAATGGTCTTTGACGGAGGCTAAAAGGAATCCTATGCTTGTATCTGATTGATGGATGATGCAATTTGATCTAGCTGGATTTGTAAATTTTGTAGCTTTTCTTGTTGTTGTTGATGATGACTATTCCTCATTTGCTGCTGCAATATTGCTAGATGCAAGAACTTTTCTAGTGTATTTTCTTGACTGGGAGCAAGGGTTTCTTTATTGTAGTCTTGATATATTGGACTCTGATATGCTAGAAAAGGTTGATCATGCTGTTATTGCTCATTTCCATTATCAAAGCTCTGATGATCAGTCCACCTTGAATTGTTGAATTGAGGTTGAGGAATGTTCTGTTGTGTGCTTCCATACTTGAACCCTGAATGATCCATCCAACCATAATTATAGGTATTTGAAAATGATTCATACCTATTCTGTTGTTGAGGTTGGAAGTACTCATGCTACTCTGAAATTCGTTGGGGCTGATAATATTGCATTGAAGGATCTCCCCAATCATAACTATAAGAACTAAGAGTTGGATCATATATATTATGATATTCTCGTGGGTAGCTCTGAGGCTCAATAGGAAAAACACTCTGCTGTTCATTTTGGTCTGAATAATAAGCCTGATTGAAGTCTCCAAATCGCTGATAATAAGGATTCATGTTTAAAGAAATTTCTTATTCTTTCCTGCAATACTAACAAACAATATCAAAAGACACAGGATATAGATATGACCAAATACATGGATATACAAGAAATAAAATAATGCAGCCCTAAACAAAAAATTTGATTTTTGAATTTTTTTTTTTTTTTTAGAAAAATGGACAAACAATCCTAAGTCTACCAAACATCATTACACTCCGACAACGGCACCAAAATTTGATGAACGGGTATTTGTTATGGTATCGTTTCAAATTAATTACCGAACCCCCTAACTACACTAATATAGCATAGTGGATGGTCCGGATCGTTTCCCAACGAGTGTAATCGATTAAATAGTAAACTTAGGATCACTAATTATTGTGTTGGATTTTCTATTTTAAATGGGATTTGAAATTCAAAAGGCTAATCCTACTGAACGGAAAACAATGCACATAATCAAACTCTAACCTAATTGCCCAAAGAGACATTTCACCGAACACTTCGTAAATATGAAATAAATTAAACTAATTACGTGCAAATCTAAACACGAAAATTTTGATTACAAACATTCAATACAAACTAAATTAAGAAGCAATCAAAGGAAATATTATAGGGAAAAGGCTGGAATTGATGTTGTGATCGGCTACCGAAGCTAGATTTGGAGCTGCCGGCGGCTGGAAGTTACTGGCAGAGGTGCTTACGGTGGATGGAGTGGCTGGCCAGAGTGAAATGGATGGAGTGGCTGGCTGGACTGATCGGAGGGGGTCCCCACTCAGACTGGTCAGCAGCGACAGAGAAATGGCCGGAGCTGTGGAAGACGAGCGGTTGTGGTTGGGCGAAAATCGCGGAGGAGATGGAAATGTCGGCTGTGGAGAAGCGGTCGTGGTTACCGGCGGTAGAGGAGGTGGAGGAGACCACCGGTCACCAGAGATTGGAGGGGATCCCCTTTCCTTCTCCGACGACCGGTGGGGAAAGGAAGAGCGTGGCGACGGTGAGCTCCTGCGTCGGGCGCGAGCGAGAAGAGGAGAAATGCCGGCTGTGGAGAATGGGAAAATGTTTGATTTTTAAAGGAAATTTCTTTGACCGTCCGATCCGAGCCCCATTTAATCCCAGACGTCCATTAAATCTAGTTTAATTAAAACTGATTAATCCATGAACTAGGTAATGCATCCAACGGCTGAGAATTCTCCGACTTTGAATGGATGGATCTAATCCATCTGAAGGGATAATCACAATCAGTCGAATCTGGATGAAGGGCTTAGATGTACAGATCAATATTTATGGACCGGATCTCTCCAGATCTGGGTAGATGGCTCAGAATCAAGCTGCTTTCATCGAATGGTCCATATCGCTCAGATCTGATCGCTTGATTAAATTGCCCTCGATCACGATGAAAGGTTCAGATTGATCCAGCTTAAAATATCCTTCTAGCCCTAGATGAAGCCATATTTGATCCAACTCGAGTCTAATCCATTGGCTCATCTCGATCTCCTACGAATAAAGATAAATTTTGCATATAAGTCCAAAATTTAGGAGAATTTATAATTAGGTCCAAAAATATATCCAACTCATAAAACATGCTAATAATCGATAAATAATCACTCAAGAGGATAAAAACAGTGATATTAAGGACCAAAATAACACGACAAAATGGTAGTTATCACACACTGAAGACGAGAGGACTCGCATGAGACAGATCCCATTTGTGTCAGCTATAGGATTAATCATGTAAGGTATGTTATGTATGAGGCTCGATGTTTCGTACACTTTGAGTGTTATGAGTAGATACCAATTGGATCCTAGTATGGACCATTGGGTGACTGTCAAGATGATCCTTAAGTACTTACGAAGAACTAATGATTTATTCTTGGTATATGGAGGAGGTGATATGGTGATACACGGGTATACTGATGAAAGCTTCCAGATGGATAAAAATGATTCTAAATCTCAGTTTAGATACATATTCACCTTAAATAGAGGTGCGGTCAGTTTGAAAAGTTCCAAATAAGAGACTGTTGTTGATTCTACAACAGAGGCACTATATTGTATCTTCGGAAGCAACAAAGGAAGCAGTTTGGATCAAGAAGTTCATTTCTGAACTTGGAGTTGTTTCGAGAGTTGTTGAAGCATTATCAATGTACTGCAACAACTATGGTGCCATTACACAGGCGAAGGAATTCTGGTCTCATCAGCAATTCAAACACGTACTTCGTCGCTAGCTATCACTTGATCAGAGAGATCATAGGTAGAAAAGATGTATAAATAGAGAAAAATTCCACTGATAGGAATCTAGCAGATCCCTTGACTAAGCCTCTTCCCCAAGAGAAATTTGAGAGACATGTAAAAGCCTATGGTATTAGATACCAAGGCGATTGGTTGTAGGTCAAGTGGGAGTATGTTGTAATAGAGAGATGTCCTAAGTTAATCGCCTTAGTTGTTATTAATAAAATTTACTATTTTAGTGTACATTCTCTATGTATTTGATTGGATCTTAAACTCATTTACTAAAGTTCACAATATGATACATAGCATGAGAAAAATTATGATTGGATCATAATTAGTGAATATTTCACCATGTGTAATTATATAAGTATTGAAATTATCTCTAGTCGATGAATTGATGAGATTGGACATCATCAATTCTGTGAGACTAGCATATGTTATACTCCTTGATTTATCTAAGCATTCGGTACTTACTGAATGGAAACATAGGAATGATAAGAGTAAACATATGGATGCTAGTTAAGGGTAACTAATTCATTGGAGAGATCTACTATGAAATCTTATATGGTACTTTATGTCGATGAAGTTTCATTGCAACTTGAGTGCAAGTTTCCTTAGACTTGAGGTATTCAAGTCATCTTGGTTATGACAACTTATACTTTGACTACTTTACAATCATCTCCATAGGAGGTGTCATTCCGAATTAATTGAGTATAAGTCAAAGTGATCGAAGATATTTAAATAGCTCACAAAGGATTCACCACTCCTGTAAAGGAGATGTATACCCTATACCTTTTGTTAGGATTGCTACTCAAAAGTCTTTGGCCAAAGTATGCATGTCAAGAAGATAGTCTTCTTGGACACATGTAAAGAGTAACTTGAATCTATAGGACAAGAAACAAACTTGAGCTAGGTGTGACGTAGTCAGTCTAGTGGGCACTATGCCATGAACCAAGTGGGTATAGGATGAGTGAAAGGAACAAGGGCGCAAATAATTGTAGCTGCTAAAGAGTTCATAATTGTTCTAAAGTCAATGTCAATTTTTCGGTCAATTGGGGGTCATGATATACTGCTAGGTGACACTCATGATCTATTCATAACTAATGGTTAGTTAAATGGCCAACATAATTGGAAACAAATTGGGTCACACGCATAACAGTGCCCCAAGAAACGTCAAACAAGTTAGAGAATATGATTCTCAAAGAGGAAGAGGGTGTCTAGTTGGACCAGACTTAAACAGCCACAAAAAGGGAGTGAAAGAGATGAACACGGGTGTGCCATGACTTGGCATAGCCATGTAACGCTCTGCCAATAAAGACAATGGAGATCTTGTGAAGGCATGGGCATGCCTAGAACACACGGGTATGTTTTTTATCATGTTGGACACGTCCAGAATGGAACACGGCCAAATCATGTTAAGACACACAACCGTGCCAAAAATGGCACGGGTGTGCCCATCACACGGGCATGTTTCTAGTCGTGATTGTCATGTCCAAAGAAAAACACGCCCCTACCATGTTGAGACACACAACCGTGCCTAAAAGGCACAGTCCAGATGTGTTTGAAAGATATGACCGTGTAGCGGTCGTGTGGGTTGTATACAAACACGACACGACTATGTCGACCACTAGGCATGGTCAAGCCATGTTTTGTCCTGAGGCCTCACCTTCTATGTTTTTGGTAAATTTTTTCGCACCCTATAAATAGGGTTCTTGATGAAATCCTAGTAAGAGTGGTTTTTGAGAAGTTCTCAGGATTTTTGTGTTTCATCTTCTCCACTTCTTCATTTTCTTCTCCAAGTTTCGGCTAGCAACGAACGGAGAGAAAGGCTTGTGGCCTTAGAGAGGTTGTCTTCCGAAGATTTAGCATGGATACTGACATAGACAGAGCTTAATGGGCCCACCATGGGCAACTGGCCACACTGGCCTAAATTTTTTTCTATTATATTAATGTCAATTGTCAAACCCTAGTAATTAATTACCTTATGCTTGCTTCTTTATTTTTTCCTAGCCGCTCTCATCATTCGTCAATAGTGCTTCCAAAAAGGTAAATTGCTAATGTTGCTCACTTTTACATCTTTTTAATTTAAAATTTTTTTATTATTATTTTAGGTTTGAGAGTTTCTAGGGTTCTACAACTTACGTCATCAATTTTCAAAGGTTATAACAAAAGCCTCCTAAAGCGGCTGATCATCTATGAGTCCACTTTCCATTGCGATCACAGGTAGTTATTATTGTTGCTAATTTTTCCTGTCGTGATCTCCATTTTTTTTATTTTGTTTTAGATTCATTTCTTTTTTCTCTATTTTTTTATTCAAAGGATGCAGACAAAGTCGAATTAACATAGGAGACATAGAAAAAGAATAAAAATCCTTCCTCTGTATAGATTGAAATTTTGAATTAAAATTAGTTTTCTTTTTTCTTGTTTTGGTAGTGTCATTATTTTATTTAGATTTTGAGCCAATAATATATGATGCTTTAGAATTTCTTTTAGTTACTACTTACTTAAGGAATGAAATTTAGAATGAAAAGATAATTTATTCTATATGTCATCGATTCATAATTTTAAGATTTTTAGTGTTTAAGTTTGCATTATTAATTCATTTTTTATTTGGAAATCACTATATCTACAATGCATAGATTTTTCAAAAGAAAGGAACCGGAACCAAAGGAACAAAATATTGGAAATGTCGAGTTCAAGAATTTGATTTTTTACAACTACTGACAGATCTTGGACTAAGGATTCCAATTTATGCTTATAATGCTTAGAGATAAAGTTCGAAGGGCATATTTACAAAAAGGTCTATGTCAACCTTCCAGCTATGAATTCCCAAAATGAAAATTTGAAGTAAATCAATTTAGATGGTTCAATCCTTCATGGTTTAAGGAATTTGATGATTGGTTGGAATATAATATAGAAAAAGATGTCACATTTTGTTTGTATTGCTATCTTTTCAAGACAACTAGAAAACAAGTGGGAGGGGAGACTTTTGTTAGTGAAGGATTTATAAATTGGAAAAGTAAAGATAGGTTAAATATTCATGTTGGTCATGACAGTGAACTTCATAAAGCTCGAATGAATTGTGAAGTTTTAATGAATCAAGATGAGCACATTCAATCAAAGAAAATACAGAATGATTATCACATCTGTCTCAATGTTTCGATTGATTGTATCAGAGTTTTATTATGACAAGGGAATTCATTTCGAGGTCATGATGAAACTGAAGGTTCTATTAATCCAGGTAACTTCCTTATCCAGCTGGAGTTTTTATATGCTCATAATAAAGATATTAATGAAGTGATATTGAAAAATGCTCCTAAAATTTGCAAGTTAACATCACCTGATATTCAAAAGGATATAGTGAATGCTTGTGCAACTAAAATAATTAATATTATTATCAAAGATATTGGTGATTCATTGTTCTCTATTTTAGTTGATGAATCTCGTGATGTGTCAGCAAAGGAGAAAATGTTCGTCGTTTTGTGTTATGTGGATAGTAATGGACATGTGAATGAACGCTTTATTGGAATTGAACATGTTACCAGTACTACAACACTCTTACTTGAAGTTGTCATTAATAAGATGTTCTCTAAATATAATTTGAGTATGTCTAAATTGAGAGGATAGGATTTTGATGGAGCAAGTAATATGCAGGGTAAGTTTAATGGTTTAAAAGCACTCATTTTAAAGGAGAACTCATGTGCATTTTGCATACATTGTTTTGCACAACAACTTCAACTAGCTCTTATAACTATGGCTAAGAAAAATCTTCCAATTTTTATTTTTATTTTCATGTTAATGATGTGGTAAATGTTGTTGGATCATCCTACAAACATTCTGATATTCTTCAGAAGAAACATTCAGATTTTATTATTGAGATATTGGAGTGAGGTGAGATTTTAAGTGGTCGGGGACTTAATCAAGAAGCTACCCTTCAACATGTTGGAGGTACACATTGGGGGGTCACATTACAATTCTTTGATCAGCTTGGTTTTTATGTTCTCTGTTGTCAGTGATGTGCTTGAAATGATTTCAAAATATGATTCCAGTTCTCCTAATCAAAAAACTGAGGCATTTAATTTACTGAAGTCAATACTTACATTTGATTTTGCATTTAATCTACACTTGATGAAACATGTCTTAGGGATTTCGAGTGAATTGTCGAAGCATTGCAAAAGAAAGATCAGGATATTGTGAATGCAATGGATTTGGTACAAGTATGTAAACATTGACTCCAAAGTATGAAAGATGATGGTTGGGACTCATTTTTAGAAAAGGTCCACTCTTTTTGTCACCAACATTACATTGATGTTCTTAAAATGGATGATATATTTATACGTTGGGCACCACTGTTCTGTAGGTGATTGCTTCGGAGGCTCATTGGCTCCCATGTCCCCGGATTAAAATTTTCACTAATGAAAACTAATCCGGATGGGATGAGTTTCCTAAGCACAATCAATTCGTCGTCGTGCTATCGACTTGAGCGATCGCTTGAACAAACTAGTTGTTCAAGTAACCAAACTCTTCTAGTCGATTAGCCGCGGAAGAGACGACGGACGGATCGCCGGTTTTTGTGTTTATCTTTGGGGTCCATGATTATACAAATACATACAAATGTAAACTAGTATAGTCAACACATACAAACATATAAATAAGAACATGCAAAGATCAATAATAAAACTTGTAAAAGTTTTATACCTCTCAATCTTCTATCGTATGTCCTAACCTCCTTGTAGACTCCGTGTGGGCGAAGATCCTCCACAAGTTGAAGCTTCCTAGATCTCCTTCAATCCAAAGAAAGAAGAACTCTCCTTTCCTTCTTGCTTGAGCCAACCACCAATTCACAAAGAATTGATGCCGCCGGCTCCAAGAATGGAGAGAACAAAATGGAAACAACCAAGGAACCGAACAAGGGACAAACCCTTGCTCCTAATGCCGCTGGCCAAGAGAAAAAGAAGAGGAGAAGAGGAATAGGTTGAGCGCCGACCAAGGTAGAGGGAAGAGATCTAGGAGCCGGCCACACCCTAGGAAGAAGAAGAAGAGATCCTCTCCTCTAGTTGCCGCCCACTTTCCCCTCCAAAACCTAGCCGCCCAACCAAGGAAAGGAAAGCTCTAGGGTTTCTTGCGGCCCACTAATGGAAGGCCAAACCCTAGTTTCCAAAACCAACCTCTAACTCTTATTTTTTTTTGCCGCCCAACCTATAGAGCCTTATTTATAGAGTTAGGCTTAAGCCTCCTTTAATTTCCACCGTCGGATCTAGGGATTTAATCTCCACCTTCGGATCTAGGGTTTCATCCCAATCGTCAGATCTAGGGTTTCATCCCAACCGTCGGTTCTAGAAATTTAATCTCCACCGTCGGGTCTTGAGATTTAATCTCAACCGTCGGTTCTAGGGATTTAATCTCAACCGTCGGTTCTAGAGATTTAATCTCCACCGTCGGATCTAGAGATTTAATCTTAACCGTCGGTTCTAGGGATTTAATCTCAACCGTCGGTTCTAGAGATATAATCTCCACCGTCGGATCTAGAGATTTAATCTTAACCGTCGGTTCTAGAGTTTTGTTTTACATCCTTTGATCTAGAGCTTCATGAGGATTATATTAGGCTACGATAGAGACCATGAGGAGGAGTTGGATCTTGGTCACCCGATGGATCGGAACCACACAAACTTGATCCATCAATGATGTTCCATTCCACTAGAGGATCATCATTGAATTACCTCACCAACCCCCATAAATTAATATGGGCTCCATATATTATTTGTAGATCCATCTCCCCGTGTTTAAGATATCGAATGTCCGTTAATTGATTGATTTACTGACCATCAATCAATTAACATCTAACTCCTCGAGTAGTACCACTCAACCTTATCATCATGTTGACTAAGTCAACCTGCAGGGTTTACATGATGAACCTTATGAGCTCCTCAAGGGGACATCATCAACCTAATATATAGGACACAGTTTCCTCCTATAATCAACGACACACCATGTAAATAATATCATTTCCCAACTTACCGAACATATTGATTTAATCCATAGAAATCTCACCCTCTAGTAAATCAAAGAAATAAATACTAAGTACATGTGCCCGTTATTATATCGGAATTAAGAGCATGTACAACATAATATCCGATGTCCGATTCAATTATGTAGTCAGCAATAAATTGAATCACCTCTATGTCGGTCCTGCTCAATACACCTAAGTGTACTAGTATAACTCTATATTCAAGACAAAACAATACCAAGCTACACTATAACCATGCCAATGGTTTGTCCAAAACCATCTTGGTTGTGAGCCTCTACTTATATTCTACAAGGAACTGATAACATGATCTTCTGTGTCACACCAAGTACCATGTTATCTACAATGTAAAATATTAGACAATATGCACACATATAATAAATATAAAGTGCAAACAATGATCATGTGATTCTTATTTCAAAATAAAATGTTCATACAAAAAGAGCTAGGCTTTCAGTATACATTCCAACATGTTCGTCCCCATCGTAATCCACCTGAAGTAATAAATTTACATCACTATCGTATTGATTTATTAGATGGTATTATTGATATGCAACTTCAAGAGTTAAATGATCGTTTCTCAGAGGCAGGTATAAAGTTACTCCTTTGTGTAGCTTGTTTGTGTCCACAAAACTTATTTTTTGGCTTTTGACAAAAAACAAAATAGTGCGACTAACTGAATTTTATCTACAAGGTTTCTCAAGATTTGATCTTCTTTTACTTGATGATCAACTTGAAACTTACATATGTGATATGCATTCTAACAAAACATTCTGAGGATTGGATTGAAAGACCTTGGTGATATTTCAGAGAAGTTAGTTAAGTCAAAGAAAAATATGGTGTACTCATTGGTTTATAAGTTTTTAACATTAGCATTATTTTACTAGTTATGACTATGAGTGTAGAGAGAGTATTTTCTTCCATGAGAAATATGAAAGATTGGTTACGCAATCGAATGAGTGATGATTGAATGAATGATAATCGTATTATCTATGTAGAGAAAGATGTATTTTTAATGGTTGGTAATGAAACTATTGTACAAAGGTTTTAAAATATGAAAATTCAAAAAGAACAATTGGAAGGTAATTATTTTATGGTGATGTGTAATGATAAGATTTTATTTATAATTTTATTAATTATATTATATTATTGCTTATGATGAATGAAGATTCTATCTTCGCCCTTGGATACTGATAGAGGTAAAGCTTGTCAATTTTGCTAAAGATTTCTACAGATCTATAATTGACTACGAAGGTAGGATTCCTCTTCTTCTAATCTTAGTCTTTTGTATAATGATCTATGGTCAAATACAAGAGAGTCTAGTATGAGATCTATAGAAAGTACTCTAAAATTTTATTTTTCACCGTGTGTGCATCCTGTAGGATCTCTCCTCATGGTGACAAGTGTTGTCGGACAGAGCTTGAAGAGGTCATGAGGTCCAACAAGTAAACACATGAAGGATGACATGAGGAGCAAGTTGTGGGCTTGGTGCATTTGAAGAACAAGTAAGCTAGTGAGAGGCGACCTTGGTAGCAAAGTTTAAACGTAGATGATAACCTCTTAAGTGAGTTGTGAGAGTTGAGTGACCTATAATTTGGGGTTCAAATAGATTCTTACTTAGGTGTAAGACTCAACTAGGAAACCATATGTTTAAATGTTGTAATTTAGGTTTCAGGTGATTGAAATTTGACTTCAATCAACTAATGGCTAAGTCTACAAAGGAAGCATTTGCTATGAATAGAATATTTTTATTTATTATTGTTCCATCTTAATTGAATAGTTAATTTATTTTATTAACTTCAATCGATTGTTCAGCCGAAATCAATTTATTATTGAAATTTGAAAAAGAAGATTGTTTGAAGAAGATCTTGTTCACAAAGGAGGTGCTAATGTGCCTTTGAATAAGGGTGAGCAAAATTTTAGTTTAATTGAAATAAATTGAATTAATTTATAAATTTGATTCAATCAATTCAAAAGTTTTTTTAAAAAATAAGTTATTTCAATTAAATCAATTTAGGTTCGATTTTAAATTTCAATGACCAACTAAATTGCTTAAATTTTTTATTAAATGATAAACAAATTAAAAATATTAAGGTTTTTTTAATTTTTTTTATTAAATCAATTTTTATTATAAAAAAGACTTAATATTTATTTTTAAAAATTGGTTAATTTAGTTACCTATTGAACTAATCTATTTTTATTAGTTCGGTTTGACTTTAATAGCAAAAATCGATTAGTTCAGTTGGTCGAAAAAAAATCATTTAGTTCAGTTTAGTTGGTTCAGTTTTAACTTAATGATTACTCCCTACCTTTGAGTCAATTATGTTGGATTGACCTACATTAATGCGAAACAATTGTTAGAGCTTATCGATGGCCATTTGCAGGGCTGTAAATAGATGAGAAAAGGAAGCCGAAAAATCTATCATTCTCAATCATTACACAACTCCAATTTGACGTGTGTTAATTCCTCCATAGCTTTTTTAGTTTAGAGCTCAAGTTATATACATCTAAGCTTGTGCTTATTTATTTCCAACCATTTTTTTATATTCTTATAAATGATTTTTTGATAATTTACTAAATTATGTAGCCAGATTTTCATAATATTCAAAAATACATACTCAACTTTCATATTTATCAAATCATATAGTTGTTTCTATTAGGCCTCTCTTTTATTAGCAGTTGACTATTATATAGATAATTGAGTGCATTAATCAATTCCAAAATTTATTATGTTTAATTTATAATCATGAGTCAACTGCCCATAACTCATCAACTAATTGCTAAATTTTTTGTGCTTCCATTATGTAGTAGTCTAATGAACATGATAAAATATCTTAAAATTGTGTCAATTAAAAAAATCCATAGTTCTCTATCTGTAGGATCGAGATTTCCGAGAGAGGGAGGTGAATCTTGGAGATTATAAAATTTTCTTTTTACACTTTTAAAACTATTCTTTTCTTTTTGAAATATAAGATCGAGTATTGCAGCGGAATAAAATAAATGAACAATTTTTTTTTACTTGGTTCACAATCTAAATCGGATTGCTACTCCAAGGCTCGTAACTCTCCTAGAGTTATCTCGATGGGTAATCCACTAAAGTCCCTCCAAATCTAGAACTCTTGATCTCGAAGGGTTTCATTTTTTACAAAGAATAAAGAGAGAGGTAAAAAGATACCTTCTCTTCTTAAATTTAAGTACAATAAGTGAATATGAAAATAACAAGAGTTATACCGACACTTTAGAGATAACAATGTATCTCAGAGTGTTGGACTTGCAAAAGGTTGGCATGTAGGAGCTTTTGCGGATGAGGGATGATGGCGACAACACTTTGAGGTAGTAGAATTGTTGACTTTGAATTTGGCTCTCCATTTCTTATATAAGTCTTTTCCAGTCGATTGGAACATCCTCCAGTCGACTCCAAATCAGCCTGTCGATTTTGTATTTCAAACTTTCCAGTCTGTTGGAGAATCGTGGCCCAGCTAGAAGGGGGGTTGAATAGCCTGTGTGTATTGTTCATTGAAATTCGTTCGTTCGTCTACAATATTCGTTAGCGCAGTGGAAATACAATATACAAATGCGAATATAAAGACGAATACACAAGCACAAGACAACTGATATACGTGACTTGAAACCTTAGGGTTCCTACTCCACGAGGCGAGCTCAACGAGCTCTAGTGATGCTCACACCACTGTTGGAGGATCGTGCCCCGGCTAGAAGGGAGGTTGAATAGATAAATACGTGCTCAATGGAATTCGATCATTTTTAATCGTCTACAAATAATTAGCGCAGCAAAATATATGCTAAAACAAAGACAATTAAACTAAACAAGAAGTAAAGAGAAGACAAACACTAACAAGTAGATGTAACGTGGTTCACGGCCTTTGCCGCTAGTCCACGGACGATTCGTAAGGCGAATCACTCCCTCAAATCAATCCACTAATCTCTCCTTTAGCTCAAGACAAGGTGGATGTAACCTCTTTACACAATCTCTCCCTCTTACAATATAATTAAGATAAGAACAAGGAAGAGGAGATTAGAAATGTTTAGGGCACTTAGAACATGAATAGGAGTGGAAGCATTAGTTGCCCCAAGGCTCCCAACCCCTCTTTTTTATAGAGAAGAGGGGTTTCTTCCCATTGGACATGTAGCAGTCGACTATTGCATGTCATCAGTCGACTGCTGTGGTTCCAACGACTTCTGACCAAGCCTGAACCATGACCGTTGCAGTCCAACGACATACTGAGCAATCGACTGATCACCCATCAGTCGACTGATCAAGCCATTAGTCAACTGATCATGGAAATCAGTCGACTCAAATCGTTTATGTGCCCGTGTCCACTTATAACAGTCGATTTCCCTTCACGACAGTTGACTGATGGTGGACAAGTCGACTGCCAAATCCTAGCAGTCGATTGTTAGGCCACAAAAACCTAGTTCACACCGGTCAACTAGCAGTCGACTCGGAGCAGTCGACTTGTACCTATACCAGTCGACTATTGTCGGGTAAAACCTCAAACAAACACTTTGTTTGAGCATAAGACCGTCGGGTAAAATCTCAAACATCATGTTTGAGTATCCGACACTTGACTTAACCATTCGACCAAGTTCACCTAGGTTGAGCTACCCCGACCCGGGTTACAATCGCTCAATCTCTCATCTCCCATGAAGTCCCTCACCGAAGCTCTCTTCGTCCGGCTACGTCCCTCGTATGCACTAAGCCCGCGGCTTCTCCGATGTCATCCTTCGTATCTTGCCCTGATGTCTGTTTCCTTTAGCTTCACTCCATTCGATCCTCATCCGACGGTCCCTCGGATACACCAAGCTCACGGCTTCTCCCCGTGCCATCCTTCACCAACTCAAGGACCTGAGCCATGAGATGATGAACTTGCCAATGCTTCATCAAGCTAACCATGTGTGATTCACCAAGTCCTGCACAACTTGAACACACACATCAAATCACATAATCAACCTAACTTAAACCTTTTGTTACACACATCAAAACCAAATACATACTTGGGTTGATTGTCCTAACAATCTCTCCCTTTTTGATGTGTGACAACATGTTTAAGTTAGGTAAAACATTAACAAAATACATAAGGAAAGTAAGCATGTAAATCATAACATGAGTATCAAAACTCCCCCTTAACACATACTAATTCTCACTAGAATGATTAACTTAAACTCTAACATTTCTCCCCCTTTGACACCATCAAAATCATCATACTTATGTTAAACAACATGACATCAATATCTAAGGGAATAAAATCACCAAAATCAGGCTGAAAAACACCCAAAATAGGTTACTATGCTCGTGTACAGTCCAGTAGTCGACTGCGTCAGAACGCCAATCGACTGGCACCTGAAAATCAACATATTTTGATTTCTAAAGCCAACTTCAGAAATGCATTAAAAATTCACAAAAAATCAAAAAATCACGAAATTTGGGGGACATATTTCTAATGAGTTCCTCTATCAAGGAAAAAAAACTTTTCATGAAAATTCATCCAATTTTTGAAAATTAGGCAAAAATTAAACAGTTATAAACATTCTCAATTATGTATCAACTTTGAAAGCTAGTTTTGCCTGAAAATATTTCAAAACATAAACCCTCAGTTTTCAAAACATAAAATGTTTTTAAATCATTAAAAATATCCAACCATGATCTTTGGGCAATATGTCCATGAATTAAACACATACTTTCTATCACACCCCGAGAGTATGCCATGCTGAAAAGCAAACGGATATCATCTCCCCAATATGTGGTAACATCTCGTGTTAATACAAGGCCCGTAGGCCACAACAACAACAACATATATATATAAACAAACCACAGCAGAAACTAACGACAACAATATCACAAACTACACACATACATACCGGTATGACTAACACCGACTCAAAACACCATAACAAAATCAGAAAAAGAAATGTACAACATTTACAACGTCCAATCACTACAAAACATCACATAAATCAAATTCATATCGGAACACCAATGAAAGCCCAAAAACCCGGACTCTCAGAGTTGAGATGAGACGATGCCAACCAGCGGTGCTCCAAGTCCATCACGAAGTCGGCTACCTGTTACCTGGGCGACAGAAAAACCTAGGGTCCATGGTGGTGCGTAAAACTCAGTAGGTAATAGAAAAAATATGTATATATCAAATATCACATGTAATTCAACAGCGTAACCTAAAGGTACCACAGGTATAACAGCACAGTATATAAATACATACATATATCGTCTAACCAAATAAACAACGTATAACGCAGACATACCTAAAAGTCTGCTACGCTACTCTGATCCAACCTGAGAATATATCCAACATATATAACAGGAAGAGTAATACTGACTCATAATATACTCATGATATAGGTCAAGATATCTAATGGTCTGCCCAACAAATATACAAGTATCCAACACCACCGTATAACAGATGCGAGTAGCATGTATGAAGATGATCTACAATCAAATGCAGCAAGCATAGTACAATCAAATGCAACATCACAATAAGCATTTATATATATATATATATATATATATATATATATATATATATATATATATATATATATATATATATATATATATATATATATATATATATATATATATATATATATGCAAAAATGTCATAAGTCACGACAATGCAGTATACATGGTCATGTCGGCTCACCCTAAAGCTACCACGACCCTAGTGCGGCCTCGGTGGCTCGAGCATGACAACTGTCCCAACTTAACACCAACCACTATTCTCGAGTGGCCGAGTGGGCAGTATGATCGAGTAGCATATAAGCGTGAAGAGCAAGCTACATGATGGGGGTCCCTGTTGTTGGCCACTCCGACAGTTACTATCCATGAGTGGTCGAGTGCCACACATGTAGGACTACAACACGCAAATCCCACTACCATCGTCTATAGTGGTAGAGTGCGACACCACAATGCTCTGCCCTCACACTGGTTACTCCTCCTATGAGTAACCGTGGAGGCAGGATGACTGGCGACCCTCTCAATCACAAGGAAGACCACGTCGCCAGCGTACATGCAAATGACATGAATGCAATGTCTCACATACAGACATCCACCATAGACTCTATTCTACAGAGAGTCATACTAATCAGATCAATGCACTCTCTATCCTACAGAGAGTCGTACTCAACTGATCATAACACTCTCTATCCTGTAGAGAGTCATACCAATCTAATCGACGCACTCTCTATCCTGTAGAGAGTCATACTCAACTGATGGACGGACTCTCTATCCTGTAGAGAGTCATACTCAACTGATCGACGCACTCTCTATTCTGTAGAGAGTCGTACTCAACTAATCATATCAAGCTGGGACCACCGGTCCGTAGCAACACTCACTCTTCACTTAACCATTACACAACACATGGTCGGTGGTAAACATGCAACCAAGGGTATTAGAATTAACCCTACGTTTAAAACATTACCTACCCACAAATGACCTCTTTGCCCAATTTACAATCAGGTTGTCATCTGAACTTTACTATTTGCACTTAACTAAACAAATTCTAGGTTACTTACATCACCTATATATATAACTCTTAATCATGATAAAATGTAACATGATAGCAGCAATGGAGTTAACAGCCAAAGGTAAAGTATCAAGCGCAAGAGTAAATAAGAACAGAGTCAAGGTAACATGATCATATAAGATGATCATGTATCTAAATCTGCATGCATTTAAAACTATCTGACCAGGGTAGGAATTACCCACCTGTTATGTAGTTCGTACTGATTGTATTCACATCCATAAACCTGCCTCGTATCAAAGTCCTGGAACCGTAGAATACCAATATAATCAAAATAACTTTAGTCTCCACTAACCATCAATATAATCCAATAATAACACATTCAGATCAATTTACTAAATTAATCTAATACATAACTATGAACAACCAAATCTCACTTACCAAGCCTAGCTTTCATTTTCTCGACTTCTTGATCCTCATCAGATCTACTCAACTGCCAAAAAATACGATATGTAAATCTACAGTTAACACCACTATATTAATGATCACAAACAAATATGATTGTTCTCCAACTATATCATT
The DNA here is from genome assembly GCA_025175895.1 of Wurfbainia villosa. Lineage (NCBI taxonomy): Eukaryota > Viridiplantae > Streptophyta > Magnoliopsida > Zingiberales > Zingiberaceae > Wurfbainia > Wurfbainia villosa. The sequence continues at coordinate 131,096,927 of CM045986.1, read as the reverse complement.
ACTAGATCAAAGCTTACCTCTCCCCCTTCAATCGACCACAACTTATCAACAAACTAAATCCAGATAAACTGAAGACGAAACTCCACCACAATAATTCTAAAACACCTGTAGATACATAGTATCTAAGTTTTTCTGCATCCTATCGATACGTGCATACCAAATCCAAAGAGAACAGAAAAATTACCTAACACCATCGAAGATACAGTCGATGCCCATTACCGATTGATAGGTCTACCCAATTTCTAAAGATCTACATGGTTGATGTTCCTCTCGGATTTGAAAGACCTTCGGCTTTCCTTCTTGAACTTACTGTGAACTGCCATGGAATGTAAGCAACGAAAAGGGAGGACAACCTCCTTACTGTCGTCCAAATTTGCAGAAAACAAAGTTGATGGGGATGAAGAGCTCACCATGGCAGAAATAGGATGCAACGATGATGCCTATTGCTTAGGTGGAGATCTACAATAGTGAAGCGACGAAAGAGGTGAGCGACATTGGATTCATCACTCACAAGGAGAATCGGCTCTTCGACTTCAGCGAGGATCTCCCCCAAGCAGTGGTTGACGGCTGAACAGTCGCTCCGACGAAGCTTGAGGGGAAGGGGAGAGGCGACGTCACTTGCTATCATCGGATCGATAGAGGAGATGAGCAGCGCTCGAGTGATATCGAGAGAGACAGAACCACGGCTGAGACGTCGGACGCAAGGCAGTGAAGCTGCAACTGAAGTGGTCGGTGGCACCCGCTACTTGTTGCTGTCAAAACAAAAGAAGAAAGGGACCGATGACGATCTGAGTCGGCGATGGATCGAGCTCACGGGACGGGGGGACTGAATCGGCATCGGTGTTGTCTATCGGGCAATGGAGTTCCATCCCTAGAAATTGAGTCCGAAGAGATCGGCAGCAGAGATATCGGAAGCTGAGGAATCACCATCGGGGAGGAGAAGAAAGAAGGGTCGTGCTTCGGCGATGGCAGATGGGAGTCGGCAGCGTGCGGAAGGGGAAGACGACGCCGATCGGGAGAGATGGGAGGAGTCGCGAGCAATTGGGAGATATGGAAGAAAGGAAGTTGCGGTGAAATGGCAGTTCGGGGAATAAAAGAAAATGGCGGAGAGAAAATGCTCGTCGACGGAGTAACGGCTGTTGGGGAAGAACGACATCGCGGTGGGGAATCGCGATAAGTTTTCAATGCCTATTCTAGGTGGTTGAGCTAGTCTAGATCAAATCCAAGCTAACCCAAATTTACTCCAACACCAAATTAAACCCCAATCAGCTAATTAACTAATCAATCCAATTTTTTTTCCAGTATCTTACATTCTCCCTCACTAATAAAAATTTGGTCCCCAAATTTCATACTAACATGCAAAAATTACTTCAAGCAAGTTTCCGAAATAACCACATACATTCCTCAAGTGAACAAATAAGTGTATCAAGCTCGGATAGTATCTTCCAGCTCCCATGTAGCCTCCTCATTGGTATGATGCTGTCATCCAACCTTTACAAGTCGGATGGTTTTGTTCTTTAACTGACGCTCCTTGCGACCAAGAATTTGCACTGGAATATCCTCATAGGTCGCATTCGACTGAAGTGAAATCGTTACCTCTTTCAGAACATGATCTGAACGCGTCACGTATTTCCTCATCACAAAAACATGAAATACGTTGTGAACACCCGCCAGTGTCGGAGATAAGCCAACCGTAAGCTACACCTCCAATCCACTCCAATATCTCAAATGGACTAATGTAGTGTGGAGCTAATTTTCCTTTCGACCTAAATCGTTTCACCCTTTCTCGTAGGTAAAACACATAGAAATACTTGTTCCCCAAATGAGAACTCCAAAGGCCTTTGCCTCCGATCTGCGTAACTCTTCTGTCGACCCTATACCTCTAATAACCATCATCCGATGATGCACACCAACTCTGCATCATGTTGGATACTCTGTGGCCCCAAATAACTATCGTTTCCCAACCTCCTCCACAACACAGGAGATCTACCGGGTCTGTCATATAAGGCTTCGAACGGAGTCGTCTGAATGGAGGAGGGATAACTATCATTGTAGGCAAATTCCAATACAAGAATGTGATCCTCCCCACTGCCTCCATAATCCATGATAGATCTTAATAGATCCTTCAATGTCTGAATGATACGCTCAGACTGTCCATCAGTCCGTGAATGAAATGTTGCACTAAGCCAAAGCTCTGTGCCCATAGTCTGGTGTAGACTCTACCAAAATCACAGGGTAAATCGCGAGTCTCTATTTAATATGGTACTTAAAAGTACCCCACGCAATCTGATAATCTTTCGGTAATACAACTCTACCGGATGATTCAACGAGTACAACCCACGAATAGGAAGGAAATGAGTTGATTGGTCAGTCGATCCACAATCACCCAAATCGCATCATGTCCTTTACCGGTCCTAGGCAATCCCGTAATGAAATCCATAGTGATACGCTCCCACTTCCATTCCGAAATCGGAATTTTCCTAGAGCAATCCATCGGGTTTCAGATGTTCAACCATCACCCGCTGGTATACTAAATATCCAATAACAAAGTCTGTGGTATCTCTCTTCATACCATTCCCACCAGTATAAACTTTTCAACTCTTGGTACATCCCAATACCACCAGAATGTATATCACTTCTCGAATGATGTGCTTCCTGTAGCAACTCTTCCTTAACTGGATGCATGTCCGGAACACATAACCATCCAAAATCCACTCCACCACACACTCTATAAGTGTATGGGAGACTATAGCGACCAATCTCACTTATTGCAACTGTTCGCGTTCCAGCAACTCTATAGTAGCGACCCAATAGCTAGTTAAAATCCCATGAGCATTCCTGCTCCATATCACTACTACATGAGTGGCCGAGTGGGCAGTATGATCAAGTAGCATATAAGCGTGAAGAGCAAGCTACATGATGGGGGTCCCTGCTGTTGGCCACTCCGACAATCACTACCCATGAGTGGTCGAGTGCCACACACGCAGGACTACGACACGCAAATCCCACTACCACCGTCTATAGTGGTAGAGTGCGGCACCACAATGCTCTGCCCTCACACCGATTACTCCTCCTATGAGTAACCATAGAGGAAGGATGACTGGCGACCCTCTCAACCATAAGGGAGACAACGTCACCAGCATGCACGTAAATGACATGAATGCAATGTCTCACATACAGACATCCACCATAGACTCTCTATTCTATAGAGAGTCATACTAATCAGATCAATGTACTCTCTATCCTGCAGAGAGTCGTACTCAACTGATCATAATACTCTCTATCCTGTAGAGAGTCATACCAATCTAATCGACGCACTCTCTATCCTGCAGAGAGTCGTACTTAACTGATGGACGGACTCTCTATCCTGTAGAGAGTCGTACTCAACTGATCAACGTACTCTCTATCATGTAGAGAGTCGTACTCAACTAATCATATCAAGCTAGGACCACCGGTCCGTAGCGACAAACTAATCACCCTTCACTTAACCATTACACAACACATGGTCGTTGGTAAACATGCAACCTAAGGGTATTAGAATTAACCCTACGTTCAAAACATTACCTATCCACAGATGACCTCTTTGCCCAATTTACAATCAGGTTGTCATCCGGACTTTACTATTTGCACTTAACTAAACAAATTCTAGGTTACTTACATCACCTATATATATAACTCCTAATCATGATAAAATGTAACATGATAGTAGCAATGGAGTTAACAGCCAAAGGTAAGGTATCAAGCGCAAGAGTAAATAAGAACAGAGTCAAGGTAACATGATAATATAAGATGATCATGTATCTAAATCTGCATGCATTTAAAACTACCTGACCAGGGTAGGAATTACCCACCTGTTATATAGTTCGTGCTGATTGTATTCACATCCGCAAACCAGCCTTGTATCAATGTCCTGGAACCGTAGAATACCAATATAATCAAAATAACTTTAGTCTCCACTAACCATCAATATAATCCAATAATAACACATTCAGATCAGTTTACTAAATTAATCTGATACATAACTATGAACAACCAAATCTCACTTACCAAGCCCAGCTTTCATTTGCTCATCTTCTTGATCCTCATCAGATCTACTCAACTGCCCAAAAATACGATATGTAAATCTACACTTAACACCACTATATTAATGATCACAAACAAATATGATTGTTCTCCAACTATATCATTACTAGATCAAAGCCTACCTCTCCCCCTTCAATCGACCACAACTTATCAACAAGCTAAATCCAGATAAACTGAAGGCGAAACTCCACAAAAAAAATCCCGAAACACCTACAGATACATAGTATCTAAGTTTTTCTGCATCCTACTAATACGTGCATACCAAATCCAAAGAGAACAAAAATTACCTAACACCATCGAAGATATGGTCGATGCCCATTACCGATTGATAGGTCTACTCAATTTTCAAAGATCTACATGGTTGATGTTCCTCTCGGATTTGAAAGACCTTCGGCTTTCCCTCTTGAACTTACTGTGAATTGCCATGGAATGTAAGCAATGAAAATGGAGGACAACCTCCTTACTATCATCCAAATTTGCAGAAAACAAATTCGATGGGGATGAAGAGCTCACCGTGGCAGAAACAGGATGCAACGATGATGCCTGTTGCTTAGGTGGAGATCTACAACAGTGAAGCAACGAAAGTGGTGACCGACATTGGATTCATCACTCACAAGGAGAACTGGCTCTTCGACTTCAGCGAGGGTCTCCCCCAAGGAATGGCTGGCGACTGACCAGTCACTCCGGCGAAGCTTGAGGGGAAGGGGAGAGGCGACGTCACTTGCTATCGTCGGATCGATAGAGGAGATGAGCAGCGCTTGAGTGAGATCATGAGAGACAGAACCATGGCTGAGACGTCGGATGCAAGGCAGTGAAGCTGCAATTGAAGTGGCCAGCGACACCCGCTGCTTGTAGCTGTCAAAACAGATGAAGAAAGGGACCGACTGTTGGTGCAATCGGCCCAGGTCACGATTGACCAGGACTCGAGTTTGACTCGAGTGATGTTTTGATGTTTCGACAAAAATATATGACAATGTAATTGTCATGATAAAGTCCAAGCATGAGTCTTGGCAAGGTAAAGTCCAAGTCATGAGTACTTGGCATGGTAAGTCCAAGTGGGACACTTGGCATTTGGAAAAGTCTAAGTCTTGAGTACTTGGCACAAGGAAAGTCCAAGCATGGGTCTTGGCATGGAAAGTCCAACATGGGTTGGCAAGGGAAAGTCCAAGCATGGGTCTTGGCATGGAAAGTCCAACATGGGTTGGCAAGGGAAAGTCCAAGCTTGAGTCTTGGCATTTGAGAAGTTCAAGGGGTTTGATATTGGCGGCGTAAAGTCCAAGCGGAGTTTTGGCGGCGTAAGTCCAATGTGCCTTGGTGGTGTAGGCACCGTTAGCATGACATAGCCGATGGAAGCACCTGAAGGCTAGCGCGATGGATGAACAAGTCATGGATGACTTGGAGGGATCCGAGAGGCGTAAGGTTGATGTAGGTGACTAGAAGGCTTAGGTCTAGGCTAAGGGTAGTCTAGCAAGTATGGGGACACCATACTTGGGTTAACGACATTATGGGGCTCGACCGCCGTGAGTCAACTTGAGTTCGACCCACTTAGGGTCGAAGTGGCCGGGCAGATTGCTCATTGGTAGCGATCGTTGGCCGATCACCGACCGCCATGGACTCACGATCGATGGTTTGACCACGAGCAGAACACTCGTGAGCCGATCGGGCCACGGCTGCGTGGCCGGGCAATGATCGCTAAAGAGATCCGTTGGAACTTGTCCAACGTGGATTGAGTCGTTGTCTCACAGCTACAGTGTTGGTAGTCGACTGGTGACTTATGGCAGTCGACTGCCAAGCAGAAATCCAGCTCGATGGAGGATAAAAGCAGTTGTTCGTGGAAGGCTCAAGTAGAGGTTTTCTTGGGCGATTTGAAGGGGAATTGTTGGTGCTCTTCCAGTCCTTCAAGGCTAGTCCAAGGCAACCAAAGATCAAGCAACCAAAGTGCTCTTGTAAAGTGTTTTTCTTTACTTGCATTGTATTTCTTACTTGTATTAGCCTGTATCTTTTGTATTACTTAGTGTAATCCTTATACAAGGTTTCTCCACCTCCTACTTGTGTCGAGAAGGAGTTATTTGTGATTAGTGAGTGCGTGTGCATCACTAGAGCTCTTTAGAGCTCGATCCGTGGAGTAGGAACCATTCGGTTCCGAACCACGTTATATGACCGTGGTGTGATCGTGTATCTTGTTATATTTATTTGTTATTACTATTCCGCTGTGCTAACAAGATTATAGACGATCAAACACGAAAGAATTCCATCATCGTACCATCACGCGATGCTATTCACCCCCCTCTAGCGGCCTCAAATCTCCTACAATTGGTATCAGAGCCCGGGGCTCTTCTACGGACTAACCACCGAGAGTCAAGACGCTAGAGGAACAAGATGGAATTCAAGGAGAGATTGGGTGATTTACATCAACGCTCGCTTCCTTCGATCACAAGATTTCGCGTATTGGAAAGGTAGAATGATGCATTTTCTAATGTGTGACTTTAATAATTGGATTAGTGTCTTAGTAGGTTTTGACAATCCAAAAGACGAAGAAGGAAGAAAAATCAAGAAGAAGAATTGGAGTCAAGAACAACTCTGATACTATAACATCAACAATAAGGTAATGGGTATTTTGCTTAATATAATCCCTAATGATATTTTGATCAAGATGGGGGATTGTAAAGACGCCAAGGAGGTATGGAACAAATTGGAAAAATTCCATGAAGAGCTTCACTCAATCCGAGAAGATGAGGAGGATGAGGAAGAGAGCTCATCCTCACAAGAAAGTGAGGATTCGGAGGTCGAGGAGTGTTCGACATCCGAGGAGGAAGAAGTGGTGGAAGAGGTAGAATTAGAAGAAACCTCAACCTCTAGGATTGAGGGGGAGGGGATTAGAACATCTACACCGGAGCAACCCCAAGAAGAGCCTTCCACATCCGGTCAAGATGAAGAAGCTCCAACTCCGGCACCTACCACCACAAATACCCTAGGTAACTCAAGCAATGTAGGTTCAAATAAAAATCACATAATTTGTTTTGAGTGTAGGGAGGTAGGACATTACAAGAGTAAATGTCCTAAAAGAATCAAGAAGAGTCCATCGGTGCCAAAAGTCAATGAAGCCGGTGTTCCCACCAAGAAAAGCAAGAAACAAATCACTTGCTTCAAGTGCCGACTACCAGGATATTACCGGAGTCAATACCCAAAGGGGGAAAAGAAGGGGCAAAGGGGAGCATCACAAGTAGGGGGAGTCTCTAAGGCAAACCCTAAGGTATATTTTAATAATGTACCTTCTAAATTTAAAAGTCAAAAGCATGCTAGGAATTTTAATTCTCTTGCAATTCATCATGAAAAGCATGCTAAAAATAAATATTTGTGTTTAGGTGCTAAAAGTGTCCACTTAGGAGATAAGGAGAAATTTGGGACTAATGTCCCTAGAAAAACCATACCTAGAGAATCTATTAGGAAAATACAAGAGCACCTAGGTTTTAATCCTAAATGGACTAGGCATATGCCTAGAAAGGATAATGCCCAAAGACCAAATCAAAATTCTAAAATTGGGCAATTAGAATTAGAAAATCAAGTCTTGAGGTCAAGGCTTGAGAAATTGGAAAAGACCCTTAGGAATATACAAAATCAATTTCAAGGGTCTAATGGTCAAAGTCAAGGGTCCAAATCACAAAGTCAACACCTAAGACCTAAGAGTCAAAAGTCAACTAAGGGCAAGCAAGGTTTGTGTCACAAACCTAAGCCTAAGATGGCTTATCATAGTGTTCCATTAGATTATGGAACACTAACTAGGTCTAGGAAGACCAAGGTTACTAGGGAAGTTATCCCTAAGAGTAACCATGGTAAGTGGCTAGTGGCTAGGGTTTCTAGGAAACCTAGGGTGGCCACTAAGAAGGTTATTAGGGAGGCAATCCCTAAGGTTAACCATGGCAAGACCACAATGATCATGGCTTCTAAGCCTAGGAGGGTCATTAGGAAGGTATCTAGGGAGGTTATCCCTAAGAAATACCCAATTAACCCTAGGAGCTCAAATAGATTTTGGGTTCCTAAAAGCGTGATAGATTCACGCTAGAAGGGTTTAGGGTGTGCCAACCTTGATTGGATGGGTAGTTAACTCAACCATGGTAAAGGTGGCATTTTAGGATATTTTCAAGGTTATGGTTGCCTTGGAAATACATTTGAGTTTTGATCCTAAAAGATTTTAGGATGTGCCAATGTATTTTTGGAATTATGAAAAATCAATTAAATTGGCACGATTTAGGTTTAGAGGTTAGTGTGTCATTTTGGGTTTTTGGCACACTAGGGAGATTAATAGTAATATGACAAAATATACTTAATTATATGCAATGGCAACTAATATTAAATTTTAGGTATTATTATACCTATATATTTTATATGTCATGCTTGTTTGCCATATGTCATGTCATGACATCATGTTTATTTTCATCATTTATATGTCATAATCATGTTTAGGATTAAGGATTTAAATGTCATGTGCTTTAATTTTATATCATATGCCATGACATCATGATCATTGGCTATGTTTTATTTTTGCTATTATTATGCCATGATCATTTCATGCATTTAAATTGATTAAAATTGAGTTAAGGACAATGGCATGACTTGAAGTCCCATTTATAAGAGAATCAAGTAGAGTTGCCTTAGAAAAATGCATGAAACCCTAGTTTAAGGAGAACAAAACCCACATCTCACATCACATTGACATGTATGTGTATTTATACACCCTAGATACATGTGAGATGCTATGATATGAGTTGAGTTCAAGGTGCATAGTTTTTGTATCTAGATGAACTAAAACTCATCTAATTTCAATTGGTGGATCATTGAGAAAACTTGTGTACAAGTCATGTACATAGAGCCCAAGGAATATCATCCAATATAAGTTTTCAAAAACATTTTAAAGTCTATTTAGAAAACCTTGATGAAGTCACCATTGATGAAATTGATACAAAGTGAGCTAAAACATTAAAGTTTTTCTTCACTTTTGGATTTTGTATCAATTTCGATATTTTATGGGTAAAATATTTTTCAAACATTTTTCACCCATTGTATTGACAATAAGTAATATACGTATGAATTTTCATGATTTTTCAAAATACGTAGAATTACTTATGACTTTTCAAAACTCAATTCTGATAGTTGAAATTCGAGAATTTGATTATCGATCGGCACGATGGCGATCGGTGATAATGTGATCGCGATCGGTGATTCACCCATTTTCAGCCTTGGTAAAGGTCTCTAACCACTCCTAACCCTAGGATATGCTTTGGGAAGCATTATGAAGGGTGAAAATCTATTAGATATGGATTTGGAGAGGTGTTAGGTCAAAGTATCGAATTTAAGGGTGAAAGAGTTCATGTTTGAACTTTAAACCTTATTTTTGATGGTTTAGAGTTCCTATTGGCTTAGGGACTTCCCAAGGACATTGTTGGTGCAATGGTCAAGGGGGAGCAAGCCTTTAGGGGGAGTTATCCATCTTGGGATGATGGATGTGTTTCTCTTCTTGAAGGGGGAGAAGTTATTGGGAGAGTATCATCAATCGGGAAAATTGATAGAATTTTGAGAAACCCAATTTGGAAATTGAGAGAGAGTATAGGATTACCTCTCTTGAGTGATATGAGACTTATCACTAGGAAGATGGTAGGCATCCTAGGTATTTTTGGATCAAGGGGAAGATTGTAAGATCTCATTGGGACATGAGACATTGACCTCCTTGGAGAGATAACCTTTTTGATGTTAGTCAAAAAGGGGGAGAAGTTTTGGAGAATGTTTGGGATTACCAATTTGGAATAATTGGTAAGAGTTTTGAGTTAGTGGTCTAACTCAATGGTTTGTTTGGTTTTTGTCAAACATCAAAAAGGGGGAGATTGTTGGTGCAATCAGCCCAGGTCACTATTGGCCAGGACTCGAGTTTGACTCGAGTGATGTTTTGATGTTTCGACAAAAACATATGACAATGTAATTGTCATGGTAAAGTCCAAGCATGGGTCTTGGCAAGGTAAAGTCCAAGTCATGAGTACTTGGCATGGTAAGTCCAAGTGGGACACTTGGCATTTGGGAAAGTCCAAGTCTTGTGTACTTGGCACAAGGAAAGTCCAAACATGGGTCTTGGCATGGAAAGTCCAACATGGGTTGACAAGGGAAAGTCCAAGCATGGGTCTTGGCATGGAAAGTCCAACATGGGTTGGCAAGGGAAAGTCCAAGCTTGAGTCTTGGCATTTGAGAAGTCCAAGGGGTTTGATATTGGCGACGTAAAGTCCAAGCGGAGTCTTGGCGGCATAAGTCCAATGTGCCTTGGCGGTGTAGACACCGTTAGCATGACATAGCCGATGGAAGCACTTGAAGGCTAGCGCGATGGATGAACAAGTCATGGATGACTTGGAGGGATCCGAGAGGCGTAAGGCTGATGGAGGTGGCTAGAAGGCTTAGGTCTAGGCTAAGAGTGGTCTAGCAAGTATGGGGACACCATACTTGGGTTAAAATCTCATCTTTGAGGTTGGCAGTCGACTGGCATTATGGCCGGTTCGACTGTCGTGAGTCGACTTGAGTTCGACTGTCGGCTTAGTGAAAGTATCTTTGGCGATCATTGCTCATTAATAGCGATCATTGTTGGTGATCGATCGGCGCCATGGGCGGCGATCGTGATGGTTCATCCATGAGCGCAGAATGCTCCGTGGAGGCGATCGCGCGTTGGAACTTGTCCAACGTGGATTGAGTCGTTGTCTCACAACTATAGTGTTGGCATTCGACTGGTGACTTATGACAGTCGACTGCCAGGAAGAAATCCAGCCCGATGGAGGATAAAAGCAGCTGTTCATGGAAGGCTCAAGTAGCGGTTTTCTTGGGCGATTTGAAGGGGAATTGTTGGTGCTCTTTCAGTCCTTCAAGGCTAGTCCAAGGCAACCAAAGTGCTCTTATAAAGTGTTTTTCTTTACTTGCATTGTATTTCTTACTTGTATTAGCTTGTATCTTTTGTATTACTTAGTGTAATCCTTGTACGAGGTTTCTCCACCTCTGACTTGTGTCGAGAAGGAGTTATTTGTGATTAGTGAGTGTGTGTGCATCACTAGAGCTCTTTAGAGCTCGATCCGTGGAGTAGGAACCATTCGGTTCCGAACCACGTTATATGACCATGGTGTGATTGTGTATCTTGTTATATTTATTTGTTATTACTATTCTGCTGTGCTAACAAGATTATAGACGATCAAACGCGAAAGAATTCCATCATCGTACCATCACGCGACGCTATTCACCCCCCCTCTAGCGGCCTCAAATCTCCTACACCGACGACGATCTGAGTCGGCGGTGGCTCGAGCTCACGGGACGGGGGGACTGAATCGGTGTCGGCACTGTCTATAAGGCGATGGAGTTCTAGCCCTAGAAATCAAGTCCGAAGAAATTGGCAGTAGAGAAATCGAGAGTTGAGGAATCACCATCGGGGAGGAGAAGAAAGAAGGGTCGCGCTTCGGCGATGGCAGATGGGAGTCGGCAGCGTGCGGAAGGGGAAGACGGCGCTGATCGGAGGAGATGGGAGGAGTCGCGAGCGATCGGGAGAGATGGAAGAAAGGAAGTTGTAGTGAAACGGCAGTTCGGGGAATAAAAGAAAACGACGGAGAGAAAATGCTCGTCAGCGGAGTAACGACTGTTGGGGAAGAACTACATCGCGGTGGGGAATCGCGATAAGTTTTCAATGCCTGTTCTAGGTGGTTGAGCTAGTCTAGATCAAATCCAAGCTAACCCAAATTTACCCCAACACCAAATTAAACCTCAATCTGCTAATTAACTAATTAATCTGATTTTTTTTTGGTATCTTACGCTTTCTCCATAGTTGGTCTATGATTACTATATCATGATACACTTAATGACTCATATAAATGCCATAGGCATTAGTGAATCATTTGTATCAACCTAACATCTTACCCATTGCTATGTTTTCAATCAAGTTCTCCTTATGGTGAATGTGAGATGTAACTAAGGTATTTATACTTAACCATAAATTTCATGCACTACTATCAAGGTTAAGTATTATCCATCATGATCACAAGTCAAATATTATCACCCAACATACTCATAAGTCAACCAAATAACATGATATGAAATAAGTCCACTTATGGTTGACTATCCTAGATTTTTCTAACCTTTAAGGATTGACTTGGGAACCCAATACAAGTTCTTTCCAATAGGATTCACCAAGTACTCCATAGGGATCCATTTCCTAGATACCATTGTGGTTTTTGATTGCCCCCTAGCAATTAAACAATGGCAAGCCTTTTCATTTTTAGATCCCTTGTATCATAAGCCCTTCTTGTTAAAGCTTGCTCTTTGGCTCCCAATGATCATATTTAAAGTATTTGAGCCTATAGTAAATTTTTCAAGGGCCTTAGTGAGATAGTCTACCTTTTCCCTTAGAATCCTATTTTCTTCTAAACATGAATCATTAATACTAGAAGAAGCATCATTAACATGTGAACATGCATTTTCAAGTTTTTCTTCTAGGGCCTTAATTTCACTTAGCATGCATTTATTTTTGTTCTTTATTCTAAACAAATCCCTAGTTAAGCTTAAAATCATAAAAATAACATCTTGAGAAGGTAGTTTCTTTACCTCACTTACCCAATCTTCTTCTTTTGAATCCGAGGTAGATGCTCCCCCTATACTTGAGCTCTCCTCCTCACTTGTACTTCCTTTTGCTTGTTCGGATGAGGTGGAGGCAATGTCATCTATTCCCATTAGTGCAAAATGGGAGACGAATTCTTCTTCTTTCGATGATGATGTTGGTGCAGTAGGCACCTAAGTCGAACCTGAGTTTTGATTATAGCAAACGATACAAAGTTAAGCTCATTTTGTTATCTCACAAGCTAAATCAAGTGTGCAGAAAAGTACTAAAGCTAGAGCTGAAGGTCAGTGACACCCGGAGGGAGCCGTGGTGGTCGGGCGACACCGGGATGACTTCGGAGGGAGCCAAAGAAATCAGGTGGAAGACCGGAAGCAGAAGCTACAAGGTAAATGTTGAGGTAAGCTCGTGTGAGTGAGCACAAGGAAGGTCGTGTCCTCTATATGGGGACGTTCTTAGGCGATGATCTGACCAAGACCTCCCATGGAAGGTCTAAGTCGAGATCGGATGGTATATGATCATTTAATTTACTTGTATTAACTATTTTTTTAGCTAACTCTTCGTTACAGTTGAAAAATCTGCCATCAATCGACTGAGGGCTTGTATCAGTCGACTAGTCCATCAGCAGTCGACTGGTAAGGGTTGTTGGGTTTCCGGCACCGCGGCGTGTGTGTGTTCGATCATGTTTCGTAAACATGAGCACAGCGGAAGCAATTAAAAATAATAAATTTATATTTATTACAACACACACAACACACGCATGCTATTACAACAAGTGTAGATATAACCGTAAATTAAAATTTGCAATAAAAGGAAATTAAACTACGTTATACCTTCCGTATGACGTGTAGCGGGAACGGCATCAACCGGAACGATCCTCGTAAGAATCGTCTCTATCCGTATCCACGCCGAGCTCCTCGGGATGACTTCGCTAAGTCACGAGCTTCGTCTTCATACGGGTTACTAGCCTCGTGTTGAAGACGACGTGATCGAGAGATGATCACGATCCGAATCCAAATTCGGATCCTCAAACGAGTTCATAAAACTTGCTTCTCCGGAGAGGTATTCGTCAACCGTTTGACGAATCCTTCGTCCTCCACCTCAGAGGATTACCGGAGATCGAATCCCCGGTAAGTTAGCCGCTGTCGGAGCTCTAACCGTCATCCAAACGACGCTCCGACGAGAGGAGAACAAGCTGTCCAGAAAACTGGACAGCTTTGGTGGAGGTGATAGGCGCCGGCCAACCAAGGGAGATATAGCTCACCTTGATGCCAAACTTGAAGGAGATCACCGGAGCACTAACGGCAGCAGCTCGGCGCCTGCGAGGAAGGAATCAGCCTTCTAGGCGCCCGGTTGGAGCCTCAAGGTGGGCGGCGGCAGGAGGAGAGATTAGCTCGAATTTCTCCGGGAGGCAACTTAGGGTTGTGGATTAGTTAGGGTTTACAATCCCTTAAGCCCACTTTTATAGAGAACTAATTCTCTTAATGGTTAATGGATCATATCCATAAAGCCCGTTAACCCGCTCCATTAAGATAAGTTAAAATAAACCAAACCATGATGGTTTATTTTAAGTTAAAACGAACCGAACCAACTTTTGGTTCATTCGTTTAAAATAAACCAAACCCTTTGGATTATTCTTATCCATTGGATTAGAACCAAACCATTTTGGTCCATCCATTATGTCTTCAAAAGACACTGCCCATCCACGCTTCCATTGCGACTGAAACAATTTCATGCTCGCTTTATGTTTGGTCCAACCAAACATAGTTTCTCTCGACGAGAATCCCATTCTCAAGCTCGTTTTAAATCCTTTGGATTACACTCGTTGTCGTGTGACCAAATAGGTTCTCGGTTTATGTTGGCCGTCTATAATTAACCATTAATTATAGAGCGATCATGAGTGGCACCTAGTAGTACATCATGATCCCCGATTAGCGAAAAGATCCGATTGATCGAGAACTATTTACGGCTCAAACCCTTCAAAGAGCTCGAATGAATCGTGCCCCATTCCCTTCACTCATCTTATACCCACTTGGTTCAGGACATGGTCTATTGTGTCAGTCCCCACTAGGCTGACTACGTCACACCTAGCCCAAGTATCATTTCCTCGTCCTACGGATTCTAGTTACTCCACATGTATCGAAGAGTACCTTACTCTAAACATGTAATGCTTTGGCCAAAGTCTTTAGTAACAATCCGACGAGAGGCCATGGGTATACATCTCCTCGCAAGGAGTGGTGAATCCTTTATAGGCTATTCAAACACCTTCGATCACTTCGACTTATACCCAATCATCCCGGGTCCACATCTCCTTAGAGATGTTTGCTTAAGATGTCAAAGCATAAGTCTCCATGATCAAGATGACTTGAATAGCAAGTCAAAGGAACATCGCACTTAAGCCCGCAGTAGAACTTCATTGACATATCTATATGCAGAGAACCATATGAAGTCTTACGGTGGTCACTCCAATGAACTAGTTACCATAACTAGCATCCACGATTAACTCGGACATCACTATGTCTCCACCGGTGAGAATCACCGCTTGGATACACCAAGGAGTATACCTGTGCTAGTCTCGGCGAATTGATGGTGTCCAAATCCATCAATTCATCGACTAGGATAATTCCGATACATCACAATTACACATGTAGAGATACTCACTAGTTGTGATCCAATCACAAATTCTCTCATCTTTGTGAATCGTATCGTGGACATTCAGTAAATGAGTTTAAGATCCAATCAAATACATTAAACATGTATACTCAAATAGTGAATCTTCATTTATCATATAAATGGTTCATACATAAGGCGATTGCCTTAGGACATCTCTCATATATTACTAACAAGGGTAGCAATCGACTGTTGGTCAAGGATCAGCTTCAAGGAGAGTCAAAGCTTATCTCCATTTTTGAAGGGATAGGAGGCTTGCTCTCATTGGTTGAAGATGTGAACGTCTAGGGTTTCCAAGGCTATAAAAGTAGGGCTTCTCCATCCTATTTCCATCATCAAAAGCTCTCCAAAAAGCCTCCGTTACGATACTCTTCTACGATGACCTTATGACGACGAAGTGCTACCGCATCTCCGACGACAAGTGCTTAATTTTCATTACTTTATTCAGTCGTTGTTATTTTCTATTATTGTCGTCTATAAATCTTTTTATCATGTTTTAATCGTAACAAGGAGAGGGGGAATGTCCTATCTTGAGCTTTTTCATCGATTGTATTCGCTTACTCCTTTCTCTAACGAGGAGTGTTTTTAGTGTTTTACCCTCTGTACGTGATCTAGGACCGTTAGGGCCTTGGACTAGCAATCGAAGGCTGTAAACCAAGTAAAATCAAACGAGTATTATTTTCTTTCCTCTACATTTACTCTTACTCACATTTTATATCGAACAAACGAACGAAGAGAATTTTGCGCTATTCACCCCCCCCCCCTTCCAGCGCTCTAAACGATCCAACAGATGATGGGTCATCCCATGTGGCTTTTAGGTTCACTTTTCCCTTTCCCTTTTCTTTTGACTTATTTTCATCCTTCTTCTTGCTTCCTTTCTTCTTGTCATCCTTCTTCCTTTCTTCCTTCTTCTTATTCAAGAGAGGGCATTCATCTCTCATGTGTCCCTCTCCTTGGCAATTATAGCAAATGACTCTCCTCCTTCTTCTCCTATCATTAGACTTGTTAAATTTAAAGTTTTTTAATGCACATCTTACCTTTCTTACCATATAAGCCTCTTCATCGGTGTTCATGGAGGAAGATGATTTGTCATCCGATGAAGGTGGTGCAGTCTCCTTCTTCTTCCCCTTATTGGCTACTAGTGCTACTCATCTTGAATTGTTACTTGGTTCTTCTATTATTCCTTCAAGTCTAGTTTCATGAAGCTCCATAGTAGAGAAAAATTCTTCTAGAGTACTTACCTCTAAATTTTTTGAGATGTAAAATAAATCTACCATTGAGCTCCACTTTGATGACTGAGGGAAGACATCAATTGCTTTCATTATCATGTCTCGATTTGAAGGGTTTCTCCCCTACACTTGATAAATCATTAATTATTTCTTTAAATCTAGAAGGAAAGGATAATACCTTTTCTCCCTTATCTAGCTTGATGTTATTTAATTGCGATCAGAGGAGGTCCATTCTTGCTAATTTGGCTTCGGAGGTGCCTTCATGAAGCTCCACTAGCTTCTCCCACATCTCCTTGGTGCTCGAGCTTTCACCAATTCTATTGATCTCTTGTTGAGGTAGTACATTAAAGAGATGGTGCTTTGCTTTTGAATTTACTAGGTTCTCTTCTTTTTTCTTCTTTGTCCATTTTGATTATTCTATTGGCTTCTCTTCTTCATCCCTAAGCATCTCGAAACCACTTTCCATGTTTAGCATTATATCAAAGTTGGTTTCGAAAAATACCTCCATCTGATTTTTCCACCAAGAGAAGTCCCCTTCGAATTTAGGGGGGTGGATGTTCATGTCGACCATCTTTCGACTTGCTTGTTGCGGCGATGAGTCCATCGACAAGCTCCTCGCTCTGATACCACTTGTTGGAGGATCGTGGCCCGGCTAGAAGGGGGTTGAATAGCCAAATACATGCTTAATGGAATTCAGTCATTCTTAATCGTCTAAAAATAGTTGGTGCAATGGAATATATGCTAAAACAAAAACAATTAAACTAAACAAGAAGTAAAGAGAAGATAAACGCTAACAAGAAGATGTAACGTGGTTCACGGCCTTTGCCGCTAGTCCACGGACGATTCGTAAGGCAAATCACTCACTCAAATTAATCCACTAATCTCTCCTTTAGCTCAAGACAAGGTGGAGGTAACCTCTTTACAAAATCTCTCCCTCTTACAATATAATTGAGATATGAACAAGGAAGAGGAGATTAGAAATGTTTAGGGAACTTAGAACATGAATAGAAGTTGAAGCATTAGCTGCCCCACGACCCCCAACCACTCTTTTTATAGAGAAGATGGCCCAACGACTTCGACCAAGCTGAACCACGACCGCTGTTGTTAACGACCTTTGGACTCGGTGATCGATCATCGATCGTGACTGATCATGGCAATCAGTCGACTCAAATCATTTCTGTGCTTGTGTCCACTTATAACAGTCGATTGCCCTTCATGGCAGTCGACTGATGGTGGACCAGTCGACTGCCAAACCCTAGCAGTCAACTGTTGGGTCACAAAAACCTAGTTGACACCGGTCAACTAGCAGTCAACTCAAAGCAGCCGACTGGTACCTATACCAGTCGACTATTGTCAGGTAAATTCTCAAACAAACACTTTGTTTGAGCATCCGACCTTCGGGTAAAACTCAAACATCATGTTTGAGCATCCGACACTTGACTTAGTCATTCGACCAAGTTCACCTAGGTTGAGCTACCCCGACCCGGGTTACAATCGCTCAATCTCTCATCTCTCATGGAGTCCCTCCCCGAAGCTCTCTTCGTTCGGCTATGTCCCTCGGATGCACTAAGCTCGCGGCTTCTCCCGTGCCATCCTTCGTGTCTTGCCCTGAAGTCTGCTTCCTTTGGCTTCACTCCATTTGCCCCTTGTCCAGCGGTCCCTCGGATACACCAAGCTCACGGCTTCTCCCCATGCCATCCTTCACCAACTCAAGGACTTGAGCCATGAGATGATGAACTCGCTAATGCTTCATCAAGCTAATAATGTGTGATTCACCAAGTCCAGTACAACTTGAACACACACATCAAATCACATAATCGACCTAACTTAAACCCTTTGCCACACACATCAAAACCAAACGCATACTTGGGTAGATTGTCCTAACAACCACTACTAAAACTCATTATCAATAACACGTCGGAGGTGGAGAAATCTCGTAAAAGCAATTACAACAGTAATATACAAGATACGAGAAAAAATAAAAACATTAAGAAATAAAAGTAAAGAAACACTTTACAACACTTTGCTTTGAATACTTTCTTGTTGCTCGCTTTGGTTTGCTCTTGAAGGTCTGGAATGCAGCAGCAATTTCCCTCCAAAATCTCCTCAAAAATCGTTAAGGAAATCCTCTCTAAGCTCCTCCTTTTATGCTTGTCTCGAACTGATTCCCCACCTAGCAGTCGACTGCTCTTACCCATCAGTCGATTGCTCCTGTAGCCATTGTGAGATAACGGCTTAATCCACGCTGGAAAAGTTCCAACAAATACCTAGCAGTTGACTGATCAAACCCATCAGTCGACTACTCATAGCCTCCAGTCGACTGCCAAACTCTAGTAGTCGACTCGGAAATATTATGTGCCCGTGTCCTCGATTGGCAGTCGAGTTCCCTCCATGGCAGTCGACTGCTCAAGGCTAATCGACTGCCTGATGCTAGCAGTCGACTACCAAGACCACGCGACGCAGTCGAACATCAGTCGACTCCCACCAGTCGACTGGTACATCACCCCAGTCGACTAGTAAACCTCAACCATGAGGTTTAACCCAAGTATGACGCCCTCATACTTGCTAGACAACCCTTAGCCTAGACCCAAGCCTTCTAGCCACCTCTTCTAGCCTCACGCCTGTCAGATCCCTCCAAGTCATCCATGACTTGTTCATCCATGCGCGGATCCCTCCAAGTCATCCATGACTTGTTCATCCATACGCTAGCCTCCAGGTGCTTCATTCGGCTATTGTCATGCTAACTAGGTCTACACCGCCAAGGCACATCCTTGGACTTCCCAAATGCGAAGCCCCATGCTTGGACTTTCACCGCCAAGGCTTCACACTTGGACTCTCCATACCAAATCCATGTTGGACTTTCAATGCCAAGGCTATACACTTGGACTTCCCATGCCAACTCCATGTTTGACTTTCCAAATGCCAAGACTCAAGCTTGGACTTTCACTGCCAAGGCTACACACTTGGACTTACGTTGTCAAAGCTACACACTTGGTCTTCCCATGATAATCACATGTCATATGTTTTGTCGAACATCAAAATACTACTCGAGTCAAACTCGAGTTCGGTAAATCGTGACCTGAGCTGATTACACCAACAATCTCTCCCTTTTTTATGTTTGACAAAACCACAAACACCTTTGAGTAAGGTGACCTAACTCAAGTCTACCAATTATCCCCAATTGGCAATTCTCACATATTGTGAGAATTCCAACTAACCCTAATTGGTACATTCTCCTCCTTTTTGACATACATCAAAAAGGTCCTCCCCAAGGGTGTCAATGTCTCATATCCCAATGAGATCTTACAATCTCCCCCTTGGTCCAAAAACACGTCTAGGATGCCTTCACTCTTCCTAGTGATAAGTCCTATATCACTTAAGAGAGGCAATCTCTCAATTCTCCTCCCATAAGGAGAAATACTTCCATCATCCCAAGATGGATAACCTCCCCCTAAAGGCTTGCTCCCCCTTGACCATTGCACCAACAATGTCTTTGGAGAGTCCCTAAGCTAATAGAAATACTAAATAATCAAAATTAAGGGCAAAGCTTTAACATTAAACTTTCACCTCCCTTAAAATTTGATACACACTCTAAACAATTCTCATAATCCATATCCAATGGATTTTCACCCTTCCAAAGCTCTCCAAAGCATATCCTAGGGTTAAGAGAAATTAGGGAACCAAGACATAGCTGAACATGGGCTAAACAAACTTTGTTTACCCGAAATCAGCCCTGGCAATCAACTCTGACAGTCACCAATCGACTGTCCTTGATGCCAGTCGACTACCATCCATGGCAGTCAACTGATTTCTGCACTGTGTAGAAATCAGACTTTAGAAACGAATTTTGAAAATTCATACGTACATTACTTATAACAAACATTATGGGTGAAAAATAGTTAGAAAATAAAATACTCATAAAATAGTGAGATTGACACAAAGTTCAAAACTATTGAAATTTTCAATATTTGACCCTACTTTGTATCGCCTCCTTCAATGGTGATTACTATCAAAAGATAGACTTCACCAAGGTTTTTCAAAATGATTTTGAAATGATTTTAAAAACCTTAATTCATTTTTTTCTAACATCTCACTTGTATCTAAGTGTATGAAATACATACAAGCCTTGCACTAGAGGACAACGGGTCAATCCCTCGCAAATATGAGGGTGTCGTCCCTCCATGCGCTAGTTACTAGTCTCAAGGGCCAAAGGCCTACCGTGATTTATCTCCCTTATGATGGTCCAGGGGAGAACTGGTAGGGGTCGCTAGGTCAGTGGATTCCAACCTTATTGCACCAGATGAAACACATACAAGTCAAGTGTTCTTGTGAGATGTGGGTTTTGGTTATTTAGATTTTCATGCATTTTTCTAGGCAATACTATTTGATTCCCTTATGCATGGGACTTCAAATCATGTCATTGTCCTTAACTCAATTTTAATTAATGCATGAATGATGATCATGGCATAAATGATAACATAAATAACCATTTGCCAATAATCATGATATCATGGCATGTGATTCTAACTTAAGAATAACATGACATTTCTAAGCATAAATCATGACATTTTTTATATGTTGTATCATAGGGCAATGGGTCAATCCCTCGCAAATGCGAGGGTGTCATCCCTCTATGCACTAGTTACTAGTCTTAAGGGTCAAAGGCCTACCGTGATTTACCTCCCTTACGATGGTCCGAGGGCGGACTGGTAGGGGCCGCTAAGTTGGCGGATTCCACCCATTTGTGTCATGATATTTTTTATGATTAAAAATAAATATGATTTCATGACATAGCAAGGCAAATAAAGCATGACAAGTATAAAATAATAAAGTATAAAATATCTAATTATTAAGCCCAAATTGTCATTATTAGAATTAAATCGATTTTGCCTTAATAATCACTTATCCCCCAAGTGTGCCAAAAATCCAAAATGGCACACCATGACTTCTAAGACCTAATTGTGCCAATTTAATCAATTTTCAACTTCTCAAAGCACATTGGTACATCCTAAAGTGTCAACTCTACCATGGTTAGGTTAACTACCTATCCACTTAGGGTTGACACACCCTAACCCATATAGCGTGAATCGATCATGCTCCTAGGAACCCAATACCTATTGGAGCTCCTTGGGTTAACAAGGTATTCACTAGGGATAAATTCCATAGATACCTTCCTAATAACCCTTTTTGGATTTGAAGCCTTAGTCATTTGAGTCTTGACAAGGTTAACCTTAGGGATTGCCTCCCTAGTAACCTTCTTAGTGGTCTTCTTAGGTTTTATAGAACCCTTGGCCACTAGACACACACCATGGTTAGCCTTAGGGATGACCTCCCTAGCAACCTTGGCTTTCCTAGACCTAGAAATGGTTCCATAATCGAATTAAACATCGTGATAGGTCTTCTTGGGGTTAGGTTTGTGACCCAAACATTTCTTCCCTCTTATTGGTTCTTGCCCCTTAGAACCTAAATTTTGACCATTATACCCCATAAATGAATTTGTCATTTTTGCTAGGGTTTTTTCTAATTTTTTAAGCCTTGACCTCAAAGCTCGATTTTCTAATTCTAACTTTTCCAATTTTAATTATTCATTAATCTTTTGGGAATAACACTTCCTAAGCATATGTCTATGATTCTTGGGATTAATGCCTATGTGGTTATCTATCTTCCTAATGGACTCCCTAGGTAAAATGGGTCTAGAGTTATTAGTTCTAGATTTGTCCTTAGGTAAATTAACACGCTTAGCACCTAAACAATAAAATCTATTATTTCTACTAGCATGCTTTTCATGAGCAATAGCAAGAATACTAAAATAATTTCTAGCATGCTTTTTAACCTTAGAACTAGAAGGTGCATTAAAATATATCTTAGGGTTTGCTTTGGTAGCTCCCCCTACTTGTGTAGCTCCTTCTTGCCCCTTCTTCCTCCCCCTAGGTCATTGGCTTCGGTAGTGTCCTCGTTGATTTCACTTAAAGCACACAATGTACTCTTTTCTTTTCCTAGTGAGGACTCTGGCATCCTTTGATTTATCCTTGACTTTTGGTGTCGGCGCTTTCTTCTTAGCCAATTTTGAGTATTTGCTCTTGTAATGCCCTTTCTCCCTACACTCAAAACAAATTATGTGATCCTTATTTTTATGAATTGCATTTGAGTTACCTTCCTTGGTTGAAGACTCTTGTTCTTCATTTGCACCGGAGGTAGAGGCTTCTTTCAATTCTTCCTCTTCTGGTCCGGATGTTGAGCATCTCTCAACTTCCGAATCCTCAAGCTCTTGGCTTTCTTCTTCTTGAGCTTGAGAGGATGAGCGCTCCTCTTCTTCGGCTTCCTTCTCTACTTGTGTCGGTTCAGGATTTTCATGGTATTTAACCAACTTATCCCAAAACTCCTTAGCATCCCCATATTCACCTAGCTTGCATAAAATATCGTAAGGTATCAATTTTATTAACATTTTCGTTACCTTAACGGTTGTCTTGAATTGTTGTCGTTGCTCCTCGGTTCATCTTGATTTTTCAATTAGCTTTCCTTCTTCATCCTTAGGCACTTCAAAACCATTTTCCATGACTATCATAATATCAAAATCGGTTTTGAAGTATACCTCTATCCTTTTCTTCCACTACGAAAAGTCTCCTTCGAATTTCGGTGGATGGATGTTGATGTCGGCCATTGTTGTGCTTATCTCGGTGATGAGTCCGATGATAAGAGCCTTGCTCTGATACCACTTGTTGGAGGATCGTGGCCCAACTAGAAGGGGGGTTGAATAGCTCATGTGCATTGTTCATTGGAATTCATTCGTTCGTCTAGAATATTCGTTAGCGCAGCGGAAATATAATATACAAATGCGAATATAAAGATGAATACGCAAGCACAAGACAACAAATATACGTGGATCGGAACCTTATGGTTCCTACTCCATGGGGCGAGATCAACGAGCTCTAGTGATGCTCACACCGCTACTAAAACTCCTTCTCGACAACACATCGGAGGTAGAGAAATCTCGTACAAGCAATTACAACAGTAATATACAAGATACAAGCAAAAACAAAGACATTAAGAAATAAAAGTAAAGAAACACTTTACAACACTTTGCTTTGAATGCTTTCTTGTTTCTTGCTTTGGTTTGCTCTTGAAGGTCTGGAATGCAGCAGCAATTCCCCTTCAAAATCTCCCTAAAATCATTGTGGAAATCCTCTCCAATCTCCTCCTTTTATGCTTGTCTCGGGCTGATTCCCCGCCTAGCAGTTGACTGCTCTTACCCATCAGTCGACTGCTCCTATAGCCATTGTAAGACAACGGCTTAATCCATGCTGGAAAAATTCCAACGGATACCTAGCAGTCGACTGATCAGACCCATCAGTCGACTTCTCATAGCCTCCAGTCGACTGCCAAACTCTAGTAGTCGACTCGGAAACATTATGTGCCCGTGTCCTCGACTGGCAGTCGACTACTCAAGGCCAGTCGACTGCCCAATGCTGGCAATCGACTGCCAAGGCCACGCGACGCAGTCGAACGTCGGTCGACTCCCACCAATCGACTGGTACATCACCCCATTTTACTAGTAAATCTCAACCATGAGGTTTAACCCAAGTATGATGCCCTCATACTTTCTAGACCACCCTTAGCCTAGACCTAAGCCTTCTAGCCACCTCTGCTAGCTCGCGCCTATCGGATCCCTCCAAGTCATCCTTGACTTGTTCATCCATGCACGGATCCCTCCAAGTAATCCATGACTTATTCATCCATACACTAGCCTCCAGGTACTTTCTTCGGCTATTATCATGCTAACCGAGTCTACACTGCCAAGGCACATCCTTGGACTTCACAAATGCTAAGCCCCATGTTTGGACTTTCACCGCCAAGGCTATACACTTGGACTTACGTGGCTGAGACTACACACTTAGACTTCCCATACCAACTCCATGTTGGACTTTCCATGCCAAGGCTACACACTTGGACTTCCCATGCCAACTCCATGTTGGACTTTCCAAATGCCAAGACTCAAGCTTGGACTTTCACCGCTAAGGCTACACACTTGGACTTACGTGGCCCAGGCTACACACTTGGTCTTCCCATGACAATCACATGTTATATGTTTTGTCGAACATCAAAATACTACTCGAGTCAAACTCGAGTCCGGTCAATCATGACCTGGGTCGATTACACCAACACAGTCCACTGGACCTAGTCCAGTCGACTCTAAGCTGACTAGCTCCGCTCCTCTATAGTTCGTGAAATTTTCTATCCTAGTCGACTGGACCTCCCCAGTCAAATAGAATACTTGTCATCTCGGTCGCATGATCTTCAGTCGATCACCAGCCTTCCTTGCCAACTCGACATCCCAATCAACTGGGTTTGAGGCACCTGGAAACATTCCAATCGTCTGGAGACTTGCAAAATGAGATTAGCAAAATACACAATATAAAATGAAATGACAGTAGTAATACTGCTCGATCTAGACTTCTTAGTCCAACATTGACTATCCGTCGGATCGACGCCTACCTTGTCCTCCTACAGAGGACTCGGCCTTACCTCTTCACTCAAGGCTTACCTACCGACTTTCCTATCGGACTTACCTTGCTTGACATCCAATCTAACCCACCAGGGCTTCATACCAACTTTTTGGTATTCCTGACCCAACTGAGCTTCCTATCGGTTGTCCGGTCTCCTAACAGAACCAATCTTCTACTAGATGTCCAGTCTACATGACACATCTTGACTTCCTATCTGGTGTCTGATCCTCCTGATCTATCAAGACTGCTGCCTAGTATCCGGTCAACACGACTAACTGGAACTTTCTTGTTAAGCCTGCATACTTAACACATATATGAAATCACATTTATCCTAACTTTAAACCTTGCTCATACATCAAAACATAGGAGTGATGCTCCCTGCATCAACAATCTCTCTCTTTTTGATGTATGACAACCGTTTAAATTTAGGCATAGATATACCAAAGATTTTAATCATAAAAATGGCATGCAACATGCAAAGCATTTTTCCTTATTTCTTCAAACTTAGTTCACATACTAACTTAATTCCAACTTTAAACACTCTCTCTTCCCCTTTGGCACACATCAAAACATAAAACTTTATTTTATGCCAAAGTTGTAAAATAAAACATAAAAGTAACTTTTGTTATAAGTTTTCATAAGTTTTCTCTAAGTCATTAAAGTAGTTTTTTATGAAAATTTTTAAGATAATTCTTTTGAAAATAGCTCTTAAGTATTAAGCATGTAACAATAACACTTTCAAATTTTCAAACCTACATTTTTTTTTTTGAAAGAATATTCAAAACTACAACCTCCCCCTTAAAACATGCTTTTATTTTCAAAATTATTAGATTTCAACAATAAATTCTATAAATTTCTACCCCTAAGTCACTTAGGTATGTTGCATATAATTTACTCATATTTCCTTTTGAAAATTAACTATTTAAGCTTAAGTTTAGTTCTTACGAAAACTTAAGTTATTAAGCTCAAATGCTTAAGTTTAAAACTAAGTATTTGTACTTCATAGAAATACTCTTTCGAAATTTAACCTCCCCCTTAACATGTTTTTACCATATTCAAAATAAAACTTTTAGATGTCATAATTCCCACATACATTGAAACCTAAATAATAAGCAAAAGTGATAAAGTAACACTTCTTATACACTTTTAACTTGAAATTAGTTTGCTCTCTTTTTCATTAGTTTGAAAATAACCCATATTAAGATATACTTTATAGATTTTCAAAAATAATGTTCAAGATAGTTTCTTATTAATAATTCAAATTTGCTCTAAAAACTCTAAACATAGATCCTCTCATGATTTGTTTAGATTTTGAAGAAATCATTTTAAGTTTAGACTTAGCATAGATAACTCTCATCTTCCAAATTTAGATAAAGCTAAGTTATTTAGAAGGGATGTTGATTGAGTATCAAGTAATTAAGCATTACTTAGATTGATAAGTCCAAATTTTTAAGTTCAAGTGAATTATTTGAGTTATTTTTCAACTCTTAAATTTTTCTCTCTCCCCATTAAGAACATTTCTCATCCAATTTTAAAACTTAATTTTTGAAAAGGTATAAAATATTTCATAATTTAGAAAATAAAATCTTTTAGGCTCCCCCTAAATTCTTGATCTTCCCCTAGAATGATGCTTTTTACTTCAAGTTTTCAACATAAGTTTTTCAAAAATATTTTAACTTAACCTTTGAAAATAATAGGTATAATTCAAAGAAAATTATGATAGACCTTTTTAATTTTGATCTTAGTATAAACTTTATTTTGAAAATAATTTTTGATCAAAATATTTACAACATAATTTTTCTTATACTCCTAAAATGTTGTCGGAAACAGAATCGTAGATTTATTAAGTTAACCTTATTCATCTCACAAATTCTAGTTTTCCAAAACATGTTGGCCTTACATGTATTGTGAGATGAGAGTTCATTATTGCTTGTTTAATTTTTATGAGAATTAAAAGTGTTTAAACTTGCATAAGATTCAAGTTTAGCTTGGGCTAACCAAGTAAATTTTTCCAAATTCAACTTCCAGATAGTGGCAAGACATATGACCTTCTTGGATATCAGGTGGTCCACTTCCTAAGACAAACTTAATTAATGAATTAAGTACTTAACTTGCTTTAGACTAAGCTTTGGTCTAACTAGTTAAAAATTTAGTGAATGAGTTTCGGTCAATTCCACTCAACTTAGTACACTAGGTAGTCGCGAGGCATATGACCTTCATACACTACAAAAAAAAAACCCTTTAGAAGCGGTTTTAAAAAGCCTTTAGAACCACTTATCAACCGCTTCTAAATAATTAGAATCGGTTTATAACCGTTGTAGATAATGGCGATGCTAAAGACAACCGAAGCGGTAAAATAAACCGGTGGTTCAAAATAAAGAGCCGGTTGTGTTGGAGACCTATAGAAACGGTTTTTAACCGGTTCTAAAGAGTTTTCAACCGCTCCTATTGTACAAACATCACAAACGCTTGTGACCGCTTGTGTTGGAGAACTATAGAATCGGTTTTTAACCGATTCTAAAGTTGTTTGCAACCGCTCCTATTGTAAAAACATCACAACCACTTATGACCGCATCTATAAACATACATTTAAAAGCGGTTAAAACCACTCCTAATGTGTCTATTTGTCGATGTAATAAACAGAGTTTTTGGAGCGGTTTTAACCGCTCCTAATGTGTTTGAATGGCGATCCAATAAACAAAGGTTTAGGTACAGTTAAAAACCGCTCCTAATGTATATATATCTCAAGCATAATTTTAGAAACGGTTACGGCTGATTCTATAATCATATTTTTAAGAGAGATTATAAACGCTTCTAATATCGAGTTTGAACAATGATCTCATATCATATTGATACAATACCAAATTAAATTAATTTACAATATTCATATTTCACTTCACAAAACAAATTTATTGTATTATCAAACTAACACATAATATTCATGTTTAAGTTCAAAATGTTTAGTTACTCACTAGTTTTCAAAAGAACAGTTGGAGTTTACATGTCAAAAATCCTTCCATTCACGATCAAATTTTCATTTTTTATGAGATAGAATCACAAAAATAATCTGGTAAAGCAATTCCCCTTCCCATGACAAGATCTTCTCTGTGAGACTTCCATAAAGCATCAGCCAGCTCCACCCCTTTCAGCCCCCTAGCAGTGAAGTTTGCAAAATCCCTCCTGCTCAAAGCCAAAGTTTTGTGACGCCCATTAACTGCTCTCATTGCTGATACCATCTTGTCCATGTTTCCAAAATAGGTCGCTATATATGAGTCGCTGTTGATTGAAACATAGTAATCCAATGCGGCTTTAGTGTTGCCATGCATGCTACGAAAATCTTCAGTTTTCAGGAGAGGATTTAGCGTGCACATTAGTGTAAACAGACGTGAAGCCTTCCATCTCCATTAGTCCATCACCAGCAGCCAAATAGATTGCAGTATTAGTAGGGATTTTGAGAGATTGAAGGATAAATGCTGTTTCTTTTGGAGTCAGAGGGCATTTCCCACGATTCCTCCAAGCAAGTGCAGCATCGCCAGTCCACGGTTTTCTACAGGCTGCCCAATGTCCATTGTTTCTGCAGAGCAATTGCATAAACTTTGTTAAAATCCATTTTCCGTGTTATATTTCAGCAACTGAGAAAATAATTAACCGGTCATGAAGTAATAGCTGCTCAGGTATATAACTCAAAAAGATTGAATGAAATTTTACTCTTTTATGCTTGGTAATATTCAGCTGGTTGACACAATGAAATCATGGATCTTCTTGTATCACAAGAGTTCAATGTCAAAACATGATACCAGTAGTAAGTTTCTTCTTCCTAAAGTAGTTCCCGATCATCAATTCAATGGCAGAACACCCCTCAGGAGAGAAAGGACTGCTACCATTATGAGTATATACAGATCATTATAAACGCTTCTTCCTTTCTGAATCTCTGGACACGAACAAAGAAATGTCTTCTACACAATCTGATCAGATATGAATACACAAGCACCCAGATATACAGATCTATCTTGGAGTCAAGGGCCATAGGAAAATTTTGGCAAATTCCAAAGCAATTCAAGAGCAATCAGGAACATACTATCACTGTGAATTATCAACATAGATCTGATTGGATGGAGGTGGTTCAGTTTTATCCTCAACAGAAACAAAAGGCAGAGAGGCATCAGCAAGTGCTGAAAGTGTGTTTAAGACACCATTTGTGTCATCCAAGTAATACCGTGCCTTGCTTGGTTTTTGGCCAACTGTGCAACCAAAGATTGCCTTATTTGAAGCTACCATGTTCATTGCTACTACACCAGCAATGCCTTCAAACATGTCCTCATCAGACCTATCATCGCCAATACACAGCACAAAATCAGCTGGTCTTCCCTTTGCAGCCATTGATGACAGAATTTTCTCTGCTACTAAGCCTTTGCTAACTCCCTGTAAAAGCAACAGCAACACAATGAAATGTAGTAAACCTAACAGCGCAAGATTTTGCAAAATTCATAAGCAGAATAGTAATTTGCAATGGCAGATAACAGTAGGAATGTTACCATGAAGCCCTAGGATTGAAACCGGTTATAAGAGAATTATAGTTACCAAGGATAGATGGAGCATTTCAGAGTACATGACCTAGCATAGAGCATGTTTGAGATTTGTGACATGCAATTAGTACAGTAGGATAAAGCATACCTGAGGTTTCACTTCAACAATAAATTTGCCACTCTTCACGGTGACTGGTTCATTTGCAAGTACACTCTCTAAATGATCAAGCATCTCCTTCGCCTGGGAAGATGGTTTAAACTCCTGTAGAAGAGGAAAAGCTTATAAAATCAATATTGCAATAGTTTTAAGCCTTTGGGAATTCTTCCCAGAACCAACTGAAAAAAAAATGCAGCTATAACAAACCTCGCCAAGAGCATCCCCACTAACTTCTTGAGAGATCCTCTTGTCGTAAAATGCCCGGCTACACAACAATTATAAGCAATGAAACTAAATTTTCAATATAGCATTATCACAAGTGTCAAAGACAAAAGGAGATAAAAATATGTAAAAGAGTAGACTATACCTCATGAACATTAAATAATTTCAGAAAATTCAATAGACAATCTATTTTTCTTTTGTTTTTGGTGATACTATTCTTGACTCAGACAGGAACATAGAAATGATTTTTCCACTAATTAAAAAAATAACCAAGCTAATTGTCAAAATGTCCCAAATGAGAAACAGAGAATTCCTCCACGTGCATGTTATCTTAATTTGCAGAACACTTCAATTTATTAAGCAAAGATAAACCATAGAAGATCGAGAAGCAGATAAACAAATGACAAAATACAATTATTAACTTTCTTATAATTTGCTTAAATAATAATGTCGAAACATAATAAATAGCTAGCACGAAGAAAAGATAACATAAATGATACAAAATTGTGTGGAAGTTCCACCTTTGACTTATTAACCCCTGTTTCATGACAGAGAGACATGGGGCAGGGTTTTTTTTCTCATGTAGGAACACAAGTGATAGATATAAATCTTAGATGAACAACTTGTAGGAAGATCGGTTTCTCATGCCGCAAACTATGAGTGACTTGCACCTCAAGATATGAAGATAGGTGCATCATGGCATGGCATACAATTCAGTCAACGCCTAGAACGAGGTTGCACCTTATTATAATTTTTATCAAGTTCTGCAATAACAAAAAAAAAACTCAACTGATCGGATATCACCTGTCATGCATGTATAAGATGTTCTTCCTAAATTCTAACAATCACACGGATGTAACATCTAAAAATCACCACATTGGCCAATTACATGATAGTCATGCTCAAAATCACGTGCGGATAGTCATTGGCGGATCATGGATACCGCGCTTTACTACGGGATACGCTGCGGCTTACTTATGATTTACTGCGCTCTTGAATGACAAGGCGATGACAGGCGGAGATGGATTTGAGTCGGAGATGGAGATATAGCGCGGGAATACGAAAAATTTCGAAGAAGAGGGAAATTAACCTAAAGGAGGACCTAGAGCGTCAAAACCGCCTCTGAAAAGTATCCAACAGACCGGTCAAAAATACCGCTTCTAAATATTTTGCCTATAGAACCGGCCAAATTTACCGCTTCTAAATGTTATCAATAGAACCGATCAAAATATACCGCTTCTAAAAGTTGACAATAACCTTTTGTAGGGAAACCGGTACCGACCTTTAGAAGCGGTCAAAAACCGCTTCTAAAGGTCCCTAATAGAATCGGTCAAAAATGACCGCTTCTAAAAGTTAATCTTTGATTCATTTTGTAATTTTGTTACCGGCCTTTAGGAGCGGTCGAAAACCGCTTCTAAAGGTCCCAAATAGAACCGGTCAAAAATGACCGCTTCTAAAAGTTATTTGTATCTTTGATTCTAAATATCTTAAACAGAATCGGAAAATTATCCGCTTCAAAAAATGGTATATTGAAGCGGTATTAGGAGCGGTTATAACCACTCCTAAAGCAATAGGAGTGGTTAATAACCGCTCCTATAAAATTTATATAGAGCCGATTCTAAACATACGCAACAGAATCGAAAAATCATCCGATTCAAAAAAAAATCAATTGAAGCGGTATTAGCACCGGTTAAGAAAACCGCTTCTAAAAGTCCCTCCTTTACCATCATTTTCCCAACCGCTTCTAAATTTCCGATCCAAATGCCTCATTTTTTTGTAGTGATAGTTATCAGGTGGACCACTTCCTAAGACATGCACTTTGAAGAGTTTCCTTGACTTACTATTAGTTCACTTCATCTTAGTATTAGATTGTTCAAGTTTAAACTACTTTGTTTCCTATCGAGTCCGTTCTAAATTAAACAAGTAAACTAAACATGAAAGAGTTTAACTAAGTGTAGAAACAAGTAAATATTTAGCTCCCCCTAAATAATAGCTCAATTGAGTTTTATTCACTAAGTGAATTTGACTCTTGGGGACCCAAAATTGATTCGGTCCAACTTGGTTGACTAAGCTAGTCTTAGGGATCCATGCTTGGACTCGACTTTTAGCATTTCAGCTAAGTAAAGACATGTATGATTTGTATGATAACTTAGCTTTATATCAGATTCTGAACTTATTGTACACGACTCGTTGAGACCCAAGCATCATATTGAGATACTTGAATCACGAAGTGAACCTTTCCAAGTTCCAATGAGATCTTCTACTTGCCTTTTCAAGATGGAGTTCTCTTCCTCAAGCTTTGCAACTTAAGTTGAGTCTCTATCTTGGACTTGACAAGTTGAAGTCTTCGAGTTGACTTGTTCCTTAAGTACTTGGACTTTCTTAAGAAGTGAGATGACTCAATCCTCAGACTTAGCTAATTTCCTACCTAGGCATGCTATGATGTTATACAATTTATCTTCTAAGGGAGAGTTTACCTCGTCAAGTCCTTTGAAAATGGATGCGGATCCGTGACTTCTCTCGGACTCGAACTCGGTTGACTTGGCCTCGAATTCTCGGCTTGATTTGGACTTTAACTCATCTGCTACCATAAGTATCATGTCCAACTCTTCCGAGGATGATTCATCCCAAGTTGCCTTTAGTAATTCCTTTTTTTTCCTTGGATTTTCTTCTTCTTTCTTTTGGTCAGCAAATTCGGCATCCGATTCAAATAATTTTTCTCTTACCTTAAATGACGTGAACTTTGCTTTTTTCTTCTTCTCCCTTTTTGGCTTGGATTTCTTTTTGTTCAAAACTGCTAACAAAGATATACCATTCTCAGTTCGACTTAAGTTAGGTTGTTCATGCAAATCTATTAGTTTATAAATTTTTATCATTTTCAACCAGTCTGACTTGGTATAACTCATCGTTGGTAAGCATGCATTGCAAGGTGTTTAATGCCTTGTAGTTAACTTGGGCTTTCTTCTGTGTTTCTAAGAACAATTTCTTTGGATCTAATAACTCTCTTGAGTCGTCGACCGGAGCTACGAATCCTTTTCTATCAGAAAACCAAACCTCGAAGTTAGTTTTCAAGAAGTCCATTCACCTCTTCCAATAACTAAAGTCCTCTCCATTAAAGAGAGGAGGGTGAACGGTGTTATAACTCTCTAAATGTGATATTTTTGAATTTAAAAAGATTTTATAAAATATTAAAAAATTCCTAGAATTACAAAAGTAGAGAAAAATTACACTAGTGCAAAAATTTGAACTTAAGTTATATTAAATCAAGATGGGCAAGTATATGAATAAAAGCTTAATCTAATGCAAAAATTAAAATTGGAGCAAAAAAAATATAAAGAAAATTTTGAAGACTCACTTTGGTGGTTTCACCAAAATTGGAGCGCTCTTGCTCTGATACTAATTGTATGATTGAGATTTCCGAGAGAGGAGGGTGAATCTCGGAGATTATAAAATTTTCTTTTTAAACTTTTAAAACTATTCTTTTCTTTTCGAAATATAAGAGTAATACAGTGGAATAAAATAAATGAATATTTTTTTCACTTGGTTCACAACCCAAGTCGGATTGCTACTCCAAGGCCCGTAACTCTCCAAGAGTTACCTCGATGGGCAATCTACTGAAGTCCCTCCGAATCAAGAACTCTCAATCTTGAAGGGTTTTGCTTTTTACAAAGAATGAAGAGAGAGGTAACAAGCTACCCTCTCTTCTTAAATTTAAGTAAAATAAATGAATATGAAAATAACAAGAATTATACCGACACTTTAGAGATGACGATGTAGCTCGGAGTGTCGGACTTGTGAAAGGACAATGTGTAGGAGCTTTTATAGACAAGGGATGATGGCGACAACACTTTGAGGTAGTAGAATTTGTTGGTGCAATCGGCCCAGGTCACGATTGACCAGACTCGAGTTGGATTTGAGTAGTGTTTTGATGTATGATAAGTGTTGGGGAGATTATTGGTGCAATCGACCTAGGTCATATTTGATGTTTGATGATGGTTTGACCATTGTCATGGGAGAAGTCCAAGTCTTGTGTACTTGGCATGAAAAGTCCAAGCTTGAGTCTTGGTATGGAAAGTCCAACATGGGTTGGCAAGGAAAGTCCAAGCATGGGTCTTGGCAAGGGAAAGTCCAAGCATGGGTCTTGGCATGGAAAGTCCAACATGGGTTGGCAAGGGAAAGTCCAAGCTTGAGTCTTGGCAATTGGAAAGTCCAAGGAGAATATTGGCGACGCAAAATCTAAGGGTGAAGTCTTGGCAGCATAAGTCCAATGGTTGGCAGCGTAAAGTCTAAGTGGAATCTTGACAGTGTAAGCCCAATATACTTTGGCGGTATAGACACCATTAGAATGACAATAGCTGATGGAAGCACCTGAAGTCTAGCGTATGGATGAACAAGTCATGAATGACTTGGAGGGATCCGATAGGCACGAGGCTGACAGAGGTGGCTAGAAGGCTTAGGTCTAAGCTAAGGGTGATCTAGCAAGTATGGGGGCACCATACTTGGGGTTAAACTTTATGTTTGAGGTTATCGGTTGACCGGGGCTTTATACCGATCGGATGGTCAAGTGTTTGACACTTGGCAGTCGAGTCGACACTCAGTAGTAGACTGGGATTATGGCCGGTTCGACTGCTATGAGTCGACTAGTGCTCGACTATCGTTTAAGGGTCGAAAAGGAATGGAAGTCGACTGATCATTGGATCAGTCGACTGATGGTTTAGTCACAAGCACAGAATGCTCCATAGCTGACTGGGTAGTCGGCTACGGGCATTGGCAATCGACTGATGAGAGTCCCATTTGATGGTTTAGTCACAAGCACAGAATGCTCCATAGCTGACTGGGTAGTCGGCTACGGGCATTGGCAATCGACTGATGAGAGTCCCATTAGAGTTTTTCCAGCGTGGATCGAGCTGTTATCTCACAATAATAGTGTTGGCAATCGACTGGGCCTTATGGTAGTCGACTGCCAGGTAGAAATCCAGTCTGATGCAGGTTAAAAGGAGTTGTTTATGGGAGATTCAAAAAACGATTCTTTGGGAGCTTTCTTGAGGTGATTTGAAGGTGAAGTGCAGGTGCATTTCAGGGTTCTTCAACCTCATCCAAGCAACTAACAAGCAAAACGCTCAAAACCTAGTTTGTAAAGTGTTCTTTACATTTCAGTTGTATTTTACTTTTATTTCTTGTATTACTTAGAGTAATCACTTGTACGAGGTTTCTCTATCTCCGGATTGTTCTGAGAAGGAGTTATTGAGTAGTGGTGTGTGATTGGCATCGCTAGGGCTCGTTCGAGCCCAATCTGTAGAGTAGGAACCATTCGGTTCCGAACCATATTATATTTGGTGTTGTGATTGTGCTTGTGTGTATTTGTTTTTGTTATATATATATATATATATATATATATATATATTCCGCTTCGTATAATACATTTTGTAGCAAGCGCGATCAATTCCATCATCAACGTCGAAGCGCTATTCACCCCCCCTCTAGCGGGTGCACAGGTCCTAACAAGTGGTATTAGAGCTAGGAGCTCTTCAACGGATTAACAACCGGGAGCAAGCGCGCTAGAGGAAAAGATGGAATTTGAAGAACAATTAGGATGGGATATCAACACACTGGTACCTTACAATTTCTATGGACAAGAAGGATTTAACTAATGGGAGGCAAGAATTGAAGACTTCTTGATGATGAGGGACCTTGAGGAGTGGTCCGCCTTGATGGAAGGATTTGAATATCCTAGAGGACCAAAGGGAGGTTTCCTCAAGATGAAGAGATTGTAAGATATGGAAAAAAAATAATAAAATATACCTTGTTAATGGAGAAATTGTCTTATATAATTTCTCAGGAGTTCACAGAAATTTTTCTGGATTCAAAATGAGTCAATACGAGAAAGATTTAAGCTTAAATAGATGGTTGGGTCAATTTGGACTAGCTTGAACTTAACCTAGGTTTTTAGAAGGCTTATAAAGGGGTTTGGATTCGATTTAGGTTGACCCGATCCGACCCATTTTCCTCCTTTTCTTTTCCCAGCCGCAATCTCTCCCTCAAATTGCGATTTTCCTTTCTCCATTGCTGCAATGTCTTTTCGATCGCCTGCTTTCCGCCGCTCGATGCCCAGATCGCCATCGCCTCTCCCTCCCGATCTCGACGGCAGTGAGCTCCTCCAGCCATCAGGTTTGCTTCGGCGCATGGGATGACCACCATGGCCACCGAGCCAGTTCGTCACCCACCCTTTATTCTGCCGATAGCTGATCTCGCCGTCGCTCGAGCTCAGATCGTCGTCGGCCTTCTGTTCTGCTGACAGCTATTCTCGCCACCCACTTAGCGCTCAGCTGACCTTTGATTCGGCCGGGTTGTCATTCCGGTGAATAGGGCAGCTGGGGAAACGGTTGCCGGTGGAGAGTTGAGATTGGTAAGTTGTTTATTCCTTTTTGTTTCATCTGTGATTGCGGTATTTTTGTTAGTGAGTTTTAATGTCGATGGAATCTGATGGTTTCTGTTGATGGTTGGTATGCGTAGAAGCCGCGATTGAGGGTGGTGCCAGCTATGTGTGGAAGGAGGAGGCAGCTGGGTTTGATTGGCAGTGAAGAGTGTTCTGTTTATATAGGGTGTTGGAGCTGTCGTCGGTGGATTAGGTGTTTGGGTAGGTTCGTGATCCATATCTCTAGTTTTTGAATTGTGGGTGCAAGGATCAGGTGATGAAGACGATATGAGTAAAGCTTATCCTTGTCGTGGGCAGAGTTTCATCCATTTGCAGTGCACCGAGAGTGGAAGCATTGGTTGGCTACCCTATTGGTTTTGCTGTGTTGATGGATTGTGAGGTTGAGAGCTCAGCTCTATTGAATTGGCAGTGGGTGATGTGGAGCTGCTGAGGTAATTGAAGTGGAGCTGAGAAGGATGGTTTTGTATCAACAGTATAAGGTAACTATCAATTTGGTTGTGTTATAGCTATGCAATCAATTGTACATGGATATTACTCTTGGATTTAACAATGGGATGATATTCATGTAGTTACTTTGGATGATGGTTACAGGGTGTATCTACATGATAGTGAGCTGCGTAGGGATTGTTCCTATACGATTGAAGACTTTGTTTCAGCTCTACTGGGGACGAATGAATCGAGCTAGGTAAGTTCAATTTGAGATTTGATACCATCTTTGGATTTATGATAGACTTTGTCAATGTTTGCGTGTTGATTATAGAATTTTGATACGGAACAGGTTCACAGATGCGGATACAATCAACACAGCCTATACATTGCAGGTGGGTAATATCTACCCTGGTCAGGTAGTTTGATCTGAATCTGGTGCATGAATTTGGACTTATGTTATTTCTTTGATCTTAGATCCACTCTTATTTAATCATATGCTTGTACTGCCTTGACCTTTGAGATATATTGTTGATACTTCATTGATTATCTAGCACAGATATGAATTATAAACCCTATTATGTGTTAACTGATGGATGTTCAGTAAGTACAGGTGGTTAGGGTTATCTTTGTGACCTCAGATTGGGTTACTGTGTTACATCACTAGGGTTAGGTGATGGATTAGATTATGGAGTCGATTGTTGTATCGTATACTTATTAGTTGTGCATCTATGGTGGTGTTGGACTTTTCCAAATGCCAAGTGTCCCACTTGGACTTTCAATGCCAAGTACCCATGACTGGACTTTCCATTGCCAAGTACCCATGACTTGGACTTTCAATGCCAAGTACCCATGACTTGGACTTTCCATTGCCAAGTACCCATGCTTGGACTTTCCCATAATCACATGGTCAACCCTGGTCAACCATCAAGTCAATTATAACCTGGGTCGATTGTATAAACAATCTCCCCAACATATTAACCGACATTAATGTCAAACATCAATGTCAAACCTATGTCTAACATACTTTGTCAAACATACTTTGTCAAACATCAAAACATCACTCGAGTCAAACTCGAGTCCTGGTCAATCGTGACCTGGGCCGATTGCACCAACAATCTCCCCCTTTTTGATGTTTGACAAAAACCAAATAAAACCATGAGTTAGAACACTAACTCAAATCCCTTACCAATTATCCCAAATTGGTAAACACTCACCAAATGTTCTCCCCCAAACATTCAAGTGAAAATGTAAATCAAATGTTCTCCCCCAAACATTCTCCCCCTTTTTGACTAACATCAAAAAGGTTTTCTCTCCAAGGAGGTCAATGTCTCATGTCCCAATGAGATCTTACAATCTCCCCCTTGATCAAAAATACCTAGGATGCCTACCATCTTCCTAGTGATAAGTCCCATATCACTCAAGAGAGGCACTCCATCTCACTCTCCCAATTTCCAAATTGGGTATCAAACACCCATCAATTTTCAATTGATAAGATTCTCCCATAAAAACATCCATCATCCCACGATGGATACCTCCCCCTAAAGGCTTGCTCCCCCTTGACCATTGCACCAACAATGTCCTTGGAAAGCCCCTAAGCCAATAGGAACTCTAAACCATCAAAATTAAGGTTCTAAGTTCAACATAGAACTCTTACTCACCCTAAATTTGATACTTTGACCTAACACAACTCCTAATCCATTACCAATGGATTTTCACCCTTCATAATGCTTCCCAAAGCATATCCTAGGGTTAGGAGTGGTTAGGAACCTTTGTCATAGCTGAACACGGGCTAAACAAACCTTGTTAACCCGAAATCAGACATGGCAGTCGACTCTGACGATGTCGATCGATTGCCACTCTCATCGATCATTGCCACCAAGTGGCGATCGGTAATATAATTCAATTTGCTATCAGATCTAATTTTGAAAATGCATAAGTAATTCTACGTATTTTGAAAATTCATGAAACTTAATACGTACATTACTTATAAGAAATACAATAGGTGAAAAATATTTTAAAATTATTTTACCCATAAAATAGTGAGTTTGATACAAAACTCAAAACCATTGATATTTTCAATGTTTTGGCCCTATTTTGTATCAACTTCATCAATAGTGATTGCTATCAAAAGATAGACTTCACCAAGGTTTTCCAAAATGAATTTAAAATGTTTTTGAAAACCTATTTTGGATCACATTCCTTGGGCTCTATGTACATGACTTGTACACAAGCTTTCCCAATGATCCACCAATAAAATTAGATGAGTTTTAGTTCATCTAGATGCAAAAACTATGCACCTTGAACTCAACTCATATCCTAGCATCTCACATGTATCTAGGGTGTATAAATACACATACATGTCAATTGGATGTGAGATGTGGGTTTTGTTCTCCCTAAACTAGGGTTTCATGCATTTTTCTAAGGCAACTCTACTTGATTCCCTTATAAATGGGACTCCAAGTCATGCCATAGTCCTTAAATCAATTTTAATCAATTTAGATGCATGAAAATGATCATGGCATAATGATAGAAAAATAAATCATGGCCAATGATCATGATGTCATGGCATATGATGAAATCTAAAAACACATGACATTTAATACCTTAATCCTAAGCATGATCATGACATTTAGATGATAAAAGTAAACATGATGTCATGTCATGGCATATGGCAAACAAATCATGGCATATAAAATATATAGGTATAATAACACCTAAATTTTAATATTAATTGCCATTTGTTGGAATTAAACATATTTTGTCATATTAACATAATCTTCCTAGTGTGCCAAAAACCCAAAATGGCACACCAACCTAAATTGTGCCAAAATGATCATTTTATCAAACTTCATAACTAATATTGGCACATCCTAAAATCTTTTAGGATTAAAATCAAACCACATTCCCAAGGTAACTATAACCTTGAAAATGACCCAAAATGCCACCTTTGCCATGGTTGAGTTAACTACCCATCCAATCAAGGTTGGCACACCCTAAACCCATCTAGCGTGAATCAATCACGCTCTTAGGAACCCAAAACCGATTTGAGCTCCTAGAGTTAATTAGGTATTCCTTAGGGATAACCTCCCTAGATACCTTCCTAATGACCCTCCTAGGCTTGTTAGCCTTGGTCATTTGGGTCTTGCCTAGGTTAACCTTAGGGATTGCCTCCCTAACAACCTTCTTAGTAGCCACCTTAGGTTTCCTAGAAACCCTAGCCACTAGGCATACCCTTTGGTCAACTCTAGGGATGACTTCCCTAGTAACCTTGGTCTTCCTAGACCTAGTTAGTGTTCCATAATCAAATGGAACACTATGA
Organism: Wurfbainia villosa; assembly: GCA_025175895.1. NCBI lineage: Eukaryota > Viridiplantae > Streptophyta > Magnoliopsida > Zingiberales > Zingiberaceae > Wurfbainia > Wurfbainia villosa. The sequence goes on along the minus strand of CM045986.1, from coordinate 131,056,726 downwards.
TAAGCCACCTTAGGCTTAGGTTTGTAACCCAAGCCTTGCTTGCCCTTAGTTGACTTTTGACTTTTTGATCTAGGAGTTTGACCATTAGACCCTTTAAATTGATTTTGTATAATTTTAAGGGTCTTCTCAAGTTTTTCAAGCCTTGACCTCAAGACTTGATTCTCTAATTCTAATTTCCCAATTTTTGAATTTTGATTTAAATCATGGGCATGGAACTTTCTAGGCATATGCCTAGTCCACTTAGGATTGAAACCTAGGTGCTCCTGCACCTTTCTAATGGTCTCCCTAGGTAAAATTGGTCTAGTGTTATTTGACCTAGGTTTATCCTTAGATAAATTATTTTTAGGGACATTAGTCCCAAATTTCTTCCTATTATCTAAGTGAATACTTTTAGCTCCTAAGCAATATTCTCTATTTCTAGCATGCTCTTTTTGATAAATAGCAAGATTGCTAAAATTATTTCTAGCATACTTTTGAATATAAGAAGTAGAAAGAGCATTATTAAAATATACCTTAGGGTTAGCCTTAGCTCCCCCTACATGTGAAGCTCCATTTTGCCCCTTCTTCTCCCCCTTTGGGCATTGACTCCTATAGTGCCCCTTTTGATGGCACTTGAAGCAAATGATGTGCTCTTTGCTTCTTTGACTTTGGGCACCGACTTCCTTGATTTTTGGCACGGGTGGAGTCTTCTTAACCCGTTTAGGACACTTACTCTTATAATGTCCTTGCTCCCTACACTCAAAGCAGATAATATGAATTTTATCATTATTTGAAATGCTCGAGTTACCTAGATCCGTGATAGGTGCCGGAGTTGAATTTTGGGCTTCTTCATCTTGACCGGATGTTGAAGCTTCCTCTTTATTTTGTTCCGGCTCCGGTGTGGATGGTCTAACTTCCTCCCCCTCTATCCTAGAGGTTGAGGTTTGTCTTAACTCTACCTCTTCCACCACTTCTTCCTCCTCGATTATAGAAGTGGATGCTTCTTCTACTTCCTCCACCAATCCGGAAGTTGATTCCCTATCAACGGACTCCTCAAGCTCTTTAGATGGAGATGTGCTTGAGCTTGAGAGGGTGTGCACTCTTCTTCTTCTTCTTCTTCTTGTTGGATTGATGATGAGTTTTCATGGAGCTTTGCCACTTGGCTCCATAGCTCCTTGGCATCTATATAATTACCTAACATACACAAGATATTGTTAGGTATTAACTCAACCAAAAACTTTATTACCTTGGTGTTTTTCTCGAAGGCTTGGACTTGCTCTTCGGTCCATCTCTTCTTTTTGAGGAAACCACCTTTTGGTCCTCTTGGCAATTCAAAGCCTTCCATTAAGATAGCCCATTCCTCAATATCCCTCATCATTAGGAAGTCTTCAATTCTTGACTTCCATTGTTTAAACCCTTCTTGTCCATAGAAGGTATAGGAGATAGGTGTGTTGATATCCCATCCAAGCTTGTCTTGGAGTTCCATCTTCCCTCTATCCTTTTTGCTCCCGGCGGTTAGTCCATAGAAGAGCCCCGGGCTCTGATACCACTTGTTGGAGATTTGAGGCCGCTAGAGGGGGGGGGTGAATAGCGTCGATCGTACGAAGATGGAAATCGATCGCGTTCGTGTCTACAATTACGTTAGTGCGCAGCGGAATATATATAATAAAAGCAATAACGAAAAGCAATCACACGAACACAAACATATAACGTGGTTCGGAACCGAATGGTTCCTACTTCACGGGTCGAGCTCTAAAGAGCCCTAGTGATGCACACGCACTCACTAATCACAAATACTCCTTCTCGACACAAGTCGGAGGTGGAGAAACCTCGTACAAAAGATTACAACAATAATCTACAAGATACAAGCAAATACAAGTAAGAAATACAATGCAAGTAAAGGAAAAACAACTTTACAAGAACTTTGGATTGCTTGATCTTTGATTGCCTTGAACTAGCTTTGAAGGACTGGAAAGCACCAACTTCCCCCTTCAATTTCGCCCAAGAAAATCGCTGCTAAATCCCTCCTTCCGAGCTGCTTTTATAACCTGCGTCGGGCTGGATTTTCGCCCATCAGTCGACTGCCATAAGTCCCAGTTCGACTGATGCCACTGTTGTCATGAGACAACGGGTCGATCCACGCTGGAAAAACTCCAACGGATCTCTTGGCGATCACAACATTGCGATCGGCCCGCTAATGCCCGTAGTCGATCGCTTCATCGGCCACGAGCGTTACTCGCGGCGAAGCGGCGGCACCGATCGCTATCCATCGGCGCCGCGATCGATCAGAATGAGGTTTTAACCCAAATATGGTGTCCTCATACTTGCTAGACCACCCTTAGCCTATACCTAAGCCTTCTATCAACCTCCATCAGACTCACGCCTATCGGATCACTCCAAGTCATCCATGACTTGTTAATCCATCGCGCTTAGCTTCCGGTGCTTCCATCGGCTGTCATGCTGTGTTCACCGCCAAGGCATATTGGACTTACGCGCCAAGACTCCGCTTGGACTTTACGCCAAGATCAATCCCCTTGGACTTGAGTGCCAAGACTCAAACTTGGACTTTCCCTTGCCAACACATGTTGGACTTCTCAATTGCCAAGACCATGCTTGGACTTTCCCTTGCCAACTCATGTTGGACTTTTCCAAATGCCAAGTGTCCCACTTGGACTTTCAATGCCAAGTACCCATGACTGGACTTTCCATTGCCAAGTACCCATGACTTGGACTTTCAATGCCAAGTACCCATGACTTGGACTTTCCATTGCCAAGTACCCATGCTTGGACTTTCCCATAATCACATGGTCAACCCTGGTCAACCATCAAGTCAATTATAACCTGGGTCGATTGTATAAACAATCTCCCCAACATATTAACCGACATTAATGTCAAACATCAATGTCAAACCTATGTCTAACATACTTTGTCAAACATACTTTGTCAAACATCAAAACATCACTCGAGTCAAACTCGAGTCCTGGTCAATCGTGACCTGGGCCGATTGCACCAACAGGTGGATCTAGTTGTCTGTGCATAGATAAGTGTGTGGTTGTCAATATGTGGTCATGGACTAGAGGTCCTAGCGTGATGGTATATCCATTATGGATTGTGTGCCTGTGTATGGTTATATGGACGGTCGATAGTATCTCGCTGCTGACTAGAGGTCTTAGCGTGGTTGACTGTCAGATGTGTATGACTCTTTATGTGATAGAGTGAGTCTTGTGAATTGTAGTCCTTGCATAGTTGACTTTTGGTTGACCATGACTCCCCGTGGGATAGAGAGTGTGGCGAGGATATATGTATGGAGCTATGCATCATTACATTACATGCATACTGGCGATTAGGTCTCCCTTGTGGTTGAGAGGATCGTCAGTCATCCTGCCTCCCTGGCCATTCAGGATAGTGGTTGCAAGGTTGAGTGCAGAGCATTATTGTTCATGCCGTTCTCGGCCACTATGGATGGTGGTAGCTGGAGATGTGCACTTGGCCACTATGCTGAGTGGTAGTTAGCGCACTCACCCACTATAGACGGTGGTCGTGTGATGTGCAGTTGTCCTGGGTGCGGTGCTCGTCTACTCATGGGTAGGGACGGAGCGGCTAGCAGCAGGGACCCCCTTGTGAGTAGCATATAGCTCTATGGCGACTATCTACTATTTCATACTACCCAACTCGATCACTCGAGAGTGGTGGCGGCTGGAGTCGAGATAGTTGTCATGGCGTGCCATTCTGGCCATACTGGGGTCGTGGTTGGACGGGTCCGTAGACATGGCCATGTATGTGCATTGCTGATATATATGTATGCATGTATTCGATATATGTTTTACATATGCCTGTGAGATGCTGCATTTGATTGAGCTATGTTTGTTGCATATGCTTGTTCATCATGATACATGTCATTTGCATATTATATACTACTATGTGTTGAGCATGATATATGTGTTGGTCTAGACTGTAGTATGTACTTAATTAGCGTCATGTCCTAGTATGGACCGGGATGTTATTACATGTGATTATATACTGTTCATATGTCTGAGTGTTGGTCAGGTATGGGATTAACCTTGTATGTTATATGGGTTATGTTATTGTATACCTGTTCAGGATGATATAGCTTATGGTGTTGTAGACCGTCAGGTACGTTGGTACATTACTTCATGTTCAGTTGATCAGTTTAGTATATGCATTGAGTATGGCTATACTGTGGTTACTGGTTATTAGATTTTGATAGGACTGTATGTCTATTGGACTCATGCTGTATACCTATAGATCTTCACATGTATACTTATAGATCTCTATATCCTGTATGTTGTTCAAGCACTTTCTATATATTACCCCTGGGTTTATACTCACCACCCCGGACCCTGGGTTTCCTGTCACTTAGGTAACAGGTAGAAGATTTCCTTGGACGTTCGGAGCTCCGCCAGCTAATCCCATCTCACACCGAATGGATGGATATGTATTTCGTATTGTTGTATTTTTGTGGATTGTTGTTTTGGGTTTTATCCTATATCATTTTCGTATTTGTGATATACGGATGTGTTGTATGTATTTGGCCTTTGATGTGGTTTCTATTATAATTCTTATTGTGTCAAGTCACTCCGGAGTGCACAGTTGGGTCTTTGTATCTTGTTTATCTGTCAGTATGCTTCCGCTGTGTTTAGTATATTTTTGTTTGCCTATTATGTTGTAGTTGTGGGCTACGGGCCTTGTATTAACAGAATATGTTGTCACATACAAGGGAGATGTCGTCCGTTTACTTTTCGGCATGGCATAATTTCGGGGCGTGACAATTTTATTGGTATCAGAGCCCTAGGTTGCGAAGTCCACTTTTGGATTTTATTTTGTTCGGACATCGAGTTTTTCTTTACTCGGTTTTAGTTTTGTGAGTTCTGGGATCTGGCTATTGCGGGACATCTCCGAGCTACAAGGTTTAAGGTATGATAGATGTTATCACATATCCTTCTGTTAGCTATGCATTTAGTTGCTTATAACATGAATGACTTGTAGTGTGGTAGTCACTATTCGTAACCGTGGTTTGAGTTGACCGCGGGAACGACATGTTGAGTTTATTAGAGATGTACCTGCTATTGAAAAGGTAATTACCTTTGAGAGTCGACTGATACTGAGTTGGAAAGCAGGGGTTAGGTAGTCACATTTCTTGTGGAGATTAAAGATTACAGTCCTAAGGATTTTCACTAATTATACTTGTCAGATTGTTACCTGAGGGTTAATGGACTAAGCGAGTATACTATTGCTGATGCAGATAGTAGAAAATTAGTGGATGATATTCATGGGGATTTTGACCCCTGAGATGGTCGTTCTAGGTTGTATAACTTTGAGAGACTTTTAAGTACCTAACTCATGTTATACAGAGAAAGTAGAGTTGGTTGCACACCATTATCAGGATCAAGCCAATACTTGGTGGAAGATATAGGAAATAATCTTCGGGAAATCACACATCACTTGGCCATGGTGTAGTGATGTTGTGAGAGAGTATTTTCCCACGTCATCTTCTTTGACTCGTTGTCAGGGAATTCTTGAACTTTAGGTTGGGTGATCGTTTGGTAATGAGGGCACCATGCAGAGTCGTTAGACTTGCGAAGGTTACGACCATTTAATTGCTCAAGGATATGATTGGATTGGTTTTGGTCACTCACGGTTTATTGGATGACATCTTGATCAAGATGTTTGGACCTCTTACCAGATCCTATCGGAAGTCCTTAGACCAAGTCATGTGTATGGAATGACTTTGTACCAAGTATTTAAGAGTTGGAGATTTGATAAGCATATATTGCAAGCCAAATTATTGGAATCAGAAGTCTCCGAATGTTTGACAAAAGGAGCAAGATTGGAATCATGACCCACGAGCGACTATTGGAGAGTTTTTCGATCATAGAAGACCGATTGCAGATTGTCAGCATCTTCTCATGTTTATCAGTGAAATCAGAGGAAAGACTCCGAAGGGAGATTATATACGTGTAGTGTGGGTCACGATGAGACGTAAAGTCAGATTATCTGATGGATCATTTTATCCGTTTCTACTATAAACAACCAATACCTATGAGGAGAGTATGTACCTTGAAGACTCAGATGAAGACTATGGATGATGCTTTCGAGAGGACGATCCACAACCTCAGAAGCCAAGATCATTGCAGAAGATTGGGTTATCACGTCAGCAGCGATCTACTACCTCAGATATAGTTGGAGCTCTTCGATACTTCCATCCGGGAGAAGCAATTTACTCAGTAGTATCTACAGAAGACATCTCAGAAGACTCAGACATCCAGACGACAACTATTACCTTCCCAGGCATGGTTATGCTTTATACAGAGGAGAGATTTTACGACAATAGTCGTATATATGTTGTATTCTCTAGTTACAGCTATACCATTTGCAGAGTTGGAGCGTGCTATGATATTGGTAGTTATTCAATATTTTACAGACGGTGGTGTACTCAGTACCAGTACAACAGTGTTTACCATCTCCATTGCAGTCATTTTGAGTATTGTATCTCATTTCAGCAGTTGATTTCAGTTCCTCCATGGCAGACTTTTGTAGCTACTTGAGCTCAGCCGTCAAGAACATATGTTAGGCGAGTTTACATGATTACTCGAGAAGAGGTGTAGAAGACCGAAGGATCGACCATTCGAGGTATTACTCTAGGTTACCCTATTTGCGGATGTATCGAGAGATACGAGTAGTTTACAGGTATCTTTATCTAGAACATTCTTAGATAGGATTAGAAGGGTTCCTATCGACTTGTGGGTTGGTGATTTTTCTCTACCGTCAGGTGAGATGTTGATCAACGACCAAGAAGTCAAGGGATACCCTTAGCCTTTGCTAGACATACCTTCACTATAAAACATATCCTTACGGATAGTTAAATTGTTGAAAGGAGGGTATAACATGTATCTCGGATGTGCATATAATTCGAGAGTATTCGGATGTAGTTTCGGATGAACTCTCAGGCTTGCCACTGTATGGGTAAGTGAAATATACGATTGCAGGGTGATTTCGAAAATAGTTCTGATATTAAAGACCTCATACCGGGAGATGATTTTATTGGTATTAGTGTTGCTAAACACTATGGAAATCGGAAGAACATAAGTTGCGATTATAAAAGGTGTTGGAGGGAATATTTATCTGTCCCGGTATTTCTCTTGAGAGGATCTGGAACTCTTTGTTAAAAGAGAGACAGATCTTGGAGGCTATGCATCGATTATCAATGTTGGAATGTGGAAGCTATTGGAAATGATATCCTTCATTGTGGATAGATAATCTATTTTAGATCAGCGTAAAGGACACCTGTGTATATCCTAGGGTTGATCTATGATTGGAGGGTTAATATTGTAGTGACTTAGTGTCATACAATTATCATTGTCGATGTGATGATTGAGCTATCATCAGCTTAGAGTAAAAAGGATGGAGGTGTATAGAAGATGATATTTCATACTTAGTATGAATTTTATGAGTTGTTGATAATGTCGTTAGACTTATTAACGATTTAGTCGTTCATGAAGCGACTGGACCCGTTAGTGGTTATCTTCTTAGATGATTTGTTGGACCAAGAAGGTGATGGAAATCACTTGGTCGGAAGCTTGTGAAGCTAGGTTTCAGGGCCTAGACGGTGACTGACTTTTGCATCAGTGTTAGTTAGTCCTTCCGTTGGGGATGGAAGGGTACTACACACAGATGCATCATTTCAGGGATTGGAGCGATTCCGATGCAGTTGTATGAGACGTGTTTTATGCCTACATCAGTTGAGGAACTACGAGATAAGCTATCATATATATGACGTGGAGCTTAGCAGTTATTATCTTGATTGTAAATGTATAGAGCGGAAGTGCTCATAGAGTTTGGGTTAGTTACCGGGTAACTACTATAGAGTTGCTAGAACATGGATAGATGCAACTGGGGAGATTGATCATTACGGTCTCCCAGTCACTTATAGTGCTGCGTGATAGAGTGCAAGCAAAGGTGGAATATTGTGATCGGTAGGGTTACGTACTGTGATGAAGTGGGAGCCTAGTACGTTAGACTGTGTTGGGAGATTATCTAGAATTTGGAAAGGACTGGATGTGATTTGGGTAATCGAGGATCGATTAGCTAGGTCCGCTCATTTCCTTCCGAGCCGTAAGATGGATTTCGTTGGATCGCTTGACGGAATTATATTCATGGAGTATCCTTGAGTATTATTTCCGATAGTGATTCATGATTCATCTTACGATTCTGGCAAAGTCTCCCACCGATTATGGGTATAGAGCTCCACTCTAGTACAGTTATGTACTTTTTGATAAAAGAGCGATATGAATGTGTTATTCAGGCTTTAGAAGGTCTATTGAGAGTATCCATGATAGATTTTAGAGGCTATCAGTACCCTATTTAGTTGCTTGAGGTGGATAACTTTTCTCCAGATAGGTGAGATGGTTGTTGTGATATCTTGTACTCGTACATGAGTCGAAAATTTGGGGACCAAATTTTTATTAGTGGGGGAGAATGTAAGTTATGGAAAATAAAATAAAATATACCTTGTTAATGGAGAAATTGTCTTATATAATTTCTCAGGAGTTCACAGAAATTTTTTTGGATTCAAAAGGAGTTAATACGAGGAAGATTTAAGCTTAAATAGATGGTTGGGTCAATTTGGACTAGCTTGAACTTAACCTAGGTTTTTAGAAGGCTTATAAAGGGGTTTGAATTCAGTTTAGGTTGACCCGATCCGACCCATTTTCCTCCTTTTCTTTTCCCAGCCGCAATCTCTCCCTCAAATTGCGATTTTCCTTTCTCCATCTCTGCGATGTCTTTTCAATCACCTGCTCACCGTCGCTCGATGCCCAGCTCACCGTCGCCTCTCCCTCCCGATCTCGGTGGCATTGAGCTCCTCCAGCCATCAGGTTTGCTTTGGCACATGGGATGACCACCACAGCCACCGAGCCAGTTCGTCACCGACCCTTTGTTCTACCGATAGCTGATCTCGTCGTCGCTCGAGCTCAGATCATCGTCGACCTTCTGTTCTACTGATAGTTGTTCTCTCTGCCCACTTAGCACTCAGCTGACCTTCGATTCGGTCGGGTTGTCATTCCGGTGAATAGGGCAGCTGGGGAAACGGCTACCGGTGGAGAGTTGAGATCGGTAAGTTGTTTATTCCTTTTTGTTTCATCTATGATTGCGGTATTTTTGGTAGTGAGTTTTAATGCCGACGGAATTTGATGGTTTCTGTCGATGGTTGGTATGTGTAGAAGCCGCGATTGAGGGTGGTGTCGGCTGTGTGTGGAAGGAGGAGGCAGCTGGGTTTGATTGGCAGTGAAGAGTGTTCTGTTTGTGCAGGGTGTTGGAGCTATCGTCGGTGGATTAGGTGTTTGGGTAGGCTCGTGATCCATATCTCTAGTTTTTGAATTGTGGGTGTAAGGATCAGGTGATGAAGACAATATGAGTAAAGCTTATCCTTATCGTGGGCAGAGTTTCATCCATTTGCAGTGCACCGAGAGTGGAAGCATTAGTTGGCTGCCCTTTGGTTTTGCTGTGTTGATGGATTGTGAGGTTGAGAGCTCAGCTCTATTGAATCGGTAGTGGGTGAAGTGGAGCTGCTGAGGTAATTGAAGTGGAGCTAAGAAGGATGGTTTTGTATCAACAGTATAAGGTAACTATCAATTTGGTTGTGTTATAGCTATGCAATCAATTGTGCATGGATATTACTCTTGGATTTAACAATGGGATGATATTCATGTAGTTACTTTGGACGATGGTTACAGGGTGTATCTACATGATAGTGAGCTGCGTAGGGATTGTTCCTATATGATTGAAGACTTTGTTTCAGCTCTACTAGGGATGAATGAATCGAGCTAGGTATGTTCGATTTGGGATTTGATACCATCGTTGGATTTATGATAGACTTTGTCAATGTTTGTGTGTTGATTATAGGATTTTGATACGGGGCAGGTTCATGGATGCGGATACAATCAACACAGCCTATACATTGCAGGTGGGTAATATCTACCATGGTCAGGTAGTTTGATCTGAATCTGGTGCATGAATTTGGACTTATGTTATTTCTTTGATCTTAGATCCACTCTTATTTAATCATATGCTTGTACTGCCTTGACCTTTGAGATATATTATTAATACTTCATTGATTATCTAACACGAATATGAATTATAAACCCTATTATGTGTTAGCTGATGGATGTTCAGTAAGTACAGGTGGTTAGGGTTATCTTTGTGACCTTAGATTGGGTTACTGTGTTACATCACTAGGGTTAGGTGATGGATTAGATTATGGAGTCGATTATTGTATCGTATACTTATTAGTTGTGCATCTATGGTGGATCTAGTTGTCTGTGTGTAGATAAGAGTGTGGTTGTCAATATGTGGTCATGGACTAGAGATCCTAGCGTGATGGTATATCCATTATGGATTGTGTGCCTGTGTATGATTATATGGACGGTCGATAGTATCTCGCTACTGACTAGAGGTCTTAGCGTGGTTGGCTGTCAGATGTGTATGACTCTTTGTGCGATAGAGAGAGTTTTGTGGATTGTAGTCCTTGCATAGTTGACTTTTGGTTGACCATGACTCCCCGTGGGATAGGGAGTGTGGCGAGGATACATGTATGGAGCTATGCATCATTACATTGCATGCATGTTGGTGATTAGGTCTCCCTTGTGGTTGAGAGGATCGTCAGTCATCCTGCCTCCCCGACCACTCAGGATAGTGGTTGCAGAGTTGAGTGCAGAGCATTGCTGTGCGTGCCATTCTCGGTCACTATGGATGGTGGTAGCTGGAGATGCGCACTTGGCCACTATGCGGAGTGGTAGTTAGCGCACTCACCCACTATTGACGGTGGTCGTGTGATGTGCAGTTGTCAAGGGTGCGGTGCTCGTCTACTCATGGGTAGGGATGGATCGGCTAGCAGCAGGGACCCCCGTGTGAGTAGCATATAACTCTATAGCGGCTAGATACTATTTCATACTACCCAACTCGGTCACTCGAGAGTGGTGGCGGCTGGAGTCGGGATAGTTGTCATGTCATGCCACCCTGGCCATACTGGGGTCGTGGTTGGATGGGTCCGCAGACATGGCCATGCATGTGCATTGCTGATATATATGTATGCATGTATTCGATATATGTTTTACATATGCCTGTGAGATGTTGCATTTGATTGAGCTATGTTTGTTACATATGCTTGTTCATCATGATACATGTCATTTGCATATTATATACTGTTGTTTGTTGAGCATGATATATGTGTTGGTCTAGACTGTAGTATGCACTTGATTAGCGTCATGTCCTAGTATGGACCGGGATATTATTACATGTGATTATATACTGTTCATATGTCTGAGTGTTGGTCAGGTATCAGAATGACCTTGTACGTTATATGGGTTATGTTATTGTATACCTGTTCAGGATGATATAGCTTATGGTGTTGCAGATCATCAGGTACGTTGGTACATTATTTTATTTTCAGTTGATCAGTTTAGTATATGCATTGAGTATGACTATACTGTGGTTACTGGTTATTAGATTTTGATAGAACTGTATGTCTATTGGACTCATGCTGTATACATGTAGATCTTCACATGTATACTTGTAGATCTCTATATCCTGTATGTTGTTCATGCACTTTCTATATATTACCCCTAGGTTTATACTCACCACCCCGGACCCTGGGTTTCCTGTCACTCAGGTAACAGGTAGAAGATTTCCTTAGATGTTCGGAGCTCCACCAGCTGATCCCATCTCACACCGAATGGATGGATATGTATTCCATATTGTTGTATTTTTGTGGATTGTTGTTTTGGGTTTTATCCTATATCATTTCCGTATTTGTGATATACGGATGTGTTGTATGTATTTGGCCTTTGATGTGGTTTATATTATAATTCTTATTGTGTCAAGTCACTCCGGAGTGCACAGTTGGGTCTTTGTATCTTGTCTATCTGTCAGTATGTTTCCGCTCTGTTTAGTATATTTTTATTTGCCTATTAAGTTGTAGTTGTGGGCCTACGAGCCTTGTATTAACAGAATATGTTGCCACATACAGGGGAGATGTCATCCATTTTCTTTTCAGCACGGCATACTCTCGGGGCGTGACAGAGATGGATCGAGGAACAACTCCAAGGATTCGAGAAAAATAAGAAGGTAATAAAATTCTTGATTGAGTTGATTCCTAATGAAATTGTGTCCAAGTTAGGTGAGTACAGGGATGCAAAGGAATTTTGGAGAGAAGTAGCTAAGCTCCATGAAGAACCTTCAATGGCTCAAGAAGAAAATGATGAAGAAGAATGCTCTTCCTCACAAGAGAGTGAGGAGTCAGAAGTTGAGAGGGAATCAACATCTGAATCGGTGGAAGAAGTAGAAGTAGAAGAACCCTCCACCTCTAGGATTGAGGGGGAGGAGAGATCACCTTCCATGCCTGAGCAAGAAGAAGAGTCATCTACCTCTGGTCGAGGAGATGAAGAATCAACTCTGGTTCCCACCATTGACCTAGGTAACTCAAGAATTTTGGTTAATATAAAAAATTATATTATATGCTTTGAGTGTAGGGAAGTAGGACATTACAAAAGTAAATATCCTAAAAGAGTCAAAAAAAGCCCTCTGGCACCAAAAGTCAATGAAAAAGTCAAGGATGTTGGTGCCCCAATGAGAAAGAGCAAGGAGTACGTGATGTGCTTCAAGTGTCACCAAAGAGAGCATTATAGGAGTTAATGCCCTAGGGGGAGCAAGAAGGTCAAAGAAGGCACATCACAAGTAGGGGGAGCCTCTAAGGTAAACCCTAAGGTATATTTAATTAATGCTCATTCTTTAAATTATAGGGAAAAGCATGCTTGAAATAATTTTAGTAATCTTGCTATTACTCATGAAAAGCATGATAGGAACAACAAATACTATTGTCTAGGTGCTAAGAGTGTCAACCTTAAAAATAAGGAGAAATTTGGGACTAATGTCCCTAAAAATATTCTACCTAAGGCAAGTATTAGAAAAATTGAAGATCATCTCGGCTTTACTCCAAAGAAATCTAGACATATGCATAGAAATAAGAATATCTCAAGAGTTAATGAAAAATCAAAAATTAAGATATTATAAAAGGAAAATCAAGTCTTGAGGTCGACTTAAGAAAATGGAAAAGACCCTTAGGAATATACAAGATCAAATGCAAGAGTCAAAGGATCAAAAATCTAGCTTAAGGAGTCAAAACTTAGGTTTTAGGAAGCAAGGTCCAATCAAGGGCAAACCTAAGCCCAAGGAAAACTACCATAATGTTCCATTCGATTATAGAACTCAAATTAGGCCTAAGAAAACCAAGGTCAATAGGGAAGTCATCCCTAAGGTTGAACAAGGTAGGTGCTTAGTGGCTAAGGTTTCAAGGAAACCTAGGGAAGCCATTAAGAGGGTTACAAGGGGAGTTACCCCTAGAGTTAACCTAGGTAAGACCCAAATGACCAAGGCTTCTAAGCTTAAGAGGGTCATTAGGAGGGTATCTAGTGAAGTTATCCCTAGCGAATACCTAATAAACCCAAGGAGCTCCAATAGGTATTGGGTTTCTAGGAGCGTGATCGATTTACACTAGATGAGTTTAGGTGTGTCAACCTTGAATGGATGGGTAGTTAATCTAACCATGGTAAAGGTGTCACTTTAGGTTATTTTCAAGGTTATGAATACCTTGGAAATAGGTTTGAGTGTTAAATCATAAAAGAGTTTAGGATATGGTAATATTATTTAAGAATTATGAAAAATCTATCAAATTAGCACATACTTAGTTTAGAGGTCATAGTGTGTCATTTTTGAGTTTTTGGCACACTTGGGGGCTTAGTAGTAATATGACAAAATGGATTTAATAATAACATATGACAATTAATGTTAAAATTTAGGTATTATATATCTTTATATTTTATTTGTCATGTCTTGATTGCTATACACCATGTCATGACATCATATTTACTTTTAATCATTTAATATGTCATGATATTGCTTAGGATTAAGGTTAAATATCATGTATGCTTAGATTCCATTTTATGTCATGACATCATGATTATAAGCACATGCTTATTTATATCATCATTAATGCCATAATCATTCATGCATTAATAAAAAAATGATTTAAGAACAATTGACATGACTTGAAGTCTCATGCATAAGGGAATCAAGTAGTGTTGCCTTAGAAAAATGCATGAAACCCTAGTTTAGGATGAACAAAACTTACATCTCACATTACATTGACATGTATGTGTATTGATACACTCTAGATACATGTAAGATGTTAGGAAATGAGTTAAGTTCAAAGTGCATAGTTTTTGCATCTAGATGAACTCAAACTCATCTTATATTATTTATAGATCATTGGGAAAGCTTATGTTCAAGTCATATACATTGAGCCTAAAGAACATGATCCAATATAACATTTTAAAAACATTTTAAAATCATTTTGAAAAACCTTGGTGAAGTCTATCTTTTGATAACAATCACCATTAATGATGATGATACAAAGTGAGCTCAAACATTGAAGTTTTTCTTCACTTTTGAACTTTGTATCAATTTCACTATTTTATGGGTAAATTATTTTTCACATATTTCTCACCCATTGTATTTATTATAAGTAATGTACGTATAAATTTTCATGATTTTTTAAAATACATAGAATTACTTATATTTTTTCCAAACTTGATTTCTGAAACTGAAATTCGACAGTTTCAGTTATCAGTCGACTAATGACTGTCAGAGCTGATTTCGGGTAAACAAGAATGTTTAGCCCATGTTTCACCTATGTTAGGGTTTCCTAACTACTCCTAACCTTAGGATATGCTTTGGAAAGCATTGGAAAGGGTGAAAATCCATTGGATATGGATTAGGAGAGTTGTTAGGGTGATGTATCAATTTTAAGGTGTGGGAAAGTTCAATGTTGAACTTTTAATCTTATTTTTGATGGTTTAGTGTTTCTATTGGCTTAGGGACTTCCCAAGGACATTGTTGGTGCAATGGTCAAGGGGGAGCAAGCTTGTAGGGGGAGGTATCCATCATGGGATGATGGATGTAAATTCTTCCTTCTAAAGGGGAGAATGGGAATTTGAGATGCCCAATTTAGAAATTGGGAGAGTTCATAGGATTGTCTCTCTTGAGTGATATGAGACTTATCACTAGGAAGAGTGAAGACATCCTAAGTGTTTTGGACCAAGGGGGAGATTGTAAGATCTCATTTGAAAATGAGACATTGACCTCCTTGGGAGAACCTTTTTGATGTATGTCAAAAAGGGGGAGAATGTTAGAATTACCAATTTGGGAAAATTGGTAAAGGAGATTTGAGTTAGGGGCCTAACTCAAAGGTGTTTGGTTTTTTTCAAACATCAAAAAGGGGAAGATTGTTGGTGCAATCGGCCCAAGTCACGATTGACCAGACTCGAGTTGGACTCGAGTAGTGTTTTGATGTTTGACATTAATGTTTGACATTGATGTCTGACAAGTGTTAGGGAGATTGTTGGTGCAATCGACCCAGGTCATATTTGATGTTTGACGATGGTTTGACCATTGTCATGGGAGAAGTCCAAGTCTTGTGTACTTGGCATGAAAAGTCCAAGCTTGAGTCTTGGCATGGAAAGTCCAACATGGGTTGGCAAAGAAAGTCCAAGCATGGGTCTTGGCAAGGGAAAGTCCAAGCATGGTTCTTGGCATGAAAAGTCCAACATGGGTTGGCAAGGGAAAGCCCAAGCTTGAGTCTTGGCAATTGGAAATTCCAAGGGGAATATTAGCGATGTAAAGTCCAAGGTGTTAGTAATATATGAGAGGTGTCCTAAGGCAATCGCCTTATGGTTGTACCATTTATTTGATAAATGAAGATTCACTATTTGAGTATACATGTTTTCATGTATTTGATTGGATCTTAAACTCATTTACTGAATGTTCATAATATGATTCACAGCATGAGAGAATTTGTGATTGGATCACAACTAGTGAGTATCTCTACATGTGTAATTGTGATGTATTGGAATTATCCCTAGTCGATGAATTGATGGATTTGGACATCATCAATTCTGTCGAGACTAGCACGAGGTATACTCTTTGGTGTATCCAAGTAGATGATTCTCACTGACTGGAGACATTGTGATGTCCGGAGTTAATCGTGGATGCTAGTTATGGTAACTAGTTCATTGGAGTGACCAGCTGTAAGACTTCATATGGTTCTCTGCATATATGGATATGTCAATGAAGTTCTTATTGCAGCTTAAGTGTGATGTTTCTTTGACTTACGGTATTCAAGTCATCTTGGTCATGAAGACTTATGCTTTGACATCTTAAGCAAACATCTCTGAGGAGATGTAGACCCGGGATGATTGGGTATAAGTCAAAATGTCCGAAGGTGTTTGAATAGCCTATAAAGGATTCACCACTCCTTGCGAGGAGATGTATACTCATGGCCTCTTGTCGGATTGTTACTAAAGTCTTTGGCCAAAGCATTACATGTTTAGAGTAAGGTACTCTTGGATACATGTGCAGTAACTAGAATTCGTAGGACGAGGAAATGATACTTGGGCTAGGTGTGACGTAGTCAACCTAGTGGGGACTGACACAATAGACCATGTCCTGAACCAAGTGGGTATAAGATGCGTGAAAGGAATGGGGCATGATTCATTGTAGCTGCTGAAGAATTTCAGAAATAGTTCTGGATCAATCGTTGATCTTTCGATTAATTGGGGATCATGATGTACTACTAGGTGTCACTCATAATCGTTCTATAATTAATGGTTAATTATAGACGACCAACATAAATCGAGAACCTATTTAGTTACACGCACAACGAGCATAATCCGAAGAATTTAAAACAAACTTGAGAATGAGATTCTCAGATCGAGAGAAACTATGTTTGGTTGGACCAAACAAGGAGCGAGCATGAAATCATTTCAGTCACAATGGAAACATGGATGGGCCGTGTCTTATGAAGATATGATGGATGAACCAAATTGGTTTGGTTCTAATCCAATGGTGAAGAATAAACCAAAGGGGTTTGGTTTGTTTTAAACGAATGAACCAAAGTTAGTTCGGTTCATTTTAACTTAAAATAGACCAACTCGGTTCGGTTTATTTTAACTTAAGTTATTGGAGCAGGTTAACGGATTTTGGTTATGAACCAATAACTCTAAGGAGAAGTTTTCTTAATGGTTAAGAAACACAGGCTCTATAAAACGCGGTTAGGTTTTTGGAGAGCCCCAAGTTTTATTTTGGGAAATAATCTTCTTCTCCTCTCCCTCTCTTCTCCTTGCCACTGCCCATAGTCTCCATGTCGCTGCCTCTTGCAGCTGCTACCGCCAACACCACTAGCTGCCGCCAGCCACCTGCTGCTGCAAGTGACCCTCCGGCAACATCCCTTGGCTCCGGTGACCAAGGTGCAGCCGGCCTTCCTCCTTTAGGCCGGTGCAAATCCTCCACCAAGCTGTCCAGTTGTCATTTGGACGACGTTTGGAGCTCCGACAGTGGCTACCTTGCCGGGGATTCGATCTCTGATAATCCTCATAGGTGGAGGACCAAGGATTCATTAATCGGTTGACGAATACCTCTCTGGAGAAGCGAGTTTTGGGGACTCATTTTCAAATCCGAATTTTGATTCAGATTGTGATCTTCTCTCGATCACATGGTCTTCGACACGAGGCTAGTGACTCCTATGAAGACGAGGCTTGTAGCTTAGTGAAGCTATCCCGACGATACTCGATGTGGATACGGATAGAGACAATTCTAGCGAGAGTTGCTCTGGTTGATGCCTTTTCCGTTGCACGTGATACGTCAGGTATAACTAGCGTAATTTCCTTTTATTGCAAAATTTGAAATTGCGATTATGTCTACACATGTTGTACTATGCATGCGTGTGGTGTGTGTGTTGTAATAAATTAGATTTATTGCTTTTTAATTCTTCCGCTGTGCACATGTTTACGAAACATGTTTAAATACACACTCGCCGTGGTACCGGAAACCCAACACAAGGGTGAAGTATTGGCAGCATAAGTCTAATGGTTGGCGGCATAAAGTCCAAGCGGAGTCTTGGCAGCGTAAGCCCAATTGTCATGGCAGTGTAGACACTGTTAGCATCACAATAGCCGATGGAAGCACCTGAAGGCTAGCGTATGGATGAACAAGTCATGGATGACTTGGAGGGATTCGATAAATGTGAGGCTGACGGAGGTGACTAGAAGGCTTAGGTCTAGGCTAAGGGTAGTCTAGCAAGTATGGGGGCACCATACTTGGGGTTAAACCTCATGTTTGAGGTTATCGATTGACCGGGGCTTTATACCGGTCAGATAGTCAAGTGTTTAACACTTGGCAGTCGAGTTGACACTCAGTAATCGACTAGGATTATGGCCGGTTCGACTGCTATGAGTCGACTAGTGCTCAACTGCCATTTAAGGGCCGAAAAGGCATGGCAGTCGATTGATCATTGGATCAATCCACTGATGGCAGTCGATTGATAGTTTAGTCGCGAGCACAGAATGCTCCGTAGCCGACTGGGCAGTCAGCTACGAGCGTTGGCAGTCGACTGCCAATGTTGGCATTTTTCCAGTATTGATCGAGCCGTTGTCTCACAACAACAGTGTTGGCAGTCGACTGCCAGGCGGAAATCCAGCCCGATGCAGGTTAAAAGGACCTGTTCATGGGAGATTCGGAAAATGGTTCTTTGGGAGCTTTCTTGAGGCGATTTGAAGGCGAAGTGCAAGTACATTTTAGGGTTCTTCAACCTCATCCAAGCAACCAACAAACAAAGCGCTCAAAACCTAGTTTGCAAAGTGTTATTTATATTTCAATTGTATTTTGCTTGTATTTCTTGTATTACTTAGAGTAATCACTTGTACGAGGTTTCTCCACCTTCGGATTGTTCCGAGAAGGAGTTATTGAGTAGTGGTGTGTGATTGGCATTGTTAGGGCTCATTCGAGCCCAATCCGTGGAGTAGGAATCATTCTGTTCCAAACCACGTTATATTTGGTGTTGTGATTGTGCTTGTGTGTATTTATTTTTGTTATATATATATATATATATATATATATATATATATATATATATATATATATATATATATATATATATTGTATAATACATTTTGTAGCAAGCGCAATCAATTCCATCGTCAATGTTGAAGCGCTATTCACTCCCCCCCTCTAGCGGGTGTACAGGTCCTAACAGAATTGTTGTCTTCGAAGCTAGCTCTCCATTTTTTATATAAGCCTTTTCCAGTCGATTGGAATACCCTCCATTCAACTCCAAATCAGTCTATCGATTTGGTATTTCAGGCTTTCCAACTGACTAGACCTAGTCCAGTCAACTCTATGCTGACTGGCTCTGCTCCACCATAGTTCAAAAAATTTCCTATCCCAGTCGACTGGGCCTTCCCAGTCGACTAGAATACTTGTCATCTCGGTCGTATGATCTCCAGTCGATCACTAGCCTATTTTGCTAACTCTGCATCCCAATCGATTGGGCCATACCCAGTCGACTGGGTCTGAGGCGCCTAGAAACATTCCAGTCATCTGGAGACCTACAAAATAAGATTAGCAAAATACATAGTATGAAATGAAATGACAATAGTAATACTGCTTGATCTCGACTTCTTAGTCCAACGTGAACTATCTGTCGGATCGACGCCTACCTTGTTCTCCTATAGAGGACTCAGCCTCACCTCTTCACTCGATGCTTACTTGTAGACTTTTCCTGCTGGACTTTCCTTGTTTAAAATCCGATTTGACCCACCAGGGTTTTATGCTAGCTGTCCGATCTTCCTGACCCAGCTGGGCTTCTTGTCGGTTGTTCGGTTTTCTTACCCAATTGATCTTCTACCAGATGTCCAGTCCACACGACCCATCTGGACTTCTTGCCTGGTGTATGGTCCTCCTGATATGTCAAGACTCTTGCCTAGTATCCGATCAACACGACCTACTAAGACTTTCCTGTTAAGCCTGCACACTTAACACATATATTAAATCACATGATTATTCTAACTTTAAACCTTGCTCATACATCAAAATATAGGAGTGATGCTCCCTGCATCAACACTATCTAGACTGTAAAATCTATATCTGAGGGCATAGTTATATTCAGGATAATGTAAGGACTGCAATAAACTTGATTTGGAGTGTTTTTAGGTGTCTTAGTGAGGTTTGGTTAAAACTTACTGATAGTCTTAGAAATCTTAAAATCATTTTAAATAAATATCATTATACTTTTGGGAGTCTCCCGAGTATAATCATGCTCTCACATATGAATTAACCTAAATTAAGAGTTGTGAATTTTTAAAATCTTTACAACCTCGAGATGATTTGATACAAGTTCATTAATGGGTCTACATTTGTCATACTTGCTCACCAACACAACCAAAGAGTTTCTAGAACTCCCCTAATCCAGACCATATCAAGATTTTGAAATTCTAACTACTATAGACAGTGAATTTTGGTCGAAAACTTATTGATGATCTTAGAAACTTCAGAATCACTTCAAATTAGAACTATTACACTCGAGGGAGCCTCTTGAGTATAACATACTCTCATACCTAGATTTTACCGTCTAAATTAAGAGATGTGTGTTTTTAAAATGTTTAAAACCTTAAGACAATTTGACACAAGCTCATAAAGGGCCTAGGCATGTTATACTTACTAATATTATTAAAAGGTTCTTAGGATTCCCCTAGTTTAAATTATGTCAAGATTTTGAAATTCTGGATACTGTAGGATCATCAATGAGTTTTAGCTAAACATTCATTGATGGTCTTAGACACCTTAGACTTATTTCAACCAATATTATTATATTTTTGGAAGCCTTTTAAATGTAACTATGGATTCAGATCTGAATTCTACAACCTAAATTGAGAGTTGTAGGTTTTCAAAATTTTCACAACCACAAGATAATTTAGCACAAACTTATTAAAGAGTATAGACTTATTATACTTACTAACACCATCAAAGAGTACCTATGAATCTCTTACTTCAGGAGACATTATGTTTTTAAAATTCTAGACACTATAAGGTCATCAATAAATTATGGCTAAAAATTCGCTCATAATTTTAGGAACTTCAAAATGACTTTAAATTAGGATCATTACACTTATGAGAGTCTCTTAAGTATAGCAATGTCCTTAAACCAAGATATCATAGTCTACATCGAGAGATGTGAATTTTGAAAATTTTTATAATCTTGAGATAGTTTAACATAAGAACATTAAAGGGCCTAAATTTGTCATACTTAAGCATCCCCATTACCAAAGATTTTCTAAGATTTGGTTCAAATCATATCTAGATCTTAAAATTTTAAACACTATAGAGTGATTAATAAATTTTGACAAAAACTCATTAATGAATTTAGATATTTTAAAAAAATTTCGATTCGAATTCATTATATTTCTTATATCATCTTGAATGTAGTTATGGCATCAAATATAGTTTTAAAATTGATACAACTTTGAAATATTTTATCATTAACTCATTAGATTATTATATAAAATTTAACAATGGATTGATAATAAAAGAAGATTATAATAGAAAATAGTTACGAATTTTAATAAATATAAAAGTTAGATATGCATTTTAGATCTCACGAAAATTTAACTACCTGGTTCAATAAATTATCAATGATTTTTTTAATAAGATTTTTCGTCTCAAGGGAGCTGCCAGAAGAAGAAAGTCTAATACTCCTATTATTTGACATTTGCTTTAGGCACGATAGAAGTGATTACACATGGATCAAAGCCCACAATGTCTTTTTTTTTTTTTTTTTTTTTTTTTGCCCTTTCGGTATTCAGATCGAACAGTACAACACTCCTCCAAAGAATCGGTTTTAGATTTAGATCGAATTTAGTACCAAAAAATAAGAAGAAATCTTTATCATCATTTCCAAATCAGTAGTAGTTTCATTCCCAATCGCATGATGATTGACAGGGTCACCTTTTTGAGGCGTAGAGCAACAGCGAGAAGCCCTGCGCACGCCGCAGCTCCTCCTCCTCCACGCTCGCCCACTCCATCACTGACGATGTGCTCGCCGTCGACGCTAAAGACGCCGAAGATGATGAGGAGCCTGTCTTCCTCAATCTACTTCTCTTTGGTCTCCGCTTCTCCTCGCCACCTCCGCCGCTGCTGGTGTCACTCCAATTAGTGTTCCACTTCCTCCCGTTGGGCCCCGCCGCCGCCAAACGTTTGTGCAGCGCGTGCCCAATGCGCCCCTCCTCCTCCTCGAAGCGGAGCAGGAACACGGCTCG
Source organism: Wurfbainia villosa (assembly GCA_025175895.1). NCBI lineage: Eukaryota > Viridiplantae > Streptophyta > Magnoliopsida > Zingiberales > Zingiberaceae > Wurfbainia > Wurfbainia villosa. The sequence continues at coordinate 131,034,530 of CM045986.1, read as the reverse complement.
CCCCTGCTCAGCCGCGCCGCCACCGGTGGCGGAGGCGCCGCCGGGATGGTCGGTAGGCGCTTCGTCGCTGGCTTGGAAGAACCAATTGTGCAGGTCCCACGAGACCTGGATCTTGCCGCGGCCGAAGTAGACCTTCTCGCTGCCGCGGAACTTCCACCGGAGGCGGCGCACTTGCAGGATCCGCTCGCCGTTCACCCCCACCGACATGGCGGCGGGGAGGCCCTTTTCCTTCGCCGCTAGTTCGATCGAGATCTGGTGCTCCTGGCCAGCGAACCGGGCAAGGGTGTGGTAGGACCTCCGACCGCCGTGGTCTACCAGCACCACGTGCTCCCGCCTCGAGATCAGCGCCGGGGATGGAATCACGGGGTGGTCCTGCGGCCGCTGGGCGATTGACTTCCTGTAGGCGTCGTCGACCAGATCTCCGGCGACGAGAAGCATCTCGCCGTCGACAGATACGGCAACAAAATACCCGGAAACCGGCTCAGGGCCACCTCCGGGAGGAAATCTGGAGCGCGTGAGGTCCCAATCGAAGTACACGCAGCGGTGGCGGCTGTAGTTGTTCAGTTGGAACCGCTTCGCTCCCCGCCGCTTCCACAGCAGCCACGGCCTTATAACGAAATGGAACAGTTCCTCCTCCTTCTGGTGATCATCGCCGTCGGCATAGATGCGGAGGACGGCGCGGAGGGAGACTCCGAAGACGGTCCGGGACCAGGTGAACGCCGCCACGCCGAGGTGAGTCTCGTAGACAGAGGTCGTCAGGCTCGGCGCCGACTCCGCCGGCGTCCGTGACCCAGAGGCAACGCCACCACGGAAGCACGCAGGGATAGGATCCGGCATGTTTTCCAGCTCCCGAATCGGACGCTTGGACAGCAAGATCGGAGCAGAAATCGATCAAAAACTTTTTTTCTAGGTTAAATCGAGGGATTGCAGCATGAACCGAAGGAGAGAGAGATGATTGCAGAAAATTATGCTCGCTACTTTTTGTAATATTAAATCCTGTAATTCATTGCAGACTAATTGAGGATTGGATAACAACTGGACCAATTAAACAACAAATAAAAATAATTTAAAAAGGTAGGAATGAAATTACATGGTCAAACTTGATGGATTGATCAACAGGGAACGGGCACCCAGTCAACGCCTTGTGTTGACGACCTCATCGAACTAAGTAATAACTCTTATTCAAAATTGATTAAAAAATTTTGACTGAAAATTGAGAATGTCAAATTTGATACTTGCGCACACCGTCCGCATCACACTCTTAACCATTAATATCCCCCATTTGATTCTTCCAGTGTTTATCTGTTTATTTGGATCGAGAACAATAACGAATTGCCTCACTCCATGATGCAACAGTAAAAAAGAGATAATTTTTTATACAATTAAAATTTGAGATTCAATATATTATACAATGTTTAAATTATTGATAAGGTTGGATCGATCATCCATCAAATTTGTTTCATCTTTTGATAATTTTTTTTATGAAATCAAATTGATTATCTTCGAAATTAATCGAATTGTAAAATATAAATATTTGAATTATTAATAATAATAATAATAATAATAATGAATTAATTTATTATTGACAACACATTATGAAATATGAGTTGAGGTCCAAATGCATCCCCTATTAAAATAATATTTCATGTTATTTTTTATTTTTTAAAAAATCCTTATTTCAATTTTGTTATAGTAATTTTGATTAAAATTCTTATAATATGAAGCAGTTTTAATCATAACTATTACACCATAAAGAAATTTTAATTGAAAACTGCTCTAAACAATTTTAGTCAAACTGTTGTTTGTTATAGTAATTTTATTAAAACTACTTTATATTGTAACATTTTAATTAAAACTATGACAATAGTATTGGAATAGGTTTGAACAAATTACGATAATTTGTTATCAAAATTGAAATAATTTTAATTAATATTAGAGGAATTTTGACTAATGTTGAAATAGTTTTAACTAATGTTAAAGTAATTTTGAATAAAATTACTTCAACAATATTGGATTAAGGGTAGTTTTAAGATAAAAAAAATAGAGTGCCCTTTCGATATTTTTTTAAACATGGGACTTTTTTTTATTATAATAAAAATAAAGGGTGTCCTTTTCACTTTTGACCTGAACAATTCATTTTATTATTCAATTGATTATGAGAGCTAACTTTATGTTAAACTAACTTTATGATTACCTTTTGAATGATGGATTTTTGTGTTTGATTATGATAGCTAACTTTTTGTGAATTAACTTAATATATTAACTCCAAACATCATTTAATCAGAAATTAATTATGTATAATTATCAATTTTCATCAAGCTAACACTACAAAAATATACCCAAATAGTGACGAAATTTAGCAACGAAAATATTTCTTTGAAAATCTACAATGAAATTTGTGACAAATTTTTAAATCGTCGCAAATTAATAACGATATTTGTAACAAAAAAAATTATCGCAAACTTACGACTAATTTATCGTTGCAAATATCGTCGCTGTTTTGCAACGAATTATTAATTCAATGCAAATTTGCAACGAAAAAAATCAAATTCGTTGCAAACTTTGCAACGAATTTGATTTTTCATCATAAATTTTGCAACGAATTAGGAATTCTTACAGAACAACGATGATATTTTTAAATGATTTGGGTAAAAAAATGCGGTAAAATATTGCAACAAAATCATCTTTCGTCGCCAAATTTACGACGAAAATTAAATTCATCGTAGATATTTGCAACTAATTTTACCTTTTTGTCACCAAATATTGTGACGAATAGGAAATTCGTGACATATTTGGCGACGAATATCATTATCGTCGCAGATTTGCGACGAATTTTTTATTTGTCGCAGATTTGTGACGAATTTTTTATTCGTCGCAGATTAGCAACGAAATATAAATTGTCGTAAAACTTCCCTTAATTAAACTTCCCGATCTCCTCTTCTTCTTCTCACGCTCGATTCGCTCCGTCGTTGGTATGTTTTCCCTTCTCTCTTGTCTATCGTCGTCCATCATCGGAGGCGACGTCAGATCTCTTCAGATTCGACGTCGGCATTGTGCAGCCGCGGTAGCTGCCGCGTTGGTCGCGCGGTAGTTGCCGCATTGTGCTTGCGGCACTGCTGCGTGACCGTCACGTGACAGCTATCGCGTGATTGATGCGCCGCAACTGTCGCGCGATTGACGTGCAACAAGCGTATGATAGCTGCTACGCATGGGTCGTGCGGTAGGGGTAACGCCCCTACTGCGTGGGTGGCACAACAGGGGGTCTCCCCTACCGCGTGGGTGGGGTGTCGCCCTTGTCACACGACCCGCATGATAGGGGCATCGACCTTGCCTCGTCCTTCATGTGGTAGGGGTGAGGCCCCTGCTGCATCGTTGCCCTTGTCGCATCCTTCGCACGGCAAGGTCGATGGCTCTGCCATACCGATGCCCCTTTTGCGTCGTTCGCATGGTAGGGTTGATGACTTTGTCGTGCCGATGGGCAGTCTGGGTTGTTCACCCAACTTGGGCGTTGTTCTGGGCTTCGCGCGTGGATTGTTCATCATCCCTGGATCGCACACAACTATTGTGTCGACCACGACCCTCCGTGGCATGTACTCGGCCCACAACAGAGTCATCGACCCTCCAACTCCGCCTACACGGTTAAGGCCCTTTTCAATGCCGACACATCTCATGATCTTATATTTGCTTGCACAGTCGTTGTCATTGCTTGCAAGGTCGTGACCCCCTACAGCGCATGTTGACATTGGGAAGTCGAGCAGCGTGGGTGGCTAATTCACTTGCCTTTGTCATATTAACATGTTATTCTAATTAAATCCTTTAAATTATGTAATGTGTAATATAAATACAAAATTAATGTTTTATTTTTCGTAGGCTTGTCATACCATTGTTTGTTCTTCAGGTGATTTACTTGTTCGTAAAGTCTTCTGCTGTGAGCTCATTCGTTGCTTCCACCATGACAGGTATATTGTATATTCCAAAATTTGTAGTATTATCATTTTATAATATATATATAATTTTTGATTTTATGTATTTCTTTTACTGTAAATATGTATTATTTGTTTGATATATTCTAGTTTGTAACCATTTGTAGCAATATCATACCAAAAATAAGTAAGCACTAAAAAAATTTATTTTGAGTATAAATTTATTGTTCAATTAATATCAATGGAACACGGAAAAAATAGAATTAATCCTTGATATAAATTTGAAAATAGGAAAAATAGAGAGAGAAAGAAGTTGGATGTATAAAAAGAACTTACCAGAACGTAAAGGTTTAATCGATGAATTTATTATTGGGCTAGAACAATTTTTGAATTTTGCTGGTAGTAATGTTGAATTTATGGATGAGAATAAATTAAGGTGTTTGTACAGAAAGTGTCATAATGGTAAATTTTTTCAGTATGATAAAGTTCGAGAACATCTTTATAGATTTGATTTTACCCTAAATTATTATAATTGGACATGTTATGGTGAACTATTTATATCTGATGAAGAGGTTGTATGAAACATACAAAGGACAATTAGCGTAGATCAAAGATATTATGATCAATTAAATTCATATCAGAGAATGATAGTTGATGCAATGAGTCATAATTTGATTATCGAATCCAATGCTGCAAGTTTAAGTTATCATCAAACTTTTGAATACATGTATACCAGTTATTCATCACCATTGAAGGATGTAGAAGTAATAGGTGTTGATGAAAATGTAAACAAAGAACCATATCTCAAATTTCAAGAAGTGTTGAGAGCTGTAGATGAACCCGGATGGTATGGTTGTGACAATATAATCACGCTAAATTATCTCTAACCGCAAGATTATTGAATGTTAAAGCTGAGTATAATGTGTCCGAAGATTGTTTTAATGATTTCGTTCAAGTTATTGGAGAAGTATTGTCGCGTGATCACATAATGTCCAATGATTTTTATAGTATGAAAAAACTTGTGAAAGATTTAGGTTTTCCGGTGAAAAGAATTGATGTTTGCATAGATGGTTGTATGTTATATTAGGGAGATAATGTAGATGCAGAGATTTATAAATTCTGTAATCAATGTAGTTATAAGCATATCACGAGATTGGATCGTAATAAGCAACGTAAATCATACAGACAAATGTTCTATTTTCTTTTAACTCATAGATTGTAAACGCTTTATGCATCAAAGATCACTGTTGAATACATGACTTGACATGCAAATCATGAAACAGAGGAAGGGCTAATGTGTCATCCATTAAATGCAGAGGCATGAAAATTTTTTGATAGAACATATCCTAAGTTTGCAAATGAGATTCGAAACATTAGGTTAGGGCTATATGCTGATGGATTTGCTCCATTTGGTAAATCAGGAAGAACTTATTCTTGTTGGCCAATAATCTTAACTCTGTATAATCTTCCACCCGGTGTGTATGAAAACACTGTATATGTTTTTAACATTGATTGTTCTTAGCTCGCATAATCCCAAGAAGTTAATAGATGTTTACATGCAACCACTAATTGCCAAGCTGAAACAACTATAAGATGAGGGTGTTTTTACATATGATGTCCATACTAATCATATGTTTTTAATGAGAGCTACACTTCTTTGGACCGTAAATGATTTTCCTGCTTATGATATGTTATTGGGATGGAGTACCATTGAAATTTTAGGATGTCCAATATGTATGGAGAGATCAAAATCATTCAGATTGAAACATGGAAAAAGAAACCGAGTTATTTTGATTATCATAGATAATTTTTACCTCCAAATCATAAATTCAGAAGAAATAAAGAAGAATTCACTAAGAATAGAATTGAAATAACACCTCTACCATTGAGATTAACTGGCCAATATTTATGGCATAGAGTGCTTAACTTTCCATCTGTTATTGAAGAACCAAATGTTACACCATATGGCTATGGAAGTACGCATAAATAGACTAAACAGAGTATATTTTGGGATTTACCGTATTGACAAAGTAATTTGATTCATCATAATCTTGATATAATGCATATTGAGAAGAATATTTTTGATAATCTGATAAATACGGTGATGGATATTACTGGAAAAATAAAAGACAATCTGAATGCAAGAAAAGATATGCGTCTCATCTGTAAACGACCTTCCCTTGATGTTGATGAAAATAGTAGGGGACCAAAACCAAAAGTAGTTTATACATTGAATTAGGATCAAAGATGGATTGTTTGTAAATGGTTGAAATCTTTGAGATTTTCTGATGGTTATGTCTCTAATCTTGGCTGATGCGTCGATTTGAAGGAATGCAAATTAATTGGTTTGAAAAGTCATGACTGTCATATATTCATGGAAAGACTAATTCCTATTGCCTTTAAGGAAATGTTACCAAATTTTTTATAAGGTGCAATTACGAAATTAAGCATGTTCTTTCATGATATTTGCTCGACAATATTGAGTCATTCACACATTGAGACATTACAGAGAGACATTCCAATCATTTTGTGTAACTTAAAAAGAATATTTCCACCGTCATTTTTTGATTCCATGGAACATCTTTTGGTTCACTTGCCATATGAGGCAAAAGTTGAAAGTTCTGTTCAATTTCGATGGATATATCCATTTGAAAGGTAAATTTTTTAATTTTTTTATCGTTATTAGTGCATTTGATTAATTTTAGTATAAGTTAATTTCTAATATATTTTGTTTTATTACTATTAGATTCCTCTATCACTTGAAAAAAAAGGTGAAAAATAAGGCACATTGTTAAATATTGAAAATTTAAAATAGTAAATTAAATGACCAAAGAATTTAGGAAAATAATCCTGGAAATTTTTCGGGATTTTTAGGGAATTTTAGAAATTTTTCCAAAATTTTTCTGGATTTAAACGGAGTCTGTACGAGAAAATTTTGGGGATAAAATAAATAGGCTTTGGAGGAGTCTAATTTAGGGGGTTAATTTTTTTATTTTTCCCCGTCGCGTCCGACAGTTTTTCTCACGACCCCCTCTCCTTCGACGGCAGTTCTCTTGCACTTCCCTCTTCCTCCGCGGTCGCACGACGCCCTTCTTCTCCTCCGCAAGCGTCGTCTTCTTCCTCGCATCGCCACCTACAGTCCGCAGCCGCCCGACGGTTCTTCCCTTCGCCGTCCATAGCCGCGTGCGTCGGCCGCCGCGACCACTGGATCGCCGCGAGCTCTTCTTCGCCGACGACCTCTTCTCCGCCGACGATGAGGCCGCCGCCACCCACAGCACTGTCCGCGTCCGCATCTCCGCCGGTTTCTCTACGCCCTCGCTGTTCAGACGACGCGCGTTGGCAGACGGCTCTCGCCGTTCTTCTCTTCCTCGCCGACCACAACCGTGTGCGCCGGCAGCCGCGACAACATGATCACGTCGGCCTTCTCTGCCCTAGACGACAAACACCGGCCTCCGCGGCTACAGGATCGCCGCCGGTCTCCTCGAGGCACCCCTCTTTCTTCGCAGCAGTCGACGCCTCCGCCTCTGCCCTTCTGGCCGGTGGTCGCCAGAGTAGGTAATAGTTGTTCCTTTTCCTATCTTGGACGATAGTGAGTTAGGGATTTTGTGTTTCGGTCGGTTGTGTTCGGTGTGGGCGGGCTGTGAGGGTCGATTAGGGGGCTGTTAAATTGGGGGTTTGGGTGAACTAGCTATAAGGTTCCGTTTAGGGATTGGCTGTAACGCCCGTAAAAAGTCTCCAGCAATTTTACGAGGATTTTTGGCTTTACGATAATGGGCTTTATGGGGGTTTTCCGAAAATAAAAGGGAATAGCCAAAAAGAGATGCAAGGCCTAGGAATTGAACCCCAAACCTCTAGAGATAGCCAAGCCCTATAGATGCACCCACTAACCATAAGCCCAATAGGATTATATCATTAAGAGAAGAGGGGAATTATAAATAAGGGTGATGAGGGTAAATGAAGGGGCATGGAAAAGAAAAGAGGAACTTCCCTTCCTCCCTTTATAAAGAAGAAGGAAGTTCCCATTTGGCCACTTCTTCCTCTCCTCCTCATTCTCACCGAAACCACCTTGCTCCCCCCTCTCCAATTGCACCTTTGGCTGAAATTCCTCCAAGCAAGAAGAAGGCTAGGGTTGGCTTCCATTAGGTCATCTTCCAACTAAAAAGCAAAGCGAAGGATGTAAGATTTCCTCACCTGCAGTATATTAGTTTTGTAGGATGAATTACATGAAAGAAATATGAGTTTGGAGCTTCATATGTTTCGGCCAACTAAGTCTTGGGCTAGGATTCATGAAATATGCTATTAGGGAAACCTTTTATATGTTGTATGCTCCAAGTAGGGATCCTTAGGTAACAAAAGTCCAAGGGTTTTAAACCCTATATGTTTCGGCCACCAAGGGTTTAGGGTTAGGGTTTCATGAAGAGCTCCCCCTTATGAAGTTAGGTTATGATATATGCCTACATGAATAGATTTAGGTGATAAAAATCCAAAGATCTTACCCTACAAGTTTCGCCAACCCATGAAATTAGGGTTAGGGTTGCATGAAAAATATTTCTAAGGATACTATGATAGGTTATAAGGCTTCATGAATGAATTTTAGGGGACAAACCCAAGCTTGAGCCCCTCACAAGTTTCGGCCAACCCATGAAATTAGGGTTAGGGTTGCATGAAAAATATTTCTAATGATGCTATGATAGGTTATAAGGCTTCATGAATGAGTTTTAGGAGACAAACCCAAGCTTGAGCCCTTCACAAGTTTCGGCCAACCAAGGAAACTAGGGTTAGGGTTGCAAGAAAAAGGCTTCTAAGGGAACTAGGGGATGTTGTATGCCTCATGTAGGAGTTTTAGGTGATGAACATGCTTTGTGATTAATATGCCATGAATATGCCAAAGAAATAGGCTTCATGTTATGATGTAATGTGCCATGAAATATGCTTAGGTGATGAACATGTTTTTTTTTATGATTTAATATGCCATGAATATGCCTAGGAAACATGCTACATGTCTATGATGTAATGTGCCATGAAATATGCTTAGGTGATGAACATGCTTTGTGATTTAATATGCCATGAATATGCCAAAGAAATAGGCTTCATGTTATGATGTAATGTGCCATGAAATATGCTTAGGTGATGAACATGTTTTTGTGATTTAATATGCCATGAATATGCCAAGGAAATATGCTTCATGTTTATGATGTAATGTGCCACGAAATATGCTTATGTGATGAACATGTTTATACTTTAGGACCCCTTTAGGGTACTCTTATGTTATGAATGCATGTGTCCTTATGATAAGATGGAGATGCATCCCTTTCAAGTAGGGATCAAGAGCTCTCCTTATGATAAGATGGAAATGCTTCCCTTTCAAGTAGGGATCAAGAGCTCTCCTTAAGATAAGATAAAATGGAGATGCTTCCCTTTCAAATAGGGATCAAGAGCTCTCCTTATGATAAGATAAGATTAAGATGCTTCCCTATTTATGTTGGGGATCAAGAGCATTCTTTATACTATGACAAGAAAAGAAAGGAATTAAGTATTTTACTTTGTAAGAGGTTAAGTACCCAATCGTCAGTGGTCGTTAATCAAATCCATAGGGACATAAGAAGACGTAAGAGGTCTTGCCTGTAAGACGTAAGTGGTCTTGCTCTGGTAGGTCTGGTGGCTCGCTACCCCAGCCTATTAGGGAACGCGCATTATGTGGTACTTAACCTGGGGCCCCCCAAACAAGTTATGATGATGTTGAAGTATCTATATGTATATGTTTTGAAAAGAAAAGACTTTTATGAAATTGTGTATGCTTATGTTAAAGATTATGAATGCTTACGAACTCATCCTTTATGCATTTTAGATGCTATGAAGTTAGGATGCTTACAGTAGTTTAAGAATACTTGTGATTATGTACCTTATGCATGTCTAGGATTTATGTCATTATAAATGTTTATGCTCAAGTTAAAAAAATGCTTATGATTGTGTCCTTTATGCATGTTAGACTCTATGAAGTTATGATGCTTGCAGTAGTTTAAGAATACTTGTGATTATGTGCCTTATGCATGTGTAGGATTTATGTCATATTAAATGTTTATGCTCAAGTTAAAAATGCTTATGAGTATGTCCTTTATGCATTTTAGATGCTATGAAATTAGGATGCTTACAGTAGTTTAAGAATACTTGTGATTATGTACCTTATGCATGTTTAGGATTTATGTCATTATAAATGTTTATGCTCAAGTTAAAAATGCTTATGATTATGTCCTTTATGCATGTTAGACTCTATGAAGTTAGGATGCTTACAGTAGTTTAAGAATACTTGTGATTATGTACCTTGTGCATGTTTAGGAATTATGTCATTATAAATGTTTATGCTCAAGTTAAAAATGCTTATGATTATGTTCTTTAAGCAGGTTAGATTTTACTAAGTTATGATGCTTATAGTAAGAACATTTAGGTTTATGTACTTCCTGCATGTCTAAGATTTATATCATGAATGCTTATGTTTAGAGTATGCCCTGCTTGGTTTTAATTATGCTTAGCATGCTGATGTAAACTCTATGCCATGCTTAGGTTTCATTACATGGTATGTTGTTGATTAGTGTTACTATGGAATACTTAGGCCATTTATGCTAGCATGCTTATGTTTCTAATTGCTTGATGAAGTTCGTGGTTTTTTTGTGAGTAGGCAAGAATCTTACTAAGATTTATGCTTATAGTTTATGTTGTCCATATACTGCAGATCAAGGAAACCTGAACTAGAGGAAGTAGCAGGAAGGGCCCAGTGTGTGTGATAGTGGCATGGTGGAGAAAGACCCTATTACTATCTGCTTATATTTATATGCTCAATTAACAACTTAAGACATTGCTTCCGCTTATAAGACTTGTGAATTATTAGTACCATGCTGGATGTTGCTTAGTTATGTTATTGTTCAATTACTTAAGAAAGTTGATATGATAGAACTCACGAATGGATCCTTATGATGGGCATGTTATGAAATGAGATAAGATATGGTAACATGCTAACTATGAATAAGATAGGTGATGCATGTAGAAAAGAAGGTTTATGCCATGATAACATGCTTAAGTAAATGGTGAAATGATCCATATATGTTATGTTAAAAAAAAAAAGGGGTCAAGTAGCGCCGCCCTGAGAGCAGATAAGGGCGGACGTTACATTGGCTGTGGAATTTCCTCATCCTAACTTGGATCTATGGTTTAGGCAGTGAGTGCCCTGGAGCTTAGGTTGCTCCGGTGTAAAGGGATCGGGATATGTTAGGTCGGTGGAGACCCAAGTCTGGTAAGCTGTGAACGGTTGCACCGGCTATGCACGACTAGGTGTTTGGAGGTTAGTTAGGCTGTGGATGTTTGTAATGAGATTGATGCTTGAGGTTTAATGTGTTGTGATTGGTAATGCAGCTATTTAGATTTGGATTCGGCATGTGGATGGTTATAACTTGCAAATGATCAGGTGTTGAAGGAAATCTGATTACGAGGTGTTGCGGTTCGATTGATACAGATTTGATACCCAAAAACTTAGATCAATGAGTCGTGTGATTGAAGCAATTGTTCGGTAAGCTTAGATATGGATATGTTATGGATGCACACTATTATATAGTTGGTCTAATGTTTGGTATGATTATGATGTTAGATCTAAAGCTAATCAAGATTTAGGCTCGATTTGGGGGTGAATCTACTTTGTGTTGTGATGAGATTTTCTCAAGGGATGGCAAGCGCCAGGACGCAGACACGTGACTAGCCATGACCACTCGATGGTACAATCACGAAACCACTAAGGGGCCAATCAGAATCAAACGTTCCTACTAGCAATACGTAACTGAACGAAGCACAACGTCACCTAGGGTTAGGTTGGATTTATAATTATGATCGGTTCTGTAATTATGTATGGAGGATGGATTAGGTTGAAGAGGATAATCAAATCAATCTAGTGGATTGGATATGAGGTCGATGTAGGATTCGATTTGATTAATTGCAAGGATATGTTCTTAGATTGAGGAGTTAATCACAATTTGTGATCTACGGGTTGAGGGTCTACTTGGTGATATATAGTAGTAATTTAGCATGTTGTCGTGTACTTAGATTTGATGGATTTACTTTGGATTAATTGGTTATAGAAGGAATCGATTAAGTATTCGATTTGTCGGTAAATGATATTATGTGCTTAACAATAGTTATGCATTATGCAGGTTTCGGTCACGAGGCAGGTCCCCAGTCTTGACGATCTGGTTCTTTTGCGGATATATTATCAGGCGGGTATTTTGACTTATCTCCTAGATATAGTCAAATGTTGATATGCTAGTTAGGATAGCTTACAATAATTTTTCATGTTTATATGCCTAGTATGCTTTTGGTGCCTACTTGATACATGCATGTGATAGGATATGATTATATCTCCCTGTTTGACTTGGATCATAGTTATTTGGATTATGGATATGTACATATTGATTGTACATATTATTCGGATAAGTATTTTGAGTAGGATTTACATGCTTTAGTATCATGCACCATTTTTGTATGATTGCATGCTGGCTGGACGGGGTTCCATTATTGTTGAGCCCGCAGCCAGTTACATGGCCTGCACACACTGTCGCTCATGGGTTAGTGGTACATCAGGAGGGTGTGTGCAGTTGCTCTGTCAGGCTCCACTGGTCCGCTCATGGGTAGCGATGAGGCAGCGTGGTAGCGGGCAGGGATCCCTCCTCTGGTCTATGACACCGGGAGATGAGAGCTTAGCTCCCCCACTATGTTTGGGGCAGGAGGATAGGTGTACTCCGACAGCATCCTGTCCACTCGGTCACTCAGGATCAGTGATGGCAGAGTGCACAGTTGTCATAGCCCTACCCACTCGGCTTCACCATCGCGTGTGAGGCGGCTGACTGGCGTCAGAGGTGACCATGTCATTGGCACGGCATGCATTTTGCATGGATAGCATTTGTATTGTGTTTGCTGCATTTTTATTGCTGCCTTGGATGTGCATATGATTATTATACATACATGATACATATTTATATATATGGTGAGGACTTTATTACTTCTAGTCAGGCACATGCTTCTATATCAGGGTAGGAGGTTCAGGTGAGTACAGTCCTTTTGCATTTATTTCTTGCTTACCCTATTGGTGAGACTGTACTTGCATGATTTCTATTGTTAGCTATATCTTGCTTGCATATCGACTATATCCGCTAAGTTCTTTGAACTTACCCCGTTGATTATATCTATTTCAGGATGAAGCTGTCAGGAGAGTGTAGCTGAAAAACCCCACTCGTCGTGGAAGTTTTATTTGGTTATTTGTTTTTGGTTTTCGATATCTTGTTAGAAGATATATTTAGGACTGGAATTGGATTTGCGTATTCGGGGATTTTGGTGTCCTTATGGACTTTTATTCGGAGTTTTGTTCTGGATTGGATTTCGGTTGAGTATTCCTGCCCAAATGGCAGAAGGGGTAGGTTTAGATGTGATAGACTGTTTATTTATTTACTTGGATTGAAGGCCTGAGGCCTGATTTATTATCTGCATGTGTGTTTGGATTTCGATCGTGTTGACCGATGTATAGTGGCCGTGTAGGCCTTGTATAAAATTGGTCTTGTCACCCGTACATGGGAGATGCTGCCGGATTTTCGTCTGGCGGGGACTCCATCGGAGCGTGACAATTTATTTGGTATCAGAGCCAGGTTTTCGAGTTCCTAGGGTTTTTGGATTTTTCAGAGTTCGCCACGTTTGGCAGGTTTTGCGAGGCAATCTGAAAATTTTGGATTGGTATGGATTTCCGACGATTTTTATGTTTCGGAAATTCGAGGATTTTTTGACAAGGACTATATGGGGTTTTGGCGGCGACGGGACCTCTCCTACGGAGAAATAGGTATGATGATTAATTTTATATGTTATTACTTCTAGTATTATTTGTTCTAGTAACATATGTAATAATTTAACAGATATGAGATGAGGTGGGCGTGCTCCTGCACCGAGATGTGGTGCAGGGTAACCACGCAAGAGGACAGTGAGATCTCTGGCTAAGGAGTTGCCAGAAGGGTCTATAGAGTTTTGACTCATGTGCAGACTCGTAATAGGGGTCACCCACCAAGGTGACCAACCAGAGTTGCTGTAGTATTGATACTCCTGGTTAGATTGACTATGGGTTTAGTGGATAACAAGAAATAACATTTAGTGTATTGGTCACTATTCGTAATCGTGGATGGAGTTGACCACATGAACAATCTGTTCAGGTTGTGAGTCTTGAACCCGTGATGAAAAGGTGAATTTCCTTTGAGGGCTGACTAATATCGAGTCAGAAAGCAGGGGTCAAGACGTCATATTGGTTGTGGAAATCAAGGACTACAGTGTTAGAGATTTTCACTGATTATGCTAGGCAGATTATTACTCTGTGGGGAAATGGACAGGAAATGTATACTATTGTTGATGCAGACAATGGAGGTTTAAGTTACGGAGTTCCATAGGGATTTTGATCCTTGAGCTGCTTGAGCCTAGATTGATAACATTGAAGGTACTATTAAGTATTTAACATGTATTTATATACGGAGAGTGGAGTTAGTTTCTTACTATTGTAATGATCAAGTTGTTACTTGGTGGAATATGTAGAAGAAATTTATTTGAGGAAATAACCCATTACGGGATCATGGGTTCAGGATGTTTTCGAGAGACAGTATTTCTCCAGGTTATTTTGTATGACTCATTGTTGAGGAATGCTTAAGCCTTAAGTTGAGTGATCAATTGCTAATGGAGTTCACTATGGAGTTTACCCCCATTTAAGGGCTCAAGATAGTGATTGAGTTGTTTTCAATCACCTACGATTTATTGGCTTACATTTGGATTAGGATAGTTGGATCTTCCATCAATTCATATCGGGAGGCATTAGGGTGAGTCATATTTATGAAAATGACACTGCATCAAGTGTCTCAAGAGAATAGTGTAGTCAATCTATGTGATAATAACCTACACTTCGGATAAGGCAACGGTAGAAGTCGTGAATGTGCTTTTCTAGCTGAATTTATGTGACATTATTTCGTTCCCATGTTGATGTTCGATATTGATTATGTCGGTTGCTAGAGATGGTAACTTAATGTTGATGATGGAGGTTTACAACCTCTTGAGTGATTGAGGGTTTAGTTGGAATTTTAGTTTATTTTTGGGGGTGATCAAGGCTCTGTCCTGGAAATGAAAGATTGATGAAACACTTCATTTCCCAGCGGAAAACAGGAATATGGATTAAAGCTTTCTCCTCAGATTTATGTGGTTATCAGAAGTGGTTTGTGCACTTGTGGAGATATGAGGCTGGTTGTATGGTTCTTGGAGAAACATGATAGGAAGAGGTGTACACCTAGATGCATACAGTTACCACCTAGATTCATACAGGTATTTTAGGTCACTGTGAAATAGGGAATCCATTAAGAGCAGAACTTGGATGAGTTTGCATCTTTACTCGAAAGGAATTGTAGATGGTTGAAGGATTGATCATTAAGGTATTACTATGGTTTACCTTGATGATATATTGAGAGATACAGGTGTTTACAGATATCTGTGGTTAAAATATGTACAGATAAGGATTAAGAGGATTTCTATATTTGGATCATGTGAATTAATAGTGTTTCCACCGACAGGTGAGATGTTGAGATGATTACTGTGATGATTATCAAAGGGGTATGAAAATGATTTTTGATGTTTAGAGGTTGACTGATGGAAATATTATAGTATGGTGAGAGAGTTGACTTAGTTGTTTTTATAGTTGACTTGGTGGGTATGATGTGGATATTAACTTGGAGGTTATGCTTGTGACATGATGGTATAATGATGTCTCTCGGATGCCTATATAATTCGAGAGTAATTAGATGTAGTGTTGGATGAACTTCTAGGCTTGCTGCTGTATAGGCAAGTAGAGTAGGCGATTGGAATGATTTCGGAAATAGTTTCAATATCGAAGATCCCCTACTAGGTGATAATTTATTTGGTACTGAGGTAATGATATTTTACGAGCCAAATGTTTTTACTTATGGTGCGTTAGCTGAGGGCTGGTGTAAAGCACACAAGATTGTTGAAGCTCGTGATATACTCCAGGCAATGTCATCCAAATTGGCTGAGCGCCAAATCAAGTTGCTTAGATACCGTCATCGATCGGTTTTTCAAAGTTGGCAAGGTTGATGATGCGGAGAGGTATTTGTTGGAAAGATGATTTTTCAGGGGATAATTTAGTTGGTATCAGTGTTGCTTAACACTATAGGAATTGGAAGAATCTAAGTTCCAATTAAAGGAGGTGTTGGATGAGATATTTATTTATCCCAGTATTTCATTTCTTGAGGAGCTCTGGAACTCGTTGTTCAATGAGAGATGAACCTTTGAGGTTATACATCGATTATCGAAGATGGAATGCGGTAGTGGTAGAAGGAAATGAATATCCTTCATGGTGGATTGAGGATCTATTTAGATCAGCTATAGGACACCTGTGTATACTCTAGGGTTGATTTATGATTGGTGTGTTGATATTGTAGTGACAGGGTGTCATACAATTATCAAAGTTATAGGGATGATTGATATATCATTAGCCTAGAGTAAAGAGGATGCAGGTGTATAGTGGTGACAATTTCATACTTGGTATGAATTGTACGAGGTTTGATTATCTTGTTTGACTTATGACGACTTAGTCGTCTAGGGAGTTAGGAAATCGTGTATTCTGGACACGATTGGATCATTTGTGATGGTGGCAGTTGGAGTTGAGCACTTGACCACCGTAGATGATGATTTTCTGGTATTGATTTGATTATTACCATAGATATGGATAGGTTGCTCTAGCGGTATTACACCGCTAATTGGTGATGGAATTTACTTGGTCTGAAGCTTGTGAAACTAGTTTCAGGGCTCAGACGATGGTTGACTTTTACACCAATGTTGTGTGATCATTCTCGGGTGAAAGGAAGGTTAATTTATATGCGGATGTGATGTTACAGAGAATGGAGCCTTTCTGATTTAGTTGATCGAGACGTATCCCATGTTTACGTCAAATGAGAAACTACGAGATGGGTTATCATATATATGACGTAGTCTTAGCGGATATTATTTTGCTTTGTAGAGGTGAGGAGCAGGAATGCTCATGAAGTTTTAGCTAGCTACTGAGTAGTTAGTTGCCTGGAGTTGTTAGAACAAGGAAAGTTGCAACTAGGGATCCCTGTTGGGATGATAGAGATCATCTACCATGGAGTTATACTCTTGCTCTACCTGTTCAGAATAAGTGATCGTGGAAGTTGCATGTCGTATGTGGCTAGATAGCTACCTGACATCTTGACTGGCTATGAGTCCCGGTCGTGGTAGCATGTCGTTGCCTGCAGATAGTGCCTTTTGCATTACCCCGAGAGCCACGAGGCTTTATCATGATATTTTGATAAGTATTGCTTGTAGATTGCAATAGGTTCTATATGTTGCAGATGTATCGGATTGTATTCGGAAAATAGTAAGTATTGAAACGTTCTCCATGGTAGAACGACATGTGGAACATAGTTGATTTGGAAGTCTGGTGTTCAGTGTGTCAACTAGAAAAGGTAGTATATAAATAATCAGCAAGGTTCTGTACCGAGATGGATGTGAAAGCCTTGTATGATGGACAGTGTAGGGAGATTATTTGGAATTCGGAAAGGACTTAGTATGATTAGCTAAGTCCGCTCATTTTCGTCCAATCCATACGGTGAGATGGTTGGATCGCTGGATAGGTTATACTATGGCGATTTCCAGTTCATGGAGGATTTGTGAGTATCGCATGAGATAGCGATTCATGATTTACCTTAGGATTATGGTAAAGTCTTTAACAGGTCACGGATATCGAGGTTCACTCTGGTACAGTTAGGTACTTATTATAGGTGGTCGAAATGAAGATATTATTCATACTTTGGAAGGGCTGCTAGAAGCAAGTGTGATTTGATGTTAAGGGATATCAAGAATAACTTAGTCACTTGAGGTGTGACTTGTCTCCAGATGCTTGAGATGGTTGTTGGGACATCTCGTACTAATATACGAGTAGGAAATTTGGGGACCAAATTTTTATTAGTGGGGAAGAATGTTAAATACTGAAAATTTAAAATAGTAAATTAAATGGCCAAAGAATTTACGAAAATAATCCTGGAAATTTTTCGGGATTTTTAGGGAATTTTAGAAATTTTTCCGAAATTTTTCTGGATTTAAACGGAGTCTGTACGAGAAAATTTTGGGGATAAAATAAATAGGCTTTGGAGGAGTCTAATTTAGGGGGTTAATTTTTCTATTTCTTTTTTTTCTATTTTTCCCCGCCGCGTCCGACAGTTTTTCTCGCGACCCCCTCTCCTTCGCCGGCAGTTCTCTCGCGCTTCCCTCTTCCTCTGCAGTCGCGCGACGCCCTTCTTCTCCTCCGCAAGCGTCGCCTTCTTCCTCGCGTCGCCACCTACAGTCCGCAGCCGCCCGATGGTTCTTCCCATCGCTGTCCATAGCCGCGTGCGTCGGCCGTCGCGACCATTGGATCGCCGCGAGCTCTTCTTCGCCGGCGACCTCTTCTCCACCGACGATGAGGCCGCCGTCACCCACAGCACTGTCCGTGCCCGCATCTCCGTCGGTTTCTCTGCGCCCTCGCTGTTCAGACGACGCGCGTCGGCAGACGGCTCTCGCCGTTCTTCTCTTCCTCGCCGACCACAACCGTGTGCGCCAGCAGCCGCGGCAACAGGATCACGTCAGCCTTCTCTGCCCTAGACGACGAACACCGGCCTCCGCGGCCACAGGATCGCCGTCGGTCTCCTCGAGGCACCCATCTTTCTTCGCAGCAGTCGACGCCTCCGCCTCTGCCCTTCTGGCCGGTGGTCGTCGGAGTAGGTAATAGTTGTTCCTTTTCCTATCTTGGATGACAGTGAGTTAGGGATTTTGTGTTTCGGCCGGTTGTGTTCGGTGTGGGCGGGCTGTGAGGGTTGATTAGGGGGCTGTTAAATTGGGGGTTTGGGTGAGCTAGCTATAAGGTTCTATTTAGGGATTGGCTGTGGAATTTCCTCATCCTAACTTGGATCTATGGTTTAGGCAGTGAGTGCCCTAGAGCTTAGGTTGCTCCAGTGTAAAGGGATCGGGATATGTTAGGTCGGTGGAGACCCAAGTCCGGTAAGCTGTGAACGGTTGCATCGGCTATGCACGACTAGGTGTTTGGAGGTTAGTTAGGCTGTGGATGTTTGTAATGAGATTGATGCTTGAGGTTTGATGTGTTGTGATTGGTAATGCAGCTATTTAGATTTGGATTCGGCATGTGGATGGTTATAACTTGCAAATGATCAAGTGTTGAAGGAAATCTGATTACGAGGTGTTGCAGTTCGATTGATACAGATTTGATACCCAAAAACTTGGATCAAGGAGTCGTGTGATTGAAGCAATTGTTCGGTAAGCTTAGATATGGATATGTTATGGATGCACACTATTATATAGTTGGTCTAATGTTTGTTATGATTATGATGTTAGATCTAAAGCTAATCAAGATTTAGGCTCGATTTGGGGGTGAATCTACTTTGTGTTGTGATGAGATTTCAATTAGGGTTGGTTAGAGCCCTAAATCGGTGTAATTATGGGTTGTTAATAATTGTAAATGGATTGTGGGTGCCCAAGTTATGGGATCCAAGTGTTGGATCGTGTTTGAGGTAAGGATTGATTGAGTCGTGTGTATGTCACCTAGGGTTAGGTTGGATTTATAATTATGATCGGTTCTGTAATTATGTATGGAGGATGGATTAGGTTGAAGAGGATAATCAAATCAATCTAGTGGATTGGATATGAGGTCGATGTAGGATTCGATTTGATTAATTGCAAGGATATGTTCTTAGATTGAGGAGTTAATCACAATTTGTGATCTACGGGTTGAGGGTCTACTTGGTGATACATAGTAGTAATTTAGCATGTTGTTGTGTACTTGGATTTGATGGATTTACTTTGGATTAATTGGTTATAGAAGGAATCGATTAAGTATTCGATTTGTCGGTAAATGATATTATGTGCTTAACAATACTTATGCATTATGCAGGTTTCAGTCACGAGGCAGGTCCCCGGTCGTGACGATCTGGTTCTTTTGCGGATATATTATCAGGCGGGTATTTTGACTTATCTCCTAGATATAGTCAAATGTTGATATGCTAGTTAGGATAGCTTACAATAATTTTTCATGTTTATATGCCTAGTATGCTTTTGATGCCTACTTGATACATGCATGTGATAGGATATGATTATATCTCCCTGTTTGACTTGGATCATAGTTATTTGGATTATGGATATGTACATATTGATTGTACATATTATTCGGATAAGTATTTTGAGTAGGATTTACATGCTTTAGTATCATGCACCATTTTTGTATGATTGCATCTTTGGTAGACGAGTTCCATTATTGTTGAGCACTGACGATTCATAGCTGCCTTGCAGCCACTCATGGGTTAGTGGTACATCGGGAGGTGTGTCTGATTGCTCTGTGTCGAGCTCATTGGTCGCTCATGGGTAGCGATGAGGCAGCATGGTAGCGGGCAAGGATTCCTCCTCTGGTCTATGACAACGGGAGATGAGAGCTTAGCTCCCCCACTCTGTTTAGAGGCGGAGGATAGGTGTACTCAGGCATCCTGTCCCACTCGGTCACTCGAGGCTTCGATGATGGCCAGTGCCTGATTGTGTCATAGCCCTACCCACTCGGCACCACCATGCGTCGAGGGTGACCATGTCATTGGCACGACATGCATTTTGCATGGATAACATTTGTATTGTGTTTGCTGCATTTTTATTGCTGCCTTGGATGTGCATATGATTGTCATGCATACATGATACATATTTATATATATGGTGAGGACTTTATTACTTCTAGTCAGGCACATGCTTCTATATCAGGGTAGGAGGTTCAGGTGAGTACAGTCCTTTTGTATTTATTTCTTGCTTACCCTATTGGTGAGACTGTACTGGCATGATTTCTATTGTTAGCTATATCTTGCTTGCATATCGACTATATCCGCTAAGTTCTTTGAACTTACCTCGTTGATTATATCTATTTCAGGATGAAGCTGTCAGGAGAGTACAGCTGCCAAACCCCACTCGTCGTGGAAGTTTTATTTGGTTATTTGTTTTTGGTTTTGGATATCTTGTTAGAAGATATATTTAGGACTGGAATTGGATTTGTGTATTGGGGGATTTTGGTGTCCTTATGGACTTTTATTCGGAGTTTTGTTCTGGATTGGATTTCAGTTGAGTATTCCTGCCCAGATGGCAGAAGGGGTAGGTTTAGATGTGATAGACTGTTTATTTATTTACTTGGATTGAAGGCCTGAGGCCTGATTTATTATCTGCATGTGTGTTTGGATTCCGATCGTGTTGACCGATGTATAGTGGTCGTGTAGGCCTTGTATAAAATTGGTCTTGTCACCCGTACAGGGGAGATGCTGCCGGATTTTCGTCTGGCGGGGACTCCATCAGAGCGTGACACACATGTTGAGGCTTCAATTGTTAATGCATATATTATCGAGGAAGTTACAACTTTTGTATCATATTATTTTAAACCTCACGTTCAATGCAAAATGTGGAGAGCATGCAAAAATTATGAGGATCATGTTGATCCAAATTTGAAGTCATTCTCAATTTTTAACTACCTTGGTCGATCGAGTGGATCTTGTACACGTAGATACTTAACTGTTCAAGGGTAGCGAGCAACCCACACATATATTTTACTTAACTGTCCAGAAATAATGTTGTATTTTGAGTGAGTATATACATGTTATATTATATATTTCATATATCGTAAATTATTATTCGTGTTATATTTATTTTTATAGTAGGATTTTTCAAACCCTATATTCTGACCTTATGAAGCATGAGTTTGATCATTTCTGCAATGAAGAATTTACATCATAGTTCAAAAAATATGTAAGTAGTCTATAATAATAAATTGGTTAAATCTTGACTTTAACACATAATTATTTGACTTTAGGTTCTTGATAATCATGCTCACATTGAGCAAGAATTAGTAAACCATCTGTCATGGGGTCCAAAATCAATGCTGAAAACTTGTCCGGCATATTTTATAAATGGTTATAATTTCACACTCAAGAATATGGAATGGGCAAAGCTACAATGAACAGTGGAGCTTGTGTTCAATCATCTAATGATGGAGGTACAAGAAATGATTTTTATAGTTTGCTAGATGAAATTTTAGAGGTAGAATACCCAGACTCAGATTTACGAGTTATTTTATTTATGTGTTGTTGGTTTGATCCTATCAAAGGCATGAGGGTGCATCTACAGTTTAACTTGATCGAAATAAATTATAAAAAATTATGCAAGAGGTATGAACCATTTGTGTTAGTACGACAATCAATTCAAGTATTTTATGCTTCATATCCTAGTCTAAGACGTGACAAAATTGATTGGTGGGCTATTTGTAAAACAAAAGTACGGAAAAAAATTGAGGAACGTTGAGAAGACATAGCATATCAACAAGATGAAGTTGCCAATACATTTCATATCGAAGAATATAATATTTCAACTTTATGAGATCCCAGCGGTGTAGTAATAGATGTTGATGCAAGTAAAATGAATGAGGATGAAGATGAAGAATTTAATTTAGAAGATGAGAATGAGGATGACAATGACGTTAATGATAATGAGGAGGATGATGAGATTGAAGAGACGTATGATGAGGATGAAAATGACAATGAGGACTTCGATTTATAATTATGAGTAACTTTTATTCAGTATCAATTATGTTTTTATTTACTATTTAATTCTAAATTTCATATATTTGATATATTAATGAATTGTCTTTTTTTATAGGTTATCCAGTTACTTCAAATATGGTAAATTTTTTTCGTATTGTTCATATTATAAATCCGATATGAAAATGCAATTCTTTTTTTACTTTCATATTCTAATAATTATGATTGTTAGTTTCGACATGATGGTCATAGATGAAGTAGCGATAGAAGATCACAATCTTCCTCTGCTTCAGCCCATGCACAGTTTGATTCTCTTGCAAGGAATGTGCCCTCGACCCTGTTGGATCGAGCGGATCGCTAGAGGGGGGGGTGAATAGCGATAGAAATTTTTCGTTCAAAATCGTTCGTTAAAATGCGAGTAGACACAGCGGAAGATAAAAACAAACCAAGCGAGATAATAGACACAAGGGTTTTACTTGGTTCGTAGCCGAAGGCTACTACTCCAAGGCCCTAGTGGTCCTTGACCACGTACGGAGGGAAAACTACTAAAGAACTCCTCCTCGTTGAAGGTAGGAGTTAGACGGATACACAAAATGACAAAAGCTTGAGGTAGAGGGACACTCCCCATCTCCTCGTTATAATGAAAGCTTTACTAAAAAATAAACTGAAATACAATTTAAACTTTCGTTACCGACGACTTCAAAGGTTGGAGGTTGAAGCTCTAGTCATTGTCTCGGCAGCGCTTCGTCGTAGGGATGTCGGAGAGTCGGAGCATATCAGAAGCACTTGGAAGCCTTTTTAATTGATGAAAAACCCTAAGACAAGCCTTCCTTTTATAGCCTTTGAGCCCCTCATCGAATGGGTCTTCAACCAATCACAAATGGACACAAAACCTCCTTGAAATGGGGTGATAAGCCTTGACTCCTCGAAGATGATCATTGACCATCAGTCGACTGATGGCCATCATCACCGATCGATGGTAGCATCACCGAGGCCGACAGAGACAATCGATCGATGAAGGGCAATGAGTCCTCAATTGCAATGATCGATGCTAGCTGCAAGGCAAAGTTAGCTCAAAGAAAACATTATTTCGACGGCCTTCGACCATCCGATCTTGACCTAGACCATCGATGGGATGTCTTTGGTCGGATCTACGCTTAAGACCATCCCCGTAAGGAGGATACGACCTCACTTACGCTCGCACACACGAGCTTACCTCGATACTTACCATGTCGCTTTTGCTTCCGGCCTTCCACTCGATTCCTTCGGCTCCCTCTGAAGTCACTCGAGTGTCACCCGACCACCCGGCTTCCTCCGGGTGTCGCTAGCCTTCAGCTCCAGCTTTAGCAATCTTCTGCACACTCGATTCAGCTCGTGAGATAACGACATAAGTTTAACTTTGTATCGTTTTCTATAATCAAAACTCAGGTTCGACTTAGGTGCCTACTGCACCAACAATCTCCCCCTTTTTGATTTATGGCAAACCCACATACAAAGTTAAGTAAATAGCAAGCATGAAGAATAATGTGTATTAGAAACAAACAACAAAAAAAATAAAGAAGATTAAGTTGGAGTAGTAAGGATTTTCTTCAAGCATTCCCCCTTGAGGAAACCTCCCCCTTGACCGAGGGTGAGTCTTGAGGAAAGACCTTAATTCTACCCCTTTGAGGGTTTCTTAACATTACTTAAAGTTGGCCTTAGTAAAACGTTTAAGTTAAGAGTTCTTCTTAACTTGACCCTTTCTCCCCCTTAAGTAAAACGTTGATGGCACAAATAAGTTTAAGTTAAGAATTATCTTAACTTGGTCTTAATAAGTTTTCAAAACTTAAAGTTAACTTTTGGTTTAAATATAAAGTAAGAGTTAAGTTATAAAAAAAATTTTGACCCCTTAACTTTGGCCTTTTTCTCCCCCTTTTGCCATATATCGAAAAGAGTGAGGGTGTGTGTGGAAAACAAAATTAAGTGTTAAATATAAAGTCCAAGCATGTTCCACATTATTTTGAAAATAATATACTAAAAATAAGTTCATCTATAAAATGTTCGACTCATATTTGGCTTGATTGATATGAAAGATCAACCAGTCCTGGTTAGAGTCGGTTAGTATGTATGATTATACTCCGTGGTTCATAACGATGCACTAGCTCTACATCTGGAACCAGGAGTAAGGTCCTAACATCTCACGCCCATCTACGTGGCTAAGTACACAAACACATTAGTCCTATGTGTTGTGAGATGTATTGGCTCCTTAAATCTATAGGTGTATGATATCTAAGGTATGTCCTATGCTAGTTCCATAAAAATGAAAATTTAAGAAATAGTAGTAAGAAAATATAATTTGCAAATTCCTATTCTACTACGCACATGCCCAATTTTCGTCTTAATAGACTAAATTCGGCTTCGGATAGGGGTTTAGTAAATAGGTCTGCTAAGTTAGACTTTGATTCGACGTATTCGAGTTATATGGCTCCGTTGGCCACATGTTCTCGAATGAAATGGTGTTTGACCTCTATATGTTTGGTCCTAGAGTGACATATTGGATTCTTAGTAAGATTAATTGAACTAATGTTATCTACGTGAAGTTTTGTGTTCATAAAGTCTAACTTGAAATCGCGGAGAGTGTGCTTCATCCAAAGAAGCTGAGTGACACACTCACCCATCGCGATGTATTCCGGTGGTAGATAAGGCAACACAGTGTTGCTTCCTACTGCACCAACTCACTAGACTCGAGCTGAGAAGTTGACAACAACTACTTGTGTTCTTTCTATCGAGCTTACTACCGGCATAGTCCGAATCGGAGTAGCCGGTTAGTTCGAACTCGGTAGATCTAGGGTACCAAATACCGACATTAAGTGTACCCTTTAGATATCTAAGGATACGCTTGACTAGAGTTAGGTGAGACTCCTTGGCACCGGTTTGGAACCTTGCGCACATACTTACTGCAAATAGGATATCAGGTCGGCTTGCAGTTAAGTAAAGGAGACTCCCTATTATGCTCCTATAGTATTTTAAATCAATTGAGTTTCCGATTAAATCTTCTTCTATATTCACATTAGTTGCCATTGGGGTATTAATAATTTTAGCGTCTTGCATTCCAAAGCGTTTAATTAATTCCCTAGTATATTTGCGTTGATGTAGGTATATTCCATCTTTAGTTTGTTTAATTTGTAGACCTAAGAAGAAACTTAACTCGCCTACTAAATTCATTTCAAATTCACTTTCCATAAGTGAAATGAACTCATTTAGTAGGATTGAGTTGGTGGTTCCGAAAATAATATCATCTACGTAGATTTGGGCTATGAATATGTCTTTACCTAAGGTTTTTACGAAAAGGGTTGGGTCAACTACACCTTGGTTAAAGCCTTTGGACTTAAGATAAATCGAAAGTCTCTCGTACCAAGCTCGCGGAGCTTGTTTAAGTCCATAAAGAGCTTTCTTTAACCTAAGGACATGATCGGGTTTGTCTAAACTTTCGAAACCGGGGGGTTGACTAACGTAAACTTCTTCTTTAATGTATCCATTTAAGAATGCAGATTTCACATCCATTTGAAACAATTTAAATCCTCGATGTGCTGCATATGCTAATAGCATTCGAATGGACTCTAATCTAGCTACTGGGGCATAGGTCTCGTCGTAATCTAAACCTTCGACTTGACTAAACCCTTTAGCAACTAGTTTAGCTTTATTTCTAACTACTTCACCTTTATCATCAATTTTATTTCTAAACACCCACCTTGTTCCAATGATTGTTTTATCTTTAGGTGGTGGTACTAATTCCCATACTTCGTTCCTAGTGAATTGAGCCAACTCTTCTTGCATTGCAATAATCCAATCGGGATCAAGAAGAGCTTGGTCAATAGTTTTGGGTTCAATTTTAGAAATCAAAGATATTTGACTAAGGTTTTACGTATGAGGCTCTAGTTCGAACTCCTAGACTTGGATCACCTATCACTTGGTCGATAGGATGATTCGTTTGGGTCCTAGTTGGATTTGGGTTTGAGTCTACAACTTGATCCATAGGATGACTTGTTTGAGTTCTAGTTTGGTTGGAGTCATCCATCACTTGGTCGATAGAGTGACTTGGTTGACTTAGGTTAGGATTAACACTAGACCTGATCTCCGGATCAGAGTTAGGTCTAGTATGAGTCGGCTCGCTAATTGGGGTTGCCGGGGGTTTTGTAGGTTTGTGTCCTTCATCAAATACTACATTGATAGTCTCCTCGACTCTAAGGGTGTCGTGGTTATATACTCTATAAGCTCTGCTTGTAGTCGAGTATCCTAGAAAGATTCTGGTCGTGGTTTTGGATGTAAATTTCCCTAGGTAATCCTTAGTGTTTAGGATATGTACCTTACATCCAAATACCCTAAAGTACTTGATGTTAGGTATTTTATCGTGATAAATCTCGTATGAGGTCTTAAGGTGCTTCTTTACCATAAGGATTCTATTTTGGACATAGCATGCCGTACTCACGGCTTCCGCCCAAAACCTATTAGGTAGGTTATACTCATTTAACATTGTCCTAGCGGCTTCTTGTAGGGTTCTATTTTTGCATTCTACTAGGCCATTTTGTTGTGGAGTTCTAGGGCAAGAGAACTCGTGGTGGTATCCATTTAGGTTACAGAATTCTGTAAACCTATGGTTTTCGAATTCACCACCATGATCAGTCCTAAGTCTTTTGATTTTAATGCTTTGTTGATTTTCTATTAACTTAAATAGATTGATTAATTGATCTAGGGTATCATTTTTGTGTTTGATGAACCTAACCCAAGTAAATCTAGAATAGTCATCAATTATGACTAAGCAGAATTTACTTCCGTTAAGTGACTTAGCTCCGTGTGAATCAAATAGATCCATGTGTAGGAGCTCAAGCACACTTTTGGTTCGTTCTTGACTAGTTAGTTGATGTTGTGTCCTAGATTGTTTACCTTGTTGACAAGCATTACATATTTTATTATCCAAGTTGTTGAGGTTAGGCAAACCTCTGACTAAATCACTCTGACTCATCTTGTGGATGAGTCTTGGGTGTGAGTGACCGAGTCGTCGGTGCCACAACCACGATTCCTCTTGCCGTGTCATAAGACACTTAGTTGAGGAGTTAGTTAAGTTGATAGTGTAAATGTTGTTATTTCTAGTCCCTTTAAGAATTGTTTTAGAGGTTTCGTTTGTATTAATTACGCATTCATTTTCTAGAAATATGACCTTATAGTTATTATCACACAATTGGCTTACACTAAGTAAATTATATTGAAAATTTTCTACTAATAAAACATTTTGAATAAAAAAATTTGAATTGAGCTCAATATCACCTGATCCGATGATTTTGAGCTTGCCGTTATTTCCGAAGGCTACCGATCCTTGTCGTTTGAATCGAAGCTTCGAAAACTTGAGTTGATCCCCGGTCATGTGTCGGGAGCAACCACTGTCCAACATCCATTGATCCTACACGCAAGGTAGTTGGATCGGATATTGGATTTATTAAAAATTGGTTGAAGATTATTAATCTAAATCATCTCACCCATGTCTATATGATCAAACATGTTAATCCTATATGTTCTTGTGAGATGACTTCCAATTTTTTAGTTGAATTAAGTTTAATGACTTAAACACTTGTCAACCTTGCATTAGATTCGGATTTGACCTTAGGCTCATCAAGTCACCTTTTCAAGATCATGACTTCCAGGTCGTGGCGAGGCACAGAGGCCTTCTTTGATCGGAACAACGACCACTTCCTTAGACAAAGCCATTTTCAAGAAAATAGAGACTTGACTCACCTAAGACCACTTCCTGGTCTAACTAGTCTAGGACATGACGAGGTAGCTTTAGCTAGTTCCGCTCGGTCAAGTGCACCGAACTAGATACGCCTTATCTAGCCCGAATACACAAGACTCCGCTTTCCTAGCGTACTATCATCTCGCCGCGTCCTGGTACTATGTTATCAAGTATTGACGAGTTATAGTCCTATCTAACCATTCTAAAAAGGAAAATCAAACTAAATAAAAACCTAATGTCACGCCCCGGGAGTATGCCGTGCCGAAAAGCAAACGGACGACATCTCCCCTGTACGTGACAACATATCGGGTTAATACAAGGCCCGTAGGCCCACAACAACAATATATAAATGGACAATACCAAACAATATATCCACCACAACACAAGAGGTGCGCACCGGTGCGACTCTAACATACTACACAAAATAACGTACAAATCCACAGCCAGATACAACACTGATTATACATGGCCATAATACAAAATAACAGCGGAAGAAAATACGTGGAAAAACCCCAAATGTTCGGTGTGAGATGGGATCGGTGAGCTCCAAACGTCAAGGAATCTTCTACCATTATATCTGGCGACGAAAACCGGTCGGTCCAGGTGGTGAGTATAAACTCAGGGGTAATATATAGAAAGTGCATGAACATATAGGGTAAAGAAATCTACAAGTATACATGTGAAGATCTACAGGTATACAGCATGAGTCCAATAGACATACAGTCTTATCCAACTCTAATAACAAGTAACTACAGTAAAGTCATACGCAATGTATATACTAAAGCGATCAAGACATAAAGTAATGTACTAGCGTACTGACGTGATGCAACACCTAAGCTATATCATCATCGGCGGATATACCATAACATAACCCATATAATGTATCAAGTCAATCTCATACACGACCAATACTCCAACATATGAACAATATCGATCACTGTACTATGACAGTCATGCATGCGACATGATGCTAATCAAATGCATATAACAGTCTGAATCAACACATGTATCATGCTCAACACATAGCAGTAAATAACAATGCAAATGGCATGTATCATGATGTACAAGCATGTGCAACAATCATAGCTCATCAAATGCAGCATCTCACAGGCATATGTAAAACATATATCAAATACATGCATACAGATATATCAGCACTGCATATGCATGGTCACTGTCTGCGGACCGTCGACCCACGACCCCAGTGGCGGTGGTACGACGAATGACAACTAGCCCGACTCGGTGCCACCACTCTCGAGTGGCCGAGTTGGGTAGTATGGTGAGTAGCGTGTAAGCGTAAAGCTAACTACTCCTAGGGGCCCTCTGCGAGCCACGCGTCCTACCCATGAGTAGACAAATGCACGCTGCACAGACAATGCACCTCACACAACCACCGTCTATAGTGGGCGAGTGCTAACACCACTCTGCACAGTGGCCAGGTGCGCATCTCCAGCTACCACCATCCATAGTGGCTGAGCGCGGCACATCCAATGCTCTGCCCTCACCCTGCTACCACTACCCCGAGTGGCCGGGAGGCGGGATGGTGACGACTTGTCTCGATCCACAAGGAGACCCGGTCGGCGACATGCATGCAATGTGATGATGCATAGCTCCATACATGTATCCTCGCGACACTCCCTATCCCGCGGAGTCACTGGTCAACTAAAAGTCAACTATGCAAGGACTGATCCATAAGACTCTCTCTATCGCATAAAGAGTCATACTCATCGGACGATCAACCATGCTAAGACCTCTGAGTCGATGGCGATATACAATCGACCATCCATATAACCATACACAGACATACAATCCCTAATGGATATACCATCACACTAGGACTTCTAGTCCATGGTCACATACTGACAACCATACACCTATCTATGCATAGACAACTAGATCCACCATAGATGCACCACTAATACGAGTATGATATAACAATCGACTCCATAATCCAATCCATCACCTAACCCTAGTGATGTAATAGTAACAATGCGAAGTCACAAAGATAACCCTAACCACATGTACTTACTGAACATATATCAGCTAATACATAATAGGGTTTATAGTTCCTATCCATGCTAGATAATCAATGAGTAACAGAGTATATATCTCAAAGGTCAAGGCAGTACAAGCATATGATTAAATAAGAGTGGATTTAAGGTAAACAGGTATAAACATAAATCCAAGATCATGCACTAGAATTGATCAAAACTACCGGACCAGGTAGATATTACCCACATGATATGAAGCTCGAATAATGCTCACGGCCACGGACCTGCTACGTATCACACACCTGCACAATAACAACAATCATGGTTAAGTACAAGTATCCAACAAACATAGGAACTAACACTACATCGTTCCTATACTCACATCCTTTCCTCGTCTACGAGGTAGAAACTCCAATTAACCCAATTTGATACACCAAAACCAAACTCGCTCCCAAATCAACAAGATCACTATATAGATCTAAACAACACTCTACACAGGGTTGTAATAGAAGCTCACAACTGTGCCCAATACACATCACAACTCATTCAATAACCAGGAACATATCACTTCACACTCGATCCACAACTCTAACATCACCATAGCCACTCAATTCACACACACACCATTGTTCACAGCCATGGCAACTCCATCATTTACAGTAACACCCAACCATGAGCATAACCAGATCATCCACACAATCAATTAAAGGAAAATCGAATTAAACAATTCTCAACTCAATCGGCACAAACAACTTCACTGATCTGAGCCAATCACCAACTACAACGAAACAACAACTCCAAGATTACTGCACAACAACTGAACCACTGAATAACACCTACATCAATTGGATCCCACTCCAAACTTCCCCACACGATGCTCCATTCACAGCACCCATCGGATCTCCATCACATTGACACACCACAAAATTCACAGCAATCTACAACCAATATAGAAACATAAACCAAACTTACCGATCTTAGATCTCCACTGACAGCCACCTTTCCTGTTCACCGGAGTAATCCCAACTCCACACACTGATAAAACCACAATCCATCGGCAAAATCAGCAATTAACATTGAAACTAAAAGAGGGTATCAAGGCTTACCGAACCAAATCACTCTACTGACCATCCCTTCACCGTCTGTTCACCAAGCGAGAATCAGGCTCAACACACAGCCGATACCACAAATTGACACTAAATCGGTGAATACACAGCAAAATCTAAAGGAATCAGCGATTGAAACCTACTACAATCCAAACAACATCTAGATCAACTTACCTTGCACAAGGAGATTCGGTGACGGCAGAATTCACGAAACCCAGCTCACGATCGGAGACCTGATAGCACCCCCTCCCGCCAACCCCTAGCTCCCAGCAAAGGAAACGATGACAACCTAACCAAATCGAGGTCGGTTGAATGCTGTATGTGGGCGGCGAGATCAACTATCAACAGAACAGAAGGTCGGCGACGATCTGAGCTCGTGCGACGATGATGATCTAAGCTCATGCGACGGCAACCATCTGCGCTCGAGCAACGGCGAGATCCACTATCGGGCAGAACAAAAGGGACGGCGACGAACTGACTCGGTGGTCGTAGTGGTCGTCCAATGGGGCGGAGCAACCTCGATGGCCGGAGAAGCTCGCTGCCACCGGGATCGGGAGGGAGAGGCATCGGCGACTGAGCACCGGGGAGAAGAAAATCGCCGGCAGCCGCGATGATTCGGAAGAGACGAGAGGCAGGTGAAGCGGAAATCGCGAGCGAGAAATGGGGAAGTCGCGGCGAGAAAGAAATAGGGAATCGCGGGATCGGGTTAGACGGGAGTTTATAACAGCCGTTCCATTTGGGTTGAGCCAGCCTTGTCCAAGTCTAACTCAAGTTCAACCCAATCTGTTTTTTTTGACCCAATCCATTTCAAACCCAATTCCAGCCCAATGGATTTAGCCCATTAGATTCAGCCCATTAGCTTCAGCCCAATGGATTCAGCCCATTAGATTAAACCCAATTAATCCCCTAATTAATCTTAATTAATTAAAGGGTTTAATCCATATATAATTTTTTTTTTCGTATTTTACATTCTCCCCCACTTATAAAAATTTGGTCCCCAAATTTCCAACTCATGGACGAGTACAAGATGTCACAATAACCATCTTAAGTATCCGGAGCAAAGTCACACCTCAAGTGACTAAGTGGGGTACCGAGCTCGAATATTATATTCCAGCTCATATATACACTCTCAATCAACCTATTAAAAGGTAATAATTATACCAAAGTGGAGCTCTATACTCGTAACCGATGGGAACTTTGCCAAAATCGTAAGATGAATCATGAATCACTATCAGAAATGATACCCAAGGATACTCCATGGATATAATTCCATCAAGCAATCCAACGGAGTCAATCTTACGGCTCGGAAGAAAATGAGCGAACCTAGCTAATCGATCATCGATTACCCAAATCCTATCATGTCCTTTCCAAATTCTAGATAATCTCCCAACAGTCCTAGCATTACTAGGCTCCCACTTCATTACGGTACGTAACCCTACCGATCACAATATTCCACCTTTGCTTGTTGGCGAAATCAACCGTGTCCCATATATCGTTCCACCAACTGGAACGTCTCAATACTCACTATTTTCGGATACACTCCGAATAAATCATCACTCTCGAATGAAGAGTCTCCTGAACAACTCTTCCTAAATCGAAATACAACTTTGAATCCCACTATTCTCCTCGGAAACGGAGAATTACTTTCTCACAAGAGAAACCAATCTACTATTCCAAAATCCACTCGGTCATATAGAACCGGAAGTAACTGGAAGACTATAATGACTAATCTCGCTAGTTTCTCAACTAGCATATACATAATATATGTCTCATTCAACTGCATCAGGATCGCTCCTAATTCTTGACATGATGCATCTACATACAGTACTCTTCCATCCATATCGGACGGATTAACTAACACTGACACAAAAGTCAGCCACCGTCTAGGCCTTGAAACCTAGCTTCACAAACTTCCGACCAGGTGATTGCCATCACCTTCTTGGTCCCACAAGTCAACGATATAGTATCGCTAGTGCATCCTATACACATCTACGGTAAATACCAAATCAATCTAGGGAAACCACAACTTCCCTCAAGATTGAGAATATATCCATAAATATATCCTCCACAGATATGATGACAATCGATCTCAAATACTCCAAGAGTACTTGATTCCTCACGTCCATGAACAACTAAATCGTCGATAAGTCTAATAACATTATCAACATCTCCTAAATTCATACCAAGTATGAAATATCATCTTCTACACACCTGTATCCCTTTTACTCTAAGCTACAGATAGCTCAATCATCACTGCAGCAATGATAATTGTATGACACTAAGTCACTACAATATCAAACATCCAGTCGTAGACCAACCCTAGGATATACACAGGTGTCATTTAGCTGATCTAAACAGATCATCTATCCATGACGAAGGATACTCATTCTCAACTACTGTCTTCCAATCATCGATAACCGATGCATAACCTCAAAGGTCTGACTCTCTTCTAACAAAGAGTTACAAGTCTTCTCAAGAAGAACACTGAGGTAGATAAATCTCCCATAGTGTTTAGCCACACTAATACCAATAAAATCATCTCCCGGTATGAGGTCCCCAATATCAGGACTATTCCCGAAATCACCTCAATCGCTTACTCTACTTGCCCATGCAGTGGCAAGCTCGAGAGTTTATCCAAAACTATATCCGAATACTCTCGAATTATACGTACATCCGAGAGTCCTAGTATACCAATGCTCCAACAATCTAACTATCCATAAGGATATGTCTATAGTAGAGGTATGTCTAGCAAAGGCTAAGGGTATCCCTTGACTTTGATTGTTGATCAACATTTCAACTGACGGTAGAGAAAATCACCAACCCACAAGTCGACGATAGGAACCCTTCGAACCCTATCCAAGAATGTTCTAGACAAAGATACCTGTAAATTACCAGTATCTCTCGATATATCCGCAAATAGGATAACCTAAAGTAATACCCCGAAGGACCGATCCTTCGGTCTTCTATACTTTTTCTCGAGTAATTATGTAAACTTGTCCAACATCTGTTCTGGACGGCTGCGCTCATGTAGATGCAAAGACTATCATGGAGGAACCGAAATCAACTGCTGAAACTGAGGTACAAACTGAAACAATTGCACGGAGATGATAACCACTGTTGTACTGGCAAAAGATACACATCCGGCTGTAAAATACTGAAGAATTGTCAACATCCTAGCACACTCCAACTCTGTGAAAGGTACATTTGCAATCAAGAATCTGCATAGATCGACCATCGTCATTATCTTGCTCTCCTCTGAACAAATCATAACTACGCCTGGGAAGGTAACAGTTGTTGTCTGAATGTCTGAATCTTCTGAGATGTCTTCGGCTGATACTGCTGAGTAACTTACTTCTTCCGGATGAAAGTATCAAAGAACTCCAACTATATCTGGGGTAGTAGATCGCTGCTGATGTGATAACCTAATCTTCTATAATAATCTCGGCTTTCGAGGTTGTGGATCGTCCGCTCGAAAGCATCATCCATAGTCTTCAACTGAGTCTTCAAAATACATACTCTCCTCGTAGATACCGGCTGCTTATAGTAGGAACAGATACAATGGTCCATCGAATAATCTGACTCTGTGTCTCGTCGTAACCCGCACTGCACACACATAATCTCCCTTCGGAGTCTTTCCTCTGAGTTCACTGATAAACATGAGAAGCTGCTGACAATCTGCAATCAGTCTTCTATGATCGGAAAACTCTCCAATAGTCACTCATGACTCATGACTTTAATCTTGCTCCTTTTATCCAACATTTGGAGATTTCGAATTCCAATAATTTGACTCGCAATATCTGCTTGTCCAATCTCCAACTCTTTAAAACACTTACTACGGCGTCATTTCTATACACATGACTCGGTCTATACACTTCAGGTAGGATTTGGTAGGAGATCCAAACATCATGATCAAGATGTCAACCGATAACCCGTGGGTGGTCAAAACCAACCCAATCACATTCTTGGGCTATTAAATAGTCGTAACCTTCGCAAGTCTAACGACTCTGCATGGTACCTTCGTAACCAAACGATTACCCTACTCGATGCCCAAGAATTCCCTGACAATGAGTCAAAGAAGATGACGTGGGAAAATACTATCTCACAACCTCACTGAACTGTGACTAAGTGATACGTTATTTCCCGTAGGTTATTTCCTATATCTTACACCAAGTCTGCAGGCTAAATCAGGATAATGGTATCACACTAACAGCTTCTTCTGTATAACACGAGTTAAGTACTCCAAAAGTACCCTCAACGTTATACAACCTAGAACGACCATCTCAGAGATCAAAATCTCTATGAATATCTCCAAACTAATCCTCTACTATCTGCATCAGCAATAGTGTACTCGCGCAGTTCATTACCCCATAGGTAATGATCTGACTAACATAATTAGTGAAAATCTTAAGATTGAAATCCTTGATCTCCACAAGAGATGTGACTACCTAATCTCTACTTTCCAGGCTCGGTGTCGATCGGCTCTCAAAGTAATTACCTTTTCGATGGCGGTACATGTCTAATAACCTCAACATATATCGTTCCGTGGTCATCTCAAACCACGGTTACAAATCTTGATTAACATACTACAAGTCATGCCTTTGTTATAAGCAACTAAATGCATAATAGCCAAGAAGGATATGTAATAGATTAACATACCTTAATCCTTGTAGCTCGGAGATGTCATAGCGGCGGATCGAACTCACAAAACCAAAACCGAGTAAAAGCAAAACTACGATGCCGAACGAAATAAGATCCAAAAATGGACTTAGCAACCTAGGGCTCGATACCAATAAAATTGTCACGCCGAGTATCGTCGAAAAGCAAACGGACGACATCTCCTGTATGTGGCAACATATCGGAGTTAATACAAGGCCGTAGGCCCACAACAACAATATATAAATGGACAATACCAAACAATATATCCACACTACAACACAAGAGGTGCGCACTGGTGCGACTCTAACATACTACACAAAATAACGTACAAATCCACAGCCAGATACAACACTGATTATACATGGCCATAATACAAAATAACAGCGGAAGCAAATACGTGGAAAAACCCCAAATGTTCGGTGTGAGATGGGATCAGCTGGCGGAGCTCCAAACGTCCAAGGAATCTTCTACCTGTTATCTGGGCGACAGAAAACCCAGGGTCCAGGGGTGGTGAGTATAAACTCAGGGGTAATATATAGAAAGTGCATGAACATATAGGGTAAAGAAATCTACAAGTATACATGTGAAGATCTACAGGTATACAGCATGAGTCCAATAGACATACAGTCTTATCCAACTCTAATAACAAGTAACTACAGTAAAGTCATACGCAATGTATATACTAAACTGATCAACTGAACATAAAGTAATGTACCAATGTACCTGACGGTATGCAACACCATAAGCTATATCATCCTGACAGATATACCATAACATATCCCATATAATGTATCAAGTCAATCTCATACCTGACCAATACTCCAACATATGAACAATATACGATCACCTGTACTAACAACCCAGCATGCGACATACAATGACATGATGCTAATCAAATGCATATACGATCTAATCAACGATGTATCATGCTCAACACATAGCAAGAAATAACAATGCAAATGGCATGTATCATGATGTACAAGCACGTAACAATCATAGCTCATCAAATGCAAAGATCTCACAGAATATGTAAAACATATATCAAATACATGCATACATATATACAATGCATATGCATGGTCATTTGTCTGGGACCCGTCGACCAACCACGACCCCAGAGTGGCTGTGGTGGCACGACAAATGACAACTAGCCACCGCCACCACTCTCGAGTGGCCGAGTTGGGTAGTAGTATGAGTAGCGTGTAAGCGTAAAGCTAACTACTCTAGGGGCCCTGCCGCAAGCCACGCCTGTCCCTACCCATGAGTAGACAACGCCGCACACAGACAACCGCACCTCACACAACCACCGCCTATAGTGGGCGAGTGCTAACACCACTCTGCACGGTGGCGGTGCGATCTCCAGCCTACCACCATCCATAGTGTGGCGAGCGGCATCCAATGCTCGCCTCACCTCACCTGCTACCACTACCCCGAGTGGCGGGAGGCAGGATGACTGACGACTTGTCTCAATCCACAAGGGAGACCCAGTCAACAGCATGCATGCAATGTGATGATGCATAGCTCCATACATGTATCCTCGCGACACTCCCTATCCCACGGGGAGTCCTGGTCAACTAAAAGTCAACTATGCAAGGACTACAATCCATAAGACTCTCTCTCTATCGCATAAAGAGTCATACTCATCGGACAGTCAACCATGCTAAGACCTCTAGTCAGTAGCGATATACAATCGACCATCCATATAACCATACACAGACATACAATCCCTAATGGATATACCATCACACTAGGACTTCTAGTCCATGGTCACATACTGACAACCATACACCTATCTATGCATAGACAACTAGATCCACCATAGATGCACCACTAATACGAGTATGATATAACAATCGACTCCATAATCCAATCCATCACCTAACCCTAGTGATGTAATACCGTAACCCAATCTGAAGTCACAAAGATAACCCTAACCACATGTACTTACTGAACATATATCAGCTAATACATAATAGGGTTTATAGTTCCTATCCATG
Organism: Wurfbainia villosa; assembly: GCA_025175895.1. NCBI lineage: Eukaryota > Viridiplantae > Streptophyta > Magnoliopsida > Zingiberales > Zingiberaceae > Wurfbainia > Wurfbainia villosa. The sequence goes on along the minus strand of CM045986.1, from coordinate 130,996,398 downwards.
CTAGATAATCAATGAGTAACAGAGTATATATCTCAAAGGTCAAGGCAGTACAAGCATATGATTAAATAAGAGTGGATTTAAGGTAAACAGGTATAAACATAAATCCAAGATCATGCACTAGAATTGATCAAAACTACCGGACCAGGTAGATATTACCCACATGATATGAAGCTCGAATAATGCTCACTACCGGACCGCACGTATCACAACCACAATAACAACAATCATGGTTAAGTACAAGTATCCAACAAACATAGGAACTAACACTACATCGTTCCTATACTCACATCCTTTCCTCGTCTACGAGGTAGAAACTCCAATTAACCCAATTTGATACACCAAAACCAAACTCGCTCCCAAATCAACAAGATCACTATATAGATCTAAACAACACTCTACACAGGGTTGTAATAGAAGCTCACAACTATGCCCAATACACATCACAACTCATTCAATAACCAGGAACAGATCACTTCACACTCGATCCACAACTCTAACATCACTATAGCCACTCAATTCACACACACACCATCGTTCACAGCCATGGCAGCTCCATCATTTATAGTAACACCCAACCATGAGCATAACCAGATCATCCACACAATCAATTAATGGAAAATCGAATTAAACAATTCTCAACTCAATCGGCACAAACAACTTCACTGATCTGAGCCAATCACCAACTACAACGAAACAACAACTCCAAGATTACTGCACAACAACTGAACCACTGAATAACACCTACATCAATTGGATCCCACTCCAAACCGCCCCACACGATGCTCCATTCACAGCACCCATCGGATCTCCATCACATTGACACACCACAAAATTCACAGCAATCTACAACCAATATAGAAACATAAACCAAACTTACCGATCTTAGATCTCCACTGACAGCCACCTTTCCTGTTCACCGGAGTAATCCCAACTCCACACACTGATAAAACCACAATCCATCGAAAAAATCAGCAATTAACATTGAAACTAAAAGAGGGTATCAAGGCTTACCGAACCAAATCACTACTGCGTGACCATCCCTTCACCGTCCCCTGTTCACCGACGAGGAATCTGAGCTCAACACACAGCCGATACCACAAATTGACACTAAATCGGTGAATCCACAGCAAAATCTAAAGGAATCAGTGATTGAAACCTACTACAATCCAAACAACATCTAGATCAACTTACCTTGCACAAGGAGATTCGGTGACGGTAGAATTCACGAAACCCAGCTCACGATCGGAGACCTGATAGCACCCCCTCCCACCAACCCCTAGCTCCCAGCAAAGGAAACGATGACAACCCGACCAAATCGAGGTCGGTTGAATGCTGTATGTGGGCGGCGAGATCAACTATCAACAGAACAGAAGGTCGGCGACGATCTGAGCTCATGCGACGGCGATGATCTAAGCTCATGCGATGGCAACCATCTGTGCTCGAGCAACGGCGAGATCCACTATCGGGCAGAACAAAAGGGACGGCGACGAACTGACTCGGTGGTCGTAGTGGTCGTCCAATGGGGCGGAGCAACCTCGATGGCCGGAGAAGCTCGCTGCCACCGGGATCGGGAGGGAGAGGCATCGATCGAGCACCGGGAGAAGAAAATCATTGCGTACGCGATGATTCGGAAGAGACGAGAGGCAGGTGAAGCGGAAATCGCGAGCGAGAAATGGGGAAGCCACGGCGAGAAAGAAATAGGGAATCACGGGATCGGGTTAGATGGGAGTTTATAACAGCCGTTCCATTTGGGTTGAGCCAGCCTTGTCCAAGTCTAACTCAAGTTCAACCCAATCTGTTTTTTTTGACCCAATCCATTTCAAACCCAATTCCAGCCCAATGGATTTAGCCCATTAGATTCAGCCCATTAGCTTCAGCCCAATGGATTCAGCCCATTAGATTAAACCCAATTAATCCCCTAATTAATCTCAATTAATTAAAGGGTTTAATCCATATATAATTTTTTTTTTCGTATTTTACACCTAAGCATGCAATTTCTAAGTTAAAACACAAACAAATTTCGTACTAGCTCCCCCTGGACCGTTGAATCGATTCGGTCTCTCCACATAGTGGATTTGGTCCTTGGGAACCCAGTACTGGTTTGATCCTAAGTTTGAAATCAAGGTGGTCTTAGGGACCCATGCTTGGACACGTTTTCTATGTCTACTTACGATTGACATATACGACTTATTGGTCGTGTTTGAGCTAAACCCTAGCCCGACCTTGTTGTACACGGGCCTTTGCGATCCAAGTAGGAGGTCAAGTCCTTTGGATCCCAAAGTAAACCTTTCCAATGTATTCCTAAGATCTTCGACTTGACTTTTCAAGAGTGAGTTCTCAACTTCGAGTTTTTCAACTCGAGTTGAGTCCTTCTCTTGAACTCGACTAGTCAAAGAGGTTAGGGAGACCTCGTGTTTGAGGAGTTTAACTTTCTCAACCAGGGTCTCGACCTTGGACTCAGACTTAGCTAACTTTTTATTTAAAAACTTAATTGCACTATAAAGAGTAGTAATAAGAGACTGACTTACCTTGAGTGTATCTTTTGAACCGGATGCGTATCCGTGGCTTGTCTTGAATAGTGTTTTGTAGTCCGACTCGTCTTCGGTTTCTGATTCTGGTTCCGGTTCCGACTCCGTCTCCGATTCCACCGGTTTAGCCATACGGACTCGATCGTTGTCTTCTTCCTCGGAGGCTTCTTCCCAAGTAGCGTTGAGTGCCTTTTTATGTTTTGGTGCCTTGCTCTTGAGTTTTGGGCACTCGGACTTAATGTGTCCAAACCTGTTGCATTCATAACATCTTATGTTTGAACTTTTAGGCTTACCTTCGTTGGGTCGAGTGACGGCTCGTTTTCGGCCCTTGACTATCCTCCGAACTAGGTTGACTAGTTCGGCTTCCATTTCCGAGTCGACCTCCGAATCCGACTCATCCTCTTCTTCCTTCGGGGGTGGCTTGCTTGCGGTTTTCTTCCTCGAACCTGCAAAAAGTGCTATACCCTTCTCGGGTTCTGAGTTAGACTGCTCATGAAGTTCGAAATCAGAAAAAAGTTCATCTAACCTAAGTTTAGAAAGATCCTTGGAGACCTTGTAGGCATCGACCATGGATGCCCACAAGGTAGTCCTCAGAAAAGAGTTTAGGTCATACCTTATAAGGTCGCGGTTTTCAACCTTTTGCCTGATTGCGTGTAGGTTGTTGACTATGTCTTGGACACGGGCATGGAGTTGCGTCGCGGACTCGTGTTTCTGCATTTTTAGGTTATATAGTTTATTGAATAGAAGATCACGCTTACATACCTTGGCTTCATCGGTCCCTTCGTGTAGCTCCACTAGTTTTGTCCAAAGATCCTTTGCGCTTATGAAGGGGCCGACACGATTTAGCTCCTCCTTGGATAGGCCACATTGAAGGATTTGAGTTGCCTTAGCATCGGCTTCGACTTGTCTTTTTGTCGCAATGGTCCATTGGTCATAATCCAAGGATTCACCCACTTCGTTAGTCGGAAGTGTGAATCCCGTTTGGATTATGATCCACATCTCGATTTGGGTTTTAAGAAAGCATTCCATCCGACCCTTCCAATAACGGAAGTCATCTCCGTTGTAAAACGGAGGTCGGACGGTGCTAAAACCCTCAAGATGGGCCATTTGGAAGGAAAACCTTGCACAAAAAAATACAAAAAACACGAAAAAGGGTTCCAAGACTTTGCCTTGGATTAGTGGTGTGGGAAATAAAAAGAAACAAATGAGAAATAGAAAGTTAAGCAAAGAAATAAGAAACTAAATAAAAAGTAAGTACTCACAACCTTCGATGTTCCCGAAAGGCTACTAAAAATCGATTTTTGAGGATGAAAACAGCTTGTTATAGGGGTAAACCCAATAAGGAGTGTAGATCTCTCAGAGAGCTTCGATTTGGTGGGTAGATCGTTTTGTGAGTCCCCTTGTAGCAAAAGTTATGCTCGTTTGATCGTGAGGTACTCCGAAGGCGATTAGTACTTGCAAAAAACACAACCAAAAACTATGTACCAAGACTTGGTCTTGGATTAGTAGTGTGAGAGAAATCTTAAAACAATAAATACGAAAAGAAAATTGCTCGATTGGTGGTTGCACCGAATCTGAGCGCCCCCGGCTCTGATACCAATTGTTGGATCGAGCGGATCGCTAGAGGGGGGGGTGAATAGCGATAGAAATTTTTCGTTCAAAATCGTTCGTTAAAATGCGAGTAGACACAGCGGAAGATAAAAACAAAACAAGCGAGACAATAGACACAAGAGTTTTACTTGGTTCGTAGCCGAAGGCTACTACTCCAAGGCCCTAGTGGTCCTTGACCATGTACGGAGGGCAAACTACTAAAGAACTCCTCGTTGGAGGTAGGAGTTAGATGGATACACAAAATGACAAAAGCTCAAGGTAGAGGGACACTCCCCCTCTCCTTGTTATAATGAAAGCTTTACTAAAAAATAAACTGAAATACAATTTAAACTTTCGTTACCGACGACTTCAAAGGTTGGAGGTTGAAGCTCTAGTCGTCGTCTCGGCAGCGCTTCGTCGTAGGGATGTCGGAGAGTCGGAGCGTATCGGAAGCACTTGGAAGCCTTTTTAATTGATGAAAAACCCTAAGACAAGTCCTCCTTTTATAGCCTTTGGGCCCCTCATCGAATGGGTCATCAACCAATCACAAATGGACACAAAACCTCCTTGAAATGGGGTGATAAGCCTTGACTCCTCGAAGCTGATCATTGACCATCAGTCGACTGATGGCCATCATCGATCGTGATGGTAGCATCGATCGAGTCTTGTGATAAACGGTCGATTGATGAAGGCGGTCGAGTCCTCCAGTGGCGGATCGTGATGCTAGCTGCAAGACAAAGTTAGCTCAAAGAAAACATTATTTCGACGGCCTTCGACCGTCCGATCTCGACCTAGACCATCGATGGGATGTCTTTGGTCGGATCTACACTTAAGACCATCCCCGTAAGGAGGATACAACCTCACTTACGCTCGTACACACGAGCTTACCTCGATACTTACCATGTCGCTTTTACTTTCGGCCTTCCACTCGATTCCTTCGGCTCCCTCCGAAGTCACTCGAGTGTCACCCGACCACCCGGCTTCCTCCGGGTGTCGCTAGCCTTCAGCTCCAGCTTTAGCAATCTTCTGCACACTCGATTCAGCTCGTGAGATAACGAAATAAGTTTAACTTTGTATCGTTTGCTATAATCAAAACTCAGGTTCGACTTAGGTGCCTACTGCACCAACAGACCCCTTCTCCAATGCATGATCATTTGGTTCTCAACAAACCCCTTGTCACGCCCCCAGGAGTATGCCATGCCGAAAATCAAACGGACGACATCTCCCCTGTACGTGGCAACATCTCGGGTTAATACAAGGCTCATAGGCCCACAACAACAATATAATGAACAGATAAATATATATCAACACACAGCGGAAATAGAAAACACATACCCACAACAAAATATACCAAAACATACGGGTGTACACCCCCTGACAAGACCACAGTACTAAAATCCGTACATAAAACATCGACACAAAATGACGTCCACAACATAAAGACGAAGTCCATACATAGAACAAAATCCATAACACCAATACAAATCACAAATCCTCGGGAGACTCAAAATGTGGAGATGGGATGGATCGCCGGCGCAGCTCCAAGTCGTCACGAAGATCTCTACCTGTTACCTGGGCGACAGAAAAACCCAGGGTCCGTGGGAGTGAGTAAAACTCAGCAGGTAATAGATAAACATGTATATTAATATCACATGTATTTCGACAGTAAAATCTACAGGTATCACTAGCATGATAATATATCCATGTATATACCATCTAACCAAAAGTCAATATGAACTGCAGACATACCTGAACGTCTGCTACGCTACACCTATCCAACCTGAGCACATATACACAACATATGGTATAAAGAATAGAACTAACTCATACTACATCCTGCTATGGGTCAAGGGTATCACAGTGAATAACTAACCAGTATACAAGTGATGGCCTACTACCATACAGAAGAATGTAATAACATGTATGAATATGTGCAAACAAATGCAACAAACATAGTACATACAAATGCAGCATCACAATAAGCATATCTATATATAGACTGCATCTATATACGTATGCTAATCACAATCATCCATATATATATATACATGCATATATGTATATATATGGTAATATGCAAAAATGCCATAAGTCGGCAATGCAGTATGCATGGTCATGTCGGCTCACCCTAAAGCTACCACGACCCCAGTGTGGCCTCGGTGGCTCGAGCATGACAACTGTCCCAACTCAACACCAACCACTACTCTCGAGTGGCCGAGTGGGCAGTATGATCGAGTAGCATATAAGCGTAAAGAGCAAGCTACACGATGGGGGTCCCTGCTGTTGGCCACTCCGACAGTCACTACCCATGAGTGGTCGAGTGCCACACATGCAGGACTATGGCACGCAAATCCAACTATCACCGTCTGTAGTGATAGAGTGCGACACTTGTAGGGTGGATGCTTCGGAGGCTCATTGGCTCCCATGTCCCCGGATTAAAATTTTCACTAATGAAAGGATTAATCCGGATGGGATGAGCTTCCTTAACAACACCATTTCGTCATCGTGCTAACAACTTGAGTGGTCGCTTGAACAAACTAGTTGTTCAAGCAACACAACTCTTCTAGTTGGTTAGCCGCGGAAGAGACGACGGATGGATCGCCGGTTTTTGTGTTTGTCTTCGGGGTCCATGATTATACAATATATATTCATATACACACATGCATAATAAAAACAAATAAGAACATGCTCAGATCTGTACATAAAGTTAAAATAACTATATACCTCACGATCTTCTACCGTATGTCCTATCCTTCTCGTGGACGACGTGTGGACGAAGTTCCTCCACGAGTAGAAGCCTTCTAGATCGCTTTCTTCTCTACCTTGTCCGCTGCGAACAAAGAGAAGAAATCACAAAATCCTTTCCTATCTAGAACCGGCCACCAAATTAGGGAATTTGGTGCAACCGCCGGCCAAGGAGCAATGGATGATGCGCCGGCCAACTTCAAGAAGTGTTGCCGCCGGCCACTTTGGAGAATAGGGAGAAGGAAGAGAACCGGCCACCAATGGGAGGAGAACCGCCGGCCAAGGAAGAAGGGAAAGACCTTAAGGTTGGGCGCCGGCCAAGTATTGATGGTGCAAGTTGTGTAGGGAATTTCTATATGCCAAATAGCATATGCGCAACGAAAAAATTAGGATCCCTTCCTAGTGATCCTTGCGAAAGAAAACCTCGTACAAAATAAATTTCTCTAAAACCAAACCTATCTTATAGGAGAGGATTACCTTTGTTGCGTGCCCTTGTTAATCCCGCTTTTCCTTTTGGTTTGTTGGATCTTTAGCACGTTCAAATGTCCGTGCCTCTATACGTATCCACACGAGCAAGCTCTTGTCTCACAAAAGAAAAACTAGAAGGGCTCTCCTTTACTTCTTGCTAGAGAAGTCCCTAAAGGAGAGGAAGCTAGGGAAAAAGAGAAGTGAAGAAGAAGACTACTCTTCTTGCTAGCCTACACTCACAAAACCACACAACCAAAGCTTCCACCAAGCTCTCAAGTTCTCACACAACCACAATCACACTTTGGCCGGCCACTCCATGGAGTCTTTTATAGGGTTGGAAAAACCCTTTCACCTCCTACCATTCAATGCAATCCATTGCATTGAGACACCTTGTTTGGCCGGCCACTTTAAGGAGACAAAAACCACTTTGTCTCCTTCCACCTTATCTAGCTTAGGTGGCATGATTATGTGGCATGCTTGTGTGGCATTCATGCATGTTGAATTAATCTTATTAATTCAATAAGCCCACCTTATCTAGCTTAGGTGGCATGCTTATGTGGCATGCTTGTGTGGCATTCATGCATGTTGAATTAATCTTATTAATTCAATAAGCTTATGTTATCATATTGAATTAATCTCATTAAATCAATAAGGTAACATATTGAATTAATCTCATTAAATCAATAAGCTAAAATTCTCATTAAGCTTAAAGTCCAAAAACCATTTTGTACTTAAGCTTATTCCCTATTCTAGTCGAACTAGAATGCACTAATTCTTCTAATCATCATGCTCTTTGTGTGTGACCCTATAGGCTCTCATAGCGTTGGCGGTGGATCTAAACTCTTTTAGATACACAAGCAATGGCGACATCTAGCAATACATCATTGCTACCCAAGTTCTGAAATAAGTCAAGATCACTAACCTTTCGTGACTACTATAATGTATGACCGTGTCCTTCTATCCTTGATATCAGTTGACCAATGAGGCATAGGCCGTGTCATCTCGATCAATCTATGTGTTTCTTGATCCACTGAGTAAACTAACTCAAACAAATGAGCTCAATATCTCATATTGACTCATTTGAGCATAACCATGCGTTTTAGTAGTTCTACTCAATCAAAGGGGATATCACTCTCGTCATATGAGAGGATAGATCCCATCTACATCACTCACATCCCTCGCATAATTTGTTATATACCCGATGTCGCCTTTATGGTCCACCTATTACGGGTGGCGTTTGTGATACCAAAGTACATAATTCCTTATGTAGGGAAGTAGTGACTTCAGGTTTGAGGACTATTCATACCAATAGTCACATGAGAAAGTTTATGACACTCATATAACGATCCATGAAACTTTCTCATGGCGGGTCAGTTCAGTATATATTCTCTAATATATACCCATGTGTCAACTTGATATCATATATCCATGACTTGTGAGATCAAGTCATCAATCGACCTACATGCTAGTCTTTATGTATTAATATTGCCCTTGCATATTAATACTTGACTAGGAACATTTAGGAAAGTGTTCTCTACAGCCTCTCATAATCAATTCTGCCAATTGATGTGTTGTAGATAAGAACCTACTTTTCTAGGGCATTATTATATTTAATTTAGCTGGCACAAGCAAGATGTAAATATAATAACCAATCCTTTGCCTTTATTGAATATGATACAAAATGTTCCCTTTTCAACCATCACATGATTGGCTCTAGGGCTATAACTAACAAGTTGGGCGCCGGCAACAACTAGAAGGAAGAAGAAGTTGCCGCCCAACCCTAGCTCCAAACCCTAGCCGCCCACCTCCAAAAGCCAAACCCTAATTCCAATTTCTTGATTATTCTTGCCGCCCAACCCTAGCCATCTATTTATAGAATAGGGCTTAAGCCTCCTTTAATCTCCACCGTCGGATCTAGGGATTTAATCTCCACCGTCGGATCTAGGGTTTTATCCCAACCGTCGGATCTAGGGTTTAATCCCAACCATCGGATCTAGGATTTCATTCTAACCTTCGGATCTAAGGTTTCATCCCAACCGTCGGATCTAGGATTTTATCCCAACCGTCGGATCTAGGGATTTAATCCCAATCGTCGATTCTAGGATTTCATCCTAACCATCGGATCTAGGGATTTAATCCCAACCGTTGGTTCTAGGGTTTCATCCAACCATCGGATCTAGGGATTTAATCCCAACCGTTGGTTCTAGGTTTTGTTTTACATTCTTGGATCTAGACTTCACAAGGATTATATTAGGCTACGATAGGGACCATAAGGAGGAGTTGGGTCTTGGCCACCCGATGGATCGGAACCACACAATCTTGATCCATCAATGATGTTCCATTCCACTAGAGGATCATCATTGAACTACCTCACCAACCCCCATAAATCAATATGGGCTCCATATATTATTTGTACATTAATCTCCCCGTGTTTAAGATATCGAATGTCCGTCAATTAATTGATTTACTGACCATCAATTAATTAACATCTAATTCCTCGAGTAGTACCACTCAACCTTATCATCATGTTGACTAAGTCAACCAGCTGGGTTTACATGATGAACCTTATGAGCTCCTCAAGGGGACATCATCAACCTAATATATAGGACACGGTTTCCTTCTATAATCAACGACACACCATGTAAATAATATTATTTCCCAACTTACCGGGCATATTGATTTAATCCATCTAAATCTCACCCACTGGTAAATCAAAGAAATAAACACTAAGTACATGTGCCCGTTATTATATCGGGATTAAAAGCATGTACAACATAATATCCGAGGTCCGATTCAATTATGTAGTCAGTACTAAATTGAATCACCTCTATGTCGGTCCTACTCAATACACCTAAGTGTACTAGTGTAACTCTATGTTCAAGATAAAACAATACCAAGCTACACTACAACCATGCCAATGGTTTGTCCAAAACCATCTTGGTTGTGAGCCTCTACTTATATTTTACAAGGTACTGATAACATGATCTTCTGTGCCACACCAAGCACCATGTTATCTACAATGTAAAATATTAGACAATATGCACACATATATAATGAATATATAAAATGCAAATAATGATCATGTGATTCTTATTTCAAAATAAAATGTTCATACAAAAAGAGCTAGGCTTTCAGTATACATTCCAACAATCTCCCACTTATACTAAAAGACTATGCCGTCATCACTCTGCCATACATCTGATCCCCATGTCCTCCACATGCCTATCAAACGTTTTCGCTGGAAGGGCCTTAGTGAATGGATCCACTAGGTTATCCTCTGATGCAATCTTGACGACAGCAACTTCTCCTCGCTTTACGATCTCTCGTATGAGGTGGTACTTGCGCTCTATGTGTTTACTCGCCTTATGGGCTCGTGGTTCCTTCGAGTTTACAACTGCACCACTGTTATTACAATAAATTGTGATAGTTCTGTGCAAACCAGGAATCACATCCAAGTCCATCAAGAAGTTCCTGAGCCATACAGCTTCCTTGGCTGCCTCAGAGGCTGCCACATACTCAGCTTCCATGGTAGAGTCCGCCACGCATTTCTGCTTGACACTCCTCCATGCTATGGCTCCACCTCCAAAAGTAAACACAAACCCCGAGGTAGACTTACTCTTGTCCCTATCTGATTGGAAATCCGAATCCGTGTAACCCACAGGGACTAATTGATCTGCGATAAACCAAAGATATAATCCCTAGTCCTTCTCGGTACTTTAATATATGCTTTAGCGATCCAATGTCACTGTCGAGGATTACTCGATATCGCTAACCATGCCCACGACAAGCGGATATCCGGTCTCGCATACATAGCATAGCACATAAGGCTTCCCTCTTTGCCGAAGCATAAGGAACCGCCTTCATGTCCTCTATCTCTTTGATGTTTTGGGACACATCTCTTTAGATAAAGGAACTCCATGCACGAAGGTAGGAAACCTTTCTTGGAGTTACGCATGCTAAAAGCGAGCAAGGATAGTGTCAATGTATGAAGCTTGAGATAAGCACAACATCCTTTTCTTGCGATCCCTTATAACTTTGATCCCAAGGATGTGTCCTACTTCTCCCAAGTCCTTCATATCAAACTGTTTGGACAACCATACCCTTACGTCTGATAACACTTTGATATTGTTGCCAACTAACAAAATGTCATCTCGTATAGTACAAGAAACACCACTACGTTTCCGTCACATCTCTTGTATACACAAGGCTCATCCGGACTTTGAATAAATCCATATGACTGGATTACCTCATCAAAGCGGATGTTCCAAGATCTAGAAGCTTGCTTCAATCCATAAATGGACCGATTAAGCTTACATACAAGATGCTCTTTGCCTTTAGCAATGAATCCCTCTGGTTGCCGCATATAGATGTTTTCCTCAAGACTTCCGTTAAGGAAAGCTGTCTTGACATCCATCTGCCAAATCTCATAATCCATATGAGCAGCTATAGATAAGAGAATCCGGATAGACTTAAGCATAGCTACCGGCGAAAAGGTCTCCTCATAATCGATACCCTCTTTCTGAGTATACCCTTTCGCAACAAGCCTAGCTTTGAAGGTTTCAACCTTCCCGTCTACTCCTCTCTTTCTCTTGTAGATCCACTTGCATCCAATGGTTTTTACACCATCGGGTGGCTCTACTAGCTCCCAAACCTGATTAGAATCCATAGATTCTATCTCTGAATTCATCGCTCTTTGCCAAGATACTGCATCTCTATCTTGGATTGCCTCATCATATGTCCAGGGATCAGGTTCATGTTCACCAGGGACTAAGTCCGAAGACTCTCCCAAAAACATAAATCTGTCGGGTTGTCTAACAACCCTCCCACTACGACGAGGTGCCTCCTTTGTATGCTCTGTGACACGCGGTGCAGTGACTTGTGGTGTCTCCTCTTGTACCGGTGGTACTGAAGTCGGGACTTCCCCTGTCATCTCCTCAAGAACAATCCTACTCGTGGGCTTGTGGTTCATTACATAATCCTCCTCTAGAAATTTGGCGTTCGTGCTAACGATCACCCTCTGATCTCTAGGATTATAAAACAAACCACCTTTTGTTCCCTTAGGGTAGCCAACAAACATGCATAGCAGATATCCGCTAACCATGCCCACGACAAAGCAGATATCCGGTCTCGTACATAGCATAGCAGACATAAGGCTTCCTACTGCCGAAGCATAAGGAACCGCCTTCATGTCCTCTATCTCTTTTGATGTTTTGGGACACATCTCTTTAGATAAAGGAACTCCATGCCTGAAAGGTAGGAAACCTTTCTTGGAGTTCTGCATGCTAAAACGAGCAAGGATAGTGTCAATGTATGAAGCTTGAGATAAGCACAACATCCTTTTCTTGCGATCCCTTATAACTTTGATCCCAAGGATGTGTCCTACTTCTCCCAAGTCCTTCATATCAAACTGTTTGGACAACCATACCCTTACGTCTGATAACACTTTGATATTGTTGCCAACTAACAAAATGTCATCTACGTATAGTACAAGAAACACCACTACGTTTCCGTCACATCTCTTGTATACACAAGGCTCATCAGGACTTTGAATAAATCCATATGACTGGATTACCTCATCAAAGCGGATGTTCCAAGATCTAGAAGCTTGCTTCAATCCATAAATGGACCGATTAAGCTTACATACAAGATGCTCTTTGCCTTTAGCAATGAATCCCTCTGGTTGCCGCATATAGATGTTTTCCTCAAGACTTAGTTAAGGAAAGGTGTCTTGACATCCATCTGCCAAATCTCATAATCCATATGAGCACTATAGATAAGAGAATCCGGATAGACTTAAGCATAGCTGCGTGAAAAGGTCTCCTCATAATCGATACCCTCTTTACAGTATACCCTTTCGCAACAAGCCTAGCTTTGAAGGTTTCAACCTTCCCGTCTACTCCTCTCTTTCTCTTGTAGATCCACTTGCATCCAATGGTTTTTACACCATCGGGTGGCTCTACTAGCTCCCAAACCTGATTAGAATCCATAGATTCTATCTCTGAATTCATCGCTCTTTGCCAAGATACTGCATCTCTATCTTGGATTGCCTCATCATATGTCCAGGGATCAGGTTCATGTTCACCAGGGACTAAGTCCGAAGACTCTCCCAAAAACATAAATCTGTCGGGTTGTCTAACAACCCTCCCACTACGACGAGGTGCCTCCTTTGTATGCTGCGGTGACCGTGGTGTCTCCTCTTGTACCGGTGGTACTGAAGTCGGGACTTCCCCTGTCATCTCCTCAAGAACAATCCTACTCGTGGGCTTGTGGTTCATTACATAATCCTCCTCTAGAAATTTGGCGTTCGTGCTAACGATCACCCTCTGATCTCTAGGATTATAAAACAAACCACCTTTTGTTCCCTTAGGGTAGCCAACAAACATGCATACTTCTGTACGAGGTTCCAACTTACCCGGCCTTGACCTTGGCATGTCTTTGGACTCCCATATCCGAATATGTTTGGACTAGGTTTTCACCCGATCCACAATTCTGAGGGTAGAAGGTACTGATTTAGATGGAACCAAGTTGAGTGTACATTCTTTGTATCGATGCATACCCCGAGCGAAATAGGTAACTCAGAATAACTCATCATCGATCTGACCATCTCCATAAGAGTCCTATTCCTTCGCTCCGCTACACCATTTTGCTGGGGTGTGCCAGGTGCAGACAATTGGGATTGAATCCCAGCCTCTGATAAGTAACTCCTAAACTCTCCCAAGAGGTACTCGCCACCACGATCAGATCATAATGTCTTGATACTTTTACCTTGACGGTTCTCCACATCAGCCTTGAATTCTTTGAACTTGTCAAAGCATTCAGACTTGCGGCACATCAAGTAAATGTATCCATACCTTGAATAATCGTCTATAAAAGAGACGAAGTATTCAAAGCCACCTCTTGCCTGGATAGACATAGGACCACACAAATCAGAATGAACCAATTCTAACACATCTTTGGCTCTATACCCCTTGGCCTTAAAAGACCTCTTGGTCATTTTACCTTCCAAGCAAGATTCGCAGGTTGGGAGATCCTCCACCACTAATGAACCCAAAGGTCCATCAGCTATCAACCTTTGAATTCTACTTAGGTTAATATGACCAAGCCTTAGATGCCAAAGATATGTTTGGTTCATTTGCGAAGGTTCTTTTCTCTTATTAGATTTAGAAGATGAGTTATTTACTTCTATTTGCATCGTGGGAGTTTTTGGTTCAAGAGTATATAAATTGCCAACCAATGTACCAGAACAGATAATCTCCCTATTCCTTTTTATAACCACCTTGTCATTAAAAGAAATAGAATATCCATCCATAAACAATTTAGAAACTGAAATTAAATTCTTTCTAAAAGTAGGTACATAAAGACAATTTCTCAAAACCAAAACTTTATTCTTATCAAAAGATAAATAAACGTCTCCCACTGCAATAGCCGCTACCTTTGAAGCATTGCCCATGAAGACGGTAATCTCTCCCTCAGCTAGTCGTCGGGTTTCCTGGAACCCCTGCAAAGTATTGCAGACATGATCAGTGGCTCCTGTATCTACACACCAGGCACTGGTAGATAACACCGCTAAACATGTTTCAACAACTAAACAAGAAGATATACCTTTGTTCTTTCGGCGAGGACAGTCCGCCTTCCAATGTCCAGTCTGCTTGCAAGTGAAGCACTTGCCTTTCGGCTTCTTCACTCCTGCCTGAGGTCCCGTTGCCACCTTCTTTGCTCCACCTTGCTTCTTCTTCTTTTTACCTTTCGGTTTAGAGGAAGAAACCTTCTGAGCGACCATGGCTTGAGCACTCTGACGAAAAAGTCCCTCTGCCGCCTGGAGTTCTGTCAGAAGCTCCGCCAACGAATACAACCTTTTGTTCATGTTGTAGTTTAGGCGGAACTGCTCAAAACTCCTAGGCGGCGGAGAATGATATCGACACAGGTTTCCCCATCGATCTCGGCTCCTAGGACTTCCATCTCATTAAGATGAGCCATCATCTTGAGAACATGATCCCTACGGTGTTCCCTCGATCATGGAGGTCGTCATCAAGTTTCTCATAGCCTCTGCTCGCCCTACTCTGATGTCCGAAAAGTTCCTTGAGATTGAACATCATGTCATAAGCAGTGGCTATGGCCTGATGCTGATGTTGCAGCACATTTGACATAGATGCCAAAATGTAACACCGCGCCATCTCATCTGCCTTAACCCATTTCTTATAACGTTCTTTCTCCTTTTCATCAGAGTCATCGATGGGCTTAGGAGGACAGACCTCGAAGAGTACAAATTTGTACTCCTCCGCAGTTAAGACAATATCCAGGTTTCTTTTCCAATCAATGTAGTTTGGACTAGTAAGTTTGTTTTCTTTTAAAATCACAGCAAGTGGGTTGAAAGACATTTGAAAATCCTAAAAATCACAATGATCAAAATATTAGATTTCAAATATTATTGATTCCTCAAAACAATAAAATCCCGAAATCAACCAACACCTCAAATCACCGAGAATGTCGCATGCCACGCAGTGTGGACGATATCAATTCTACATTTGTAAGAGGAGGTTTTACCCATTAATTTTATTATCTTGTCAACCTTACTTTTTGACAAATAAAATTAATAGTTGGTTCCTCTTTGGCCCTACAAATAAAAGCGGTGACTCCATGGGAGGATACCTTTATTTGTATCTAAGTGTGTACCATTACGATACTAAGGAAATTATTTTTGGATTATGTGCCTTACCGTGGAAGTACACATGCTCCTAGATAATTTCCTATAACCATTATTTGACCTAGTGATCCGCAAACAAACCCGTCCGCAGGGAGGAAGGCACTCAGAGCCAACACACAAGTTTGTTTGCATCACACGTCAAATTGTAATGAAGGCCGCGGGAATTAATTAAAATATCCCTCTCCCACTTAGTAAATTGCAATCGAGGAATTTTAAACATACACAACATGCATATAAAACAAATAAGCAATAAATATGGAAAAACAGAATTTTTTCCAACTATTATGGCATTGTCCTCCAATATGCATCCCGTTGTGTCGCCACCTCGTCCGCTCCATCTTTTCCCGTGCACAAGTCACCAAAGAGTTCCGAGCCGAGATAAATCATTTTATTTACATCCATCGATCCTATACTCCACGAAGGAGTGTACAAATAATCTAGATCGAAAGTAAACTAAAATGATCGGCTAAACAATGCCGTATTTAATTACAAAAATTAAATACTAATCTAGCCTTGTCAACCCCGAGGATTCAAATAATAAATTTTTACACACATCCATTCACATACACACACATGGCCATAATAGTCGGATCTTATGCCTGCAACCAAAGAGTTAAACTACGCATATCCTACTATTATCTGGCACATATAATATATGAAAAATGCATAAAAAATTAACCGAATCCTAAACACACAAAACCGGAAACCGATGGCTCTGATACCAATTGTAGGGTGGATGCTTCGGAGGCTCATTGGCTCCCATGTCCCCGGATTAAAATTTTCACTAATGAAAGGATTAATCTGGATGGGATGAGCTTCCTTAACAACACCATTTCGTCGTCGTGCTAACAACTTGAGTGGTCGCTTGAACAAACTAGTTGTTCAAGCAACACAACTCTTCTAGTTGGTTAGCCGCGGAAGAGACGACGGATGGATCGCCGGTTTTTGTGTTTGTCTTCGGGGTCCATGATTATACAATATATATTCATACACACACTTGCATAATCAAAACAAATAAGAACATGCTCAGATCTGTACATAAAGTTAAAATAACTTTATACCTCACGATCTTCTACCGTATGTCCTATCCTTCTCGTGGACGACGTGTGGACGAAGTTCCTCCACGAGTAGAAGCCTTCTAGATCGCTTTCTTCTCTACCTTGTCCGCTGTGAACAAAGAGAAGAAATCACAAAATCCTTTCCTATCTAGAACCGGCCACCAAATTAGGGAATTTGGTGCAACCGCCGGCCAAGGAGCAATGGATGATGCGCCGGCCAACTTCAAGAAGTGTTGCCGCCGGCCACTTTGGAGAATAGGGAGAAGGAAGAGAACCGGCCACCAATGGGAGGAGAACCGCCGGCCAAGGAAGAAGGGAAAGACCTTAAGGTTGGGCGCCGGCCAAGTATTGATGGTGCAAGTTGGGCGCCGGCAACAACTAGAAGGAAGAAGAAGTTGCCGGCCAACCCTAGCTCCAAACCCTAGCCGCCCACCTCCAAAAGCCAAACCCTAATTCCAATTTCTTGATTATTCTTGCCGCCCAACCCTAGCCATCTATTTATAGAATAGGGCTTAAGCCTCCTTTAATCTCCACCGTCGGATCTAGGGATTTAATCTCCACCGTCGGATCTAGGGTTTTATCCCAACCGTTGGATCTAGGGTTTAATCCCAACCATCGGATCTAGGATTTCATCCCAACCTTCGGATCTAAGGTTTCATCCCAACCGTCGGATCTAGGGTTTTAACCCAACCGTCGGATCTAGGGATTTAATCCCAACCGTCGATTCTAGGATTTCATCCTAACCATCGGATCTAGGGATTTAATCCCAACCGTTGGTTCTAGGGTTTCATCCAACCATCGGATCTAGGGATTTAATCCCAACCGTATTTCTAGGTTTTGTTTTACATTCTTGGATCTAGACTTCACAAGGATTATATTAGGCTACGATAGGGACCATAAGGAGGAGTTGGGTCTTGGCCACCCGATGGATCGGAACCACACAAACTTGATCCATCAATGATGTTCCATTCCACTAGAGGATCATCATTGAACTACCTCACCAACCCCATAAATCAATATGGGCTCCATATATTATTTGTACATTAATCTCCCGTGTTTAAGATATCGAATGTCAAATTAATTGATTTCGACCATCAATTAATTAACATCTAATTCCTCGAGTAGTACCACTCAACCTTATCATCATGTTGACTAAGTCAACCAGCTGGGTTTACATGATGAACCTTATGAGCTCCTCAAGGGGACATCATCAACCTAATATATAGGACACGATTTCCTTCTATAATCAACGACACACCATGTAAATAATATTATTTCCCAACTTACCGGGCATATTGATTTAATCCATCTAAATCTCACCCACTGGTAAATCAAAGAAATAAACACTAAGTACATGTGCCCGTTATTATATCGGGATTAAGAGCATGTACAACATAATATCCGAGGTCCGATTCAATTATGTAGTCAGTACTAAATTGAATCACCTCTATGTCGGTCCTACTCAATACACCTAAGTGTACTAGTGTAACTCTATGTTCAAGATAAAACAATACCAAGCTACACTACAACCATGCCAATGGTTTGTCCAAAACCATCTTGGTTGTGAGCCTCTACTTATATTTTACAAGGTACTGATAACATGATCTTCTGTGCCACACCAAGCACCATGTTATCTACAATGTAAAATATTAGACAATATGCACACATATATAATGAATATATAAAATGCAAATAATGATCATGTGATTCTTATTTCAAAATAAAATGTTCATACAAAAAGAGCTAGGCTTTCAGTATACATTCCAACAGCACTACAATGCTCTGCCCTCACACCGGTTACTCCTCCTATGAGTAACCGTGGAGGCAGGATGACTGGCGACACTCTCGACCACAAGGGAGACATCGTCGCCAGCGTGCATGCAAATGACATGAATGTAAGGTCTCACAAAATAGACATCCACCATAGACTCTCTATTCTACAGAGGGTCATGCTAACCAGATCAACGCACTCTCTATCCTGTAGAGAGTCGTACTCCACTGATCGTATCAGACTAGGACCACCGGTCCGTAGTGACACCCTAAATATCATTCACCCGACCATTTACATAATGCATGGTCGGTAGAAACATGCAATCTAAGGGGTACTAGAATTAACTCTAGGTTCAAGACATCATCTACCTACGGATGACCTTTTGCCCAATTTACAATCAGGTTGTCATCCGTACTTTACTACTTGTATCTAACTTAAACAAATTCTAAGTTATTTACATCATCTATATGTATAACTCCTAATCATGGTAACATAACATGATAGCAGCAAGGAGTTAATGGCCAACGGATAAAGTATCAAGCATAAGATAAATAGAACAGGATCAAGGTAACATGATCATTTAAGATGATCATGCATCTAAATCTGTATGCATTAACTACCTGACCAGGGTAGGAATCACCCACCTGATAAGAAGCTCGTGACAATAAAAATCCTCACGGCCGCGGTCCTGCCTCGTATCCACGTCCTGCATAAACCATAATATGCATTAAGTTCAAGCACATGACAACATATTATTTACTACTATCTTGCTCCTATAGTCGCATCCTTTTTATCGAATATGAATTAGGAACACCCCCAAATCACTCATGGTCAATTCACACCAACTTAATTCCTTCTCTTGAACTCCCAACTTATTCACACGAACATAAACATCCCGCTCTTCGCAACACTCAATTTTTACAACCTACAATATTAGAAAACCCAAATAGACAACTTAACCCCTTGATCCGTCGTCCACAGCTCTATCACAACCCTTACAGTTCAATCCATCAACCATCGTTTCCTCCCCACACAATAACAACAATTAACAATCAACAACAGTCGGACAGAAGTTAAATCATGCTTACCTGCTGTTGTAATTCCACCGGCAGCTCAAACCCCCAAAATCGACAGCCAACCCCTTCCCAATTCCTCAATCTGCCGAAGGGAATCTCTGCCCTAAATCGAAATTGTCTCAGCCAAGGCGAGTAACAACACAGTAACTAAAGAGAATCCAGCTTACCGATAATAGGAACTCCGTCGGCCAAGCAATTCTTCCAAGATCCTCAGTCGGTCGGAAACAAACACTGCCCACATTAGGTTTCGCGTTTAGCCACACCAAAATCCACAGAGCATCTTATTCTTGTTCAAGGTAAGCAGAATCCAAGATCGATGCTTACCTTTCCTCGACTCCAACGGTAGTGGATTGCTCGGTTTGTCGGAAACTTCCAGAACAGTGCCCAAATCGGCGCTTCCAGCCGTCCCAGGAAGGCTGTCGAGGTCGCTGGCTACTTCTTGCAGAGAGGAGAGTCGTGAGGCGAGAAGACCGGTGCGGAAAGGGCGTCCGGCGACCGGCGTTCCGTGGTGGCGAGATCGCTCGGAGCAGGGAAATCATCGCGCGTGCGAAGGCAAGAAAACGAAGTCGCGGCGGTGATCGAAGGAAACGCTCGATTTTAAGGAGATGGTGTCGGCAAAAAATGGAAGGAAACGGTGGTGGTTTTAATGAGTTAACAGGTCGGGTTTGAGGGTTAGTGGGTTTGGGTTTAATCCTACAATCCATCAACCCAAAAATTCAATTAAGCCTAGGTTAATTTAACCCTAAGCTCTATTAATTAAACCCAAACCATTTAGATCTAGGTTACGTCTAAGTGTATCCCAAACCAGGTATCGCCAAACATACCTACATATATATATATATATATATATATATATATATATATATATATATATATATATATATATATATATATATATATATATATATATATATATATATATATATATATATATATTCTATATTTTACATTCTCCCCACTTATTAAAATTTGGTCTCCAAATTTAGGTACTTTGATGCAACAAGTAATTCAAGCATATTCCAAAATAACCACATACCTCAAACAAGCGGATGAGGGTATCGAGCTCGAATAGTATCTTCGGCTCCCATGTAGCCTCCTCATCCATGATCTTATCCCACTTTTACGAGTCAGATGGTTTTGTTCCGCAACTGCCGCTCCTTGCGATCAAGAATCCGTACTGGAGTCTCCTCATAAGTCGCATTCGCCTGCAGGGGTATCGGAACCTCTTTCAGAACATGGTCAGATCGCGACACGTATTTCCTCAACATGGAAACATGGAATACGTTGTGAACACCCGCAAGTGTCGGAGGTAAAGCCAACCGATAAGCTACACCTCCAATCTGCTCTAATATCTAAAATGGACCAATATAGCGTGGGGCTAATTTTCCTTTTAGCCCAAATCTCTTGACTCCTTTGGTGGGTGACACTCGTAGGAATACATGGTCCCCGACTGAGAATTCCAAAGGCCTTCGCCTTCGGTCCGCATAACTTTTCTGCCGATCCTGTGCCTCAGATAATCGTCGTCTGATAACTCGTACTAACTCTGCATCCTGCTGGATACTCTGATGCCCCAATATCTGTCGTTCCCTAAGTTCCTCCCATAACACAGGAGATCTGCAGGGTCTGCCGTATAATGCCTCGAATGGAGCCATCTGAATAGAAGAGTGGTAGCTGTTGTTGTAGGCAAACTCCACTAAAGGAATGTGATCCTCCCAACTGCCACCGAAATCCATGATGCAAGATCTTAATAGATCCTTCAGAGTCTGAATGGTACGTTCAGACTGTCCGTCTGTCTGCGGATGAAAGGCTGTACTGAGTCGAAGCTCTGTGCCCATGGCCTGCTGCAGACTCTGCCAGAATCGGGAAGTAAAGCGCGGATCTCTATCAGATATGATACTCAATGGTACACCATGCAATCTGATGATCTCTCGGCAGTACAATTCCGCTAGACGATCCAATGAATCCGTCTCACGTATCGGAAGGAAGTGAGCTGATTTGGTTAATCGATCCACGATCACCCAAATCGCAGTATGTCCTCTACGGGTTCTAGGTAATCCCGTAACGAAGTCCATCGTGATATGCTCCCACTTCCATTCCGGGATCGGGATTTCCTGAAGTAACCCCGCAGGCTTCTGATGTTCGGCCTTCACTTGCTGGCATACTAGGCATCGTGCGACAAAGTCCGCAATATCTCGTTTCATACCGTTCCACCAGTATAAGCGCTTCAAATCTCGGTACATCCGAGTACCACCAGGATGTATAGCAAATCTCGACTGATGTGCTTCCTGTAGCAGTTCTTCCTTAACTGGGTGTGTGTTCGGAACACATAGTCGTCCTCGGAAACGAAGTACACCATTCTCGTCACTCGAGAAATCCGTCTGACGTTCTGAGTCTATCGTGCTGCTCAGGAACTGCAGATGCTGATCACTGACTTGTGCTTCCTTGATCCTCTCGGCAATGGCGGACTGGGCAACCATAGAAACTAATATCCCCCGGGGTGTTTGACCGTGTTCGGACAATCCCAACTCTGAAGCGCCGAACTAGATCGATGGCGATGTCGATGATAGCGGCGAACTCCACGAGACTTCCTGCTCAGCGCATCTGCTACCACATTAGCTTTTCCCGGATGATACTGGATGGTGCAGTCGTAATCCTTCAGATACTCCATCCATCGTCTCTGTCTCAGATTCAGCTCTTTCTGTGTGAACAGATACTTCAGACTTTTATGGTCTGTGTAGATCTCAAACGTAATCCCATACAAGTAGTGCCTCCATATCTTCAATGCGAAAATAATGGCGGCTAACTCCAGATCGTGCACTGGGTAATTTCTCTCGTGATCTTTTAGTTGACGGGAGGCATAAGATACCACACGGTTGGACTGCATCAGAACTGCTCCCAACCCTTGGATAGAAGTATCCGTATAAAGAACCATCCCATCAACACCAAAAGGAATCACTAAGATAGGTGCAGAAACTAGGCGTCGCTTAAGCTCCTGGAAGCTAGTCTCACAGGCCTCTGACTAGGTGAACTTGACCCCTTTTCGAGTCAGACGAGTGAGTGGCATGGCGATACTCGAGAATCCCTCCACGAATCTCCGATGCCGGCGGACCAAGGAAACTACGAACCTCCTGTACTGATTTTGGCTGCTCCCAACTGAAAATCGCCTCAATCTTCTGGGGATCTACAGAAATACCTCTGTTGGACACCACATGTCCAAGAAAACCCACTGAGGATAACCAGAACGCACACTTGCTAAATTTGGCATATAACTGCTCCTCCATAGCGTCTCTAATACTATCCGCAGATGTTGTTCATGCTCTTCCTCGGATCGAGAATAAATCAATATGTCATTGATGAACACGATCACGAACTGATCTATATACCTCAGGAATACCCGGTTCATTAAGTCCATAAATGCAGCTGGGGCATTCGTGAGACCGAAAGGCATCACTAGAAACTCGTAATGTCCATAACGGGTGCGGAAAGCTGTTTTCTGAACATCCTCATCTCTTATCCGAAGCTGATGATATCCTGAGCGCAGATCAATTTTAGAATACACACATGTATCCTTAAGCTGATCGAACAAATCTTCTATCCTCGGCAGTGGATATTTGTTCTTAATCAGGATCGCATTCGATTCTTGATAGTCAATACATAACCGCAACGATCCATCCTTCTTCTTGACAAAGAGTACCGGTGCTCCCCATGGTGAAACACTAGGTCGGATGAATCCATTATCCAACAACTCCTGCAGTTGAACCTTAAGTTCATTCAGCTCCTTTGGCGCCATCCGATAAGGAGGTTTCGATATAGGCGCGGTTCCTGGAATCACCTCTATCGCAAATTCAACTTGCCTAGGAGGTGGCAAGCCTGGAAGTTCATCGGGAAATACATCTGAATACTCTCGGACTACTGGCACATCAGAGAGGGGTGGTAGTCCTTCGTTCTCAACTTTGACTAGAGATAACAGATAACCTTGACAACCCTGAGCCAGTAGCTTCTGAGCCTGTAGAGCTGATATAATGGATAATCCATCGTCTCTAGTACCAACAAATTCCCAAGCTGGTTGATCTGGTGGTCGGAATGTCACCACCCTTGCTCTACAATCCACTGTAGCGTGATAAGCGGCCAACCAGTCCATACCAAGAATAATATCAAACTCTACCATTTCCAACACCTGAAGGTCCACTGTAAGGATATGCCCGTCAAAGTCTAATGGGCAACCCTTGATTTCTTTGTGGCTAGTTAGCACCTCTCCTGATGGCAAGGATACTGCTAACCCACAAGAATGAACCCTGGGGATTCTTCCAACTCTACTCAGAAATAATCTAGATACAAATGAATGGGAACTACCGGTATCTATCAACGTATCAGCATATATAGAATAAACTGAAACCATACCGCGTATGACTGATCCATCAGCCCACTGTGCCTCCTCTCTAGTGATGGCAAAACTCGTCGCCTCGGTATTTGCTCAAGTGTTTGCCTCCACTCGGTGAGTTTGACTTTGAGGTCTTGGTAGTCAGCCGGGCGCAGGCATAAGGTAACTCTGAGAGCTAGCTGGTAACGACGGCGGTGCAGATACCCCTAGGTAGTAGATCATCGGAGATGCAGGATACTGGATCGCTGTCGGCATCACTGTAGGAGCGCTTCCAGATTCGATATAAGTGTCTTTGGTGGAGGTCTTGTTGCCGCCTCTGTCCATAAGAATGCATACGCAGTGTCTTGTCCTCTTTATCGGCTCTTGGTTAGATTAGAGCTACCGAAACTCCAAGCTGTGCTCTCAGCGTCTGATCTCGGCTAGTATGTCCGGGTTGCTTGCAATAGTAGCAAACCGGCTGCTCCAAAGGACACTCTGGAGCTCTATGACTTCCGGATCCGCATTTATAACATCCACTTTCTGCTCTGACTCTTATGGTTCTTCTGAGACCCTCCAGAGAACTCTGATGTTGGACGCTTCCCTTTCTGCGATCTAGCTGTCCCTTCTGTCGCACCTCGCGTAGTTCCTTTTTGCTCCCCTTTCTTCTGAGTCCCATTTGAACCACGGATTCTGTTGCATAGTCATCTGTTTCTCGATATCCTTCTCCTTGGAGATTTGCTGGGAAGTCATCTCGATAAAGAGGGCACGGTCCAATGCCTCCCTGTAGGAGGTAATGCTAGATCCTGACATCCTCGCTCTGATATAAGCTGCTAGGCCATGGGTGAACTGTACATCCTGCAGATCACTGTGCTACCAGATGAGAGAAGAACTCTGATAGTCTGGTAAACTCTGCGTTGTACTCCATAACAGAATGGTCACCTTGCTTCAGGCTTAGGAACTCCTGACGACGTGCTGTAGAAAACGTCGAAGGAAAGTACTGCCTCCAGAAAGCTTCTCGAAAGCTGGACCAAGTAATCCTACGCTCCCCAAACAGAGTCTTCTGTAATTTTCACCAAGTGACAGCCTGATCTCTGAGATGATATGCAGCAAAGCCCACCTTCTCCACATCCGTGCAGTTCATATACTCGAAGGTGTCTTCCATATTTTCCAGCCAAGATCGGGCAATCCATGGGTCGGACTCCCCTCGGAACAAGGTGAACTTCTCCTTGGCTGATCGTGCTAACACGAGTATCCGTGACTTATCATTGAGCCTACTGGACTCTGTGGGCTCTGGCGTGGTCAGTGGTACATCCGGATTCTGAGGCTCCGTATCACCAATAGGGGTTTGCTGAGGTGGTACTTGAGTAGTAGGCTCAGTCGCAACGGTATCTCGTCCCCTCCCTTTGGCTGCTCGCCTGGATGGATGGCCTCGACCACGAGTCTGAACAGGTGGCATGACTCTGACAGTATTCACCTGTTGAACAAGTCTAGATAAGCATCTAACTAAAGTATAAATTATCAGGAATACTTACTTCGTGTTGCTCGGAGCTTATGCCGCTGTCAATCCCATCTCACAAAAACCAAAACCGAAAAATATACCGACTCCCGAGAATCTAAGAATCAACAAAAAAATCACAATATGGCATCGCAGAACCTTCGGCTCTGATACCAATAAAGTTGTCACGCCCCCAGGAGTATGCCGTGCCGAAAATCAAACGGACGACATCTCCCCTGTACGTGGCAATATCTCGGGTTAATACAAGGCCCGTAGGCCCACAACAACAATATAATGAACAGATAAATATATATCAACACACAGCGGAAATAGAAAATACATACCCACAACAAAATATACCAAAACATACGGGTGTACACCCCCTGACAAGACCACAGTACTAAAATTCGTACATAAAACATCGACACAAAATGACGTCCACAACATAAAGACGAAGTCCATACATAGAACAAAATCCATAACACCAATACAAATCACAAATCCTCGGGAGACTCAAAATGTGGAGATGGGATGGATCGCAGCGACTCCAAGTAAATCACGAAGATCTCTCTACATTGCACAGGCGACGAAAAACCCGAGTCCGTGGGAGTGAGTAAAACTCAGCGGGTAATAGATAAACATGTATATTAATATCACATGTATTTGACAAGAAAATCTACAGTATCACTAGCATGATAATATATCCATGTATATACCATCTAACCAAAAGTCAATGTGAAGCTGCAGACATGCACGAACGTCACTACGCTTACCTATCCAACCTGAGCACATATACACAACATATGGTATAAAGAATAGAACTAACTCATACTACATCCTGCTATGGGTCAAGGGTATCACAGTGAATAACTAACCAGTATACAAGTGATGGCCTACTACCATACAGAAGAATGTAATAACATGTATGAATATGTGCAAACAAATGCAACAAACATAGTACATACAAATGCAGCATCACAATAAGCATATCTATATATAGACTGCATCTATATACGTATGCTAATCACAATCATCCATATATATATATATACATGCATATATGTATATATATGGTAATATGCAAAATGCCATAAGTCGGCAATGCAGCATGCATGGTCATGTCGGCTCACCCTAAAGCTACCACGACCCCAGTGTGGCCTCGGTGGCTCGAGCATGACAACTATCCCAACTCAACACCAACCACTACTCTCGAGTGGCCGAGTGGGCAGTATGATCGAGTAGCATATAAGCGTAAAGAGCAAGCTACACGATGGGGGTCCCTGCTGTTGGCCACTCCGACAGTCACTACCCATGAGTGGTCGAGTGCCACACACGCAGGACTATGGCACGCAAATCCAACTATCACCGTCTGTAGTGATAGAGTGCGGCACTACAATGCTCTGCCCTCACACCGGTTACTCCTCCTATGAGTAACCGTGGAGGCAGGATGACTGGCGACACTCTCGACCACAAGGGAGACATCGTCGCCAGCGTGCATGCAAATGACATGACTGTAAGGTCTCATAAATAGACATCCACCATAGACTCTCTATTCTACAGAGGGTCATGCTAACCAGATCAACGCACTCTCTATCCTGTAGAGAGTCATACTCCACTGATCGTATCAGACTAGGACCACCGGTCCGTAGCGACACCCTAAATATCATTCACCTGACCATTTACATAATGCATGGTCGGTAGAAACATGCAATCTAAGGGGTACTAGAATTAACTCTAGGTTCAAGACATCATCTACCTATGGATGACCTTTTGCCCAATTTACAATCAGGTTGTCATCCGTACTTTACTACTTGTATCTAACTTGAAAAAATTCTAAGTTATTTACATCATCTATAAGTATAACTCCTAATCATGGTAACATAACATGATAGCAGCAAGGAGTTAATGGCCAACGGATAAAGTATCAAGCATAAGATAAATAGAACAGGATCAAGGTAACATGATCATTTAAGATGATCATGCATCTAAATCTGTATGCATTAACTACCTGACCAGGGTAGGAATCACCCACCTGATAAGAAGCTCGTGACAATAAAAATCCTCACGGCCGCGGTCCTGCCTCGTATCCACGTCCTGCACAAACCATAATATGCATTAAGTTCAAGCACATGACAACATATTATTTACTACTATCTTGCTCCTATAGTCGCATCCTTTTTATCGAATATGAATTAGGAACACCCCCAAATCACTCATGGTCAATTCACACCAACTTAATTCCTTCTCTTGGACTCCCAACTTATTCACACGAACATAAACATCCCGCTCTTCGCAACACCCAATTTTTACAACCTACAATATTAGAAAACCCAAATAGACAACTTAACCCCTTGATCCGTCGTCCACAGCTCTATCACAACCCTTACAGTTCAATCCATCAACCATCGTTTCCTCCCCACACAATAACAACAATTAACAATCAACAACAGTCGGACAGAAGTTAAATCATGCTTACCTGCTGTTGTAATTCCACCGGCAGCTCAAACCCCCAAAATCGACAGCCAACCCCTTCCCAATTCCTCAATCTGCCGAAGGGAATCTCTGCCCTAAATCGAAATTGTCTCAGCCAAGGCGAGTAACAACACAGTAACTAAAGAGAATCCAGCTTACCGATAATAGGAACTCCGTCGGCCAAGCAATTCCTCCAAGATCCTCAGTCGGTCGGAAACAAACACTGCCCACATTAGGTTTCGCGTTTAGCCACACCAAAATCCACAGAGCATCTTATTCTTGTTCAAGGTAAGCAGAATTTAAGATCGATGCTTACCTTTCCTCGACTCCAACGACAGTGGACTGCTCGGTTTGCCGGAAACTTCCAGAACAGCGCCCAAATCGGCGCTTCCAGCCGTCCCGGGAAGGCTGTCGAGGTCGCCGGCTACTTCTTGCGGAGAGGAGAGTCGTGAGGCGAGAAGACTGGTGCGGAGAGGGCGTCCGGTGGCCGGCGTTCCGTGGTGGCGAGATCGCTCGGAGCAGGGAAATCGTCGCACGTGCGAAGGCAAGAAAACGAAGTCGCGGCGGTGATCGAAGGAAATGCTCAATTTTAAGGAGATGGTGTCGGCGAAAAATGGAAGGAAACGGCGGTGGTTTTAATGAGTTAACGGGTCGGGTTTGAGGGTTAGTGGGTTTGGGTTTAATCCTACAATCCATCAACCCAAAAATTCAATTAAGCCTAGGTTAATTTAACCCTAAGCTCTATTAATTAAACCCAAACCATTTAGATCTAGGTTAGGTCTAAGTGTATCCCTAACCAGGTATCGCCAAACATACCTATATATATATATATATATATATTTCTGGTATTTTACATTCTCCCCCACTTATTAAAATTTGGTCTCCAAATTTCGTACTTTGATGCAACAAGTAATTCAAGCATATTCCAAAATAACCACATACCTCAAACAAACAGATGAGGGTATCGAGCTCGAATAGTATCTTCCAGCTCCCATGTAGCCTCCTCATCCGTATGATGCTGCCATCCTACTTTTACGAGTCGGATGGTTTTGTTCCGCAACTGCCGCTCCTTGCGATCAAGAATCCGTACTGGAGTCTCCTCATAAGTCGCATTCGCCTGCAGGGGTATCGGAACCTCTTTCAGAACATGGTCAGATCGCTACATGTATTTCCTCAACATGGAAACATGGAATACGTTGTGAACACCCGCAAGTGTCGGAGGTAAAGCCAACCGATAAGCTACACCTCCAATCTGCTCTAATATCTAAAATGGACCAATATAGCGTGGAGCTAATTTTCCTTTTAGCCCAAATCTCTTGACTCCTTTGGTGGGTGACACTCGTAGGAATACATGGTCCCCGACTGAGAATTCCAAAGGCCTTCGCCTTAGGTCCGCATAACTTTTCTACCGATCCTGTGCCTCAGATAATCATCGTCTGATAACTCGTACTAACTCTGCATCCTGCTGGATACTCTGAGGCCCCAATATCTGTCGTTCCCCAACTTCCTCCCATAACACAGGAGATCGCAGTGGTTCCGCCAGATAATGCCTCGAATGGAGCCATCTGAATAGAAGAGTGGTAGCTGTTGTTGTAGGCAAACTCCACTAAAGGAATGTGATCCTCCCAACTGCCACCGAAATCCATGATGCAAGATCTCAATAGATCCTCCAGAGTCTGAATGACGCTCGATCGCCCGTCTGCTCGCGGATGAAAGGTCATCTTGAGTCGAAGCTCTGTGCCCATGGCCTGCTGCAGACTCTGCCAGAATCGGGAAGTAAAGCGCGGATCTCTATCAGATATGATACTCAATGGTACACCATGCAATCTGATGATCTCTCGGCAGTACAATTCCGCTAGACGATCCAATGAATCCGTCTCACGTATCGGAAGGAAGTGAGCTGATTTGGTTAATCGATCCACGATCACCCAAATCGCAGTATGTCCTCTACGGGTTCTAGGTAATCCCGTAACGAAGTCCCTCGTGATATGCTCCCACTTCCATTTCGGGATCGAGATTTCCTGAAGTAACCCCGCAGGCTTCTGATGTTCGGCCTTCACTTGCTGGCATACTAGGCATCGTGCGACAAAGTCCGCAATATCTCGTTTCATACCATTCCACCAGTATAAGTGCTTCAAATCTCGGTACATTCGAGTACCACCAGGATGTATAGCAAATCTCGACTGATGTGCTTCCTGTAGCAGTTCTTCCTTAACTGGGTGTGTGTTCGGAACACATAGTCGTCCTCGGAAACGAAGTACACCATTCTCGTCACTCGAGAAATCCGTCTGACGTTCTGAGTCTATTGTGCTGCTCAGGAACTGCAGATGCTGACCACTGACTTGTGCTTCCTTGATTCTCTCGGCAATGGCGGACTGGGCAACCATAGAAACTAATATCCCCCGGGGTGTTTGACCGTGTTCGGACAATCCCAACTCTGAGAACTGTCGAACTAGATCAGTAACTGCTGTCAGATGACTGGCCAGAACTCCACGAGACTTCCTGCTCAGCGCATCTACTACCACATTAGCTTTTCCCGGATGATACTGGATGGTGCAGTCGTAATCCTTCAGATACTCCATCCATCGTCTCTGTCTCATTCGGCTCTTTTCTGTGAGCAGATACTTGATTTTTTAGTGCTGTGTAGATCTCAAACATAATCCCATACAAGTAGTGCCTCCATATCTTCAATGCGAAAATAATGGCGGCTAACTCCAGATCGTGCACTGGGTAATTTCTCTCGTGATGTTTTAGTTGACCGGAGGCATAAGATACCACACGGTTGGACTGCATCAGAAATGCTCCCAACCCTTGGATAGAAGCATCCGTATAGAGAACCATCCCATCAACACCAAAAGGAATCACTAAGATAGGTGCAGAAACTAGCCGTCGCTTAAGCTCCTGGAAGCTAGTCTCATAGGCCTCTGACTAGGTGAACTTGACCCCTTTTCGAGTCAGACGAGTGAGTGGCATGGCGATACTCGAGAATCCCTCCATGAATCTCCGATAATACCCAGCCAGACCAAGGAAACTACGAACCTCCTGTACTGATTTTGGCTGCTCCCAACTGAAAATTGCCTCAATCTTCTGGGGATCTACAGAAATACCTCTGTTGGACACCACATGTCCAAGAAAACCCACTGAGGATAACCAGAACGCACACTTGCTAAATTTGGCATATAACTGCTCCTGTCGCAACGTCTCTAATACTATCCGCAGATGTTGTTCATGCTCTTCCTCGGATCGAGAATAAATCAATATGTCATCGATGAACACGATCACGAACTGATCTATATACCTCAGGAATACCCGGTTCATTAAGTCCATAAATGCAGCTGGGACATTCGTGAGATCGAAAGGCATCACTAGAAACTCGTAATGTCCATAACGGGTGCGGAA
The DNA here is from genome assembly GCA_025175895.1 of Wurfbainia villosa. Classification (NCBI taxonomy): domain Eukaryota; kingdom Viridiplantae; phylum Streptophyta; class Magnoliopsida; order Zingiberales; family Zingiberaceae; genus Wurfbainia; species Wurfbainia villosa. The sequence goes on along the minus strand of CM045986.1, from coordinate 130,964,732 downwards.
AGCTGTTTTCTGAACATCCTCATCTCTTATCCGAAGCTGATGATATCCTGAGTGCAGATCAATTTTAGAATACACACATGTATCCTTAAGCTGATCGAACAAATCTTCTATCCTCGGCAGTGGATATTTGTTCTTAACTGTGACTGCATTCAGTTGCCGATAGTCAATACATAACCGCAACGATCCATCCTTCTTCTTGACAAAGAGTACCGGTGCTCCCCATGGTGAAACACTAGGTCGGATGAATCCATTATCTAGCAACTCCTGCAATTGAACCTTAAGTTCATTCAGCTCCTTTGGCGCCATCCGATAAGGAGGTTTCGATATAGGCGCGGTTCCTGAAATCACCTCTATCGCAAATTCAACTTGCCTAGGAGGTGGCAAGCCTGGAAGTGCATCGGGAAATACATCTGAAGACTCTCGGACTACTGGCACATCAGAGAGGGGTGGTAGTCCTTCGTTCTCAACTTTGACTAGAGATAACAGATAACCTTAACAACCCTGAGCCAGTAGCTTCTGAGCTTGTAGAGCTGATATAATGGATAATCCATCATCTCTAGTACCAACAAATTCCCAAGCTGGTTGATCTGGTGGTCAGAATTTCACCACCCTTGCTCTACAATCCACTGTAGCGTGATAAGCGGCCAACCAGTCCATACCAAGAATAATATCAAACTCTACCATTTCCAACACCTGAAGGTCCACTGTAAGGATATGCCCGTCAAAGTCTAATGGGCAACCCTTGATTTTTTTGTGGCTAGTTAGCACCTCTCCTGATGGCAAGGATACTGCTAACCCATAAGAACGAACCCTGGGGACTCAGAAATAATCTAGATACAAATGAATGGGAACTACCAGTATCTATCAACGTATCAGCATATATAGAATAAACTGAAACCATACCGCGTATGACTGATCCATCAGCCCACTGTGCCTCCTCTCTAGTGATGGCAAAAACTCGTCCAGTCTCGGTATTTGTCGGCTGCATCCCCGACGAAGTAGTGTGCCTCCACTCGGGCTGAGTTTGACTTTGAGGTGCTGAAGACTGAGTCACTGGCGCAGGCATAAGGTAACTCTGAGAGCTAGCTGGTAACGACGGCGGTGCAGATACCCCTAGGTAGTAGATCATCGGAGATGCAGGATACTGGATCGCTGTCGGCATCACTGTAGGAGCGCTTCCCTGTATCTGATATAAGTGTGCTGGTGGAGGTACTGGCTGCCTCTGTCCATAAGAATGCATACGTGGTCTTTGTCCTCTGTCACTGGTTGGGATCGCCTTCCCTTATTAGAGCTACCAAGAAACTCCAACTGTGCTCTCAACGTACAGTCTCGGCTAGTATGTCCGGGTTGCTTGCAATAGTAGCAAACCGGCTGCTCCAAAGGACACTCTGGAGCTCTATGACTTCCGGATCCGCATTTATAACATCCACTTCTGCTCTGACTCTTATGGTTCTTCTGAGACCCTCCAGAGAACTTTGATGCTGGACGCTTCCCTTTCTGTGATCTAGCTGTCCCTTCTGTCGCACCTCGCGTAGTTCCTTTTTGCTCCCCTTTCTTCTGAGTCCCCTGAGCTGAACCCTGGTTCTGCTGCTTGCCCTTAGTCATATGTTTCTCGATATCCTTCTCCTTGGAGATTTGCTGGGAAGTCATCTCGATAAAGAGGGCACGGTCCAATGCCTCCCTGTAGGAGGTAATGCTGGATCCTGACATCCTCGCTCTGATATAAGCTGCTAGGCCCTGGGTGAACTGGTACATCCGGTCTGAATCCTGTGCTACCAAATGAGAGAAGAACTCTGATAGTCTGGTAAACTCTGCGTTGTACTCCATAACAGAACGGTCACCTTGCTTCAGGCTTAGGAACTCCTGACGACGTGCTGTAGAAAACGTCGAAGGAAAGTACTGCCTCCAGAAAGCTTCTCGAAAGCTGGACCAAGTAATCCTACGCTCCCCAAACAGAGTCTTCTGTAATTTTCACCAAGTGACAGCCTGATCTCTGAGATGATATGCAGCAAGGCCCACCTTCTCCACATCCGTGCAGTTCATATACTCGAAGGTGTCTTCCATATTTTCCAGCCAAGATCGGGCAATCCATGGGTCGGACTCCCCTCGGAACAAGGTGAACTTCTCCTTGGCTGATCGTGCTAACACGAGTATCCGTGACTTATCATTGAGCCTACTGGACTCTGTGGGCTCGCATGGTCGCGGTACATCCGATTCTCGAGGCTCCGTGATCACCAATAGGGGTTTCTTTGAGGTGGTACTTGAGTAGTAGGCTCGGCACCCAGATCTCGTCCCTCCCTTTGGTGCCGCTCGATGGATGGCCTCGACCACGAGTCTGAACAGGTGGCATGACTCTGACAGTATTCACCTGTTGAACAAGTCTAGATAAGCATCTAACTAAAGTATAAATTATCAGGAATACTTACTTCGTGTTGCTCGGAGCTTATGCCGCTGTCAATCCCATCTCACAAAAACCAAAACCGAAAAATATACCGACTCCCGAGAATCCAAGACTCAACAAAAAAATCACAATATGGCATCGCAGAACCTTCGGCTCTGATACCAATAAAGTTGTCACGCCCCCAGGAGTATGCCGTGTCGAAAATCAAACGGACGACATCTCCCCTGTACGTGGCAACATCTCGGGTTAATACAAGGCCCGTAGGCCCACAACAACAATATAATGAACAGATAAATATATATCAACACACAGCGGAAATAGAAAACACATACCCACAACAAAATATACCATAACATAGTGTACACTTCGACAAGACCACGATTAAAATTGTACATAAAACATCGACACAAAATGACGTCCCATAAACATAAAGACGAAGTCCATACATAGAACAAAATCCATAACACCAATACAAATCACAAATCCTCGAGACTCAAAATGTGGAGATGGGATGGATCGCCACACAGCCTCCAAGTCGCCACGAAGATCTCTCACCGCTACTGGCGACGAGAAAAACCTGTGGTCCGTGGGAGTGAGTAAAACTCAAAGGGTAATAGATAAACATGTATATTAATATCACATTTATTTCGACAGTAAAATCTAAATTTATCAATATAATGATAATATATACATGTATATAAAATATAACCAAAAGTCAATGTGAACTGCAGACATACTCAACGTCACTACGCTTACACCTATCCAACCTTTGAGCACATATACACAACATATGGTATAAAGAATAGAACTAACTCATACTACATCTGCTATGGGTCAAGGGTATCACAGGGAATAACTAAGATATACAAGTGATGGCCTACTACCATACGTAAGAAGAATGTAATAACATGTATGAATATGTGCAAACAAATGCAACAAACATAGTACATACAAATGCAAAGATCACAATAAGCATATCTATATATAGTGCATCTATATAATTATGCTAATCACAATCATCCATATATATATATATACATGCATATATGTATATATATGGTAATATGCAAAAATGCCATAAGTCGGCAATGCAGTATGCATGGTCATGTCGGCTCACCCTAAAGCTACCACGACCCCAGTGTGGCCTCGGTGGCTCGAGCATGACAACTGTCCCAACTCAACACCAACCACTACTCTCGAGTGGCCGAGTGGGCGGATGATCGAGCAGTAGCATATGCGTAAAGAGCAAGCTACACGATGGGGGTCCTGGCATTAGCCACTCCGGTCACTACCCATGAGTGGTCGAGTGCCACACACGCAGGACTATGGCACACAAATCCAACTATCACCGCAGTAGTGATAGAGTGCGGCACTACAATGCTCGCCCGCCAGGTTACTCCTCCATGAGTAACAGTGGAGGCAGATGATTTGGCGACACTCTCGACCACAAGGGAGACATCGTCGCCAGCGTGCATGCAAACGACATGAATGTAAGGTCTCACAAATAGACATCCACCATAGACTCTCTATTCTACAGAGGGCCATGCTAACCAGATCAACGCACTCTCTATCCTGTAGAGAGTCGTACTCCACTGATCGTATCAGATTAGGACCACCGGTCCGTAGCGACACCTTAAATATCATTCACCCGACCATTTACATAATGCATGGTCAGTAGAAACATGCAATCTAAGGGGTACTAGAATTCACTCTAGGTTCAAGACATCATCTACCTACGGATGACCTTTTGCCCAATTTACAATCAAGTTGTCATCCGTACTTTACTACTTGTATCTAACTTAAACAAATTCTAAGTTATTTACATCATCTATATGTATAACTCCTAATCATGGTAACATAACATGATAGCAGCAAGGAGTTAATGGCCAACGGATAAAGTATCAAGCATAAGATAAATAGAACAGGATCAAGGTAACATGATCATGCATCTAAATCTGTATGCATTAACTACCTGACCAGGGTAGGAATCACCCACCTGATAAGAAGCTCGTGACAATAAAAATCCTCATGGCCGCGGTCCTGCCTCGTATCCACGTCCTGCACAAACCATAATATGCATTAAGTTCAAGCACATGACAACATATTATTTACTACTATTTTGCTCCTATAGTCGCATCCTTTTTATCGAATATGAATTAGGAACACCCCCAAATCACTCATGGTCAATTCACACCAACTTAATTCCTTCTCTTGGACTCCCAACTTATTCACACGAACATAAACATCCCGCTCTTCGCAACACCCAATTTTTACAACCTACAATATTAGAAAACCCAAATAGACAACTTAACCCCTTGATCCGTCGTCCACAGCTCTATCACAACCCTTACAGTTCAATCCATCAACCATCGTTTCCTCCCCACACAATAACAACAATTAACAATCAACAACAGTCGGACAGAAGTTAAATCATGCTTACCTGCTGTTGTAATTCCACCGGCAGCTCAAACCCCCAAAATCGACAGCCAACCCCTTCCCAATTCCTCAATCTGCCGAAGGGAATCTCTGCCCTAAATCGAAATTGTCTCAGCCAAGGCGAGTAACAACACAGTAACTAAAGAGAATCCAGCTTACCGATAGTAGGAACTCCGTCGGCCAAGCAATTCCTCCAAGATCCTCAGTCGGTCAGAAACAAACACTGCCCATATTAGGTTTCGCGTTTAGCCACACCAAAATCCACAGAGCATCTTATTCTTGTTCAAGGTAAGCAGAATCCAAGATCGATGCTTACCTTTCCTCGACTCCAATGGCAGTGGACTACTCGATTTGCCGGAAACTTCCAGAATAGCGCCCAAATCGGCGCTTCCAGTCGTCCCGGGAAGGCTGTCGAGGTCGCCGGCTACTTCTTGCGGAGAGGAGAGTCGTGAAGCGAGAAGACCGGTGCAGAGAGGGCGTCCGACGGTCGGCGTTCCGTGGTGGCGATATCGCTCGGAGCAGGGAAATTGTCGCGCGTGCGAAGGCAAGAAAACGAAGTCGCGGCGGTGATCGAAGGAAACGCTCGATTTTAAGGAGATGGTGTCGGCGAAAAACAGAAGGAAACAGCGGTGGTTTTAATGAGTTAACGGGTCGGGTTTGAGGGTTAGTGGGTTTGGGTTTAATCCTACAATCCATCAACCCAAAAATTCAATTAAGCCTAGGTTAATTTAACCCTAAGCTCTATTAATTAAACCCAAACCATTTAGATCTAGGTTAGGTCTAACTGTATCCCTAACCAGGTATTGCCAAACATACCTACATATATATATATATATATATATATATATATATATATATATATATATATATATATATATATATATATATATATTTCTGGTATTTTACACCCCTACTAATGTATCTTCCCCAGTACATCAATTACTCGTTGAGAGGGAAGAAACATGAGAGTTGATATCCTCGCACAGAGATTCGTAAGTATTCAAGTTTTAAATTATCTATGTTTTTAATAAGATATATTTTTATAAATATCTAACATGGTTTGTTTTTATTTCATGATAGATTTACAAATTCTGTACATGTTATTCACGAGGTGAATAAATTAGTGAATAATCGTTAGGGTGGAGCTTCGATGACTTATACGAGCATGTCGAAAAAAATGAAAAATCTATGGTGGAATGAGTTCAAGGTAAGTTGTGTAAATAAATTTATATATAAAAATGCAATTAATATAATTAATTCATTTTTTTCTCTATTGCAGCGGGTATTTACTTGGGATGAATATGAAACACTAGAGATAAGAAGAATTTTCAAGAAAAAATGTAGCGATCATATCAGAAACATATTAAATTATACAAAAACTAGAGGTAAAAAGCTACATTGCATAACTGAGGAGAATTGGAATAAGATTGTTGAATATTGGGCATCGGAGGATAGCAAATGAAGGAGTGAACAAAATAGGAAAAATCAAACTTTTAATTCTGCCGCTTTATTTGCGACGTATGCAGATGGATTAATCAATATCGATGAACATAGACATTGATTAGTGAGTTTTTTCAAATCCTAATTTTTGATTCTAATATGCACTAATTTATTATTTATAACGATGTTTGTTTAGGCCTAAGAAACGGGGACTGAGCCATTATTCATAGACACTTTAACCCGTATATTCCAAAAGAAAGATAAGACGTGGAGTGGGGAGAGAGCTAGAATAATAAAGGTTTGTAATTCAAAAAATTTAAATTCTTATGTTAATATTCAACTTTTTTTATTTCAAAACAGAAGAAATATGATGAACTTGCACAAAGAAATTTGAGTGCAAGTGATGATGCAGTCGAATTTGAGCCATCTATTGAACATATGAATCTATGGCTCGAAGCGATTGACGGGTCGAAAGGTGGAAGAATAATTGGACTGGGTTCTTTGAGTCGAACTTATAAAGTTCTTGGTGCTTCTTCTTCATCCTCACCGGCAGTAAGAGCATAAATAAATCAATTGACCAAAGAGGTAAGCCATTTGAAGGAGTTATTAGTGCAAAAGGAAAATGAATCAAGACAAAGAGATCAGAAAGTCAAGAAATTAAATGACCAGATGAACGAATTTCACAGACAACAAATGTTAATCATGTAGCATCTTCAATTATCCTCTGGTTCAAGTCAACTTCCTCCTTCTCGATCTCCTCCTGCAGATGCTTGTAATAATGACAATGAAGATGAATTTTTTGATGATGGTGGTTATATTTGAATTGTTAACTCTAAATCTTACCCAACTTGTTCCATTTGATATCCTTATATTATAAGTTACATTTCATACGATGAATTATGTTTGTTATATGTAATGACTTGGTATTGAATCATTTTGAGTGATTATATATTTATGAAATTTTATATATGAATTAGTTTATATTGTTGGATGTGCTTGTTGTAAAATAGGTAAAAATGTGTAGGATTTTGAATGGTATTTTTTTCCCTATTTTTTCAGATTTGCGATGAAAATAAGATTCGTTGTAGATTTAACAACGAAAAAAAAATCGTCTAGATTTTGCAACGAAAATAACTTTACGTGCCCCCAGGGGCACGGCGTGGTGGTTCCGAGTGAAGGGCTCCTACGAGGCGGCCTGGGTCATTCCGCCTACCCGGCGTCTTGTTGGCGGGTGGAAGGTTGCCCCCTGTCATTTGTTGGGTTTTCATCAGCATGGCGTGTGTGTGTTCGATCACGTTTCATAAACATGAACACAGCGGAAGCAATAAAATAATAAATCTACATTTATTACAACACACACAACACACGAATGCATATTACAACAAGTGTAGACATAACCGTAAATTTAAATTTGCAATAAAAGGAAATTTATCTACGTTATACCTTTCGTATGACGTGTAGCGGGAACGGCATCAACCGGAACGATCCTCGCTAGAATCGTCTTTATATGTATCCACGCCGAGTTCCTCGGGATGACTTCGCTAAGCCACGAGCTTTGTCTTCGTACGGGTTACCAGCCTCATGTTGAAAACGACGTGATCGAGAGATGATCACGATCCGAATCCAAATTCGGATCCTAATACGAGTTCTCAAAACTCGCTTCTCCGGAGAGGTATTCGTCAACCAATTGACGAATCCTTCGTCCTCCACCTCAGAGGATTACCGGAGATCGAATCTAAGTTAGCCGCTGGAGCTCTAACCGCCCAAACGATGCTCCGACGAGAGGAGAAGAAGCTGTCCAGAAAACTGGACAGCTTGGTGGAGGAGTAGGCGCCAGCCAAAACAAGGAAGCCAAGTGCTCACCTTTTCACCGAGGCCTAGGAAGATCACCGGAGGGTTCACCGGCTGAAGCTTGGACGCCGGCAAGGAGCTAGACGGCAGCACAACAAGCTGGGCGGCAATGGAGGTTGGGCGGCACAACTAGGTTGGGCGGCAACTCCAAGCTAGGGTTTGGATTAGGGCTTAATTATCCATTAAGCCCTCTTTTATAGAGAACTAATTCTCTTAATGGTTATTGGATCATAACCATTAGGCCTGTTAACCCACTCCATTAAGATAAGTTAAAATAAACCAAACCATGATGGTTCATTTTAAGTTAAAACGAACCGAACCAACTTTTGGTTCATTCGTTTAAAATAAACCAAACCCTTTGGTTTATTCTCCTCCATTGGATTAGAACCAAACCATTTTGGTTTATCCATTATGTCTTCATAAGACTCGGCCCATCCACGCTTCCATTGCGACTGAAATGATTTCATGCTCGCTTTATGTTTGGTCCAACCAAACCTAGTTTCTCTCGGTCTGAGAATCCCATTCTCAAGCTCGTTTTAAATCCTTTGGATTACGCTCGTTGCGCGTGTGACCAAATAGGTTCTCGGTTTATGTTGGCCGTCTATAATTAACCATTAATTATAGAACGATCATGAGTGGCACCTAGTAGTACATCATGATCCCCAATTAACCGAAAAGATCAACGGTTGATCCGTAACTATTTCAAACCCTTGGCTCGAATGATTCGTGCCCCATTCCCTTCACTCATCTTATACCCACTTGGTTGGGACATGGTCTATAGTGTCCGATCCCCACTAGGCGACTACGTCACACCTAGCCCAAGTATCATTTCCTCGTCCTACGGATTCTAGTTACTCCACATGTATCGAAGAGTACCTTACTCTAAACATGTAATGCTTTGGCCAAAGACTTTAGTAACAATCCGACGAGAGGCCATGGGTATACATCTCCTCAAGGAGTGATGAATCCTTTATAGGCTATTCAAACACCTTCGATCACTCGACTTATACCCAATCATCCGGTCCACATCTCCTTAGAGATGTTTGCTTAAGATGTCAAAGCATAAGTCTCCATGATCAAGATGACTTGAATACCGCAAGTCAAAGGAACATCGCACTTAAGCCACAAGAAGAACTTCATTGACATATCTATATATGCAGAGAACCATATGAAGTCTTATGTGGTCACTCCAATGAACTAGTTACCATAACTAGCATCCACGATTAACTCCGGACATCACTATGTCTCGGCCCGGTGAGAATCACCGCTTGGATACACCAAGAGTATACCTCGTGCTAGTCTCGACAGAATTGATGGTGTCCAAATCCATCAATTCATCGACTAGGGATAATTCCGATACATCACAATTACACATGTAGAGATACTCACTAGTTGTGATCCAATCACAAATTCTCACATGCTGTGAATCGTATCGTGGACATTCAGTAAATGAGTTTAAGATCCAATCAAATACATTAAACATGTATACTCAAATAGTGAATCTTCATTTATCATATAAATGGTTCATACATAAGGCGATTGCCTTAGGACATCTCTCATATATTACTAACAGACTCCCACTTGGCCTAATGCCAATCGCTACGGTATCCAATACCATAAGCTCGAACATGACCCTCAAACTTATTTTGAGGTAATGCCTTAGTCAAGGGATCCGCTAAGTTCCTTTCAGTGGGAATTTTCTCGATTTGTATTTCGTTCCTACTGATGATCTCTCTGATAGGATGATAGCGGCGAAGCACATGTTTGGATCATTGATGAGACCACATCAAGTTCAGAGATGAACTTCTTGATCCAAACCGCTTCCTTTGCTGCTTCCAAAGCTGCAATGTATTCTGCCTTAGTGGCAGAATCCGCTATAGTGTCAAGCTTGGAACCTTTCCAACTTATTGCGCCTCCATTCCAGGTGAATACATACCCAGACAAAGACATGGAATCATCCTTGTCTGTCTGGAGCTGGCATCCGTATACACACGTATCACCATGTACCCTTCTCCATATATTAGGAACGCATCCTTAGTTCTTCTTAAGTACTTAAGGATCGTCTTAACAGCCACCCAATGATCCATTCTTGGATCGACGTATCTCGCCGTGACACTCAGCATACGATACATCGGGCCTCGTACATAACATAGCATACATGATAGATCCTATTGCGGATGCATAGGGAATCTTACTCATGCAAATCCTCTCGTCTTCTGTGCGCGGACACATAGACTTGAAAGGTGTACCCCATGCCTGATGGGTAGGAAACCTTTCTTGGATTCCGACATGCTAAACCTCTTTAGCACTCGGTCTATATATGTAGACTGCGAAAGACCAAGCAACCGTTTCGATCTATCTCTATAGATCTTAATCTCGAGGATGTAGGTTGCTTCTCCCAGGTCTTTCATGGAGAATGTCTTGGATAACCAAACCTTCACTGACTGTAAGATTGAGACATCGTTTTCTATAAGTAATATGTCATTGACATACAACACTAGGAACACGACTGCACTCCCACTAACCTTCTTGTACACACAAGGTTCGTCTAGATTTTGTGAGAAATCAAACTTTTTGATTGTCTCATCAAAACGGATATTCCAGCTCCTGGATGCTTGCTTCAATCCATAAATGGACCGTCGCAATTTACATACCTTGGTTTTATCAACCGATGTGAAACCCTCAGGCTGTATCATATACACGTCCTCGAGCAGGTTTCCATTAAGGAAAGTTGTTTTCACATCCATCTGCCATATCTCATAATCATAATGAGCCGCTATGCCCAGGAGCATCCGAATGGATTTAAGCATAGCTACAGGCGAATAGGTTTCGTCATAATCAACACCTTGTTTTTGACGATATCCTTTCGCCACCAATCTAGCCTTATAGGCAATCACATTACCATCCATGTCGGTTTTCTTCTTGAAAACCCACTTGCACCCTATAGGCTTTATCCCTTCAGGTGGGTCAACCAAGTTCCAAACTTGGTTTTCATACATGGAATCCATTTCCGACTTCATGGCACCAAGCCATTTATCCCTTTCTGAACTTGTCAGCACTTCTTCATAACTGGTAGGCTCCTCATCATCAATGAGTAACACGTCGTTCGATTCACTTACGAGAAATCCATATCTCTCAGGAATATTGCATGTTCTATCAGATCTACGAAGATGTGGTGTTACAATAGATCCAGCCGATTGCTCATCACTATGAGTTATCGGCTGTTGTGCTTCACCAGGTATCTCATCAATGTCTATTTGAGTCTCTCGAGCCTCCTCAAGCTCGACGACACTCCCACTGTTTTCTTACAAGAGAAACTCTTTCTCTAGAAACACAGCATGCCTTGAAACAAACACCTTTTGTTCCACAGGATGATAGAATTGGTAACCCCTTGTTTCCTTAGGGTATCCAACAAATAGACATTTATCAGACTTAGCATCCAATTTGTCCGATTCAGTCCGCTTCACATAAGCAGGACAACCTCATATCTTTAAGTAAGATACATGAGATTTCTTACCATTCCATATCTCATATGGAGTAGTTGAGACTACCTTGGTAGGCATTCTGTTTAACAAGTAAACAGCTGTCTGAAGTGCATAACCCCAAAAGGACTTGGGAAGAGTCGCATGATTCATCATTGACCTGACCATGTCCAACAAGGTCCGGTTACGCCTCTCCGATACACCATTATGCTGTGGTGTATAGGGCGGAGTCCATTGAGACAATATACCATTGTCTCTTAGATAATCAAGAAACTCTTGACTTAAGTATTCACTACCTCGATCCGATCGAAGTATTTTAATACTCTTGTCATATTGTTTCTCTACTTCATTTCTGAATTCTTTGAACCTTTCAAAGGCTTCAGACTTGTGTTTCATCAAGAACACATACCCAAACCGTGAGTGATCATCGGTGAAGGTAATGAAGTAGCTATAGCCTCCTAAAGCTTGAGTTGACATAGGTCCACATACATCAGTATGTATTAGACCTAGTAACTCTCCCACTCATTCACCCTTTCCAGTAAAAGGTAACTTAGTCATCTTGCCTTTTAAGCATGATTCGCATGTATCGTATGAATCCAATTCAAACGATTCCAGAATTCCACATCGGTGTAATTCGGACATGCGTTTCTTGCTTACATGGCCAAGACGACAATACCACATGTAGAAGTCTAATTGATTATCTTTTCGAGCACGCTTGTTGCTCGCTTCGATATTGAAAACATCACTGGATACGTCCAACGTATAAACACCATTGCTTAAAGTTCCAGTCCCATAAAGAACTCCATTCAAAGTTATGTAACAACAATTGTTACTAAAAGTCAAATGGTACCCATTTCTATTTAAACAAGAAATAGAAATGATGTTCTTTATCAACGAAGGAACATAAAAGCAATTGTCGATTCTAAGACAAGTCCTACAGGAGTTCCAACAAATACGTTCCGATGGCGAAAAAAAGAACCGCTGTTGCTCCATTCCCAACACGTAAATTTGACTCTCCCTTGACGAGTCTTCTTCTATTCCTTAGCCCATGTATGTCATTACATATATGTGAGCCACACCCAGTATCAAATACTCAAGTGTCTGAGGAAATAGAATGACAATCAATAAAGAAGATTTCTAAAGAAGATGGGGCATCTGATGCCTTATCCTTCTTCACGGACTCAAGATAAATCTTGCACTTTCTTCGCAAATGGCTCTCCTTGCCATAATGATGGCAAGTTTCCTTTTGTGCTAGTTCTACCTTCTTAGCCCTTCTCTTCTTTCCCTTCTATTGTTCCTTTGACTTCCTCTTAGAACCTTTCTTCGAGGAATCAACTAACAGCACCGTCCCTTGCTCATGCTTCTCAGAAGACTCCACAGTCTTCAGCATATTGAGCAATACCACAGATGAACCTTCTAGCATCTCAAAGGTGAAGAGGAGCTTTGAGACTTCGAACCTTTCGAATCTCACTTGCTCATCAACCAACTCACAAAGATGAAGGACTACGATATGAGCATCCATATGCTCATGCTGCTTTCGTAGCTTGGGTTCCATCACGGCTAGCATGATGCAACTCATTTGTTCAAAATCACTCACATGTTTCTGATAGGCCAACAATTGGTCCAGAGTTGCATCGTCACTAGGACGGGCGGGAAGAGGCGCTTCGAGGACATTTGCAAGCTTTTCAACCTTGAGAACAATTCTCAAGCTTCTAAGCCAGTCCAAGAAGCTCGACCCAGTCAATTTATTCGAATCCAAAATGGAACGCAAATTCAAAGACATCATGATCAATCTTAGAAATACAAAACGAGCATATATGAGAAAATGATTTTTAAAATGCATTAATATACATTTATAAATCCCATTCATTTTTCGAATTTCAAAAACTCCAAAATCACTTCGGGAGATCGTAGGTCCATCTCCGAATGGGCTGATATCCATCATAGTTATGAACAACCTTGGAGAGAGTCCAACAAGTCATTCATAACTACGATGGTAGGTATCATTTATACCGATTGCATATCACGTATATGCAACTATCACAATGTGCTATCAACTAATTGAATGTTCACACATACATCGGGTTGTTAACACATTAACAAGTATGCATCATATGCATAGCACCCAACTTCACCTCCCTTTACATAGACCTTGGAGAGAGTCCAACAAGCCGATGCTCCAGGTTAAAGCCAACCCATTAATCGGGAAATAGTTTTAATAAGGTTAGAGCGCATTCAACCAATTAGCCCAGCTTGGAGAGAGTCCAACAACCAAAGCTAACGATTGACCTCTGACTCTTACCATATTAGTATTAAACTATTCCATGGTTTGAACATGTTCGGGTTCGAGCCAGGCTTGGAGAGAGTCCAACAACCCAAACAAGAAACGAAACTCTGGTTCTAACCATATTAATGGAAGGTGTAGGCTTTAATATTGTTTAAGGGTTTTTATGTCTCATCCTCTTTGCATGCAAATAACTATTATCTACATGGCATGACATACATGCCATACATCTACATGTCACGACACGCATGGCATAATGTTATGCATCTAATGCAATTACATGGCATACAATTATGTCATGTATATATTTCCTTATATGTCATAACTATTTATGGAAATAAAATATGTTTAAGATTTGATTCTCCAAATCAAATCATAATTAAATTAGGAAATAAATTTCCAAATCTAATCACATATTTTATTCATGGAATTATTTGATTAAGGAAAATCTATTTAGGAAACCAATTTTCTAAATCATTAAAACTACTTATGGAATTAAAATATTTAAAGATTTGATTTCCCAAATCAAATCATGATTAAATTAGGAAACAAATTTCCAGAATCTAATCAAATATTTTAATTTATGGAAAATATCAATTTCCATAAATACTTCCAACTTTCCAAAAGTGGAAGATTTCCATAAATACTTCTAGACTTTCCAAAATTGAAAATTTTCCATAAATACTTCTAAATTTCCAAAATTAGAAAATTTCCAGAAATACATTATGACTATCGCAAAACTATTTTTACGATTATGTCGAAACACAACCTGGGCTCTGATACCACTGTTGGGTTTCCGACACCGCGACGTGTGTGTGTTCGATCACGTTTCGTAAACATGAACACAGCGGAAGCAATAAAATAATAAATCTACATTTATTACAACACATGCATGCATATTACAACAAGTGTAGACATTACCGTAAATTTGCAATAAAAGGAAATTTATCTACGTTATACCTTTCGTATGACGTGTAGCGGGAACGACATCAACCGGAACGATTCTCGCTAGAATCGTCTCTATCTGTATCCACGCCGAGTTCCTCGGGATGACTTCGCTAAGCCACGAGCTTCGTCTTCGTACGGGTTACCAGCCTCATGTTGAAGACGACGTGATCGAGAGATGATCACGATCCGAATCCAAATTCGGATCCTAATACGAGTTCTCAAAACTCGCTTCTCCGGAGAGGTATTCGTCAACCAATTGACGAATCCTTCGTCCTCTACCTCAGAGGATTACCGGAGATCGAATCCCCGGTAAGTTAGCCGCTGTCGGAGCTCTAACGGCCGTCCAAACGACGCTCCGACGAGAGGAGAAGAAGCTGTCCAGAAAACTGGACAGCTTGGTGGAGGAGTAAGCGCCGGCCAAAACAAGGAAGCCAAGTGCTCACCTTTTCACCGAGGCCTAGGAAGATCACCGGAGGGTCGCCGGAGGGTTCACCGGCTGAAGCTTGGACGCCGGCAAGGAGCTAGACGGCATCACAACAAGCTGGGCGGCAATGGAGGTTGGGCGGCACAACTAGGTTGGGCGGCAACTCCAAGCTAGGGTTTGGATTAGGGCTTAATTATCCATTAAGCCCTATTTTATAGAGAACTAATTCTCTTAATGGTTATTGGATCATAACCATTAGGCCCGTTAACCAGCTCCATTAAGATAAGTTAAAATAAACCAAACCATGATGGTTCATTTTAAGTTAAAACGAACCGAACCAACTTTTGGTTCATTCGTTTAAAATAAACCAAACCCTTTGGTTTATTCTCCTCCATTGGATTAGAACCAAACCATTTTGGTTTATCCATTACGTCTTCATAAGACTCGGCCCATCCACGCTTCCATTGCGACTGAAACGATTTCATGCTCGCTTTATGTTTGGTCCAACCAAACCTAGTTTCTCTCGGTCTGAGAATCTCATTCTCAAGCTCGTTTTAAATCCTTTGGATTACGCTCGTTGTGCGTGTGACCAAATAGGTTCTCGGTTTATGTTGGCCGTCTATAATTAACCATTAATTATAGAACGATCATGAGTGACACCTAGTAGTACATCATGATCCCCAATTAACCGAAAAGATCAACGGTTGATCCAGAACTATTTCTGAAACCCTTCAGTAGCTCGAATGATTCGTGCCCCATTCCCTTCACTCATCTTATACCCACTTGGTTCAGGACATGGTCTATAGTGTCGGTCCCCACTAGGCTGACTACGTCACACCTAGCCCAAGTATCATTTCCTCGTCCTACGGATTCTAGTTACTGCACATGTATCGAAGAGTACTTTACTCTAAACATGTAATGCTTTGGCCAAAGACTTTAGTAACAATCCAACGAGAGGCCATGGGTATACATCTCCTCGCAAGGAGTGGTGAATCCTTTATAGGCTATTCAAACACCTTCGATCACTTCGACTTATACCCAATCATCCCGGGTCCACATCTCCTTAGAAATGTTTGCTTAAGATGTCAAAGCATAAGTCTCCATGATCAAGATGACTTGAATACCGCAAGTCAAAGGAACATCGCACTTAAGCCACAGTAAGAACTTCATTGACATATCTATATATGCAGAGAACCATATGAAGTCTTACGACTGGTCACTCCAATGAACTAGTTACCATAACTAGCATCCACGATTAACTCCGGACATCACTATGTCTCCAGCCAGTGAGAATCAGCTGCTTGGATACACAAAGGAGTATACCTCGTGCTAGTCTCGACAGAATTGATGGTGTCCAAATCCATCAATTCATCGACTAGGGATAATTCCGATACATCACAATTACACATGTAGAGATACTCACTAGTTGTGATCCAATCACAAATTCTCTCATGCTGTGAATCGTATCGTGGACATTCAGTAAATGAGTTTAAGATCCAAACAAATACATAAAACATGTATACTCAAATAGTGAATCTTCATTTATCATATAAATGGTTCATACATAAGGCGATTGCCTTAGGACATCTCTCATATATTACTAACACCAGCGTGGTCGGCCCATCAGGCGCCCACGAGCTCGTACGCCACGGGTCACCTGTCACCTTGATTTACTCTCGTCAACCGGTAGGGACTCTAGTTGAAGGCCTTGGGGTGGAGCCGATTGGCCTTGTGGATTAGTGGGCGCAAGCCCGACACCACAGGTTAATCAAAAAATTAAAAAAAATTAAAAAAAAATTAAAAAAAAATAACTTTTCATTGTAAAAAATGAGTAGCAGTCGACTTTCTCAATCAGTAAGTCGACTGATGATCGACCAGTCAACTAAAAATATTCTGTGATCTGATACAGTTCTATTAGTCGATTGTCAAAAGCTAACAACCGACTAGAGTATCTATCAGTCGATTGATAATACTGTATCAGTTCATAGAACCTTTTTTAGTCGACTGACGTTAAATATTTTGCAATGAAAACTCGATTCATCACGGATTTGGCGATGAAATTTGTTTTCGTCGCCCAATTTTCTTAAAAACACGGTTCATATATCGATGTTTGGCGATGAAACATATTTTAGTGGTTGATTTGGCAATGAAAAAATTTTTTTGTTGCAAATATCTGTGACAAAAACTATTTTCGTCATAAATTTTGGCGACGAAAACTATTGGCGACGAAAGATATTTTAGTCACCAATATTAGCGACGAAAATTGTCTTCATCGCCAAAAATGAGCGATAAATATTTGTTTCGTCGCAGATATTTACAATGAAAAAATTTTCGTTCTTATTTTTATCGCTATTTTGCAATTAATTTTGTTACAAAATATTTATTCGCCGTAATTTTTTCGATGAATTTTTAATTTTCGTTGCAAAATTTAACAATGAATTATTTGCAACGAAAAATAAAAAATAAAATTTTGCATTAATTTTTCATTGCAAAAAATTTTTGCATTCAAAATTCGTTGCTTTTTTTTTTTGTAGTGTAAGCAATAGAATGATCACACCTTTGTTTGACAATCCACTAATGCATGATTAATTATCATTCAACACTTGATTAAGTTGGCAATTATGGGACGTAAACAACTTAATTAAAGCTCTTAGCTGTGAAGCAAGCTTGATCAACAGGTGTACATTGCTAGGACAAGAAGGTAGACAACAAGGCCACCTAGTTAATTAATAACATTTTAGACGAACATTCTCAAATTTTCCAAAAATTAAGAACACAACTTCTACTAATTAATAAAGGCATCACCAATAACCAAAAAATAATCTAATTACAAGTAACAATGAAATTAGTTGATGGTTGTGTTCCTTTAATATCATTAAAAGTTCTTGTCTTTCCAAAAAACAAAAAAAAAACTAAAAAAAGGGAAGTTAAAATCCTTAGATAATGGAAACAAGAAGTATATCTTTATTATATATCACTCGTCTTAAATAGTTGTAAATAGTTTATCACAAATCCAATTTTAAGTTTGCTTAGACGAGAGTGGCTTGGTATGGTCCACCTTGTCCAATTTTCTATCCAAATAAATAATCCCTTAGTCCACCACTCTTATCTCGACAAAACCATATTTCTTTCGCCCTTTATCCTTATCCACAAGCCCTCCATCACCATTTATTTATGAACACTTCACAATTCATTGAAGAAGGGAAAAAAAATATTTTGCATAAAACAAGTCCTACTCTAATATGAAAAAAAATTACAAATGATCCAAGATTGGAAAAAGTGTTATTGTAAAACTTAATTATATATGAGTTTACAATTGGTTTTATTTAAAGATTGACTGTTGATTAGTTCTATAACATGATTTTTAAATAGATCACTCTTTGATAAGAACATGACTTTATATATATATATATATATATATATATATATATATATATATATCTGAGTTTTATAATGATTTGAGATATAATTATCAAAGTCTTCATTTATTTTTCAAGATTGAAGTTTGATATGCATGAATTAAAAATAATGAACGAAATCCTTACATATCCAGATCTTGAGGATGGTATTTTAAAGGATCATGTTCAAATTAAAGACCGATCACTGCTTGCCATATAAGTAACATGTAAAATAGTACGTAGTTCTGATTTGGACTCAAATGAGAGTTGGGTTCTCAATTATATTGGTTGATCGAGATAGAGCGGAAATAGTTTCATCTCGAGTTCCTTTATGGATAAACACATCCACAAAGGGAAGTGTATGTGAAATATTCTAGTGTGGGGGGAGTTCACAATTGGATTTGAAACTTTAATGCTGGTTAATTAATGAAGATCCCCATGAGCAATATTTTCGACATCTTTGGAAGTAGTGGCACAACAAGATCCAAGATAATTATTAATACATTCCATTCCAAACCCAAGGTTAACTAGTTAATCATAATGAATTGAATTAATTAAGGTAAAAACTTTGCAAATAAATGAAGCAAACAGGCCATGTGTTCCCTGGCCCTCTCTCATCTCATCCCACATTACACTTTTATGCAAAGTTCAATATTCTTGCCTCCACAAACAAAAGCTGATACCCGATGCTTAATTGTCACCTTTCATCATTATCTGAAAGAGCTAGCTCTGAACTGGCTCATTAATTTCCATGCATCAACCTACCTAAAGCATACAATTAATTAATATAAAATATTGTACTCCTTTCTAATTAACTTGTGATTTTAGGGTTGAGTTTATTTACTTGCCATTTATCCTAACTGATGGGAACTATGTGAGAAAGAAAAATCATCATTCTTTCTCTCTTAATTAAAAGAAAGGGTTTAAAGATTGTTTTTTTTTTTTTTGCAAATATTTTTTATGAGATTATATTTTAATATGAGTGATCTTTTCTTCATCATTAATTATCTTCAGAGGATGGAAAATCTTCGACAAAAAATTCAAAACAATAGAGCAAAATAAAAATAAAGTCTTGATGTGATGCTGATGGATGTCTAACGTGCACCTCTTTATGCATGTGTGGGTTGAAGTAAGGGTTCCACATCTTTCATTGTATTTATCATCGTATCAAAATTAATGATCAATCATAATTTACTTCCTCTTATATTTATAGAGCCGGAGTAAGGGAGTTGTTATATTGATGGTTCCAATATTTTACACGAGTTGAAGTGAGAGTTTACAATGCATTATTTTTTTAGAAATTTTAAAAAATGATGCTTATAAGAAACTATTAAATTGGGTGTTATGTAATTATGCCCTAAGTGGTTTGAGTTCGACTAAATAGTATTGACAAGATTATTATATTTCAAGCGGTCGAATTCAACCAAGTGACTTTAATTCTTGGGTAAGGGGTTTAAATTAGGTTTATGTTATGTTTACAAATAAAATTGATCAATTGCGTAGGTAAAATGGATAAATAAAATCTAAGTAAATTAAAGTTAATCGATATTTGACAATTAAAGAAGTTCTACAAAGATGATCAAAAGAAAACTTTAAAAAGACTTTGGTAGTGGAGAAGCCAAAGAAAATAGACGATGACTAGATATTTGGCTTTCAGAAAAGTTTAAGCAAATTAAAAATGATCGAATGTTTGACAATTTGAGAAGTTCAAGTAAATCAAAAATAACAATGCTTGTAGTTGTAGAAATAAAAGTAGACCAAAATGATTGAATACCTAGCAATTAAAAATATTAGTAGGTGAAAATTTACTAGATACTAAGTAGTTAGACGAAGAAGACAAAAAGATAAAACTCCTGGATGACGAGGAAGTGTTGAAATTTATTTCTGCATTTGATAGGTTTACATAGAAGGGAACCTTAGCACAACAGTAAGGTTGTTGTCTTGTGACCAAGAAATCACGGGTTCAAATCCTGGAAACAGCCTCTTGTAAAAAAATAAGGTAAGACTGCGTACAATGGATTCCTTCTCCGGTACCCCACGTGGCGGGAGCTTCATGCACCAGATTGTAGAAAAAAATTTAATAGGTTTACATGTTAAGAATATAACACATGGTATTGCAATTAAGATTTACGACAATTTACCAAACAACACAAGTGAAGTTTAGAATTGCCCAAACAGCGCCCCATACTTTTATATTTATTAAATAGCGCACTTAATTTCTTTTTTACCCCTCCCACCAAACAGACCTGCAGCACAGTGAAATTCCCAAATGTGGTGCTAGAAATTCAAATTCCAGCACTATAGTTGTATTGCAATCCCAACACCACAACCGTGGTGCTGAAATTGCACTACCACTGTAGTGCTAAAAATTTAAATCCCAGCACCACAGTTGTATTGCAATTCCAACACCACAACTGTGGTGCTGGAATTGCACCACCACTGTGGTGCTGGAAATTCAAATCCCAGCACCACAGTGGTGTTGGGATTTGTAATTCCAGCACCACAGTGGTACAGATCTGTTTGGCGGGAGAGATAAAAAGGAAATTAAGTGTGTTATTTGGTAAATATGAAAGTATGAGGCGCTGTTTGGGCATTTCTAAACTTCACGTGCGTTGTTTGATAAATCGCCGTAAGATTTAATCCCAATGCAGTGATCCGTTAAAAGTTTTTAAACATGGGCTAAAAGTGGTATGGATTGTGTGTAGAAGCCTATTACCCAATTTCTATTATCTTTAGTTGGATAACTTAGATAATTCTAAGATATATATAAAGACACTATAATAAATTTGACTTTTCATAGTATGTTATTAACGGTGCATGATTACGACACATCGTTAATAATAGATCTTACATTGTGCCCAATTAAATATATTGCAGATAGTATTATGTTTTTACAAACAACAATGAGCAAAAATAATATATTGTCAAATGCAATTTTAACAACACACATTATGCGTTGTTAATATTAAATAATAACAGCACACAAAAGTGCCAAGTTAAAAATCTCACCATAATAAATTTGATTTTTTACGGTACCCTAATCAAGTGTGTTGCGGATAGTATTATATTCTTAATCATACCGAACCACACATGAATTTATCTCCCCCACGTAGACCTGACCATGGGTCGACCCGACCCAAGCCCATAATTGGGTAAACGGGGTGGTTACCTATTGACTCAATTGTTGGTGCAATTGGTCCAGGTCACAATATACCAAACTCGAGTAAGACTCAAGTAATGTTTTGATATTTGACAATGAGCTTGACAATGGGATTGTCAAGTGTTTTTCAATATGGTTTGACTATATGACTAGTGGATGTTTAGAATATCCATGGTCATATGGGGGAGTTTGTTTAAGGGGGAGATTGTTAGAGCAATCAATCTTGGAAGTCTAAGATTGGATTCTTGACAATGAGGAAAATCTAAGTATGGATACTTGGTAATGGAGAAAATTCAAGTTTGAATACTTGGCATGGAAAGTCCAAGAATGGTCTTGACAAGGGAAAGTCCAAGAATGGCTTTAGCATGAAAAGTCCAAGAATGGTCTTGGCATGGAAAGTCCAAGTATGATCTTGGCAATAGAGAAGTCCAAGTATGATCTTGGCCACATAAGTCCAAGGGTGTAGTCTTGGCGGTGAAAGTCTAAGTCATGGGTACTTGGCAATGGAAAAGTCTAAAGGTGAGGTTTTGGCAGCGTAAAGTCCAAACATGTAGTCTTGGCGGCATAAATCCAAATGAACAATGGTAAAGGAGACCCGGTTAACGTGACATAGCCGATAAAAGCACTTGAAGGCCAGTGCGAAGGGTGAATGAGGCGTTGAGGTCTTGAAGGGGCTCTGAGAGTGTGAGGTTGATGAAAGTGGCTAGAAGGCTTAGGTATAGGCTAAGGGTAGTCGATCAAGTATGAGGGAATCATACTTAGGTTAAACCTCAATCTCATGATTGAGATTTACCAATTGACTAGGGATATGGACCAATCGATTGGTCGAGTGTTCAACACTTGAGAACCTAGTTGACTCGGAGTAGTCAACTGGGGTTATGACCAATCGACTGGTCGGGGAGTTGACTAAGCTTCGATTGCTCAACTTGTGTTCGGGTAGTCGACTGGCAATTGTGGGTAGTCGATTGGTCCACAACAATCGACTACCATGTATGGGCAGTCGATTGGTGATAGTGGATATGGGCACAAAATGTCTCGTAGCCGATTGGCCAGTCGACAACTGGGTTGGCAGTAGCTTGCTGGTAAGGGCAGTCGATTGCTAGGGTATTCGTTGGCTCAATGCCAACGTGGATTAGTCCATTGTGAGACAATGGATAGGCAATCACTGTAAGACCCTTCGACTCGAGAACTCTCGATTTCGAAGGGGTTTGCTTTTTACAGAAATGAGAGATAGATAACACTCTACCTTCTCTTTCGAAATTAAGTACAAAAAGTGAAAATGAATACAAGCAAGTAAGAACTAAAGTATACTGACACTTTTAGGACTATTGAAGTAGGCTCAGAGTGTCGAAATTTCATCTTCGTGAAGGTATGGAGCTCTTGTGGACAATGATGAATAGTAGCAGCACTTGGACGTAGTAGATGAGTTGTATTCTGAGCTGGTCGTGCATTTATTTTATAAAGCTTTTCTAGTCGACTGGAATGCCCTCCAATCGACTCCACATCAGCCCATCGATATGGTACTTCGGGTCTTCCAATTGATTGACATGCCTCAGTCGACTCTAGGTCACCCGGCTTCGCATAGGGAATTTGGCCTCTCCAGTCAACTGAAACTCCCCAGTTGACTGAAAATCTTTCCATATGTACTGCCAGATCTTCAATCGATTACTAGCTAATCCTTCCAACTAGGTATCCAGTCGACTGACTCGTACCCAGTCGACTAGAATCCATTCAGTCGACTGATCCCTGCAAAATGAGATTAGCACAAACAAATAATATGAAACATGATAGTAGTAGTAAAACTACTCGATCTCGACTTCTAAGTCTCATGCGGACTATCTATCGGATCGACACCTAGCTTTGTCCCCCTACAGAGGACTCAGCCTCACCTCTCCACTTGAGGCATACCTGTCGGCTGCCCTGCTAGACTTACCATTCTTGACATCCGATCTGACCCACTAGGGCTTCCACCAGTTGTCCGGTCTTTCTAACCCAGCTGGACTTTTTGCTGATTGTCTGGTCTCCTGACCCAACTGGTCTTCTTGCCAAATGTTCGGCCTACTCGACCCATCTGGACTTCATGTCTGGTGTCCGATCCTCCTGATCTGTCAAGACATCTGCCTAGTATCCGATCAACACGACCTACTAGGACTTCCTGTTAAGCCTGCACACTTAACACTCATATCAGAACACAAGTAAATCCTAACTTTAACTATGGTTCATACATCAAAATTAAGGAGTGGTGCTCTCTGCATCAACAATCTCTCCCTTTTTGATGTATGACAACACATCAATTAAAGTTAGGAGAATCAATTTGCAATATTCAAATTTAGCATATATCAAGAATGCATTTGAGCTAAAAATGTATATGCATGAGATGCTCATATGCAAGAAAAGTTTTACTTTAAATTTTTCTAGCTTTAACCCTTTTTTCTCTCAAATCACACTTTAACCCTTTTTTTTCTCTCTCTCCCTTTGGCATACATCAAAAGCATTATTTAACAAATGCCACAATTTAAAGATGAAGATTAAAGTTTTTCAAACATAACTAAAGATTATAAACTTGCTTGACAAGCTTCACCAAAAATATCTAAGATTTATAAAATTTTGAAAATAATTTATCAATGCTCCCCCTAAATCAATGCAATAAGATTTTCTTTTAAAAATGGGATCTCCCTCTTAATCTTTGGGTTTCAAAATTTTCAAAAGTATTTAACCTTTAAATATATAAAATTTTCAAAATTTGAACAAATTTATGAAAATATCCAAAAGTTTTCGAAACTTTTAACATTTCAATTTTCAAAACTCCCCCTTAAAAAATATTTTTGAAATTATCAAAATTCAATATTTTAATTTTCAAAATTTTTGAAATTGCCCCTCAATAAAAACAATAAAATTTAAAATTTTTCAAAATTCACCCTCAAATTAAGTTAAGATAATGCAAATGAAATAACTTCCTCTTAGCATATTCTTTCCACAAACTTTTGAATGTCTTAAAGTCCCCCATACATCAAAACCTAAGTAATACTTCTAGTGCATTTGAAATTAGTCTTCTAAGAGGTTGTTCTCTTTTTCATTAGTTTGAGAATAATCCATATTAAAATATATTTTCAAAAATAAATTTTAAGATAGTTTCTAATTAAAGATTCTAAACAAAGATCCTATCATGATTTGTTTTAGATTTAAAAATATTTTAAGTTTAGACTTAATTTAGCTAACTCTTATTTTCCAAATTTAGATAAAGCTAAGTTACTTAGAAAGGAAGTTGTTTGAGTATCAAGTAATTCAACATTACTTAGATTGATAAGTCCAATTTATTAAGTTCAAGTGAATTAATTGTGTTAATTTTTAATTCTTTAAATTTTTCTCTCACCTTTTAAAGACATTTCTCACAAATCTTTTAGGCTCCCCCTAAATTCTTGATCTCCCTCTAGAATAATGCTTTTATTTTAATTTTTCAAAATATCTTAACTCTCCCTAAATCTCATGCTTATGAATGTAAAAATACAATCTTACTTAAGGACACCCACTTTCTAAGCTTGGATTCTTTGTGATAAAAGATATTCTAACATAAATGTTTACTTTCATTTTGAATTATGTTGATTTACTTAGGATTAAAGTTGAGTTGATTGAGTTGAATAAGTTGATTGAATTGAGTTGAATAAGTTGATTGAATTGAATTGATTAGAATTTAGTTGATTGAATTGAGTTGATTAGAGTTGAGTTGAATAAGTTGATTGAGTTGATTAAATCGAGTTGAATTTGATTAAGTTGAGTTGAATTGATTAAGTCGAGTTGAATTGATTAAGTTGATTAAGTCGAGTTGGATTGATTAAGTTGATTAAGTCGAGTTGAATTGATTAAGTTGATTAAGTCGAGTTGAATTGATTTTGATTAAGTCGAGTTGAGTTTAGTTAAGTTGAGTAATTTAGTTAAGTTGAGTAATTTAGTTAAGTTAAGTTAAGCTATTTAGGCTTGATTAAGTTTTAAGTCATCTCATGCACCCAAGCTAAGTTTTCAATACACGTTAATCCTATGAGTTTTTGTGAGATGAAGATTTCTTTTTATCTTAATTAATTTTAATGAGAAATTTCAAAGTTTTTAAACTTGTATTAGATTCAAGCTTAGCTTGAGCTAATCAAGTAGAGTTTTCCAGCATTGACTATCACCCCCCGAGAGTATGCCGTGCCGAAAAGCAAACGGACGACATCTCCCTTGTACGTGGCAACAGATCGTGTTAATACATGGCCCGTAGGCCCACAACCACAACATAATAAGCAAAATATATATCAAACACAGTGGAAAACATAAAACCACATACCCATAACCACACATACTGACATATAAATCCATAACCAACATAAGAGCATACTAACTGACAAATCCACAGTACCAAACAGTTCATAAAACTTCGGACACAAACATAAAGTCCACAACATAAACCAAAAATCCATGGGAGCTTGGAAAATGGAGATGGGATGGATCACCGGTGAAGCTCCAAGCCGTCACGAAGACTTCTACCTGTTACCTGGGCGACAGAAAAACTCAGGGTCCGTGGTGGTGAGTAAAACTCAGTAGTGTTGGGAATTTGACGCCGCTAGAGGGGGGGGTGAATAGCGATGTGACCGTACGAAGATGGAATTCGTTCGCGTGCTTGTCTACAATTCGTGTTAGCGCAGTGGAATAATAATAATAAAAGCAATACACGAAATACAATCACACACGAACACGATGATATAACGTGGTTCGGAACCGTAACGGTTCCTACTCCACGGATCGGGCTCAAACGAGCCCTAGCGATGCCAAACACACACCACTATCAAATAACTCCTTCTCGACACAAGTCGGAGGTGGAGAAACCTCTTACAATAAGATTACAACAATAATCTAAATACAACAAGCAAATATAATAGGAAATACAACAAGAGAAGTAAAGAACACTTTACAAAAACTCTTTAGATCGCTTGCTTATTGATCGCTTGAATCGTGGTTGAAGACCCTGATTTGCAGCAGCAAATCGCCTCAAAAACGTCCAAGAAATCGCTGCTGAAACCCTCATTCCGAGCTGCCTTTATAACCTGCGTCGGGATGGATTTCCGCCTATCAGTCGACTGCCATAAGTCACCAGTCGACTGATGCCACTGTTGTCGTGAGACAACGGATCGATCCACGCTGGAAAAACTCCAACGGATCTCTTGGCAGTCGACTGCCAACATTGGCGATCGGCCCTTAGCGCCCGTAATCGGCCCGGTCGGCTCTGGGCGTCTGTGCTCGACACTCGTAGCGGTCATTGCCATCCCTTAGCGATCATTGCGAGCTCATCGATCGATTGCTCCCATGAGCGGTCATTGCGGCTAATCCGGCTCTAAACTGGCAGTCGAACTCAAGTCGACTCACGGCAGTCGAACCGGCCATAATGCGGTCATTGCCAACCTCAGAATGAGGTTTTAACCCAGTATGGTGCCCCATGCTTGCTAGACCACCCTTAGCCTAGAACCTAAGCCTTCTAGCCACCTCCATCGACCTCACGCCTCTCGGATCCCTCCAAGTCATCCATGACTTGTTCATCCATCGCGCTAGCTTCGGGTGCTTCCATCGGCTATGTCATGCTAACGGTGTCTACACCGCCAAGGCACATTGGACTTACGCCGCCAAGACTCCGCTTGGACTTTACGCCGCCAACCATTGGACTTATGCTGCCAAGACTCCCGCTTGGACGTTACGCTGCCAATATCAAACCCTTGGACTTCTCAAATGCCAAGACTCAAGCTTGGACTTTCCCTTGCCAACCCATGTTGGACTTTTCATGCCAAGACCATGCTTGGACTTTCCTTGCCAACCCATGTTGGACTTTACATTGCCAAGACCCATGCTTGGACTTTTACATTGCCAAGACCCATGCTTGGACTTTTCCTTGCCAACCCATGTTGGACTTTTCCTTTGCCAACCCATGTTGGACTTTCCATTTGCCAAGACCCATGCTTGGACTTTCCCATAATCACATGGTCAACCCTAGTCAACCATCAAAGTCAATTATAACCTGGGTCGATTGTATAAACAATCTCCCCAACATATTAACCGACATCAATGTCCAACATCAATGTCAATCCATTTTGTCAAATCCCTTTGTCAAACATCAAAACATCACTCGAGTCAAACTCGAGTCTGGTCAATCGTGACCTGGGCCGATTGCACCAACAATCTCCCCCTTTTTGATGTTTGACAAAAACCAAATCAAATCATGAGTTAGAACACTAACTCAAATCCCTTACCAATTATCCCAAATTGGTAAATACTCACCAAATGTTCTCCCCCAAACATTCAAGTGAAAATGTAAACCAAATGTTCTCCCAAACATTCTCCCCCTTTTTGACTAACATCAAAAAGGTTATCTCTCCAAGGAGGTCAATGTCTCATGTCCCAATGAGATCTTACAATCTCCCCCTTGATTTAAAAATATCTAGGATGCCTACCATCTTCCTAGTGATAAGTCCCATATCACTCAAGAGAGGCAATCCTATTCACTCTCCCAATTTCCAAATTGGGTATCAAAAATCATCAATTTTCCCAATTGATGATACTTTCCTAATAACTTCTCCTTTTCAAGGAGAAAAACACATCCATCATCCCAAGATGGATACCTCCCTAAAGGCTTGCTCCCTCGACCATTGCACCAACAATGTCCTTGGGGAGTCCCTAAGCCAATAGGAACTCTAAACCATCAAAATTAAGGTTGGAAATTCAACATGAACTTTCCACCACCTCAAATTGATACTTTGACCTAACACCTCTCCAAATCCATATCCAATGAATTTTCACCCTTCATAATGCTTCCCAAAGCATATCCTAGGGTTAGGAGTGGTTAGGGACCTTACCATGGTGAAAATGGGCTAAACAACACTGGCAATCGACTCAGCGATGTCGATCGATTGCCACATACATCGATCGCCACCAATGGCGATCATGGTAAACTAATTTTCCAAGAAATTCATATCAGAATCCAATTTCAGAAAATCATAACTAATTATACATATATCGAAAAATCACGAAATTTGATACGTATAATACTTATGACCAAAACAATGGGTGAAAAATGTTTGAAAAATATTTTACCCATAAAATAGTGAGTTTGATACAAAACTCAAAACTATTGAAATTTTCAATGTTTTGGCCCTATTTTGTATCAACTTCATCAATGGTGATTGCTATCAAAAGATAGACTTCACCAAGGTTTTCTAAATTGATTTTAAAATGATTTCAAAACCTTATTTTGGATCATATTCCTTGGGCTCTAAGTACATGACTTGTACACAAGCTTTCCCAATGATCCACCAATAAAATTAGATGAGTTTTGGTTCAACTAGATGCAAAAACTATGCACCTTGAACTCAACTCATATCCTAGCATCTCACATGTATCTAGGGTGTATAAATACACATACATGTCAATTGGATGTGAGATGTGGGTTTTGTTCTCCCTAAACTAGGGTTTCATGCATTTTTCTAAGGCAACTCTATTTGATTCCCTTATAAATGGGACTCCAAGTCATGCCATAGTCCTTAAATCAATTTTAATCAAATTAGATGCATAAAAATGATCATGGCATAATGATAGCAAAATAAATCATGGCCAATGACCATGATGTCATGGCATATGATAAAATCTAAAAACACATGACATTTAAAACTTAATTCTAAGCATGATCATGACATTTAAATGATAAAAGCAAACATGATGTCATGTCATGGCATATGACAAACAAATCATGGCATATAAAATATATAGGTATAATAATACCTAAATTTTAATATTAATTGCCATTTGATATAATTAAATATATTTTGCCATATTATCACTAATCTCCCTAGTGTGCCAAAAACCCAAAATGACACACTAAAAAACCTCTAATCCTAAATTGTGCCAATTCAATCATTTTATCAATACTCATAATTAATACTGGCACATCCTAAAAACCTTTAGGATTTAAATCAAACCACATTCCCAAGGTAGCCATAACCTTGAAAATGACCTAAAATGCCACCTTTGCCATGGTTGAGTTAACTACCCATCCAATCAAGGTTGGCACACCCTAAACCCATCTAGCGTGAATCAATCACGCTCTTAGGAACCCAAAATCTATTTGAGCTCCTAGGATTAATTAGGTATTCCCTAGGGATAACCTCCCTAGATACCTTTCTAATGACCCTCCTAGGCTTGTCAGCCTTGGTCATTTGGGTCTTACCTAGGTTGACTCTAGGGGTGACTCCCCTTGCAACCTTCTTAGTGGCCACCCTAGGTTTCCTAGAAACCCTAGCCACTAGACACACCCTTTGGTCAACTCTAGGGATGACTTCCCTATTGACCTTGGTCTTCCTAGACCTAGTTAGTGTTTCATAATCTAATGGAACACTATGATAAGCTACCTTAGGCTTAGGTTTGTGACCCAAACCTTGCTTGCCCTTGGTTGACTTTTGACTCTTAGGTCCTTGGTGTTGACTTTGACTTTTGGACCTTGACTTTTGATCATTTGACCCTTTAAATTGATTTTGTATAATTTTAAGGGTCTTCTCCAATTTCTCAAGCCTTGACCTCAAGGCTTGGTTCTCTAATTCTAATTGCCCGATTTTAGAATTTTGATTTAGACCATGGGCATGGGACTTTCTAGGCATATGCCTAGTCCATTTAGGGTTAATACCTAGGTGCTCTTGCACCTTTCTAATGGTCTCCCTAGGTAAAATTGGTCTAGTGTTATTTGACCTAGGTTTATCCTTAGATGAATTATTTTTAGGGACATTAGTCCCAAATTTCTTCCTATTATCTAAGTGAATATTTTTAGCTCCTAAGCAATATTCATTCCTATTAGCATGCTTTTCATAAATTGCAAGAGAATTAAAATTATTTCTAGCATGCTTTTGCCTATTAAATCTAGAAGGTGCATTATTGAAATATACCTTAGGGTTTGCCTTGGAGGCTCCCCCTACATATGATGCTCCTTCTTGCCCCTTCTTCTTCCCCCTAGGGCATTGACTCCGATAATGCCCCTTCGAATTGCACTTGAAGCATATGATGTGCTCCTTGCCTTTAGGTGTTGGGGAACCGGCATCCTTGACTTTTGGTGCCGGTGGAGCCTTCTTAACCCGTTTAGGACACTTACTCTTGTAGTGTCCTTGCTCCCTACACTCAAAGCATATAATATGAATTTTATTATTATTTGAAATGCTCGAGTTACCTAGGTCCATGGTAGGTGCCGGAGTTGAATTTTGAGCTTCCTCATCTTGACCGGATGTTGAAGGCACTTCTTGAGGTTGCCCCGGTGTAGATGGTCTCTCCCCCTCAATCACGGAGGTGGATGCTTCTCCCACCTCTTCTATTTTCTCTTCCGATCCGGAAGTTGACTCCTCACTTTCTTCCGATTCCTCACTTTCACTTGAGGATGAGCTCTCTTCTTCATCCTCCTTGTCTTCTTGGATTGAATGAGGTTCTTCATGGAATTTCGCCAAAATGTTTCATACCTCTTTGGCGTCTTTACAATCCACATAGTCACCTAGGCTACACAAGATGCCATTAGGTACTAAATCAAATATAAATTTGATTACCTTCTTATTTTTCTCGAATTGCCGGAGTTGCTCCTCACTCCATTTCTTCTTCTTGAGAAATCCTCCCTTTGGTCCCTTAGGATACTCAAATCCTTCCATCAAGGCGGACCATTCCTCAAGGTCTCTCATCATCAAAAACTCTTCAATTCTCGCCTTCCAAGAATTGAAACCTTCTCGTCCATAGAATGAATAAGGGACCGGTGTGTTGATGTCCCATCCTAATTGATCTTGGACTTCCATCTTTTACCCTCTAGCGTCTTGCTCGGTTGTTAATCCGTTGAAGAGCAACTGGCTCGATACCACTTGTGACGCCGCTAGAGGGGGGGGGTGAATAGCGATGTGATCGTACGAAGATGGAATTCGTTCGCGTGCTTGTCTACAATTCGTGTTAGCGCAGTGGAATAATAATAATAAAAGCAATACACGAAATACAATCACACACGAACACGATGATATAACGTGGTTCGGAACCGTAACGGTTCCTACTCAGGATCGGGCTCAAACGAGCCCTAGCGATGCCAAACACACACCACTATCAAATAACTCTTTCTCGACACAAGTCGGAGGTGGAGAAACCTCTTACAATAAGATTACAACAATAATCTAAATACAACAAGCAAATATAATAGGAAATACAACAAGAGAAGTAAAGAACACTTTACAAAAACTCTTTAGATCGCTTGCTTGTTGATCGCTTGAATCGTGGTTGAAGACCCTGATTTGCGGCACAAATCGCCTCAAAACGCGTCCAAGAAATCATTCTTTGAAACCCTCATTCCGAGCCTTTATAACTGCGTCGGGATGGATTTACGCTTATCGATCGCCATAAGTCACCGGTCGGTGATGCCTTATTGTCGTGAGACAACGGATCGATCCACGCTGGAAAACCTCCAGCGGATCTCTTGGCGATCGGCCGCCAGCCCGTAATCGTATCGTCGGCTACGGGCGTTCTGTGCTCGACACTCGGCGGTCATTGCCATCCCTTAGCGATCGGCGCGAGCCATCGATCATTGCTCCCATGAGCGGTCGGCGAGCAATCCGGCTCTAACACGGCGGTCGAACTCAAGTCGACTCACGACAGTCGAACCGGCCATAATGCCAGTCGATTGCCAACCTCAAGAATGAGGTTTTAACCCAAGTATGGTGCCCCCATACTTGCTAGACCACCCTTAGCCTAGACCTAAGCCTTCTAGCCACCTCCATCAGCCTCACGCCTCTCGGATCCCTCCAAGTCATCCATGACTTGTTCATCTATCGCGCTAGCTTCCAGGTGCTTCCATCGGCTATGTCATGCTAACGGTGTTTACACCGCCAAGGCACATTGGACTTACGCCGCCAAGACTCCGCTTGGACTTTACGCCGCCAACCATTGGACTTATGCTGCCAAGACTCCCGCTTGGACTTTACGCTGCCAATATCAAACCCTTGGACTTCTCAAATGCCAAGACTCAAGCTTGGACTTTCCCTTGCCAACCCATGTTGGACTTTTCATGCCAAGACCATGCTTGGACTTTCCTTGCCAACCCATGTTGGACTTTACATTGCCAAGACCCATGCTTGGACTTTTACATTGCCAAGACCCATGCTTGGACTTTTCCTTGCCAACCCATGTTGGACTTTTCCTTTGCCAACCCATGTTGGACTTTCCATTTGCCAAGACCCATGCTTGGACTTTCCCATAATCACATGGTCAACCCTAGTCAACCATCAAAGTCAATTATAACCTGGGTCGATTGTATAAACAATCTCCCCAACATATTAACCGACATCAATGTCCAACATCAATGTCAATCCATTTTGTCAAATCCCTTTGTCAAACATCAAAACATCACTCGAGTCAAACTCGAGTCTGGTCAATCGTGACCTGGGCCGATTGCACCAACAAGTAGGTAATAGGAAAAACATGTATATATCAAATATCACATGTAATTCAACAGAAAAATCTATAGGTACATCAGGTAACACTAGCAGGATAACATATCCATGTATATACCTTCTAACCAAATGACCAATGTAAAATGGAGATATACCTGAAAGTCTGCTACGCTACACCTATCCAACTTGAGCACATATCCACAATATATGTATATAACAGGAAGTCTGCTCTAAACCATACAACATCATAAATACGGGTCAATGAATGCAATAGTCTAACCAACAAATATACAGGTATCCGACACAACTATATAAGTGATGCAGGTAGCATGTATGAAGATGATGTACAACCAAATGCAACAAGCATAGTACAATCAAATGCAACATCACAATAAGCATATATATATATAGACTGCATCTATATATATATATACTAATCACAATCATCTATATATATATATATATATATATATATATTTATATATATATATATATATATATATATATATATATATATATCTATATATATATATACATGCATATATGTATATATATGCCAATATGCAAAAATATCATAAGTCGCGGCAATGCAGCATGCATGGTCATGCCGGCTCACCCTAAAGCTACCACGACCCCAATGTGACCTCGGTGGCTCGACATGACAACTGTCCCAACTCAACACCAACCACTACTCTCGAGTGCCCGAGTGGGCAGTATGATCGAGTAGCATATAAGCGTAAAGAGCAAGCTACTCGACGGGGGTCCCTACTGTTGGCCACTCCGACAGTCACAACCCATGAGTGGTCGAGTGCCACACACACAGGACTACAACACGCAAATCCAACTACCACCGTCTATAGTTGTAGAGTGCGGCACCACAATGGTCTGCCCTCACACCGATTACTCCTCCTATGAGTAACCGTGGAGGCAGGATGACTGACGACCCTCTCAACCATAAGGGAGACCACGTCGCCAGCATGCATGCAAATGACATAAATGCTCTGTCACACAAATAGACATCCACCACAGACTCTCTATTCTACAGAGAGTCAAATCAATCAGATCAACGCACTCTCTATCCTGCAGAGAGTCGTACTCAACTGATTATAACAAGCTAGGACCACCAGTCCATAGTGACACACTAAGTACAATTCACCTAACCATTTACACAATACATGGTCAGTAGTAAACATGCAACCTAAGGGTATTAGAATTAACCCTACGTTCAAGACATTACCTACCCACGGATGACCTTTTTGCCCAATTTACAATCAGGTCGTCATCCGGACTTTACTATTTGCACTTAAATAAATAAATTCTAAGTTACTTACGTCACATCTATAACTCCTAATCATGATGAAGTGAGACATGATAATAACAATAGAGTTTAACAGCCAAAGATAAGGTATCAAGCGTAAGAGTAAATAAGAGCGGAGTTAAGGTAACATAATCATATAAGATGATCATATATCTAAATCTGCATGCATTAAAACTACCTGACCAGGGTAGGAAATTACCCACCTGCTGT
Source organism: Wurfbainia villosa (assembly GCA_025175895.1). Classification (NCBI taxonomy): domain Eukaryota; kingdom Viridiplantae; phylum Streptophyta; class Magnoliopsida; order Zingiberales; family Zingiberaceae; genus Wurfbainia; species Wurfbainia villosa. Next base: position 130,929,909 of record CM045986.1, on the reverse strand, counting down.
AATGCTCGAACTAATGAAATCCTCACGGTCGCGGTCCTGCCTTGTAGCCACGTCCTGCACACAATATAACCACCATTAAGTTCTCACGCACGATGTCCATTAAATCAACTCTTACATCGATCCTGTATCCAATTAATTTATCACATAATAATTAAAGTCTTATTCACACAACTCATATTCATCCCAATAGCATTAGCGCACACCCAGACCGATCGCAACCCCACAACAGAACACCAATAGGACATTCACAAATAGACCTCCAATCACATCATAAGTCACCTTATTTCCTAAATTCAATTACCCAACACGTAGCATAAAGATAATTGAACTCACCCTTCAATCCCCTGGTCACAACCGCTTAGATCCACACCAAAAAGGGAAAAACCATCAGTGATATCCACTGAGAACTGATAAGCTAAATCACGATGGTGAAACGAGATGATTCACACTTAGTTACACAAAACATCACCCTCTAGTTTTGCTATTTTTCGAAATCCCAACTGGGTGTGCTGAATATAAGATGGTGTCAGAGCAGAATCGAACTCCACACCTGTATGAGTCATAGCTCTTGTTCTCTAAGAACAATAGAATATCTGGATTTAGCCCTGGAAACCCTAGGAAACCAATTCTCTCACTTGACAAGTGCAGACCTACTTACAACCTAATAATATTAAACACTATCTACATTCAATTGATGATCATATAAACTCCTAAAGTGACTTACCTCTCAGCTTAGGTAGATCGTTGGTAAATCACGAAAGAGAGTTCTATAAACACTTAAAACAACATCCAATTAAAACAACCCAAATATTGAATGAGATCAAGAACAACCCCGTTTATCTAAGAGGATCGCAGAACACACAAAATTACCACTTTAGAATACTAAGGTTAGATAGTATACTCAAAATTGCATCTAACACCGGCACATACCTTCTAAATCAATCACAGCCACTGACCCCAGTCAAATAGAACGTCGCTGCAACAATGGGAAAGAAAATGCATAAGGATCTAAACTAGGATTTATCCCACCGCTTGATCTGATGAGAAATCTAGCGATCAGAACCCACGACAGAAAGGGAAAAGAAGTCGTGAGATATACCAATGATTTCCACTCCACCGGTGCCTCTCCTCCCCCCAATTACTCTGCTAGCCGAAAACCTATCGCTGCCCTTCACCACAAGAGCACCAACTGTGGCAGAAGCTTCCTGCCGTGATGACGACGCCATCGATCCAATCACGCGAGGAGGTCGAGGAGTTGGGATGAGAAAGATCGGCGGGATCTGAGTGACGAAGCAGAGAGATCGCACGAATGGGGAAAAGGAATCTGAGTGACGGAGAAGGGAGGTCGTGCAAATGGGGAAAGATCTGTTGCTCGGAACCACTTGAGCGACAGAGCAGGGAGGTCGTGTGAATGGGGAAAAATCTACTGCTCGGAACCACTTCGAGGGAAAAATAATGGCAGAGAATAAAGGTGGATGGCGAGAAAATGGGTCGGCTTTAAGGGAAGGCGGCTTAACGTAACGGACAGGAGGAACAACTTGTAGCACGAGAAGAAGAGGAAGAGGAAGGGGCGATTGCGAAGAAATCACGATCGGATCGGGATTTATGGAAAGAAGTGGATTCGGGTTCGGTTTTAACGGGTTGAGCTTAAAACCCCTTTAAGACCGATAAATCTTTCTCCGCAATTTGCCTTAGGAATTTCCATTTAAGTCTAGGAAAATTTCTAAAAATTCTTGGAAATTCCATATGATATTCTCCTAATTACCCAACATTATTTTTATTTTTATTTTTTTTTTCTCTGTGATATTTTACATTGACTTCTAGTTCATGGAGAGGCATACGACCTTCTTGGATATCAGATGGACCACTTCCTAGACAAAGTAAATGAAGGAATCAAGTACTTGACTCAGTTTAGACTAAGCCTTGGTCTAACTAGTTAAAGACTTAGTGAGTTAGCTTCGGTCAGTTCCACTCGACTTAGTGCACTAGGTCGTGGTGAGGCATATGGTCTTCTTGGATATCGGATGAACCACTTCCTATACATGCACTTCGAAGAGTTTCCCTAACTTACTATCAGTTCACTTCGTCTTAGTACTAGGTTGTTCAAGTTTAAACTGTTGGATCGAGAAGCGTCGCTAGAGGGGGGGGTGAATAGCGAGCGTAAATTTTTTCTTTTTCGTTCGTTCGATACACGAAGTAAGAGCAGCGGAAAATAAAGAGACACATTTATTTTTACTTGGTTCACAACCCATCGGTTGCTACTCCAAGGCCCTAATGGTCCTAGACCGCGTACGGAGGGCAAAACACTATAACGTCTCCTCCTCATTGGAGGTAGGAGACAACGATCACAAAACCGAAAGTATGAGGATGAGGCAACAAGCCTACCTCACCTCGTTACAATTAAAACAAAGAATACAATAAAAATAATTACTTGCTACTACTGTCGATGAAGGAGATTTGAACTTGTCGTCGTGTCGGCGTTATGACGGCGTTGGAGAGTTGGCGTTGTAGGAGCACTTGAGAATAAACTTGATGATGTTTGGAGTTGGAATCCTCCCCTCCTTTTATAGATTTTGGCCTCTGAATTTGTCTCCTCATATTTCGGAACAGATCACGAAGTTGTATAAATTTAATCGCGAAGTGGCCGCGTCAAACCTTATCCGTTTTGACCTAGCGCAAGGGTTGATTCGTCGCCATCAGTCGACTGATGCCTCCCATTAGTCGATTGATGAGCATCAGTCGACTGCCCAATGTCCAACAGTCGACTGCCAGCTTGGCCACTTCCTTGCAGTGAGAGGTTAGCTCGGAAAATGATAAATACAACAGTTTCTAACCATCCGATCTCGACCTAGACCTTCCACAAGAAGTCTTAGTCGGCTCGCTGTCTACGGTCATCCCCGTACAGAGGACACGACCTTACTATCTCTCACTCACATGAGCTTACCTCGATACTTACTGTGTCGCTTTCGCTTTCGACTTTCCACTTGATTCCTTCGGCTCCCTCCGAAGTCACTCGAGTGTCGCCCGACCACCGTGGCTTCCTCAGGGTGTCACTAGCCTTCAACTCTAGCTTTAGTACTTTTCTGCACACTCGATTTAGCTCATGAGATAACGATGTAAACTTAACTTTGTGTGTTTGCCATAATCAAAACACAGGTTCGATTATCTGGTGCCCTTGCACCAACATAAACTACTTTGTTTCCTATTTAGTCCATTCTAAATTAAGCAAGTAAAGTAAACTAAGAAATGCAAGAATCTTATCTAACTAAGGAAAAAAGCAAAGAGTTAGCTCCCCCTGCGTAGTAGCTCTGATGGGTCTTGTTCACTAAGTGAACTTGTCCTTTGGGAATCCAAAATTGGTTCGGTCCAACTTGGTTGACTAAGCTAGTCTTAGGAACCCATGCTTGGATTCAACCCTTAGCATTTCTATTAAACAAGGACATGTATGATCTATTTGTGTCCTTAGCCTTGTATTCGAGTCTGGAATTGTTGTACACAACTTGTTGAGACTCAAACATCATGTTGAGATACTTAGAGCCCGAAGTGAACCTTTCCAACGATCTGGTGAGATCTTCTACTTGCCTTTTTAGGATCGAGTTCTCTTCCTCAATCTTTTCAACTTGAGTTGATTCTCTATCCTTAATTTAGCAAGTCGAAGTCTTCGAGTTGACTTGCTCTTTAAGTACTTGGATTTCCTTAAGAAGCAAGTCGACTCAATTCTCAGACTTGGCTAGTTTCCTACCTAAGCATGCAATAATGTTATACAATTTATCTTCTAGGGGAGATGTTATCTTGTTCGAACCTTATGAAATGGATGCGGATACGTGGCTTGTATCGGACTCAAACTTAGACTCATTTCTTGATTCTGCTTCGGACTCGTCATTTGCCATGAGCCCTATGAAGCATGTCTTTGATATTTATGCGTCCGACTCTTCCGATGATGACTTGTCCAAGGTTGTCTTAGATGCTTCTTTCCTTTTCCTTTTTCTTGGTTTGGATTTCTTTCCTTTTTTATTCGTTCCTGCCATCAAAACTATACCATCCACGGGTTGACTCAAGTTAGCATGTTCATGCAACAAAATTAATTTATCCCATAATTCTTTTTAAATTTTGAACAATCCGACTCGATCTAGTTCCTCTTTTGTGAGCCCGCATTGCAACGTGTTTAACGCCTTATAATAGACTTGGGCCTTTTTCTTTATATTGGCGGTCCATTTTTCCAGATCTAAAACTCTCCCGAGTTATTGACTGGAGCAATGAAACCTTTCCTACCATATATCAAGATCAATTTTAAGAAAGCACTCCATCCGCCTCTTCCAATAACTAAAGTTCTCTTCGTTAAAAAGAGGGGGGCAGATGGTGCTAAAACCTTCTAAATGTGACATAATTTTTTATTAATTAAAAAAAATTACAGATTTTTTATTTTTCAAAAATATTCCTAGAATTAAAAAATGAAGCAAGATTATACCAGTGAAAACAAATAATGAACTTATACTAAAGTAAGACAAATATTAAAAATCTATTCTAATGAAAAAAATAAATATTAATGCAAAAATTATTAAAAGACAAAAATGCTAAAAATTAAAGAAAATTCTAATGCTCTCGTTGGTAGTTGCACCAAATTCGGAGCACCCGATATCAATTGTATGATCAAAATGCTCCTAGAGAGGAGAGTGGATCTCGGAGGTTACAAATTTTCTTTAGATTTTAAAAACTTATTTTGAAACACGAGTATGCAGCGGAATAAATAAGATAGAGAGACAAGAATTTTTTACTTGGTTGACAACCCTAGCCGGGTTGCTACTCTAAGGCCTGTAGCTCTTTCAAGAGCTACCTCAATGGGCAATTACTATAAGACCCTCCGACTCGAGAACTCTCGACTTCGGAGGGGTTCGCTTTTTACAAAAATGAGAGATAGGTAACACTCTACCTTCTCTTTTGAAATTAAGTACACAAAGTGAAAATGAATACAAGCAAGAAAGAACTAAAGTATACCGACACTTTTAGGACTATCGAAGTAGGCTCGGAGTGTCAGAATTTCGTCTTTGTGACGGTATGGAGCTCTTGTGGACGATGAAGAATAGTATATAGCAGCACTTGGACGTAGTAGATGAGTTGTATTTGGAGATGGTCATGCATTTTTTTTATAAAGCTTTTCTAGTCGAATGGAATGCCCTCCAGTCAACTCCACATTAGCCCGTCGATATGGTACTTCGGGTCTTCCAGTCGACTGAATACGCCCCAGTCGACTCTAGGTCACCCAGCTCCGTATCGAAAAGTTTGCCTCTCCAGTTGACTGAAAATCTTTCCATCTGTGCTGCCAGATCTTTGATCGATCATGAGCTAATCCTGCCAACTAGGTATCCAATCAACTGACTCGTACCCAGTCGACTGGACTTCAATCGACTGGAATCCATTTAGTCGACTGATCCCTGCAAAATGAGATTAGCATAAGCAAACAATATGAAACATGATAGCATTAGTAAAACTGCTCGATCTCGACTTCTAAGTCCCATGGGGACTAACTGTCGGATCGATGCCTAGCTTTGTCCCCCTACAAAGGATTCGGCCTCACCTCTCCACTCGAGGCTTACCTGCCGACTGTCCTGTCGGACTTACCATTCTTGACATCTGATCTGACCCACCAAGGCTTCCACCAGCTGTCCGGTCTTCCTGACCCAGTTGGACTTTTTGTTGATTGTCTAGTCTCTTAACTCAACCGGTTTTCATGCCAAATGTTTGGTCCACTCGACCCATCTCGACTTCATACCTGGTGTCCGGTCCTCTTGATCTGTCAAGATATCTGCCTAGTATCCAGTCAACATGACCTACGAGGACTTCCTGTTAAGCCTGCACACTTAACACTCATATCAAAACACAAGTAAATCCTAACTTTAACTATGGTTCATACATCAAAACTAAGGAGTGGTGCTCTCTGCACCAACAACAACGTCAAAAACTTAAGACTGATTTTAAGGTAATACAACTTTTAACTAATTTAATTCCTGATGATATTTTGTTAAAATTAGGAGAAGTTAAAAATGCCAAGGAAATATGGAGCAAGTTGGTTGAGCTCCACAAAAAACCCTCACCGACACAAGATAAGGAGGAAGCCGAGGAAAGCTCATCATCGGCTCAAGAATGTGAAGATTCGGAGGTCGAGAGGTGCTCGACATATGAGGAAGACGAGGTTAAAGAAGCCTTCACCTCTAGGATTGAGGGGGAGAAGAGACCATCCTTAATGGCCACAACTAGCAGTCGACTATCAGAGCCTCAGTTGAGCAGTCGAGCCTCAGTCGACTATACGACCAATCGACTGGATCATAACCCCAGTTGTCACGCCCCGAGAGTATGTCGTGCCGAAAATCAAACGGACGACATCTCCCCTGTACGTGGCAACATTTCGGGTTAATACAAGGCCCGTAGGCCCACAACAACAATATAATGAATAGATAAATATATATATCAACATATAGCGGAAATGGAAACACATACCCACAACAAAATATATCAAAACATACAGGTGTACACCACCGGACAAGACCACAGTACTAAAATTGTAAATAAAACAACGACATCACGACAAGTCCATAACAAAACAAGGGTCCATGACATAGGACCAAAATCCATAACACATAAACAAGTCCAAGCCATAAGAGAGAAAAACAAAATGAACTCCTCGGGAGACATCGAAAAATGGAGATGGGATGGATCGGTCGGCGCAGCTCCAAGTCGTCACAAAGGCGTCTACCTGTTACCTGGGCGACAGAAAAACCCAGGGTCGGAGGTGGTGAGTAAAACTCAGCAGGTAATCAGAGAAAACATGTAAATATATATATATCAATATTACATGTCATTCAACAGTCTAAATCTACTCGAACAACGGGTATACATCAGCATAAAAGGTATATATGCATGCATACACTAAATAAACTGAACAACAACGATGCTGACATACCTGACCATCAACTACTCTATCCTGATCCAACCTGGGCAGATAACCACATCATAGGGTATAAAGGAATAGTACTAAATCACACAATATCCTGAATATGATCCAAGGGTATCACCGTGAATAACCAACAGGTATACAAGTACCAGTCTACTACCATACAGGAAATGCAGTATCATGTATGAATATGTACAAACAAATGCAACAAGCAAAGTACATACAAGCACCGTATGATACGGCAATGCAGCATGCATGGTCATGCCTGCTCAACCCTACTCGCTACCACGACCCCAGTGTGGCCTAGGTGGCACGACATGACAACTGTCCCAACTCACACCAACCACTACTATAGAGTGGACGAGTGGGAAGTATGATCAAGTAGCATGTGAGCGTAAAGAGCTCGTTATGCAACGGGGGTCCCTGCTGCTGGCTACTCCGACTGACACTACCAATGAGCGGTCGAGTGCCACACACCCAAAACAACTGGACGCAACTCCAACAACCATCGTCAATAATGGTAGAGTATGGCACAACAAATGCTATGCCCTCACACCAGTTACTCCTCTAGAAGTAACCTGGGAGGCAGGATGACTGACAACTCTCTCTCAACCCCAAGGGGAGACGATGTCGTCAGTATGCATGCAATGACATGAGGGTACTGTCTCACATACAGACATCTACCATAGACTCTCTCTGCTCAGCAGTCACACCCAATTGATCAGTACACTCTCTATCCTATAGAGAGTCATACTCATCTGATCATGACAAGCTAGGACCATCGGTCCGTAGCGACACACTGTCCACGACTCACCTGACCATTTACACAACCCGTGGTTGGTAAATAAAGGTGCAACATACAGATATGGAATGAGTCCTACATTTAGGGCCAAATTTATCCACAGAGGACCTTTTTGCCAAATTTACAATTTAGGTCATCCTCCGTACTCTAACATCTACACCCTACTAAACAGTTAAACCTACTTACATCACATCTGCAACTTCTAGATCATGCTAGAGAATATGTGTAATCAATAATCGAGCACACATATATAACAACGGTAAGTTCAAGCATACGATAAACAGAGCATGGTCAAGGTAATATGAACACCTAACATGTTCATATCTATGTCTAAATCTGGAAATCATTACATCTACCTGACCGGTAGAAAATTACCTACCTGATAAGAAGCTCGTGACAATATAAATCCTCACGGCCGCGGTCTTGCCTCGTATCCACGTCCTGCACAAACCATGATATGCATTAAGTTCAAGCACATGACAATAGATGTATATAATTTACTATTCTATCGTTTCCATACTCGCGTCCCTTTATCGAATACGAATTAGAAGCTCAAAGAGTTAAGCTTGACTATTTAATTTAACTCACAGTTTCAATTAGCAAAAGTGCTAGCCCACTCATCCAACTCCATACCCATTCAACCAAATCAATCCCATGTAGATTTAATCTTTTTATACCTAATTTGATGCAACAGGATCATCAACAAATTAAGTATAAATCTAACCCATATTCACACCGCTACACATCTCTATTTGTAGCCTAAACACAGCTACTAATTCACAACCGGTCAAACACCCAACAAAACCTCACCATCGACCAACCCTTATTATTAATTCAAACCCAGTTCCACCAATTAGATACCCAACTATTTAACCATTGTTAACTAGCTAAATCAAGGCAACTAATGAATTGATCTACACTAACAGAACCCATTCACGACATATCCAACCACATTTCCAACGCCAGCCCCCTGCTCACATCCACACAGCCACCTCTCCGGTAAGCACCATCGGCAACCAAACAACACACGGGACAGTAGGAAAAAAAAGAAGAGATGGATCGTGCTTACCAGCGAATTGAAGCAACACCGGCAGCAAATCCCCTTGAATTGGCAGCCCCGTTCAACTGATCGAACTCACTGCCCAAACCAAATTAGGTCACGACAAGTCACAGAACATCCCAAAAATCCAGCCCAAATACAAGCTTTACCTTGCTGTTGTAATCTCCTCCGGCAGCCCAATCCCAAAACCGACAGTAACTCTCGGAATCCGGCAGCAGCTCCCCACTGATCGGCAGCCCACAGCCCTATTTGGACCAGAACCTAAATCCGGCGGCTCTACTCACCGGCGACCACCAGTGCTCCAATTTCTGCCCCATTCGCTAGGTCAAGGTCAGGGAAAGGAAAAAAATGAGATCGGACAGCGCCTTACCTAACACTCACAGTGATCGTCGACGCACGTTTCCAATCGCGTGCACCCTTACTGCTCCGGCTCGTCCGTGGCACTGGTGAGGGAAACGTCGCTCGCTGCCGTCCACTCGCGTAGAGGAGCCGACGAACTTCGGCCGGCAGGGGTCGCAGAAGTCACGCGGAGGAGGCTGTGCGCGGTGGAGAAGAAAAGGAGGGATTTTCCGACTGGGAACAGCACTCCGCGACGTCGGCGAGATGTCGGTGGAGTCGACGATCGAAGAGGGTCACCGTCGAGGTTAATGAGGTGCGGCTGGGCATTTTGCGCGGAGAAGTCGCGTGCGTTAAAGGGAGAGGAAGCGGTTCAGGTTTTTTGAGGGTTAGTGGGTTGGGTTTAATCCTACTATCCATTAACCCAAAATTCAATTAAGCCTAGGTTAATTTAACCCTAAGCTCCATTTAAATCTAGGTTAGGTCTAAGTGTATCCCTAACCAGGCATCGCCAAACATTTTTTTTTTGGTATTTTACATTCTCCCCCACTTATTAAAATTTGGTCCCCAAATTTTGTACTTTAATGCAAAAAAATTAATTCAAGCATATTCTAAAATAACCACATACCTCAAACAAACAGATGAGGGTATCGAGCTCGGATAGTATCTTCCAGCTCCCATGTAGCCTCCTCATCCGTATGATGCTGCCATCCTACCTTTATGAGTCGGATGGTTTTGTTCCGCAACTGCCGCTCCTTACAACCAAGAATCCGTATCGGAGTCTCCTCATAAGTCGCATTCGCCTAGAGGAGTATCGAAACCTCTTTTAGAACATGGTCAGATCGCGACACGTATTTCCTCAACATAGATACATGGAATACGTTGTGAACACCCTCAAGTGTCGGAGGTAAAGCCAACCGATAAGCTACACCTCCAATCCGCTCTAATATCTCAAATGGACCAATATAGCGTGGAGCTAATTTTCCTTTTAGCCCAAATCTCTTGACTCCTTTGGTGGGTGACACTCGTAGGAATACATGGTCCCCGACTGAGAATTCCAAATGCCTTTGCCTCCGGTCTGCATAACTCTTCTGCCGATCCTGTGCCTCAGATAACCGTCATCTGATCACTCGTACCGACTCTGCATCCTGCTGGATACTCTGAGGCCCCAATATCTGTCGTTCCCCAACTTCCTCCCATAACACAGGAGATCTGCAGGGTCTGCCGTATAATGCCTTGAATGGAGCCATCTGGATAGAAGAGTGGTAGCTGTTGTTGTAGGCAAACTCCACTAAAGGAATGTGATCCTCCCAACTGCCACCGAAATCCATGACGCAAGATCTCAATAAATCCTCCAGAGTCTGAATGGTACGTTCGGACTGTCCGTCTGTCTGCGGATGAAAGGTTGTACTAAGTCAAAGCTCTATGCCCATGGCCTGCTGTAGACTCTGCCAGAATCGTGAAGTAAATCGTGGATCTCTATCAGATATAATACTCAATGGTACTCCATGTAATCTGATGATCTCTCGGCAGTACAATTCCGCTAGACGATCCAATGAGTCCGTCTCACGAATCGGAAGGAAGTGAGCGGATTTGGTTAATCGATCCACGATCACCCAAATCGCAGTATGTCCTTTACATGTTTTGGGTAATCCCATAACGAAGTCCATCGTGATATGCTCCCACTTCCATTCCGGGATCGGGATTTCCTGAAGTAACCCAGCAGGTTTCTGATGCTCGGCCTTCACTTGCTGGCATACTAGGCATCGTGCGACAAAGTCCGCAATATCTCGTTTCATACCGTTCCACCAGTATAAGCGCTTCAAATCTTGGTACATCCGTGCACCACCAGGATGTATAGCAAATCTCGACTGATGTGCTTCCTGTAGCAGTTCTTCCTTAACTGGGTGTGTGTCCGGAACACATAGTCGTCCTCGGAAATGAAGTACACGATTCTCGTCACTCGAGAAATCCATCTGACGTTCTGAGTCTATCGTGCTGCTCAAGAACTGCAGATGCTGATCACTGACTTGTGCTTCCTTGATCCTCTCGGCAATAGCGGAATGGGCAACCATAGATACCAATATCCCTCGGGATGTTTGACCGTGTTCAGACAGTCCCAACTCTGAGAACTGTCGAACTAGGTCGAGAATCGGATGATGGTCGGCGAACTCCACGAGACTTCCTGCTCAGAGCATCTGCTACCACATTAGCCTTCCCCGGATGATACTGGATGGTGCAGTCGTAATCTTTCAGATATTCCATCCACCGTCTCTGTCTCAGATTCAGCTCTTTCTGTGTGAACAGATACTTCAGACTTTTATGGTCTGTGTAGATCTCAAAGGTAATCCCATACAAGTAGTGCCTCCATATCTTCAATGCGAAAATAATGGCGGCTAACTCCAGATCGTGCACTGGGTAATTTCTCTCGTGATCTTTTAGTTGACGGGAGGCATAAGATACCACATGGTTGGACTGCATCAGAACTGCTCCCAATCCTTGGATAGAAGCATCCGTATAGAGAACCATCCCATCAACACCAGAAGGAATCACTAAGATAGGTGCAGAAACTAGCCATCGCTTAAGCTCCTGGAAGCTAGTTTCACAGGCCTCTGACCAGGTGAACTTGACCCCTTTCCGAGTCAGACGAGTGAGTGACATGGCGATACTCGAGAATCCCTCCACGAATCTCCGATAATACCCGGCAAGACCAAGGAAACTACGAACCTCCTGAATTGATTTTGGCTGCTCCCAACTGGTAATCGCCTCAATCTTCTGGGGATCTACAGAAATACCTCTGTTGGACACCACATGTCCAAGAAAACCCACTGAGGATAACCAGAACGCACACTTGCAAAATTTGGCATATAACTGCTCCTGTCGCAACGTCTCTAATACTATCCGCAGATGTTGTTCATGCTCTTCCTCGGATCGAGAATAAATCAATATGTCATCGATGAACACGATCACAAACTGATCTATATACCTCAGGAATACCCGGTTCATTAAGTCCATAAATGCAGCTGGGGCATTCATAAGACCGAAAGGCATCACTAGAAACTCATAATGCCCATAACGGGTGCGGAAAGCTATTTTCTGAACATCCTCATCTCTTATCCGAAGCTGATGATATCCTGAGCGCAGATCAATTTTAGAATACACACATGTATCCTTAAGTTGATCGAACAAATCTTCTATCCTCGACAGTGGATATTTGTTCTTAACTGTGACTGCATTCAGTTGCCGATAGTCAATACATAGCCGTAACGATCCATCTTTCTTCTTGACAAAGAGTATCGGTGCTCCCCAGGATGAAACACTAGGGCGGATGAATCTATTATCCAGCAACTCCTGCAGTTGAACTTTAAGTTCATTCAGCTCCTTTGGCGCCATCCGATAAGGAGGTTTCGATATAGGCGCGGTTCCTGGAATCACCTCTATCGCAAATTCCACTTGCCTAGTTGGTGGCAAGCCTGGAAGTTCATCGGGAAATACATCTGGATATTCTCGGACTACTTGCACATCAGAGAGGGACGGTAGTCCTTCGTTCTCAACTTTGACTAGAGATAATAGATAACCTTGACAACCCTGAGCCAATAGCTTCTGAGCCTGTAGAGCCGATATAATAGATAACCCATCATCTCTAGTACCAACAAATTCCCAAGCTGGTTGATCTGGTGGTCGGAATGTCACCACTCTTGCTCTACAATCCACTGTAGCGTGATAAGCGGCCAACCAGTCCATACCGAGAATAATATCGAACTCTATCATTTCCAACACCTGAAGGTCCACTGTAAGGATATGCCCGTCAAAGTCTAATGGGCAACCCTTGATTTCTTGGTGGCTAGTCAGCACCTCTCATGATGGCAAGGACACTGCTAACCCACAAGAACAAACCATAGGGATTCTTCCAACTATACCCAGAAATATTCTAGATACGAATGAATGAGAACTACCGGTATCAATCAAAGTATCAGTATATATAGAATAAACTGAAACCATATTGCATATGACTGATCCCTCAGCCCGTTGTGCCTCATCTCTAGTGATAGCAAAAACTCGTCCAGTCTCTATATTCGTCGGCTGCATCCTGGATGAAGTAGTAGTGTGCCTCCACTCTGGCTGGATCTGGCTCTGTGATACTAGAGGCATAAGGTATCCCTGAGAATTGGCTGGTACAAACTGCTGAGGTGCAGATACTCCCGGGTAGTAGATCACCGGAGATCGGTCTTGGATACCGATCGACATCCTTATCAGGAGCGCCTCCTGCATTAGGTACAAGTGTCTTTGGTGGAGTCTTGCTGCCTCTGTCCATATGTCCGAGTCCTTGATCTTTGTCCTCTGCTGCCACGGGTAGACTTCTTCCCCTTGTTGGAGCTATCAGGAAACTCCAACTGTGCTTTCAGTGTACAATCACGGCTAGTATGACCTGGTTGTTTGCAATAATAGCAAACCGGCTGCTCCAACGGACACTCTGATACTCTGTGACTTTCAGATCCACATTTATAGCATCCATTCCTGCCTTGACCCTTACGACTACTCTGAGATCCTCCAGAAAACTTTGATGCTGGACGCTTCCCCTTTTGTGATCTAGCTGGCCCTTCTGCAACACTTCGCATAGTTCCTTTTTGCTCCCCTTTCTTCTGAGTCCCCTGAGCTGAACCCTGGTTCTGCTGCTTGCCCTTAGTCATCTGCTTCTCGATATCCTTCTCCCTGGAAATTTGCTGGGAAGTCATCTCGATGAAGAGGCTCTCCTCGTATGAGGTAATAATAAATCCTGACATCCGGCTCCGTATATAGATAGCGAGACCCTCGGTGAACTGGTACATACGATCTGCATCCTGAGCTACTAGGTGAGAGCAGAACTCTGATAGTCTGGTAAACTCTGCGTTGTACTCCATGACAGACCGATCACCTTGCTTCAGGCTTAGAAATTCCTGATGACGTGCTGTAGAAAACGCCGAAGGAAATCGCATCTCGTAAAGCGTCCGAAAGTAGCCCAAGTAATCCCACGCTCCCCGGATAGAGTCTTCTGTAATTTCCACCAAGTGACAGCCTGATCTCTGAGATGATATGCAGCAAGGCCCACCTTCTCCACATCTGTGCAGTTCATATACTCGAAGGTGTCTTCCATATGTTCCAGCCAAGATCGGGCAATCCATGGGTCGGACTCCCCTCGGAACAAGGTGAACTTCTCCTTGGCTGATCGTGCTAACACGAGTATCCGTGACTTATCATTGAGCTTACTGGACTCTGTGGGCTCTGGCGTAGTCAGTGGTACATCCGGATTCTGAGGCTCCGAATCACCAATAGGGTTTTGCTGAGGTGGTGCTTGAGTAGCAGGCTCAGTCGCAACGGTATCTCGTCCCCTCCCTCTGGCTGCTCGCCTGGATGGACGGCCTCGACCACGAGTCTGAACAGGTGGCATAACTCTGACAGTATTCACCTGTTGAACAAGTCTAGATAAGTATCTAACTAAGTATAAATTATCAAGAACACTTACTTTGTGCTGCCCGGAGCTTATGCCGCTGTCAATCCCATCTCACAAAAACCAAAACCGAAAAAATATACCGACTCTCGAGAATCCAAGACTCAAAAAACAAAATCATAATATGGCATCGCAAAACCTTCGGCTCCGATACCAATAAAGTTGTCACGCCCCGAGAGTATGTCGTGCCGAAAATCAAACTGACGACATCTCCCCTGTACGTGGCAACATTTCGGGTTAATACAAGGCCCGTAGGCCCACAACAACAATATAATGAATAGATAAATATATATATCAACATACAGCGGAAATGGAAACACATACCCACAACAAAATATATCAAAACATACAGGTGTACACCACCTGACAAGACCACAGTACTAAAATTGTAAATAAAACAACGACATCACGACAAGTCCATAACAAAACAAGGGTCCATGACATAGGACCAAAATCCATAACACATAAACAAGTCCAAGCCATAAGAGAGAAAAACAAAATGAACTCCTCGGGAGACATCGAAAAATGGAGATGGGATGGATCGGTCGGCGCAGCTCCAAGTCGTCACAAAGGCGTCTACTGCTACTGGCGGAAAAACCTGTGGCCGAGGTGGTGAGTAAAACTCAGCAGGTAATCAGAGAAAACATGTAAATATATATATATCAATATTACATGTCATTCAACAGTCTAAATCTACTCGAACAACGGGTATACATCAACATAAAAGGTATATATGCATGCATACACTAAATAAACTGAACAACAACGATGTCGATACATACCGACCGCCTACTCTATCCTGATCCAACCTGGGCATATAACCACATCATAGGGTATAAAGGAATAGTACTAAATCACACAATATCCTGAATATGATCCAAGGGTATCATCGTGAATAACCAACAGGTATACAAGTACCAGTCTACTACCATACAGGAAATGCAGTATCATGTATGAATATGTACAAACAAATGCAACAAGCATAGTACATACAAATGCATCATCAAAGTGAGTATACATATAGACTATATCTGTATGTATACTAATCACCATCATCCATATATATATATATACAAGCAGGTATGTATATATATATATAACCATATGCAAAGCACCGTATGATATGGCAATGCAGCATGCATGGTCATGCCTGCTCACCCCTACTCGCTACCACGACCCCAGTGCGGCCTAGGTGGCACGACATGACAACTGTCCCAACTCACACCAACCACTACTATAGAGTGGCTGAGTGGGCAGTATGATCAAGTAGCATGTGTGCGTAAAGAGCTCGCTACGCAACGGGGGTCCCTTCTGCTGGCTACTCCGACTGACACTACCAATGAGCGGTCGAGTGCCACGCACCCAGGATAACTGCACGCAACTCCAACAACCATCGTCAATAATGGTAGAGTGCGGCACAACAAATGCTATGCCTCACACCAGTTACTCCTCTGGAAGTAACCTGGGAGGCAGGATGACTGACGTCTCTCTCTCAACCCTAAGGGGAGACGATGTCATCAGTATGCATGCAATGACATGAGGGTACTGTCTCACATACAGATATCTACCATAGACTCTCTGTTCAACAGAGAGTCACACCCAATTGATCAGTACACTCTCTATCCTATAGAGAGTCATACTCATCTGATCATGACAAGATAGGACCATCGGTCCGTAGCGACACACTGTCCATGACTCACCTGACCATTTACACAACCCGTGGTTGGTAAATAAAGGTGCAACATACAGGTATGGAATGAGTCCTGCATTTAGGGCCATACTTATCCACAGAGGACCTTTTTGCCAAATTTACAATTTAGGTCATCCTCCGTACTCTAACATCTACACCCTACTAAACAGTTAAACCTACTTACATCACATCTGCAACTTCTAGATCATGCTAGGGAATATGTGTTATCAATAATCGAGCACACATATATAACAACGGTAAGTTCAAGCATACGATAAACAGAGCATGGTCAAGGTAATATGAATACCTAACATGTTCATATCTATGTCTAAATCTGGAAATCATTACATCTACCCGACCGGTAGAAAATTACCTACTTGATAAGAAGCTCGTGACAATATAAATTCTCACGTATCCACGTCCTGCACAAACCATGATATGCATTAAGTTCAAGCACATGACAATAGATGTATATAATTTACTATTCTATCGTTTCCATACTCGCGTCCCTTTATCGAATACGAATTAGAAGCTCAAAGAGTTAAGCTTGACTATTTAATTTAACTCACTGTTTCAATTAGCAAAAGTGCTAACCCACTCATCCAACTCCATACCCATTCAACCAAATCAATCCCATGTAGATTTAATCTTTTTATACCTAATTTGATGCAACAGGATCATCAACAAATTAAGTATAAATCTAACCCATATTCACACCGCTACACATCTCTATTTGTAGCCTAAACATAGCTACTAATTCACAACCGGTCAAATACCCAACAAAACCTCACCATCGACCAACCCTTATTATTAATTCAAACCCAGTTCCACCAATTAGATACCCAACTATTTAACCATTGTTAACTAGCTAAATCAAGGCAACTAATGAATTGATCTACACTAATAGAACCCATTCACGACATATCCAACCACATTTCCAACGCCAAATTTCGCTCACATCCACACAGCCACCTCTCCGGTAAACACCATCGGCAACCAAACAACACACAGGACAGTAGGGAAAAAAAAAGAAGAGATGGATCGTGGCTTACCAAATAATCAAGCAACAGGCAAGAAATCCCCTTGAATTGGCAACCCTGTTCAACTGATCGAACTCATTGCCCAAACCAAATTAGGTCACGGCAAGTCACAGAACATCCCAAAAATCCGACCCAAATACAAGCTTTACCTTGCTGTTGTAATCTCCTCTGGCAGCCCAATCCCAAAACCGACAAGAATTCCTAATCCGACAAAGAACTCCCCACCGACGGCAAATTTACAAACCCTATTTGGACCGTAACCCAACCGCGCTACTCACCGGCGACCACCAACACTCCAATTTCTGCCCCATTCGCTAGGTCAAGGTCAGGGAAAGGAAAAAAATGAGATCGGACAGCGCCTTACCTAGCACTCACTGCGATCGTTGGCGCATGTTTCCAATCGCGCGCACCCTTACTGCTCCGGCTTGTCAGTGGCACTGGTGAGGGAAACGTCGCTCGCCGTCGTCCACTCGCACAGAGGAGCCGACGAACTCCGGCCGACAAGGGTCGCAGAAGTCGCGCGGAGGAGGCTGTGCACGGTGGAGAAGAAAAGGAGGATTTTCCGACTGGGAACAGCACTCCGCGACGTCGGCGAGAAGTCGGTGGAGTCGACGATCGAAGAGGGCTGCCGTCGGGGTTAATGAGGTGCGGCTGGGCATTTTGCACGGAGAAGTCGCGTGCGTTAAAGGGAGAGGAAGCGGTTCGGGTTTTTTGAGGGTTAGTGGGTTGGGTTTAATCCTACAATCCATTAACCCAAAATTCAATTAAGCCTAGGTTAATTTAACTCTAAGCTCCATTTAAATCTAGGTTATGTCTAAGTGTATCCCTAACCAGGCATCGCCAAACATTTTTTTTTTTTTTGGTATTTTACACCAGTGATGTGTGCAGACCACATCCCTCAACCGTGAGGCTAAAGACCGGGTCAACGCTCAACACCCACAAGTGCATGGTTATCATCAAGTAATAATAAATATCGATCCCACATGGACTGAGATTTGATTATTGGGGTGTCTGGTGAATGTTGATCATTCGGAGTAATTCTTCATGAGTTAAAGTAGTCAATTATGGGCAGGCTCAAGTACGGTGTCATTTGAAGAAAAGAAAAGGGGTGTGTTCAAGGTCAATCAAGAGATTCTAGGATTTCGATTTTACTTGTGCTATGTCGGACGTGTCATAATTCTATGCTCCTTAGTTCTCTAATTACATTCTTGTGGGAGAATTATCTTGTGTAATCCCGGTGAACTTTTGCTTCTACACGAGACTTACCTAATTTTCTAGAGCATCCCTTTTGGATCCACAGAGCTCAGGAGGTTGTTGTCACTGGGTAGCCCCTATCACAGGTCCCACAACCACTGAGTTGATTTCTCCTACATTGCGACCTCTAGATAAACTAGGTTCATGGAGTTCTAAGATGTCCTATGTATTCCCCATGAATAGGTGGACCATGTTTCATGCCTTACTTTTTCACAACCTATTGTCTATGATTTTGGGAGGGAGGGTTACCATACAGTTCCTCCTTGATTCTCCTAGGTTTCGATATAGAGGCTTTTGATCTTTATATCGACTAAGCACGGTAGAAACATAACCAAGTCATAATTATCATTGAACTAGAAAACATAAATTATAAACATAATTAAAAGACATTAATATATATTTGTTCTAACATGTCCAACAAGCACAAGATACTCCCTAATCCTAGAATCGAAGTCTCTACTCCATAAATATTGAGGGACAAACACAAGACATTGTATTTTTAATCATTACAACCAAACATTAATTAAAATAGAAGAAATACACCCTATTTGGTTTGTTGAGTTGTCTTGGCAGCCTTCTAGTGTATTAGAGCATTGTCGTCGGCCTTGAGTGGCCTTCCTCCTCCCTGTTTGCGAGCCTCCAATGCTTTTTAGGGCACCCCTTTTTGTCGTCCCAGTCGTCGTCTCCCTCCCCTCTAATGTTAGGTGTGTCTTTCCTTATATAGAAGCAAATCTAACTTTCCTTATTTGTCCGCAAAATTGGATTTTCATATTCTACGTCGTCGCCACACGATCGTGTGGATTCCATATAGACATCTATGTGAAAGGTTGGAAATCGCAGCCTAAACTTAAGTTTCGAGAAAAGGCACGACCATGTCTTCCTCTGGAGCACCATATGGATGCCATCTTTTTGTCCCGAAGCATGCATGTGTCTCGAGAACACTGCCAGAGCATGCTCTTCTTCCTCTTGCTTCATTTGGCATGTCATTTAGCTCCAAAAACTCCGTCCTACATATAAAAGTAACAAAAGCATATCTTTGAACTAGAAAATAGCAAATACGTGCAAAGTAAAGAAAATATGCATGAAACACGAAATGCAATAAGATGTGCCATAAACTACTCCTAAAATCCTATATGATTTGCACACATCAAAATTCCTCAGACTTAAGTCTTTGCTTGTCCTGAAGCAAACCTCAGTGCCATGGATTTCAAAAGATGTGTTCTAATACCTAGCATGTTTACTAAAACTTATCAAGTGGTACTTTTAATCAAAGCAAATAGATATGTTTTCTAAGTTCACTAGGTTAGCTTTTAATGCATGTACCAAGAAGTTTCCTAAGGGGTTCACGTTCCAATTTAAGTCAATTCGTTATCCTATAGTTTTCCTAAGGTTTCCATCTTTTAGGCACTTACCTGCCCTAAGTGAGGATTGTTCCCTAGAGTCAGCATAAATCTCAAAGGCATGCTCGGTATTGAGAGAAATTGGTAGGTGTTTCCTCAGTAACCTAACTTGGTCTCAAATGGGCACCTAACCATTTCCACCCATGATACTCTCCCTCAATATTTTTATCCTCTTATTTTTGAAACCCTCACATTTTTTTCTCTTTTTTCCCTTTTTATTCTTCTCTCTCTCTCTCTCTCTCTCTCTCTCTCTCTTGGATTGTATGATCCGTGCATCTCCAGTAACTAAAATGCTAACCTAGAGTCACCTATGGATTCCTAAGTACTAGACTATCATAACATCATAACTAGGTATGTACTAGGTTGTCCCTTTTAGAATCTTCAATGAGTGTAAGTGAAAAACAAAAGCTAATAAGTGAGAAATTGAGAACATTCATTATAACATCTCAAAATAAAGTATCAAAAAATAAGAGAAAGCAAACTACCCATGATATGGAAATATATTATCAATTTTTTTTAAAATATCACTGAAGCAACTTATAAGAACAAATAACTAAGTGCTAAAAGAAACCTAAAACAAAACTACATGTATGATAAACTAAAATAAATGAAGAAATAAAAATACCAACTAGACCTAAGAAACATGAAGATATAACTAATGAAACAATAGAAGAAAATGCAATAAAATAAATGACCTCCTCAGACTTAGAGGCAACTGTACCTCTAACGCATTGGATGTCGAGGAAACTTGGCTAGCTTTTTCATTTCTGACTCATGCTGAAACTAGTCACTCAGTCTCTCGTGCCATGTATACAACTCATTCACCTGCTTGCTGGTTGAGTCGCATGCCGCCCTGTGATCCTCCTCATGTGCCCACTACACTTGGTCGTCCCTCATGAAAGCGGTCAACCTTCTCCCTATGCTCCACCTCATACTGAAAATACTACTGGGCATGACCGTAGAACTAATCTGCCCACTGGAAGTGGTCTCTCAGGCTGTGAAACTCGACCTAGGTGAAGCTCTGTTGCTCGTCCAGTCGTCGCCCATACAATAGTTGCTCGACATGGATCTCGTCGAGTTGTGACTGGAAGATGGAGAAATCATATGTCGAAGACCCACCTGCATCATGGTCAAAAGAAGGAAAATAAGAACAAGAAGGTTCGGGTCGTGGAGAAGGGTATCCACTAAACTGAGGTGGATCTATGGGTATGTGGGGTGAAGGTGGAACTTGTACGGATGGACCCATCGGTGGAGAGGTCCCAGTGGTGGCATCCAACCGCCAATTGGTGCGGTTGGTGATTGTGGTTTGGCTAGTTTCGAGGAGCCTAAGGGGTAACAAGTTCTTCCTTACAAAATAAAAAGAATTTCTCCCTCTAACGATCATCTTCATAGCCATGCATACCCCTAGGTCAATACTAGGGCTCCCCTCTACCCTCTCTATTCCCTCACAGTTGTATCCCATAGACTCACATATGTGAGTCAACAAACCCCCCAAAATGATGTCCCCTTTGGGTGCCTTGACCATTTTTACTAGATGCCTAATAAAGTGAGACCCAACATCTATAGTATTGTTCTCCTCCAACATGCTCCAAAGACACAAAATCTCACTCACTCTCACTATGCCATCGCTCTCCCCTCTCCCAAAAATGGTGATCGCCATAACTCGGTGGATGTATATGTAGGGTTACTACCGACGCATAGATGTGTTTTTGTCATTTCACAAACGAATGCAGCAGAAGAAAAACATAATAATTTCCTAAATTATTACAACACTCACACCCATGTATGGAGGATTACAACACGTGCAGACATATCTTCCAAATAAAATTTTACATACAATAAGAATAAAATAAATTTTACTCTAGGTATACCTTTCAGATGATAGTGAGTCGAAAGGGCATCAACTGTACGATGCTCGCGAAGCTTTGTCTCTACTCGTATCCACGTTGAATCTTGGGAGGGATGACTTCTCAAAGCCACGAGTTTGACCTTCTTGTCGCTACTAGATGAAGCAAGAAGGTCGGGTGATCGGAGAGCAATCGCCGACTCATTTTGCAACACAAATGAGTCCTCAAACAACCTTCGTAACGTTGTCGATTCATGTCAGAATTAGCCGCTATTTTTGAAGCTTCAATAAGAGACAATAACAACCCTAAAACCTAGAGTGGCCGACCTCTAAAGAGGTGGAAACAATCCTTGTTTCCTTGATGGCTGGTGGAACACCAAACCCTAATTCTCCTAGGTTCGGCTAGGTTGAGGAAGAGGGCCTTAAGGACTTCTATTCATTAGGTTTAGCCTTTATAACCCTTTATATAGGCACTAATCCTAATGGGTTATAGGTTAGTGGATCAAATCCCTAAGCTCATAACCATTAAGGCATAATCTCGTCCATTAAACTCTAATTAGGCCCTTAACCAAAAGAGGGCCCTTTTAATTAAAACCAAATGGGTTTAGTTTCTAATTAAACCTTTTAAGACCCAACTCATCTTCTTAAGATGTGCTCCTTTCGCGTTTCTGACTTGACAAATATTTCCATATTTCTCATGTGTTTGGTCTAATCAAACTTGATCTCTCTCGATCTTGAGAATCCAATTCTCAAACTCGTTTTAAGTCTCTTCGAAGGATTCGTAGTGCGTGTGACCTAATAGGTTCTCAGTTTATGTTAGCCATCCATAATTAACCATTAATTATGGAATGATCATGAGTGACACCTAGTAGTACATCATGATCCCCAATTAATCAAAAAATCAACTGTTGATCTCAGAACCATTTCCGAACCCTTCAGCAGATACAGTGAATCGTGCCTCGTTCCTTTCACTCATCTTATACCCACTTGGTTCAGGACATGGTCTATGTGGCAGTCCCCACTAGGCTGACTATGTCACACCTAGCCCAAGTCTTACTTCCTCGTCCAGTGGATTCTAATTACTTCGACATGTATCCAAGAGTACCATACTCTTGACATACAATGCTTTGGCCAAAAACTTTGAGTAACAATCCTGATCAGTGATCATAGGGTATACATCTCGCAAGGAGTTGTGAATCCTTTGTTGGTTATTCAATCACCTTCGGACACTTCAATTTATATCCAATCATCCCATACCCACACCTCCGTAGAGATGTATCGACTAAGATGTCAAAATATAAGTCTTCATGACCAAGATGACTTAAATACCTCAACTTGAAGGAAACTCGCACTCGAGCTGTAGTAAGAGCTTCACTAACATATCTTATATGAAGAGAACCATGTGAAGTCTTATAGCAGGTCACTCTAATGAACTAGTTACCATAACTAGCATCCACGTCAAACTCTCGACATCTCAATGTCTTCAGCTAGTGAGGAGCAGCTGCTTGGATAAACCAAAGAGAATAACCCGTGCTAGTTTCCCAGAATCGATGATGTCCGAACTCATCAATTCATCAACTAGGGATTATTTCAATACATTCATAATTATACATGTAGAGATACTCACTAGTTGTGATTCAATCACAAGTTCTCTCATGCTATGAATCGTATCGCGGATATTCAGTAAATGAGTTTAAGATCCAATCAAACACATATGACATGTGCACTCAAATAGTGAATCTTTATTTATCAAATAAATAGTACAACCATAAGGCATTGCCTTAGGACACCTCTCAAACATAATAGTATCGAAATATCGAGTTTTGCAATCGGGATGCTTTTGCTCTAGATGGGTCACAGGAGACTTCCCTAGTCAATTCTCTCCAAAATCTACCAGCATTAAACCCATCAGAGGTTCTCCTCTCTCCCTCACTAGGCAAACCAAAGCAAAGGTTCCATTGACTGAGGGTCCACTCATGCTCTATGTTGAACAATCTAAACGTAACTTTACCCTCTTTATGGTCCCTTCCCGATAAGATCTCCGCATCCACTAAACTCAGAAACTCCAAAACAACCCTAGGATAGGTCAAGTTTCTAACTCCCATTAGATCTTCCCATCCTATCTTGGCAAACAACCACTGAACATCCTCTAAAAGCCCTAGGGTTTCTAAGAACGACGCATCTAGGTATCGCATAGCAGAAATTTTTCGAATAGATAACATATTAAATCTAACTCTATGAGCATCATAATGAAATACAATACCTAGGGGATGATTACCTTCCTCCGGTGCTTGTTGGTTCCTTCTTCCTCTTGTCATGGGCTTGCTTGGGGCAGATGAAGGTGCTTCCCTCCTAGTGCGCTTCATCTTTGCTCATAGGAGGGGTCTTGGATGAATCTGAAGGTTGGAGAAGAGTCCTTGGAGGTTGAAGAAGAAGATTGGTATGGACAATAGAGGATGGAATTCGTTCATGCTTGTCTCTACAATTTTCGTTAGCACGCAGCGGAATAATAATAAAGAAATAACGAAATAGGCAAACACAAATACACCAATACACAAGTATTTAATGTGGTTCGGAACCGAATGGTTCCTACTCCACGGATCGAGCTCTAAAAAGCTCTAGTGATGCACACGCCACCACTAATCACAAATAACTCCTTCTCAGAACAATCCGGAGGTGAAGAAACCTCGTACAAATGATCTTACAATAGTAAGAAGTAAATACAAGCAATTACAACAAGTAAATACACTACAAGTAAAGAAAAATACTTTACAATTGCCTTTGGATTGCTTGCTTTTGGTTACTTGAAGAATAGCCTTGGAGGCCCTGATTTGCAGCAACAAATCGCCCCAAAGTAGCTCAAGAACCGGTTGAGATTTCCTCCTCCACGAGCTCCATTTAAAGCTTCTGCCTGGGCTAGAAATCATCGATCAGTCGACTACTCGAGACCATTAGTCGATTGATGACACTGTTGATGTGAGACAACAGTGTGATCCATGCTGGAAAAATCCAACGGATAGGACATCAGTTGACTAATCATGTCCATCAGTCGACTGATCGAGCCTTCACTCGACTACTAGCCCAAGTAGTCGAGTGAGACTCCATTCTGTGACCAAAATACCGATCACCCGATCGGTGATCACATGATCGATCATTTGTAACCAGCCGATCGATTGCCCACCTTTGGCGTTCATTCGATTAAACCCTAGTTGACTCACACCAGTCGACTGCCATATGACACCAATCGACTGGCACACCTCAAACATGAGGTTTTAACCCAAGTATGGTGCCCCCATACTTTCTAGACCACCTTTAGCCTAGACCTAAGCCTTCTAGCCACCTCCGTCAGCCTCGCGCCTCTCGAATCCCTCCAAGTCATCCATGACTTGTTCATCCATTGCACTAGCCAAAATATTCTCCCCCTTTTTGACTAACATCAAAAAGGTTTTCTCTCTAAGGAGGTCAATGTCTCATGTCCCAATGAGATCTTATAATCTCCCCTTTGGTCCAAAAATACCTAAGATGCCTACCATCTTCCTAGTGATAAGTCCCATATCACTCAAGAGAGCCAATTCTATACACTCTCCCAATTTCCAAATTGGGTATCTCCTAATTCCATTTTCCTCCTCATGAGGAAAAATACCATCCATCATCCCATGATGGATACCTCCCCCTAAATGCTTGCTCCCCCTTGACCATTGTACCAATAATGTTCTTGGGAAATTCCTAAGCCAATGGGAACTCTAAACCATCAAAAATAAGGTCTAAAGTTCAACATTGAACTTTTTCATACCTTAAATTTGATACAAACCCTAAACAACTCTCCTAATTCATATCCAATGGTTTTTTACCTTTTCTAATGCTTCCCAAAGCATATCCTAGGGTTAGGAGTGGTTAGGGAACCTTACCATGGCTGAAAATGGGCTAAACAACCTTGTTTTTCCCGAAATTAGCCTGGCAATCAACTCTATCAGATATCAGTCGACTTCCTTGCACATCAGTCGACTGCCACCAAGGTCAGTCGACTGATAACTGAAAAATTCGATTTTCAGTTATAAGAGTTGAGTTTCAGAAATGCATAAATAATTATACGTATATCTAAAAATCATGAAAATTCATATGTATAATACTTATGACCAATACAATAGGTGAAAAATGATAGAAAAATATTTTACCCATAAAATATTGAAATTGATACAAAGTTCAAAAGTAAAGAAAAACTTCAAAGTTTTAGCTCACTTTGTATCAATTTCATCAATGGTGATTGCTATCAAAAAATAGCCTTCACAAAGATTTCCTAAAAGGATTTTAAAATATTTTTGAAAACCTATATTGGATCATATTTCTTGGGCTTAATGTACATGACTTGTACACAAGCTTTCCCAATGATCCACAATTACGATAAGATGAGTTTTAGTTCATCTAGATGCAAAAACTATGCACCTTGAACTCAACTCATATCCTAGCATCTCACATATATCTATGGTGTATGAAAACACATACAAGTCAATGTGATATGAGATATGAGTTTTGTTCATCCTAATCTAGGGCTTTATGCATTTTTTTAAGGCAACCCTACTTGATTCCCTTATAAATGGGACTTCAAGTCATGCCATTGTCCTTGAATTAATTTTAATTAAATTTAAATGCATGAATGATCATGGCATAAATGATAACATAATTAGACATGGCCAATGATCATGATGTCATGGCATATGATATAATCTAAAAACACATGACATTAAACCTTAATCCTAAACATGATCATGACATATAAATGATAAAAATAAACATGATGGCATGACATGTTATATGGCAAATCAAGCATGGCATATGCAATATATAGGTATAATAATACCAAAATTTTAATATTTGTTGCCATTTTGATATAATTAAGTATATTTTGTCATATTCCTACTAATCTCCCAAGTGTGTCAAAAACCCAAAATGGCACACTATGACCTCTAATCCTAAATTGTGCCACTTTAATTGATTTCTCATAATTCCAAAACTATATTGGCACATCCTAAAATCTTTTAGGATCATAATATCAAATCTATTTCCAAGGTATCCATAACCTTGAAAATTTACCTAAAATGCCACCTTTACCATGGTTGAGTTAACTACCCATCCAATTAAAGTTGGTACACCCTAAACCCATCTAGCGTGAATCGATCACGCTCTTAGGAACCCAAAACCTATTTTAGCTCCTAGGGTTTACTAGGTATTCCTTAGGGATAACCTCCCTAAATACCTTCCTAATGACCCTTCTAGGCTTGTTAGCTTTGGTCATTTGGGTCTTAACTAGGTTAACCTTAGGGATTGCCTCCCTAGTAACCTTCTTAGTTGTCTTCCTAGGTTTCATGGAAACCTTGGCCACTAAGCACCTACCTTGGTCAACCTTAGGGATGACTTCCCTATTGACCTTGGTTTTCCTAGCCCTACTTTGTGTTCCATAATCAAATGGAACATTGTGGTAAGTCTTTTTGGGCTTAGGCTTGCCCTTGGATGATTCTTGTTTCCTAGGTCTTTGACTTTGACTTTTAAACCCTAGGCTTTGACCATTTGACCCTTTAATTGAATTTTGTATCTTTGCAAGGGTCTTCTCTAATTTTTCAAGCCTTGACCTCAAGGCTTGATTTTTAACCTCTAATTGCCCAATTTTTGAATTTTGATTTAATCCTTGGGTATGGTTCTTCCTAGGCATATGCCTAGTCCATTTGGGGTTAAGACCTAGGTGCTCTTGTACCTTTCTAATTGTCTCCCTAGTTAGAATTGGTCTAGAATGTTAGGACCCTTGGAATGGCTAAGGGGGGGTGATTATCCTTTCTTCTTTTCTACAAGAAAATGTTAGCGGAAGCAATACAAAATATAAACACAAATCAAAGTAAGAACAAAGCTAACACCCGATGTACGTGGTTCGGAGATGACGCTCCTACTCCACGGCAATCCGTAAGGTGGATTAGCCCTAATCAACCTTCACTAGAACCTCCTTTGGATGAACCAAGGTGGAGAAACCTTTCTTACAATGCTCTCCTCTTCTTTACAATGATGGATGATCAAGAACAAGAGAAGAGGAGGATTTAAATCACTAAAAGCACTTGGAAGGCTTGGTGAGCACGAGAGTATAGTTAGGAGCAAGAGCACTAGCTTCACCAAGCTCCCCATGGCCCCTTTTTATAGAAGAGGGGCTGTTTTTCCGTTAGGCGATCACGATCGGTGATGCATGCCATCGGGCCGATCACAGCGGCAACAGCAAACACGATCTCCGCGGAGATTCGTAGCCACAATTTCCAACGGCCGGTGATCGGTGATCGATCGCGATCGATCGATGGGTGATCAGTCGAGTGATCAAGGCAGCAGTCGAGTGAGACTGCATTCTGTGGCAATATTTCCCTTGATCACCGATCGATGTTTCGACGATCGATCGCAAGATCGATGGCCGATCATCGATCAAGGCGGTCGTGATCGATCGGTCGTGGTTTCATTGAGTAATTCATACTTGATTTTATACCCTAGACCTAGACTCAACCTTCTAGCTCCTCAATAAGTCTTGCGCCTTCAGGATCCCTCCGAGTCCTCGACTTGTTCATCCTTTGCGCTTTGCTTCCAAGAGCTTCCTTCGGTTTCATCATATCTTGGGTTGCCAAATGCTTGGACTTTACGCCGCCAAGACTACAAGCTTGGACTTATGCTGCCAAGACTTTACTTTGGACTTCCTTTGCCAAGGTTCACTTTGGACTTTATGCTGCCAAGACTACAAGTTTGGTCTTATGCCGCCAAGTCCATCCCTTGGACTTCCTTTGCCAAGATCATACTTGGACTTCCTTTTACCAAGTACTTCATCCTTGGATTTCCCTGTCACTTAAACACATTCATAATTAGATCACAAGATATTGCCTAACTTAGATGATTAGCCAAACATCAAAACATATAAATGCTTGGAGCATTGTTGCACCAACAATCTCCCCCTTTTTGATGTTTGACAATCATTTAAGTTAGGTCTTTAAAGATACACACATAATCATCTAACTTAAGCATTCCTTCTCCCCCTTTGACATACATCAAAAAGAGAAGGATGAAAGAATTAAGAATGTTGGATCTTGGACTAAGGTATTAGATTGAAATTAAGCTCCCCCTTAATCCAAGATAGGATGTAAATTACATTTGAAGCAAAGCATAATCTAAAATTCAAAAGTTAAATCCTAACTTTGCACCAACAATGGTTTTGGGGATAAAAGGATAGAATTTATTGAAACTCCCCCTAAACCACTGTATTAAGCAGTCCTAAAACTCGTTTATACGCAATATTATCATACTAGAGTGGTAGGACATCAAAAATATACCAAATATCAGAAAATGGAGCTTATTATCAGAAAACCCGATTATGACCGGTATCCAATCCGAATGATCATTCGCTCAAATCGAAATTTCAAATTTCATTTTTAGAAATGCGGTAGAAATTCCAAAAATCACGAAATTTTGCGTACACATTTCTGAAATCATATTTTATTAAGGAAAAATAATTTGAAAAATATATGTTTTCCAGATTTCAAGATTGATACAAATTTGGAAACTTTCAAAAGTTCTAAAGAATTTTCAACCTTTGTATCACTTTTGTGATTCACTTGAACACTGTTTTCCAAAATATAATGAACATAGTTTAAAATACATATGATTTGGAATTTCCAACCATGTTCTTAGAGCTATGTACTCATTACTTGAATACAAGCCTTCCCAATGGTTGGTCTATAAGGTATTTATGTCTCTAGGTGTGTCATTGGCTCATAGTAATGGATCATAACAAGCATGATGAGCCAAGTACACCTTCCCTGTTATCTCACATAGTTCTAAGTGTTTCAATACAAAAATCAAGGTTTCTTAAGGCTTTTTGTGAGATGTATCAAGGTATAAAGATAACATATAAACATGGGATCATGCAAACCTAGAATGTTACTCTACAAAGCACATACCAAGCTCTCTCCTTAAAGATGAAAATTCATTTTCGGGAAGAGCTTTGGTGAAGATATCGGCAAGGTTGGACTTAGATTCTACATAATTGAGTTCAATGTCCTCTCTTGCCACATGATCTCTTATGAAGTGATGTTTCACTTCAATGTGCGTGGTCCTAGAGTGATGTACCGGATTTTTGGTCAAATTGATGGTACTCACATTATCACAATAAACTTTAATGTTAGAGTAGTGTAGCTCATAGTCCACAAGAGTATGCCTCATCCAAAGTAATTGAGCTACACAACCACCCATAGCCACATATTCGGCTTCGGTGGTTGATAAAGCAACACAATGTTGCTTCCTACTACTCCAACTAACTAGGGAGGACCCAAGAAATTGGCATCCACCACTAGTACTTTTCCTATCCAATTTGCACCCGGCATAATCGGAATTGGTATAACCAAGTAATTCAAATGACCTAGTCCTAGGATACCAAAGTCCTACATTTAGGGTGCCTTTAATATACCTTAATATTCTTTTGACGGCTACCAAATGTGATTCTTTGGCACAAGATTGGTATCTTGCACACATTCCTACCGCAAATAAAATGTCAGGTCTACTAGCGGTTAGGTATAGTAAGCTACCAATCATACTCCTATAAAGTTTAAGATCAATTGATTTACCTTCATGATCACTATCTATCCTAGTGCTAGTGGCCATAGGAGTGGTTACAATTTTGGCATTTTCCAAACCAAATTTCTTGATCATTTCATTTGCATATTTGGTTTGATAAATATGAATACCCTCATTGGTTTGTTTGACTTGTAAGCCTAGGAAAAAGGTAAGCTCTCCAACCAAACTCATTTCAAATTCATTTTCTATATTTTTTATAAAGTCTTGAAGAAGATCATCATTTGTTGACCCAAAGATGATATCATCAACATATACTTGGGCTATGAATATATCTTTTAACGTTGACTTTATAAACAAAGTTTGATCTACTTGGCCTCTTCTAAAATTCTTAGAAATTAAGAAGGATGACAAT
Source organism: Wurfbainia villosa (assembly GCA_025175895.1). Lineage (NCBI taxonomy): Eukaryota > Viridiplantae > Streptophyta > Magnoliopsida > Zingiberales > Zingiberaceae > Wurfbainia > Wurfbainia villosa. Next base: position 130,899,046 of record CM045986.1, on the reverse strand, counting down.
CTTTCATACCATGCCCGGGGAGCTTGTTTTAACCCATATAATGCTTTCCTAAGCTTACATACATGATTTGGATAATCTATGTTCTCAAATCCGGGAGGTTGCTCTACATATACTTCCTCCTTAATAAAACCATTTAAGAATGCCGATTTAACATCCATTTGGTAAAGTTTAAATCCCATGTAGGAAGCATACCCTAAGAGAATCCTAATAGATTCTAACCTTGCAACCGGGGCATAAGTCTCATCATAGTCAAGCCCCTCAACTTGATTGAATCCCCTAGCAACCAACCTAGCTTTATTTCTAGTGATATTTCCTTGATCATCTAGCTTATTCCTAAAGACCCATCTTGTAGTAATTATGGTGCTATCATTGGGTCTAGGTACTAGTTCCCACACTTGACTTCTCTCAAATTGACCCAATTCATCTTGCATTGCCAAAATCCAATCCGGATCATGTAATGCATCATTGATCGATTTGGGCTCAATTTGTGAGATAAGAGCAACTTGACTAGTAGGAGGTCTATGAAATGACCTAGTTCTTACTCCTTGAGATAGATCTCCTACAACTTGGTCAAGTGGATGATCTTGATGAATTCTTAGGTTTCTAGAAGGGGTTTCAATTTGATCATTGTTATCTTCCACCCTTCTTTCATCATCGGAGTCTCCTCTTCCTCCCCCTTGATCATTACCCCTAATGTCAAATTTTGAAGTTTTTGGGTAATGTCTTGATTATTGTCATTAATATCCTTATCAATGGAGGACTTTCTAGGGTAGGTACTAGTAGTTTCATCAAATTGAACATTGGAAGACTCCTCAATCCGTTTGGTTCTCTTATTGTAGACTCTATACCCTCTACTTGTGGATGAGTATCCAACTAGGATTCCCTCATCCGCTTTTGATTCAAATTTTCCTAAGTTATCTTTGGTGTTTAGAATATAAACTTTACATCCAAAGACTTTGAAATAATGAATTGTGGGTATAGTCCCATTCCATAATTCAAATGGTGTTTTTCCTAAAAACCTATGGATTTGAACCCTATTTTGGATATAGCAAGCGGTATTAACCGCTTCCGCCCACAAGTAGCTAGGTAGAGAATATGCATTAAGCATAGTCCTAGCCGCCTCTTGTAGGGCACGATTTCTCCTTTCCACCACCCCATTTTGTTGGGGTGTTCTCGGACAAGAAAACTCATGCTTGTACCCTTGCTCTAAACAAAATTGTGAAAATTTTAGATTTTCAAATTCACCACCATGATCGCTACGGATCCGGTTGATTTTGAGACTCTTTTCATTTTCAACCCTTTTACTAAATCCTATGATTATTTCTAAGGTATCATCCTTATGTTTCATAAAATAGACCCAAGTATACCTAGAAAAATCATCTACTATAACCAAACAATATTTATTACCATTTAAAGATGGAGTACTATGGCAATCAAATAAGTCAAGATGCAATAATTCTAATGGTAAAGAGGTATTGGTTAGGGTTTTACCTTTGTATGATGCCTTTGTTTGTTTTCCTTCTTGGCATGCATCACACAATTTGTTCTTGACATACTTGATCTTTGGTAGCCCTTTGACCAACTCCATCTTGGCTACCTTGGCTATGTTTTTCATGTTGATATGCCCCAATCTTCTATGCCATAGCCAACTTTCCTCTTCTTTTGCAACAAAACACTTAGTAGAAATGTTAGAAGCATATGAAAGATCAACATAATAGATGTTTGATTTCCTATATCCAACTAACATACAATCATTTAACTCCTTGTGTCTAATCATGCATTTTGAGGATTCAAAAGAGACATGATAGTTTGCATCACAAAGTTGACTAACACTTAATAAATTAAATTTCATATTTTCAACTAGCAATACTTTGTGAATAACAATTTTAGGGGATACCTCAATTGTACCTCTACCTAATATCTTGAGTTTTCCACTATTCCCAAAGGACACCGCTCCCTTCTTCATATATTTAATTGTGGAGAACTTGCTCACATCCCCGGTCATATGTGTTGAGCAACCGCTATCCACAATCCACATACCTCGCTCTCCTACCTAAATCACATGAAAAACACAAGCTTTTGGTACCCAAACATTTGGACCGGTAACATTAAGTAAAAACTTCTTAGGTACCCAAGCTTTCTTAACCTTACCCTTAATGGTTGCTTTCCTATTAATTAATGAAATATAAGCAACTTCTTTTTCATTTGGCTTATATCCTAACCCGGCCTTGTTATAAACGACTCTTTGTCTACTAAGAATCATATCAAGACACTTTGAGCCATTTGAAAATTTTTCTAAACATGCTTTCAATTCACTAACCTCATCCTTAAGTTTGTCATTTTCTTCCCTAAGCATGCAAGGGTCAATATGTGAAGGCTTTTCATTCCTAATGGCCTTTAGTTCTACCTTCATGCTCTTAACCTTAGATTTTGACTTATCTAGAGCTTCTTTAAGATAAGCAATTGATTTATAGAGAAGCATAACCTTGGGAGAATTCATTACCTCATCGTCACTCGATGACGATTCATCACTTGAAGAATCTTCTTGACTTGATGTGCCAGAATCATCTTCTAATGCCATGAGTGCCACATGGCGTGTGATGTGGCAAAGCTCATCATCGGATGAAGAGTCTTCAAAACTTGGTGTGTCCCATGTGGTTTGAGCCACCATGGCCTCCTTCTTCTTCTTTTCCTTCTTGTCCTTCTTTTTCTTTTCCTTTTCCTCCTTCTTCTTTAGCTCCGGGCAATTCGGCTTTATATGCCCCTTCTTATTGCAAGCATAGCAAATTACATTATTGCTAAAACTTGAACTACCATTAAATTTACCTTTTGAGGAATGAGACCCCTTCCTTGCTTCTCTATTCTTGAACTCTCTTGACTTTCTATAAAGCTTCTTGACGAAATTTGCCATTTCACTAGATGAGTCCCCATCGCTACTTGACTCATCCTCCGACTTGGATGATGATGATGCTTCTTTTCTTTCCTTCTTCTTCTTTTCTTTCTTGTCCTTCTTTTCAACAAATAGAGCTAACCCCTTTTCCTTAGAGGACATGTTAGTTTGCTCATGTAATTCAAACTCACAAAATAATTCATCAATTTTAATTTGAGACAAATCCCTAGTTACCTTAATGGCATCAACTATTGAAGTCCATAAAGAATTTCTAGGAAATGCTTGTAAAATATATCTTACCAAATCCCGGTTGTCAACTCGCTCACCTATGATATGGAGTCCGTTTACAATTTCCTTGAACCTTCCATGCATTTGACTTACGGTTTCATGCATCTTCATTTGGAAGGCTTGAAGTTGTCCAATTAATAGGTCCTTCTTGGCCCTCTTTGATTCCTTGGAACCTTCATTTAGCTCAATGAGCTTTTCCCATAGCTCCTTGGCGGATTCAAAAGGCCCCACCTTGTTGAGTTGCTCCATTGTGACGCCGCATTGGATGGTGAGGACGGCCTTTGCATTTGATTCAAATTTCTTGTTTATTTCTCTTGTCCAATCCTTGCTTGGAATAGGATGTCCATGTTCATCCACCGGTTCCTCGAAGCCATCTACAACACTATGCCAAATTTCAATATTACTCATAAGATAGTACTTCATCCTACCTTTCCAATACGCAAAGTGACTCCCATCGAAGAGCGGTGGCTTGGCGATGCTATATCCCTCTTGAAGAGCCATTGATGTCTTGGTTGATGGTGAGATCTTCCAAGCTATCCGGGCTATGATACCACTTGTTAGGACCCTTGGAATGGCTAGAGGGGGGGGGTGATTAGCCTTTCTTCTTTTCTACAAGAAAATGTTAGCGGAAGCAATACAAAATATAAACACAAATCAAAGCAAGAACAAAGCTAACAGATGTCACGTGGTTCGAGATGGCGCTCATACTCCACGGCAATCCGTAAGGTGGATTAGCCCTAATCAACCTTCACTAGAACCTCCTTTGGATGAACCAAGGTGGAGAAACCTTTCTTACAATGCTCTCCTCTTCTTTACAATGATGGATGATCAAGAACAAGAGAAGAGGAGGATTTAAATCACTAAAAACACTTGGAAGGCTTGGTGAGCATGAGAGTATAGTTAGGAGCAAGAGCACTAGCTTCACCAAGCTCCCCATGGCCCCTTTTATAGAAGAGGGCTGTTTTCTGGTTAGCGTCGATCGATCGATGCATGCCATCGATCATTGCCGCCAACAACCAGTCAAACGCGATCTTCGCGGAGATTCGTAGTCGCAATTTTCAACGGCCAGGTGATCAGTCCGATCGTGATCGATCACCGATCGATGGGGTGATCACGAGTGATCAAGGCGTGAGTAGTGAGACCGTGCATTCTGCGGCGATATTTCCCTTAATCACCGATCGTGATGCCCTTTTGATCCGATCGATCACATCGATCGGTCCGACCGATGTCAAGGCAATCGGTGATGGTCGAGTTTCATCTCGACTCGGTCGAAGCGTCGACATACTCATCAAGTATGAGTAATTCATACTTGATTTTATACCCTAGACCTAGACTCAACCTTCTAGCTCCTCAATAAGCCTTGCGCCTTCAGGATCCCTCCGAGTCCGCGACTTGTTCATCCTTTGCGCTTTGCTTCCAAGAGCTTCCTTCGGTTTCGTCATGTCTTGGGTTGCCAAATGCTTGGACTTTACGCCGCCAAGACTACAAGCTTGGACTTATGCTGCCAAGACTTTACTTTGGACTTCCTTTGCCAAGGTTCACTTTGGACTTTATGCTGCCAAGACTACAAGCTTGGTCTTATGCCGCCAAGTCCATCCCTTGGACTTCCTTTGCCAAGATCATACTTGGACTTCCTTTTACCAAGTACTTCATCCTTGGATTTCCCTGTCACTTAAACACATTCGTAATTAGATCACAAGATATTGCCTAACTTAGATGATTAGCCAAACATCAAAACATATAAATGCTTGGAGCATTGTTGCACCAACATAGAATTATTTGACCTAGATTTGTCTTTAGATAAATTTATTTTAGGGACATTAGTCTTAAATTTCTCCTTATTCCTAAGGTTGACCTTCTTAGCTCCTAAACAATATTCATTGTTCCTAGCATGCTTGTCATGATAAATTGCAAGAGAATTGAAATTCCTAGCATGCTTTTTGACATTTAAATTAGAAAGAGCATTACTGAAATATACCTTAGAGTTAGCCTTAGCTCCCCCAACACGTGATGCTCCATTTTGGGTATTTTTTATTCCCCTAGGGCATTGACTCCTATAATTCCCTAGTAGCCGACATTTGAAGCAAATCACTTGCTCCTTGCTCTTTTGCGTTGAGGCACCAGTCTCCTTGACCTTTGGTACAGGTGGAGCCTTCTTGACTCTTTTTGGGAACTTACTCTTGTAGTGCCCGGATTCCCTACACTCAAAGCAAATTATATGATTTTTTTTTTTAAAACCAAATTGCTTGAGTTACCTAGGGTGGTGGTGAGGTTCTCTTGAGCTTGCTCTTCCTCTCTACCAGATGTAGATGGCTCCTCTTGAAGTTGCTCCGGTGTGGATGGTCGCTCCTGTTGGGATGTATACTGAAAAGTCTATCTTTTGTATGAACATCTTTATTTTGAAATAAGAATCACATGATCATTGTTTGCATATTTTTATGGTTATGCATATTGTCTAATACATTACATTGTAGATAACATGGTGTGTAGTGTCACACGGGAGATCATGTTATCGGCTCCTTGTAAAGTATAAGTAAAGGCTCACAACCGAGATGACTTTGGACAAACCATCGGAATGATTGTAGTGTGATTTGGTATTAGTTTGTCTTGACCATAAAATCACACTAGTGCACTTTGTGTGTATTGAGCAAGACCGACTTAGAGGTGATTCGATTTATTGTTGACTACATAATTGAATCAGACCTCAGATATTATTATGTACATGCTCTTAATCCCAGTATAATAACGGGAACATATACTTAGTATTCATCTCTTTGATTTACCAATGGGCGAAATTTATAGATTAAATCAATAGGCTCGGTAAGTTGGGAGATGATATTATTTATATGGCGTGTCATTGATTACAAGAGGAAACTGTGTCCTATATATTAGGATGATGATGTCCCCTTGAGGAGCTCATAAGGTTCATCATGTAAACCCTGCAGGTGGACTTGATCCCGCATGATGAAAAGGTTGAGTGGTACTACTCATGGAGTTAGATGTTGATTAATTAATGGTCAGTAAATTAATTAATCGACGGACATTCGAGATCTTAAACACGGGGAGAAAATGTACATAAAATATATGGAGCCCATATTAACTTATGGGGGTTGGTGAGGTAGATCAATGATAATCTTTTAGTGGATTGGATTATCATTAATGGATCGGACTTTATATGGGCTTGATCCATGGGTGGCCAAGATCCAACTCCTCCTCATAGTCCCTAATGTAGCCTATTAACACCTCATGAAGCTTAGATCCAATGGATAGAAACAAAACTCTAGATCCAAAGGTAGAGATTAAATCTCTAAGATCCGACGGTTGAGATTAAATCTCTAGATCCGACGGTTGAGATTAAATCCCTAGAACCAATGGTGGAGATTAAAAGGAGGCTTATCCCTAACTCTAAAAAAGGAGGACAAGGGGTTGGCGTGGAGAATCAATCAAGAGGAGCTAGGGTTTTGGAGTTGGCGGCAAGAAGAGGAGCTAGGGTTTGGGCTTGGGCGGCACCTAATAAGGAAAGATTTTCCTTGTGTTGTTCTTCTTCCACAAGCTACCGGTGCCCATTGGAGCTCTTCCAGCCCTTGGCCGGCATCCAAACTCCCTCTTCTCCTTCTCCTTGGCCGGTGGAACAAAGGCTTAGGGTCCTCCCTTGAAGCTTTTGGCCGGCAACCATTAATCTCCTCCTCCTTCTTGGCTGGCGGCAAACTCCATCCTTGGAGGTTGTTGATTGGTTGAAAGAAGGAATAGAGCTTTGTTTCTATTCTTCCTCTTGCTCGGAATGAGCAAGGAAGGAAGATTGGCGATTTAGGAGCTTCAACTTTTGGTAGATCGTCGCCCACACGACGTCCGAAAGGAGGAAGGTCATACATTAGAAGATCGAGAGGTATATCTATTCTCTATTCTCTTTTGTTACTTTCTTGTATTTGTTTTTTCAATTATGAGCATGATATATTCTGTTTGTGGATAAATAATACTTGGATCCCGAACATAAATACAAAAGTCGATGATCCGTACATCGTCTATTCCGCGGCTACTCGCACTACAAGAAAATCTTAAATTAGAGACCGAATTAAAGACCGATTCAAATTCAGTCTATAATTATAGACCGATTTTAAAAAATCGGTCTCTAATTAGAGACCGATTCAAAGTCGGTCTCTAATTAGAGATCGATTTAAGAATCGGTCTCTAATTAGAGACCGAATCTAAGTCGGTCTCTAAATTAGAGACCGATTCTTAAATCGGTCTCTAATTTAGAGACCGATTCTCAAATCGGTCTCTAATTAGAGACCGAATCTATGTCGGTCTCTAAATTAGAGACCGATTCTTAAATCGGTCTCTAATTAGAGACCGAATCTAAGTCGGTCTCTAAATTAGAGATCGATTTTGAAATCGGTCTCTAAATTAGAGACCGATTTTGAAATCGGTCTCTAATTTAGAGACCGATTCTCAAATCGGTCTCTAAATTAGAGACCGATTCTCAAATCAGTCTCTAAATTAGACCTAGCTAGATTTAGTGTAGTTAGACCTAACCATGGTTCGGGTCTGGGTGGGAACCGTCAGTCCAGATTGGTAAAATACTGACCCTTAATCGGCCCGCTCGTGGCCAGTTACGGTCCGGGTTGTAGAACCGCCGGTCTGGATCCGGGTCCGATCCGGGTCTGGTCCGGGTTCGGTCCGGTTAATCGCCGTCTTAATTAAATAAATAAAAATTTAAAGAATACTGTAAATAATTAAAATAAAAAAAATTGCAAACTTATAAAAACTCTATCGAGGTATTTTGGACAAAAAAAAACTATTTTGGGGTATTTTTATGTTAACAGGGTGAAGAATCAGAAATTATCGAGGCGTATCAAAACTTCCAGACCTCAACACACCCCGGGTGTGTTAGCCGACACGCCCATGTTGCTCAACACACCCTGGGTGTGTTAGCCGATACGCCCATGTTGCTCAACACACCCCGAGTGTGTTAGTCGACACGCCCATGTCTCATGCCCGACACACCCATGTTGCTCAACACACCCCGGGTGTGTTAGTAGACACCTTATGTTGCTCAACACACCCCGGGTGTGTTAGCCGACACACCCATGTTCCTCAACATACCCCAGGCGACGGCTAACACACACCCATGTCTCCATTGGCATGGGCGTATGTCTATTTCCTGCTCAATATTTTTTAAATAAAAATAATTTAGAGACCGATTCTAACAATCTATTTAATATCTAAACTTTTTTAAATTATTTTTTAAATTTTTTCTCTAATCTCTAATTCTATTTAATATTTTTAATTTTTTAATATTAATTTAAAGACCGATTCTAAGAATCGGTCTCTAATTTTTAGAGACCGATTCCAAGAATCGGTCTCTAATTTATGTTTTTTTTCTTGCCCTAAGTTTTTTCTCCCGATCGCTCGTGCTCTTCTCCCCTCTTCTTTTCCGATTCCTCTCCTCCTCCCCTCTCCCATGTCTTCCCTCTTCCTTTTCATCTTCCTCTTGCCCGGTCGTGTGAACCCGCGGCCGCAACCTCCGTTTGCCAGAGGCCACGCCCGTGACCTCCTCTCCCCTCTCCCTGCGAAGCCGTCGCCCTTTTGCGCGAAACAATGCCCACGAGACCACGGTCGCACGTGGCCGGCGCGGCGAGTGCAGACGCAGTCACGGGCAGGCCGTGCCACGATCGTGGTCCCGTGAGGTCGTCGACGCCTCTGCCAATGTCCATCTCCTCAACATCGATGCCCTGTCGTGCTTGCCTCCTTTGCATTTCGCATGTATGCTGTTGGTTTGTCACAGCATCTCAATGACAAAGATCACCGCCGCCGGTGTCCTCCACGCTCGACGAGCAACCTTCGACGACGACCACAACGTGCGGTTATAAATCATTGGTAGATTTATTTTGATGATCTTCCTTTGTTGCTGAGATGTATGGTTAAAAGTTACCTTTTGGATTTCCTTTGGCCGATTTTGTGTTTGTTTCTACATTATAGTTGAAGTTGCTGAGATATATTTTCTTTTCCATATTTTAGCTTTTACTTCGACAGATAGGTTGAGTTTTATACACTTGAGTATTTCTTATAAAATTCTTGCATTGTTAATTTTAGCTACCTCGTTGAAAAATCTAGCTAGGATTTCTCTTCTCGACCATCATATTGTGAATTTTGTTGGACAATTTCGGGATCAACAGCTTCCCTGAATGCCAATTTGACTTTCTTTCTTCGAGTGTTTCCCCAGTTTGATTCTCCTATATCATCCCATAAATTCCTTCTTTATTTGTATTTGAAAGTTGGTTCATTTATCTGTTTTGCACAAAATCTTAATTAAACATTTTAGTATTTCACTCCATAGTTGTTGGAAAACCTCATAAATTTAGTTTAATTAGGCTTGACCGTGCTGAGGCATGCCTAGAACATCTGAAATGGCACTACTTGATTTTTGTTGAACTCCTCTTCTTTTGGTTGGCATTTCCTTTCAAAAGGTGGTGTGCATTGGTGGAGAATTGTTGTCAATATAAAACTATATAAAGACCTAAGAGTTTTTAGGTATAGGTCAAAGAAAATTGTAGTTGATATATTTAAAAAAGATCTAAATCTGCATAAAAACAAGGATACATGGAGCTCAATGGTGCGATAAGATCTAGTATGTGACATTTTATTGTTGTTAATGATGATCCATGGCACACACAAAGGTGTAGCCTAGTGGTCTTCTTTAGAATGGAGAAGATGCATGGAATGTGTCACCTAGAGTTGTTTGTCCATGTTTTTCTTTCATCGGATTGTGTAATTCGTCACGCCAAAGAAATTATTATTATTTTTCTCTTTTCTCCATTGTGGTAGTCAAATTGAATTGCAGTGTTATAGCTATTCCTAAAAGCCAATGTTTTATTTGATGCTCCACAAGATGACAATGCTTCATTTGATGCTCTTCAGTAGGTCGACTCTTCGCTTGAAAGTATAAACCGTGAATAGAAGATATCCGGTTAGCAATGCTACATTCACATTCTATTATCTAGATGAAGTTCAGGTCTATGGTCCATGTAATGATCTTCGTTTTATAAATTGGTGTTATATTTTAAATTTATTCATAGGCCTTTTTTAATGTTTTATTTCTAACCTTTCTATTTATAGTCCTTTTGATAATACTTCTTAAATTTTGAAGGTTGACTCTTATGAGAATGATGATGATCCACAATCGAAGAAGTCAAAAAATTATCGTAAGTGATCGTTTTGCATTGGTGAGGTTTTCTTTCCACTTTATGTCTGCATTTCTATGTTTTCATATTCATTTTACTTGCGAGTTTTTTCTACACTGGTAACTATATATTAGGAATTAACATTTGCGAGTTTTTTCCTCTCTTTTACTTAGATATATGGTCTTGAATTTACACTATTAATCATGCACTAATAGAACTATATTTTTGTTTACAGGTAAAATAAGGTATGAATAAGTGACTAAGAAGTCCTTGCACTAGTAGAGATCACTCTCTGCCATTGCTTAATTAAGGGATTTATGACACAGGTGCATTATTATTATTTCCATCGATTTCTAAATAATTCGTTGCCATTTTTTTTATTAATATAATATATATTATCATATTTGTCATTATTTTTTGGATAATATTCTCATTGTCACATTTGTCATTAATTTATGATTAATATTATTCATATTGTCATATTCCAATGTCTCATGCTTCATTTATGTTTTATATTGAATTTTATTTTTATGTAGTGTTTGATATGATGGTTATTTTGGCAGGATAGTAATTTTTCAAGATATGATAGGAATGTAGCAGTGTTTGTGGTTTGCTCGTGGAGTTCACCGCGGCTATGGATCCCACTCGATGCGCCTCAAATTGAGCTCCATGGTATCGTAGCTATGTTGTGGTGTGAGATGGAATGTTACAGGGCGACTATAAAATGCTTTCAAAGGATGAATTTCATTGGATGTTTATATTATAATTGTGTACAGGGCATGCTAATAAAATTAAATGTAATTAGTATTTGTATTGTAATTGTCTACATTTGAATATTAATAAAATTAAATTTTATTAGTATTTATATTATAATGGTGTATTGAGATGTTATTAATAAATATTGTTATTAATATTGATTATTGAAATATTGTACAAATTTTTTATTGATATTTTTTTAAAATTTAAACACCGAATTAGAGACTGAATTTACATTCGGTCTCTAAACTTAGAGACCGATTTCAAATTCGGTCTCTAAAATTAGAGACCGATTTTATAATCGGTCTCTAATTTAGAGACCGATTTTCAATTTGGTCTCTAAATTTAGAGACCGATTTTACATTCAGTCTCTAAATTTAGAGACCGATTATAAATTCGGTCTCTAAATTTAGAGACCGATTTCAAATTCGGTCTCTAAATTTAGAGACCGATTTTAAATTCGGTTTCTAAATTTAGAGACCCAAAATTTAGAGACCCAAATATTCGGTCTCTAAAATGGTTGCTAATGCATTTAGAGACCGATTTTCGGTCTCTAATTCGGTCTCTAAAATGTCATTTTCTTGTAGTGTCGTAGAATAAAGGTTGGTCGCTTAAACAACGAGTTTGTTCAAGTGACCTCTCTAAACAAATAGCACGACGATGACTTGGTTGTTTGGGCAATCCCTTTTGTCTAGGATTAAATTTTTTTAATCCGGGGACATCGATGGGATCGTCATGAACAAGCAACCGAGGTGAAGTGAGAAGCGAAGTTTCCCCTCACGGTTCAACTCTCAAACCCAACAATTGGTATCAGAGCCAAGGTTTCCGATTTTGTGTGTTTAAGGATTCGGTTACTCTTATGCATTTTTCATATATTATATGTGCCGAATAATAGTAGGATATGCGTAGTTTAACTCTTGGGTTGCAGGCATAAGATCCGACTATCTAGCGTGAATCGATCACTCTCTTAGGAACCCAAAACCTATTTGAGCTCCTAGGGTTTACTAGGTATTCCTTAGGGATAACCTCCCTAAATACCTTCCTAATGACCCTTCTAGGCTTGTTAGCCTTGGTCATTTGGGTCTTAACTAGGTTAACCTTAGGGATTGCCTCCCAAGTAACATTCTTAGTGGTCTTCCTAGGTTTCATGGAAACCTTGGCCACTAAGCACCTACCTTGGTCAACCTTAGGGATGACTTCCCTATTGACCTTGGTTTTCCTAGCCCTACTTTGTGTTCCATAATCAAATGGAACATTGTGGTAAGTCTTTTTGGGCTTAGGCTTGCCCTTGGATGATTCTTGTTTCCTAGGTCTTTGACTTTGACTTTTAAACCCTAGGCTTTGACCATTTGACCCTTTAATTGAATTTTGTATCTTTGCAAGGGTCTTCTCTAATTTTTCAAGCCTTGACCTCAAGGCTTGATTTTTAACCTCTAATTGCCCAATTTTTGAATTTTGATTTAATCCTTGGGCATGGTTCTTCCTAGGCATATGCCTAGTCCATTTGGGGTTAAGACCTAGGTGCTCTTGTACCTTTCTAATTGTCTCCCTAGTTAGAATTGGTCTAGAATTATTTGACCTAGATTTGTCTTTAGATAAATTTATTTTAGGGACATTAGTCTTAAATTTCTCCTTATTCCTAAGGTTGACCTTCTTAGCTTCTAAACAATATTCATTGTTCCTAGCATGCTTGTCATGATAAATTGCAAGAGAATTGAAATTCCTAGCATGCTTTTTAACATTTAAATTAGAAAGAGCATTACTAAAATATACCTTAGGGTTAGCCTTAGCTCCCCCAACATGTGATGCTCCATTTTGGGTCTTTTTGCTTCCCCTAAGGCATTGACTCCTATAATGCCCTGGTAGCCGACATTTGAAGCAAATCACTTGCTCCTTGCTCTTTTGCGTTGAGGCACCAGTCTCCTTGACCTTTGGAACGGGTGGAGCCTTCTTGACTCTTTTTGGGAACTTACTCTTGTAGTGCCCGGATTCCCTACACTCAAAGCAAATTATATGATTTTTTTTTAAAACCAAATTGCTTGAGTTACCTAGGGTGGTGGTGAGGTTCTCTTGATCTTGCTCTTCCTCTCTACCGGATGTAGATGGCTCCTCTTGAAGTTGCTCCGGTGTGGATGGTCGCTCCTGTTGGGATGTATACTGAAAAGTCTATCTTTTGTATGAACATCTTTATTTTGAAATAAGAATCACATGATCATTGTTTGCATATTTTTATGGTTATGCATATTGTCTAATACATTACATTGTAGATAACATGGTGTGTAGTGTCACACAGGAGATCATGTTATCGGCTCCTTGTAAAGTATAAGTAAAGGCTCACAACCGAGATGACTTTGGACAAACCATCGAAATGATTGTAGTGTGATTTGGTATTGGTTTGTCTTGACCATAGAATCACACTAGTGCACTTTGTGTGTATTGAGCAAGACCGACTTAGAGGTGATTCGATTTATTGTTGACTACATAATCGAATCGGACCTCAGATATTATTATGTACATGCTCTTAATCCCGATATAATAACGGGCACATATACTTAGTATTCATCTCTTTGATTTACCAATGGGCGAGATTTATAGATTAAATCGATAGGCTCGGTAAGTTGGGAGATGATATTATTTATATGGTGTGTCGTTGATTATAGGAGGAAACCGTGTCCTATATATTAGGATGATGATGTCCCCTTGAGGAGCTCATAAGGTTCATCATGTAAACCCTGCAGGTGGACTTGGTCCGGCATGATGAAAAGGTTGAGTGGTACTACTCATGGAGTTAGATGTTGATTAATTAATGGTCAGTAAATTAATTAATTGATGGACATTCGAGATCTTAAACACAGGGAGAAAATGTACATATAATATATGGAGCCCATATTAACTTATGGGGGTTGGTGAGGTAGATCAATGATAATCCTTTAGTGGATTGGATTATCATTAATGGATCGGACTTTATATGGGCTTGATCCATGGGTGGCCAAGATCTAACTCCTCCTCATGGTCCCTAATGTAGCCTATTAACACCTCATGAAGCTTAGATCCAATGGATAGAAACAAAACTCTATATCCAAAGGTAGAGATTAAATCTCTAAGATCCGACGGTTGAGATTAAATCTCTAGATCCGACGGTTGAGATTAAATCCCTAGAACCAATGGTGGAGATTAAAAGGAGGCTTATCCCTAACTCTAAAAAAGGAGGACAAGGGGTTGGCGTGGAGAATCAATCAAGAGGAGCTAGGGTTTTGGAGTTGGCGGCAAGAAGAGGAGCTATGGTTTGGGCTTGGGCGACACCTAATAAGGAAAGATTTTCCTTGTGTTGTTCTTCTTCCACAAGCTGTCGGCGCCCATTGGAGCTCTTCCATCCCTTGGCCGGCATCCAAACTCCCTCTTCTCCTTCTCCTTGGCCGGTGGAACAAAGGCTTAGGGTCCTCCCTTGAAGCTTTTGGCCGGCAACCATTAATCTCCTCCTCCTTCTTGGCCGGCGGCAAACTCCATCCTTGGAAGTTGTTGATTGGTTGAAATAAGGAATAGAGGTTTGTTTCTATTCTTCCTCTTGCTCGGAATGAGCAAGGAAGGAAGATTGGCGATTTAGGAGCTTTAACTTTTGGTAGATCATTGCCCACACGACGTCCGAAAGGAGGAAGGTCATACATTAGAAGATCGAGAGGTATATCTATTCTCTATTCTCTTTTGTTACTTGATTGTATTTGTTTTTCAATTATGAGCATGATATATTCTGTTTGTGGCTAAATAATACTTGGATCCCGAACATAAATACAAAAGCCAGCGATCCGTACATCGTCTATTCTGCGGCTACTCGTAGAATAGAGGTTGGACGCTTGAACAACGAGTTTGTTCAAGTGACCTCTCTAAACGAATAGCACGACGATGACTTGGTTGTTTGGGCAATCCCTTTTGTCTAGGATTAAATTTTTTTAATCCGGGGACATCGATGGGATCATCATGAACAAGCAACCGAGGTGAAGTGAGAAGCGAAGTTTCCCCTCACGGTTCAACCCTCAAACCCAACAATTGGTATCAGAGCTAAGGTTTCCGGTTTTGTGTGTTTAAGGATTCGGTTACTCTTATGCATTTTTCATATATTATATGTGCCGAATAATAGTATGATATGCGTAGTTTAACTCTTTGGTTGCAGGCATAAGATCCGACTATTATGGCCATATGTGTGTATGTGATTGTATGTGTATATTTTGTTGAATCCTCGGGGTTGACGAGGCTAGTATTTAATTTTTTGTAAATTAGATACGACATTGTTTAGTCACTCTTTTTATTTTAGTTTACTTTCGATCTGGATTTCATGTACACTGTTAGTAATATATGAGAGATGTCTTAAGGCAATCGCCTTATGTATGAACCATTTATATGATAAATGAAGATTCACTATTTGAGTATACATGTTTCATGTATTTGATTGGATCTTAAACTCATTTACTGAATGTCCACGATATGATTCACAGCATGAGAGAATTTGTGATTGGATCACAACTAGTGAGTATCTCTACATGTGTAATTGTGATGTATCGAAATTATCCCTAGTCGATGAATTGATGGATTTGGACACCATCGATTCTGTCGAGACTAGCACGAGGTATACTCCTTGGTGTATCCAAGCAGCTGATTCTCACTGGTTGGAGACATTGTGATGTCCAGAGTTGATCGTGGATGCTAGTTATGGTAACTAGTTCATTGGAGTGACCAGCCGTAAGACTTCATATGATTCCCTGCATATATAGATATGTCAATGAAGTTCTTACTATAGCTTAAGTGTGATGTTCCTTTGACTTGCGGTATTCAAGTCATCTTGATCATGGAGACTTATGCTTTGACATCTTAAGCAAACATCTCCAAGGAGATGTGGACCCGGGATGATTGGGTATAAGTCGAAGTGATCGAAGGTGTTTGAATAGCCTATAAAGGATTCACCACTCCTTGCAAGGAGATGTATACCCATGGCCTCTCGTCGGATTGTTACTAAAGTCTTTGGCCAAAGCTTTACATGTTAAGAGTAAGGTACTCTTCGATACATGTGCAGTAACTAGAATCCGTAGGACGAGGAAATGATACTTGGGCTAGGTGTGACATAGTCAGCCTAGTGGGGACTGACACTATAGACCATGTCCTGAACCAAGTGGGTATAAGATGAGTGAAGGGAATGGGGCACGATTCATTCGAGCTGCTGAAGGGTTTCAGAAATAGTTCTGGATCAACCGTTGATCTTTTCGGTTAATTGGGGATCATGATGTACTACTAGGTGCCACTCATGATCATTCTATAATTAATGGTTAATTATAGACGGCCAACATAAATCGAGAACCTATTTGGTCACACGCACAACGAGCGTAATCCGAAGGATTTAAAACGAGCTTGAGAATGGGATTCTCAGACCGAGAGAAACTAGGTTTGGTTGGACCAAACAAGAAGCGAGCATGAAATCGTTTCAGTCGCAATGGAAGCGTGGATGGGCCGTGTCTTATGAAGACATAATGGATGAACCAAAATGGTTTGGTTCTAATCCAATGGAGGAGAATAAACCAAAGGGTTTGGTTTATTTTAAACGAATGAACCAAAAGTTGGTTCGGTTCGTTTTAACTTAAAATAAACCATCATGGTTTGGTTTATTTTAACTTATATTAATGGAGCGGGTTAACGGGACTCATGGTTATGATCCAATAACCATTAAGAGAATTAGTTCTCTATAAAAGAGGGCTTAAGGGATTGTTAAGCCCTAATCCAAAAACCCTAGCTTGTGGTTGCCGCCCACCTCTCCATCCTCTCCTTGGATTTTCGGCGCCAACCCTAGGTTGCCTTGACCCCTTGTGCGCCGTCCAACTCCTTGCCGTCAAGCTTCAGCCGGTCATCCTCCGGCGACCCTCCGGTGATCTTCCTAGGCTTCGGCGATAAGGTGAGCACTTGGCTTCCCTTGGTTGGCCGGCGCCTACTCCTCCACCAAAGCTGTCCAGTTTTCTGGACAGCTTGTTCTTCTCTCGTCGGAGCGTCGTTTGGACGACGGTTAGAGCTCTGACAGCGCCTAACTTACCGGGGATTCGATCTCCGATAATCCTCATAGGTGGAGGACGAAGGATTCGTCAAACGGTTGACGAATACCTCTCCGGAGAAGCTAGTTTTGAGGACTCGTGTTTGGATCCGAATTTGGATTCGGATCGTGATCATCTCTTGATCACATCGTCTTCAACACAAGGCTAGTAATTCGTACGAAGACGAAGCTCGTGGCTTAGCGAAGTCATCCTAAGGATACTCAGCGTGGATACGGATAGAGACGATTCTAGCGAGGATCGTTCCGGTTGATGTCGTTCCCGCTACACGTGATACGAAAGGTATAACGTAGTTAAATTTCCTTTTATTGCAAATTTAAATTTACGGTTATGTCTACACATGTTGTACTATGCATGCGTGTGATGTGTGTGTTGTAATAAATGTAGATTTATTAATTTTATTTCTTCCGCTGTGCATATGTTTGCGAAACATGTTCGAACACACACTCGCCGCGGTGCCGGAAACCCAACAGTGGTATCAGAGCCCAGGTTGTGTTTCGACATAATCATAAAATTGTTTTGCGATAGTCATAATGATATTTCTGGAAATTTTCTACTTTTGGAAAGTTAGAAGTATTTATGAAAATTTTTCAATTTTGGAAAGTCTAGAAGTATTTATGGAAATCTTCCACTTTTGGAAAGTTGGAAGTATTTATGGAATTTGATATTTTCCATAAATAAAATATTTGATTAGATTTGGAAATTTGTTTCCTAATTTAATCATGATTTGATTTGGGAAATCAAATCTTAAAATATTTTATTTCCATAAGTAGTTTTGATGATTTAAGAAATTGGTTTCCTAAATTGACTTTCCTTAATCAACTATTTCCACAAATAAAATATGTGATTATATTTGGAAATTTGTTTCCTAATTTAATCATGATTTGATTTGGAGAATCAAATCTTAAACATATTTTATTTCCATAAATAGTTATGACATATAAGGAAATATTATACATGACATAATTGTATGCCATGTAATTGCATTAGATGCATATCATTATGCCATGCGTGTCGTGACATGTAGATGTATGTCATGTATGTCATGTCATGTAGATAATAGTTATTTGCATGCAAAGAGGATGAGACATAAAAACCTTAACTCAATATTAAAGCCTACACCTTCCATTAATATAGTTAGAACCAGAGTTCCGTTTCTTGTTCGGGTTGTTGGACTCTCTCCAAGCCTGGCTCGAACCCGAACATGTTCAAACCATGGAATAGTTTAATACTAATATGGTAAGAGTCAGAGGTCAATCGTTAGCTTTGGTTGTTGGACTCTCTTCAAGCCGGACTAATTGGTTGAATGCGCTTTAACCATATTAAAACTATTTCTTGATTAATGGGTCAGCTTTAACCTGGAGTATCGGCTTGTTGGACTCTCTCCAAGGTCGATGTAAAGGGAGGTGAAGTTGGGTGCTATGCATATGATGCATACTTGTTAATTTGTTAACAACCCGATGTATGTGTGAACATTCAATTAGTTGATAACACATTGTGATAGTTGCATATACGTGATATGCAATCGGTATAGTTGATACCTACCATCGTAGTTATGAATGGCTTGTTGGACTCTCTCCAAGGTTGTTCATATCTATGATGGATATCAGCCCATTCGGAGATGGACCTACGATCTCCCGAAGTGATTTTGGGGTTTTTGAAATTCGAAAAATGAATGGGATTTATAAATGTATATTGATGCATTTTAAAATCATCTTTCTCATATATGCTCATTTTGTATTTCTAGGTCAATCGATTGATCATGATGTCTTTGAATTTGCGTTCCATTTTGGATTCGAATAAATTGACTGGGCCAAACTTCTTGGACTGGCATAGAAACTTAAGAATTGTTCTCAAGGTTGAAAAGCTTGCAAATGTCCTCGAAGCGCCTCTTCCCGCCCGTCCTAGTGACAATGCAACTCTGGACCAATTGTTGGCCTATTAGAAACATGTGAGTGATTCTGAACAAATGAGTTGCATCATGCTAGCCATGATGGAACCCAAGCTACGGAAGCAGCATGAGCATATGGATGCTCATATCGTAGTCCTTCATCTTTATGAGTTGTTTGATAAGCAAGAGAGATTCGAAAGGTTCGAGGTCTCCAAGCTCCTCTTCACCTCTGAGATGCAAGAAGGTTCATCTGTGGTACTGCTCAACATGCTGAAGAATGTGGAGCCTTCTGAGAAGCATGAGCAGGGGACGGTGTTGTTAGTTGATTCCTCGAAGAAAAGTTCTAAGAGGGAGTCAAAGGAACAACAGAAGGGGAAGAAGAAAAAGGCTAAAAAGGCAGAACCAGCTCAAAAGGGCACTTGCCATCATTATGGCAAGTAGGGCCATTGGCGAAGAAATTGCAAGATTTATCTTGAGTCCGTGAAGAAGGATAAGGCATAAGATGCTCCATCTTTTTCATATATCTTCATTATTGATTGTCATTCTATTTCCTTAGACACTTGGGTATTGGATACTGGGTGTGGTTCACATATATGTAATGACATACATGGGCTAAGGAATAGAAGAAGACTCATCAAGGGAGAGTCAAATTTACGTGTTGGGAATGGAGCAAAGGTTGCTGCACTCGCCATCGGAACGTATTTGTTGAAACTCCCTACAGGACTTGTCTTAGAATTGGACAATTGCTTTTATGTTCCTTCGTTGATAAAGAACATCATTTCTATTTCTTGTTTAAATAGAAATGGGTACCATTTGACTTTTAGTAACAATTGTTGTTACATAACTTTGAATGGAGTTCTTTATGGGACTGGAACTTTAAGCAATGGTGTTTATACGTTGGACGTATCCAGTGACATTTTCAATATCGAAGCGAGCAACAAGCGTGCTCGAAAGGATAATTAAATAGACTCCTACATGTGGCATTGTCGTCTTGGCCATGTAAGCAAGAAATGCATGTCCGAAATTACACCGATGTGGAATTCTGGAATCGTTTGAATTGGATTCATACGATACATGCGAATCATGCTTAAAAGGCAAGATGACTAAGTTACCTTTTACAGGAAAAGGTGAACGAGTGGGAGAGTTACTAGGTCTAATACATACTGATGTATGTGGACCTATGTCAACTCAAGCTTTAGGAGGCTATAGCTACTTCATTACCTTCACTAATGATCACTCATGGTTTGGGTATGTGTTCTTAATGAAACACAAGTCTGAAGCCTTTGAAAGATTCAAAGAATTCAGAAATGAAGTAGAGAAACAACATGACAAGAGTATTAAAATACTTCGATCGGATCGAGGTGGTGAATACTTAAGTCAAGAGTTTCTTGATTATCTAAGAGACAATGGTATATTGTCTCAATGGACTCCGCCATATACACCACAGCATAATGGTGTATCTGAGAGGCATAACCGGACCTTGTTGGACATGGTCAGGTCAATGATGAATCATGCAAATCTTCCCAAGTCCTATTAGGGCTATGCACTTCAGACAGCTGTTTACTTGTTAAACAGAATGCCAACCAAGGTAGTCTCTACTACTCCATATGAGATATGGAATAGTAAGAAACCTCATGTATCTTACTTGAAGATATGGGGTTGTTTTGCTTATGTGAAGCGGACTGTATCAGACAAATTGGATGCTAAGTCTGATAAATGTCTATTTATTGGATACCCTAAGGAAACAAGGGGTTACCAATTCTATCATCCTGTGGAACAAAAGGTGTTTGTTTCAAGGCATCTTTGTGTTTCTAGAGAAAGAGTTTCTCTTGCAAGAAAGCGTGGGAGTGTCGTCGAGCTTGAGGAGGCTCGAGAGACTCAAATAGACATTGATGAGATACGGTGAAGCACAAGCGGCAACTCATAGTGATGAGCAATCAATTTGGACCTATTAACACCACATCTTCGTAGATCTGGTAGAACATAATATTCTTGAGAGATATGGATTTCGTAGTAAGTGAATCGAGCGGCGTGTTACTCATTGATGATGAGAGCCTACAGTTATGAAGAAGTCTTGACAAGTTGAGAAAGGGATAAGTGGCTTGGTGCCATGAAGTGAAATGGATTCCATGTATGAAAACCAAGTTTGGAACTTGGTTGACCCACTGAAGGCATAAAGCCTATAGGGTGCAAGTGGGTTTTCAAGAAGAAAACCGACATGGATGGTAATGTGATTACCTATAAGGCTAGATTGGTGGCGAAGGATATGCGTCAAAAGCAAGGTGTTGATTATGGCGAAACCTATTACTTTGTAGCTATCTTAAATCCATTCGGATGCTCTGGCCATAGCGGCTCATTATGATTATGAGATATGGCGGATGGATGTAAGCGACTTTCCTTAATGGAAACTGCTCGAGGGCGTGTATATGATACAACTGAGGTTTCACATCGATTGATAAAACCAAGGTATGCAAATTGCGGTCCATTTATGGATTGAAGCAAGCATCGAAATTTGGAATATCCGTTTTGATGAGACAATCAAAAAGTTTGATTTCTCACAAAATCGCATTTAACCTTGTGTGTACAAGAAGGTTAGTGGGAGTGCAAATGTTCCTAGTATTATATGTTGATGACATATTACTTATAGGAAACGATGTTTCAATCTTACAGTCAGTTAAGGTTTGGTTATCCAAGACATTCTCCATGAAAGACCTGGGAGAAGCAACCTACATCCTCGGGATTAAGATCTATAGAGATAGATCGAAATGGTTGCTTGGTCTTTCGCAGTCTATATATATAGACCGAGTGCTAAAGAGGTTTAGCATGTCAGAATCCAAGAAAGGTTTCCTACCCATCAGGCATGGGGTACACCTTTCGAAGTCTATGTGTCCGCGGACAGAAGACGAGAGGATTTGCATGAGTAAGATTCCCTATGCATCCGCAATAGGATCTATCATGTATGCTATGTTATGTACGAGGCCCAATGTATCATATGCTCTGAGTGTCACGAGCAGATACCAGTCTGATCCAGGAATGGATCATTGGGTGGCTGTTAAGACGATCCTGAAGTACTTAAGAAGAACTAAGGATGTGTTCCTAATATATGGAGAAGGGGACATGGTGATACGCGGGTATATAGATGTCAACTTCCAGACAGACAAGAATGATTCCAGATCTTAGTCTGGATACGTGTTCACTTTGAATGGGGGCGCAGTGAGTTGGAAAAGTTCCAAAAAAGACACTGTAGCGGATTCTACCACTGAGGCAGAATACATTGCAGCTTCGGAAGCAGCAAAGGAAGCGGTTTGGATCAAGAAGTTCGTTTATGAACTTGGTGTGATTTCGACCATTGTTGAAGCAATACCGGTCTACTGCGACAACAATGGAGCAATTGCACAGGCGAAAGAGCCAAGGTCTCATCAACGATCCAAACATGTGCTTCGCCGCTATCATCTTATCAGAGAGATCATCAGTAGGAACAAAATACAAATCGAGAAAATTCCCACTGAAAGGAACTTAGCGGATCCTTTGACTAAAGCATTACCTCAAAGTAAGTTTGAGGGTCATATTAGTGCTTATGGTATTGGATACCATAGCGATTGACATTAGGCCAAGTGGGAGTCTGTTAGTAATATATGAGAGATGTCCTAAGGCAATCGCCTTATGTATGAACCATTTATATGATAAATGAAGATTCACTATTTGAGTATACATGTTTCATGTATTTGATTGGATCTTAAACTCATTTACTGAATGTCCACGATACGATTCACAGCATGAGAGAATTTGTGATTGGATCATAACTAGTGAGTATCTCTACATGTGTAACTGTGATGTATCGGAATTATCCCTAGTCGATGAATTGATGGATTTGGACACCATCGATTCTGTCGAGACTAGCACGAGGTATACTCCTTGGTGTATCTAAGCAGCTGATTCTCACTGGTTGGAGACATTGTGATGTCCGGAGTTGATCGTGGATGCTAGTTATGGTAACTAGTTCATTGGAGTGACCAGCCATAAGACTTCATATGGTTCCCTGCATATATAGATATGTCAATGAAGTTCTTACTGTAGCTTAAGTGCGATGTTCCTTTGACTTGCGGTATTCAAGTCATCTTGATCATGGAGACTTATGCTTTGACATCTTAAGCAAACATCTCCAAGGAGATGTGGACCCGGGATGATTGGGTATAAGTCGAAGTGATCGAAGGTGTTTGAATAGCCTATAAAGGATTCACCACTCCTTGCAAGGAGATGTATACCCATGGCCTCTCGTCGGATTGTTACTAAAGTCTTTGGCCAAAGCATTACATGTTAAGAGTAAGGTACTCTTCGATACATGTGCAGTAACTAGAATCCGTAGGATGAGGAAATGATACTTGGGCTAGGTGTGACGTAGTAGTCACTTAGTGGGATCGACACTATAGACCATGTCCTGAACCAAGTGGGTATAAGATGAGTGAAGGGAATGGGGCACGATTCATTCGAGTTGCTGAAGGGTTTCAGAAATAGTTCTGGATCAACCGTTGATCTTTTCGGTTAATTGGGGATCATGATGTACTACTAGGTGCCACTCATGATCGTTCTATAATTAATGGTTAATTATAGACGGCCAACATAAACCGAGAACCTATTTGGTCACACGCACAACGAGCATAATCCGAAGGATTTAAAACGAGCTTGAGAATGGGATTCTCAGACCGAGAGAAACTAGGTTTGGTTGGACCAAGCAAGAAGCGAGCATGAAATCGTTTCAGTCGCAATGGAAGCGTGGATGGGCCGTGTCTTATGAAGACATAATGGATGAACCAAAATGGTTTGGTTCTAATCCAATGGAGGAGAATAAACCAAAGGGTTTGGTTTATTTTAAACGAATGAACCAAAAGTTGGTTCGGTTCATTTTAACTTAAAATAAACCATCATGGTTTGGTTTATTTTAACTTATATTAATGGAGCGGGTTAACGGGCCTCATGGTTATGATCCAATAACCATTAAGAGAATTAGTTCTTTATAAAAGAGGGCATAAGGGATTGTTAAGCCCTAATCCAAAAACCCTAGCTTGTGGTTGCCGCCCACCTCTCCATCCTCTCCTTGGATTTTCAGCGCCAACCCTAGGTTGCCGCCCAGTCCATTGTGCCGCCGTCCAACTCCTTGCCGGCGTCCAAGCTTCAGCCGGTCATCCTCCAGCAACCCTCCAGTGATCTTCCTAGGCTTCGGCGATAAGGTGAGCACTTGGCTTCCCTTGGTTGGCCGGCGCCTACTCCTCCACCAAAGCTGTCCAGTTTTCTGGACAGCTTGTTCTTCTCTCGTCGGAGCATCATTTTGACGATGGTTAGAGCTCCGACAGCGCCTAACTTACCGGGGATTCGATCTCCAGTAATCCTCATAGGTGGAGGACGAAGGATTCGTCAAACGGTTGACGAATACCTCTCCGGAGAAGCGAGTTTTGAGGACTCGTCTTTGGATCCGAATTTGGATTCGGATCGTGATCATCTCTCGATCATGTCGTCTTCAACACGAGGCTAGTAACCCGTACGAAGACGAAGCTCGTGGCTTAGCGAAGTCATCCTAAGGATACTCGGTGTGGATACGGATAGAGACGATTCTAGCGAGGATCGTTCCGGTTGATGCCGTTCCCGCTACACGTGATACGAAAGGTATAACGTAGTTAAATTTCCTTTTATTGCAAATTTAAATTTACGGTTATGTCTACACATGTTGTACTATGCATGCGTGTGATGTGTATCTTGTAATAAATGTAGATTTATTATTTTTATTTCTTCCGCTGTGCACATGTTTGCGAAACATGTTCGAACACACACTCGCCGCGGTGCCGGAAACCCAACATACACTCCCTCGTGGAGTATAGGATCGATGGATGTAAATTAAAATAGATTTTAGTCTTGGCCCGGATATTCGGATGGCTCGTACATGGCGTAGGAGGAGCGGACGAGAAGGCGATGCGACGGGAGACATATTGAAGACAAAAGCCATAATAGTTGGAAAATAATTTATTTTTTATATTTATTGCTTTTTGTTTAATATGCATGTCGTAGGCTAGGAAAATTCCTCAATTACAAATTACTAAGTGGGAGAGGGATATTTTTATAAATTCCCATGGCCTCCATTATGATTTGACAAGTGATGCAAACAAACTTGCACGTCGGCTCTGAGTGCCTTCCTCCCCATCAGATGAGTTTGTTTGCGGATCACAAGGTCAAATATGGTTATAGGGAATTATCAAGGAGCGTGTGTACTTCCCTATCGGAAGGCACATAACCTGAGATAATTACCTTGGTACCGAGTAATGGTGAACACTTAGATACAAATATAAGTATCCTCCCCATCGGAGTCACTGCTTTTATTTGTAGGGCCAAAGAGGAACCAACTATTAATTTTACTTGTCAAAAAGTTAGGTTGACAAGATAGTAAAATTAATGGGTAAAACCTCCTCTTACAAATGTAGAATTCGTATACGTCCACACTATCGTGGCATACGATATTCTCGGTGTTTTGAGGTGTTGGTTGATTTTAAAATTTTATTGTTTGAGGAATCAATAATATTTTGAAATCTAATGTTTTCATTTATGTGATTCTTAGGTTTTCTTTCAAAATGACTTTCAACCCACTTGCTTTGATACTGAAAGAGAACAAACTTACTGGACCCAACTATGTTGATTGGAAGAGGAATCTAGACATTATCTTGACTGCTGAGGAATACAAATATGTACTCCTCGAAGAGTGCCCTCCTAAGCCTGCAGATGATTCTGGGGAAAAGGAGAAAAAGAGTTATAAGAAGTGGATCAAGGTCGATGAGATGGCGCGATGTTACATTTTGGCATCTATGTCAAATGTACTACAACATCAGCATCAAGCCATGCCCACTGCTTATGACATGATGTTCAATCTCAAAGAGATTTTTGGACACCAGAATCGGGCTGCAAGGCAAGAAGCCATGAGAAACTTGATGACGACCACCATGATCGAGGGAACACCCGTAAGGGATTATGTTCTCAAGATGATGGCTCATTTGAATGAGCTGGAGGTCCTTGGAGCTGAGATCGATAGGGAAATCCAGATCGATATCATACTCCAGTCTCTACCTAGGAGTTTGAGCAATTTCGCCTGAACTACAACATGAACAAGAGGTTGTATTCGTTGGCGGAACTTCTGATAGAACTCCAGGCGGCAGAGGGGCTATTTCATCAGAGTGCTCAGGCACATGCCATGGTGACCCAAAAGGTTTCTACTTCTAAGCCGAAAAGCAAGAAGAAGAAGAAACAAACTGGGGCAAAGTGGCGGGAGGAACTCAGGGAGAAGTGAAGAAGCCGAAAGGCAAGTGCTTCACTTGTAAGCAGACTGGACACTGGAAGAAGGACTGCCCCAACCGTAAGAACAAAGGTATATTTTTTGGTCTAGTCGTTGAAACATGTTTAGCGGTGTTATCTACTGGTACCTGGTGTGTAGATACGGGAGCCACTGATCATGTCTGCAATACTTTGCAGGGGTTCCAAGAAACCAGACGACTGGCTGAGGGGGAGATTACCGTGTACTTGGGTGATGCCACGAAGGTGGCGGCTATTGCAGTGGGAGACGCTTATTTATCTTTTGAGAAAAATAAACTTTTGGTTCTTAAGAATTGCCTTTATGTACCTTTATTTAGAAATAATTTAATTTCGGTTTCTAAATTGTTTATGGATGGATATTCTATTTCTTTCAATGACAAAGTTGTTATAAAAAGGAATAGGGACATTATCTGTTCTGGTACATTGATAGGAAATTTGTACACACTTGAACCAAAAGCTCCCACGATGCAAATTGAAATTAATAACTCATCTTCTAATTCCAAAAAGTGAAAAGAACCTTCGAAGATGAACCAAACATATATTTGGCATCTTAGGCTTGGTCATATTAACCTAAGCAGAATTCAAAGGTTGATAGTTGATGGACCTTTGGGTTCATTGGTGGTGGAGGATTTCCCAACCTGTGAATCATGCTTGGAAGGTAAAATGACCAAGAGGCCTTTTAAGGCCAAGGGGTATAGAGCCAAAGATATGTTAGAATTGGTTCATTCTGATTTGTGTGGTCCTATGTCTATCCAGGCTAGAGGTGGTTTCGAGTATTTCATCTCTTTTATAGACGATTACTCGAGATATGGATACATTTACCTGATGCACCACAAGTCTGAATGCTTTGACAAGTTCAAAGAATTCAAGGCTGATGTGGAGAAATGTCAAGGTAAAGGTATCAAGATACTACGATCTGATCGTGGTGGCGAGTACCTCTTGGGAGAGTTTAGGAATTACCTATCAGAGGTTGGGATTCAATCCCAATTGACTGCACCTGGCACACCCCAGCAGAATGGTGTAGCAGAGCGAAGGAATAGGACTCTAATGGAGATGGTTAGATCGATGATGAGTTATTCTGAGTTGCCAGATTCGTTCTGGGGATATGCTCTAGATACGGCAGTGTACATTCTGAACTTGGTTCCATCTAAATCAGTGCCTTCTATTCCCACAGAATTGTGGATTGGGCGAAAGCCTAGTCTAAGACATATTCGGATATGGGGGAGTTCAGCACATGTGATGTAGGCAGATGCTGGTAAGTTGGAACCTCGTACAGAAGTACGCATGTTCGTTGGCTATCCTAGAGGAACAAAGGGTGGTCTATTTTATAGTCCAGAGATCAGAGGGTGATCGTTAGCACGAACGCCAGATTTCTAGAGGAAGACTATGTGATAGGCCACAAGCCCAAGAGTAAAATTATTCTGGAGGAATTAAAAGGGGAAGTCACTTCTTTAGCACCACCGGTACAAGAGAATATACCACATGTCACTGCACCGCGTGTCACAGAGGATACACAGGTGATACCTCATCGTAGTAGGAGGGTTGTGAGACAGCCTGATAGATTCATGTTCTTGGGAGAATCTTTTGATTTGGTCCCTGGTGAATATGAACCTGATCCCTAGACATATGACGAGGCAATCCAAGATAAAGATGCAGTATCTTTGCAAAGTGCAATGAATGCTGAGATTGAATCTATGGATTCAAATCAGGTCTGGGAGCTAGTAGACCCACCCGATGGTGTAAAAACCATTGGATGCAAGTGGATCTACAAAAGAAAGAGAGGAATAGATGGGAAGGTTGAGACCTTCAAAGCGAGGCTTGTTGCGAAGGGGTATACTCAGAAAGAGGGTATCGATTATGAGGAGACTTTTTCGCCGGTAGCCATGCTTAAGTCTATCAGAATTCTCTTATGCATAGCAGCTCATATGGATTATGAGGTGTGACAGATGGATGTCAAGATAGCTTTCCTTAATGGAAGTCTTGAGGAAAACATCTATATGAAGCAACCAGAGGGATTCATTGCTAAAGGCAAAGAGCATCTTGTGTGTAAGCTTAATCGGTCCATTTATGGATTGAAGCAAGCTTCGAGGTCTTGGAACATCCGCTTTGATGAGGTAATCCAGTCTTATGGATTTGTTCAAAGTCCGGATGAGTCTTGTGTATACAAGAGATGTGACGAAAACGTAGTGGTATTTCTTGTACTATACGTAGATGACATTTTGTTGATTGGCAACAATATCAAGGTGTTATCGGACGTAAGGGTATGGTTGTCCAAACAGTTTGATATGAAGGACTTGAGAGAAGTGGGACACATCCTTGGGATCAAGGTTATAAGGGATCACAGGAAAAAGATGTTGTGTTTATCCCAAGCTTCATACATAGACACAATTATGGAGCGTTTTAGCATGCAGAACTCCAAGAAGGGTTTTCTACCTTTCAGGCATGGAGTTTCTTTATCTAAGGAGATGTGTCCTAGATCATCTGAGGAGATAGAGGAGATGAAGGCGGTTCCTTATGCTTTGGCGGTAGGAAGCCTCATGTATGCGATGCTATGTATGAGACCAGACATCTGCTATGCCGTGGGCATAGTCAGCAGATATCAGAGTAATCCAGGACAGAGACATTGGACTGCGGTAAAGCATATATTGAAGTACCTGAGAAAGACTAGGGATTATATGCTAGTTTACCAGGCAGACCAATTACTCCCTGTGGGTTACACGGATTCTGACTTTCAATCTGATAGGGATAATAGTAAGTCTACCTCAGGTTTTGTGTTTACTTTGGGAGGTGGAGCCATTGTATGGAGGAGTGTCAAGTAGAAATGCGTGGCGGACTCTACCATGGAAGCTGAGTATGTGGCAGCCTCTGAGGTGGCCAAAGAAGTTGTGTGGCTCAGGAACTTCCTGATGGACTTGGATGTGATTCCTGGTTTGCCCAGAACTATCACAATTTATTGTGATAATAGTGGTGCAGTTGCAAACTCGAAGGAACCACAAGCCCATAAGGCTAGTAAACACATAGAGCGCAAGTACCACCTGATACGAGAAATCATAAAGAGAGGAGAAGTTGTTTTGGCCAAGATTGCATCGAAGGATAACCTGGCAGATCCTTTCACTAAGGCCTTTCCGGTGAGAGCTTTTGATAGGCATGTGGAGGGAATGAGGATCAGATGTATGGCAGTTTAAGGACAACATAGTCTTTTAGTATAAGTGGGAGATTGTTGGGATGTATACTAAAAAGTCTATCTTTTGTATGAACATCTTTATTTTGAAATAAGAATCATATGATCATTGTTTGCATATTTTTATGGTTATGCATATTGTCTAATACATTACATTGTAGATAACATGGTGTGTGGTGTCACACGGGAGATCATGTTATCGTCTCCTTGTAAAGTATAAGTAAAGGCTCACAACCGAGATGGCTTTGGACAAACCATCGAAATGGTTGTAGTGTGATTTGGTATTGGTTTGTCTTGACCATAGAATCACACTAGTGCACTTTGTGTGTATTGAGCAAGACCGACTTAGAGGTGATTCGATTTATTGCTGACTACATAATCAAATCGGACCTCAGATATTATTATGTACATGCTCTTAATCCTGATATAATAACGGGCACATATACTTAGTATTCATCTCTTTGATTTACCAATGGACGAGATTTATAGATTAAATCGATAGGCTCGGTAAGTTGGGAGATGATATTATTTATATGGTGTGTCATTGATTATAGGAGGAAATCGTGTCCTATAATTAGGATGATGATGTCCCCTTGAGGAGCTCATAAGGTTCATCATGTAAACCCTGCAGGTGGACTTGGTCCGACATGATGAAAAGGTTGAGTGGTACTACTCATAGAGTTAGATGTTGATTAATTAATGGTCAGTAAATTAATTAATCGATGGACATTCGAGATCTTAAACACGGGGAGAAAATGTACATATAATATATGGAGCCCATATTAACTTATGGGGGTTGGTGAGGTAGATCAATGATAATCCTTTAGTGGATTGGATTATCATTAATGGATCGGACTTTATGTGGGCTTGATCCATGGGTGGCCAAGATCCAACTCCTCCTCATGGTCCATAATGTAGCCTATTAACACCTCATGAAGCTTAGATTCAATGGATAGAAACAAAACTCTAAATCCAAAGGTAGAGATTAAATCTCTAAGATCCGACGGTTGAGATTAAATCTCTAGATCCGACGGTTGAGATTAAATCTATAGAACCAATGGTGGAGATTAAAAGGAGGCTTATCTCTAACTCTATAAAAGGAGGACAAGGGTTTGGCATGGAGAATCAATCAAGAGGAGCTAGGGTTTTGGAGTTGGCGGCAAGAAGAGGAGCTAGGGTTTTGGAGTTTGTTTCTATTCTTCCTCTTGCTCAGAACGAGCAAGGAAGGAAGATTGGCGATTTAGGAGCTTCAAGTTTTGGTAGATCGTCGCCCACACGACATCCGAAAGGAGGAAGGTCATACATTAGAAGATCGAGAGGTATATCTATTCTCTATTCTCTTTTGTTACTTGCTTGTATTTGTTTTTTCAATTATGAGCATGATATATTCTGTTTGTGGCTAAATAATACTTGGATCCCGAACATAAATACAAAAGTCGGCGATCCGTACATCGTCTATTCCGTGGCTACTCATAGAATAGAGGTTGGTCGCTTGAACAACGAGTTTGTTCAAGTGACCTCTCTAAACGAATAGCACGACGATGACTTGGTTGTTTGGGCAATCCCTTTTGTCTAGGATTAAATTTTTTTAATCCGGGGACATCGATGGGATCGTCATGAACAAACAACCGAGGTGAAGTGAGAAGCGAAGTTTCCCCTCACGGTTCAAGCCTCAAACCCAACAATTCGCTCCTCCCCCTCAATCCTTGAAGTGGAGGCTTCTTCCACTTTTTCCTCTTCTTCCACCAATTCGGAGGTTGACTCCTTATCAACTTCTGAATCCTCACTCGCTTGTGAGAATGAGAATTCATCTTCGGCCTCCTCTTCTTAAGCCGGTGATGGATCTTCATGGAGCTTGGCCAATTCCCTCCAAAGCTCCTTGGCATCCATGCAATCACCTAGGCTACACAAGAAGTCATTAGGAATTAAATCAAAAATAAATTTGATTACCTTCTTGTTTTTCTCGAATCTTTGGAGTTGTTCCTCTCTCCATCTCTTCTTCTTGAAGAAGCCACCTTTTGGTCCTCTTGGATATTCAAATCCTTCCATTAAGATGGATCACTCCTCAAAATCCCTCATCATGATAAAATCTTCAATTCTTCTCTTCCAAGAATTGAAGCCTTCTCGTCCATATAGGGTGTAAGGCACCGGTGTGTTGATGTCCTAACCTAGTTGTTCTTCCAACTCCATCTTCACCCTCTAGCGTCTTTGCTCCCGGTGGTTAGTCCATAGAAGAGCCCCGGGCTCTGATACCAATTGTAGAGGAAATGTTGACCGCTAGAGGGGGGGTGAATAGCTCATTTCGTATGTTGATGGAATTCGTTCGTGCTTGTCTCTACAATTTTCGTTAGCGTGCAGCGGAATAATAATAAAGCAATAACAAAATAGACAAACACAAATACACCAATACACAAGTATTTAACGTGGTTCGGAACTGAATGGTTCTTACTCCACGGATTGAGCTCTAAAGAGCTCTAGTGATGCACACGCCACCACTAATCACAAATAACTCCTTCTCGAAACAATCCGGAGGTGGATAAACCTCGTACAAGTGATTTTACAATAGTAAGAAGTAAATACAACCAATTACAACAAGGAAATACACTACAAGTAAAGAAAAACACTTTACAATTGCCTTTGGATTGCTTACTTTTGGTTACTTGAAGAATAGCCTTGGAGACCTTGATTTGCAGCAACAAATTGCCCCAAAGTAGCTCAAGAACCGGTTGAGATTTCCTCCTACACGAGCTCCATTTAAAGCTTCTTCCTGGGCTGGAAATCGCCGATCAGTCGACTGATGACACTGTTGCTGTGAGACAACAGTGTGATTCACGCTGGAAAAATCCAACGGATGGGACATCAGTCGACTGATCATGTCCATCAGTCGACTGATCGAGCCTTCACTCGACTGCTAGCCCCAGCAGTTGAGTGAGACTCCATTCTGTGCCCAAAATACCGAGAACCAGTCGACTGATCACATGATCAGTTGACTGCTCGAGCCATCAGTCGACTGCCCACCTTTGGCAGTCGACTGCCGGGACACTTCCCGCAGTCAAACCCTAGTTGACTCACACCAGTCGACTGTCACATGGCACCAGTCGGCTGACACACCTCAAACATGAGGTTTTAACCCAAGTATGGTGCCCCCATACTTGCTAGACCATCCTTAGTCTAGACCTAAGCCTTCTAGCCACCTCCATCAGCCTCGCGCCTCTCGGATCCCTCCAAGTCATCCATGACTTATTAATCCATTGCGCTAGCCTTCAGGTGCTTCCATCAGCTATGTCATACTAACGGTGTCTACACCGCCAAGGCACATTGAACTTACACTTCCAAGGCTCTCACTTGGACTTTATGCCGCCAACCATTGGACTTATGTTGCCAAGACTCCCGCTTGGACTTTACGCCGCCAATATCAAACCCCTTGGACTTTCCAAATGCCAAGACTCAAGCTTGGACTTTCCCTTGCCAACCCATGTTGGACTTTCCATGCCAAGACCCATGCTTGGACTTTTCCTTGCCAAGACCCATGCTTGGACTTTTCATGCCAAGTACTCAAGACTTGGACTTTCCATGACATGTCAACTCCAGTCAACCATCAAAATCCCCCCTCGAGTCAAACTCGAGTTCGGTCAAACATGACTTGGGTCGATTGTGCCAACAATCTCCCTAAAATATTATCAGACATCAATGTCAAACATCAATGTCAAACCTCCATGTCAAACATTAAAACATCGCTCGAGTCAAACTCGAGTTCGGTCAATCATGACCTGGGTCAATTGCACCAACACGGACTAGGGCAAAAAAATCTGTTACACACGGCCGATTTAGGGAAAAACACACGGTCAATTTCCTTTTTATCTTAAGGCGACATGACTGTGTGAAATTCACACCACCGACAGTGTGTGAGCCTATCGTGGTCACTCAAAAAAAGCTCGAAAAAAGGTACGATTGTGTGAAATTCACATGACCAGCCGTGTTAATCTTTGAAATTTCTTGTAATGCCACATGGTTTGAAATTTTCCACATGCCTCGTCGTGTCTTCTCTTGACCATTAGGCATGGCCGTGTGAAATTCACACGGCCGCCTGTGCTTCGTTCTGTGGCTTCAAAAAAAAAATTCTCTTGTATAATAAGTCCTACAAATAACTATAAACATTAAACATGATGATAGGCAACAACTAAAAATTTAAACTAGCATAAATGAAAGAAACAATTGAAGAAAACTAAAATAAACTTGGGTTGCCTCCCAAGAAGCACTTGTCTAGGGTATGTAGCTCGACGCCACTCTTGTTCGTCAGCTAGGTGCTGGTGGTTCAAGGAGGTTTGTCTCCTCCCTTTCTTGCTGAGTTTGAATCTTGCTCGTGATGGAGCAAGATGGTTGTTCACTTTTCTCTTCTTTTTGCCTAGTGGCCCTTCATCACCATATCTATTAAATCTTGCTCGTAGAGGAGCAAGATACTTCCTAGCTTCTTTCCTTGGGTTGAGATTGAACATGCTTAACTTCAAGGGGTCATCAGGTGTTCGATCATGATATTCATTTTTGCCCATATGCTGTGAATAATGTATCCCACCACAAAATACTCAATGAAAGATTGATTAGTAATTTCTATTAAAATTTCATCATCACTTATCACTAAAAAGACTTTATTATCGGTAACTAAAGTTTCGGTGAGGGTTAAAGCAGGCTCTTCTTGATCCTTGAGGTTAGGAGGTGTGTTAATTAAAGCAATGCACTCCTCGGTTGAAAAATCAACTTTATATTCCTCAAGTTCTCCTTCAAGTGGTAATTGAACTGATATTCTTTCTTCATTTTGTATGTCATATACGTCTCCCTCATCCATTCGTTCAAATTGAGACTCTGACATATTAGGTGTAATCCCGTCATCAAAACTACCTGTGAGTCACTTGGTCTCTTCCTCTGCTAGCTTTTGTTGCTCAAGCTCTGCGAATTGTTGGCTAGACTCCTCGTATTGACTAATAAAATTGTAAAATAGGACTTCTAAGTCGGACTTTGGTGTTTGATAAAATTCGAATGGTGATTTATAGCTCTCGTTCTCACTTGGGAAATAATATTGAGGGTTTATGCAGCCATGGTCATAACTATATGAATAGGGATCATCCTGTTGTTAGTGCCTATAAGATTCACATATCTCCACAATGATATGATATTGTCCACTTTGGGCCTAAGCCCTTATAGTTTTGTTTTTGGGCTTCACTAAAAAGGTCTCATACCAATGAAGATATCTTTTTATCTTATAAGCACATGATCTTTTCCATGTATTATCAATGTGGGACTTTGATTGTATTCCCTATACTCCCAACACCTGTGACCACTGGTCGGGATCATAGGCGACATGAACTTGTTCAAATATGGTGGGACAATTGTCAATGGTATGCCCTCTATCACCACATGATGTATACAAATCATATAGGGTTTTTAGAGTAGTTTTAGTACATATCTCATTGCATTTCATACTTATTTCATGCATAATCTCCCTTGTTTGGCATTCATTTATTATTTTCTAGTTCAGAGATCTAATTTTGTTAATTTATATGTAGGATGAAATTTTTGGAGCAAAAATGAAGCATTTTATGGAGCATAGACTTTAGGGAACATGCTCTGGTCGTGTCCCAAGACACGGGCATGTTCTTAAAGCGAAACGAATCAAAACGTAGGGTCCAAAATGACACACGACCGGGGTTAAATGAGAATAACCATGTTAAATTTTTAGCCTAATTTTTAACCTAGATTTCAGCCATTTCTATCCTTCCACATGGTCCGTCCGTGTGAATTTCACACGACCGTGTGGTGGCGTAGCAAATCCAAGAAATTAGGGGTTTTCAAGCATTTATGGAAAGCCAGAGCCACCTCTATATATAGGAAACTCATCTAAGAGGATGGGGATCGTGGAGGGAGCTTTCCTAGGGATCCTAAACCTCAGGAGGAGGCCCAATGGCTAGGATGGCAAGAAGGTGCCCTAAGAAGCACCGGAGGCTCGCAACGGAGAGAGAAAAAAGTAGCTCAAGGACCAGAATCTACCCTCCAACGCCTAAGGAGAATGCCCACGAGTACTACATTTATTCTTGAACATCTTTGCATTGTAATGATTCTCTTTATGATGCCTTGTGTTTATTCTCCTCTATTTATGGAGTAGATACTTCAATTCTAGGATTTATGAGTAGCTTGTGTATGTGGACATGCTAGTTCAAATAATTATTCATCTCCTTTGAATCTATTTGCAATTTATGTTGTTTAGATCGATGAGAATTATGTCTTGATTCTATTTCTACTGCATATAGCCGATACAAGGATGGAAAGTCTTTGTATCAAAAACCTAGGAGAACCAAGGAGGAACCTTGTTGTCATCCTCCCTCCCATAACCGTAGAAAGTAGAATATGATAGAGTAGGATATGAAATATGATACATCTCTTCATAGGAATTACTAGGACATCCTCGTACTTCAATAACCTATCTTAGAAGAAGGCCCAAAGTAGGAGACATCAAATCTAGAAGGGTTGAGGGACCTTAGTGATAGAGGGATCCCAATGATATCAACCCCCTGAGCTCTGATGATTCGAAAGGGAAACTTGGCTAGGAATAGGTAGTTCCTGGTAGAAGCAAAAGTTCATCGAGCAAATACATGATGATCCTCCTGCAAGATCATAATTAGAGATCCTAAAAGCATTAAATTGATAGCATGTTCAACAATGCACAAGTGAAACCGAAACCCTAGAATCCTTTTAGGAATTTTGAGACCACCTTTGCTTTCTCCGAGTGACACCGTAATTGAGTTAGGACTACCGTCGACCTCGCAAACCTTACTCTCAGGAGATTCACTCCGAACAACGACATCCACTGGACAAACGATATTTGAATCTCAGTCTCTGTGATATCGATACTTAAATTATAACTTGACGACAACCATGCACTTGTGGGCATTGAACGCGAGCGCGCGCGTCGAATCCTTAGCAATCCTCATAGGAGATTTGAGGTCGTGCTCGCGTGCATCAAGTTTTTGACACCATTGTCGGGGACTGTAGATTTCATATCAGATCGAAAGTGGATAGTTTGGATCGGACCTAGTTTAGGATTATTTTCCTAGTCTTTATTAATTTCCAGTTTAATCTAGTTCTAATTCATATTTTAGTTTTTCTTCTAGCTTCAGTTATTTTCTAGCAGTTTTTCTTTTAGTTATTTTCTTAGTACCTGGTTTCCTTTATTTTGTTATTTGTTTTTTAGTCTCTTTCCAAGGCATTGTTGTTCCTTCCCTTGTCTATATTTTCCAGTATATAACGATGCATGCTTTCACTCATGATTATGATTAATATAATGTTGTGAGGTTTGGTAACATTTATTGTGAGCATTGTGGTGAAACATGGCATACCATTAACGATTGTCCTGATATATTTGAACCTTCGTAATTTGAATAAGAAGATGTCACCTACAATTACAACCAATGGCCACAAGATGATTCCTATTCTTATAGTTATGACCCTACCTACTTAAACCCTCAATATTGTTTCCCAAGTGAGAATGAGGGCTATGAATCACCATGTGAATTTATCCAGCACCAAGTTCCGACTTAGAAGTCTTGCCAGATAATTTTACTAGGCAATGCGAGGAGCATAGTCGACAATTCGCGGAGTTTATGCAATGATAGCTGGCAGAAGAAGAATCCAAACAACTAAAAGGTGGCTTAGATGATAGGATTACACATAATATGGCAGAGGCTCACTTCAAATGAACAGAGGAGGAAGAAGTAGATAACATAGGAAGTGAAGAAGGACAATCCATTCTATCACCATTAGAGGGAGAACTTGAGGATTATATAGTTGATACTTTAATCGAGGAGTACATAGCTTCAATTAAAATACCTCATAACCTCAAGGACCCAAAAGAGTCTGCTTTAACCCTCACCGAAACTTTAGTTACCAATAATGAAGCCCTTTTAGTGGTTGGTAATGATAAAATTTCATTCAGCATAATAGAATATGCTAATCAATCTTTCGGTGAGGATATTTGTGGTGAGTTACATTATTTACAGCATATGGTTGAAATGGAATATCATGATCAAACTCCTGATGATTCTTTTAAGATAAGCATGTTCAATCTCAAACCAAGGAAGGCAACTAATAAATATCTTGCCCCTCCATGAGCAAGATTTAAGAGATATGGTGATGGAGAATGATGCACGCGAACGTGACTTCGAATCTTACGATGGGAACCATCGAGGACTCGAAGCGTGCGCTCATGCTCAATGTCCGCAAGTGCATAGATGTCGTCAAGTAATAAATAGATTATCGATCCCACAGAGAGTTAGATTCGAGTATCGATTGATCAGTGGATGTTGTTTTTCAGAGTTAAGTTCTAAGGGTTGTGGTTGCAAGGTTGATGGTGGTCCTAACTCAAATATGGTGTCACACGGAGGAAGTGAAGGTTGGTTCGAGGTTCAAAAAGGGATTCTAGGACTTCGTCTTTACATCATGGAACATACTATCAGTTAAATGTTGACTGGTTCTCTAATTATGGTCTTGTGGAAGGGACATCATACCCTTTTTTGATGAGCTTTCGCTTCTACCGGGAACTACCTATGTCTAACCCGGCCGACCCTTTCGTTAGGATAGGATAGATGGTACGAGAATGTCAAATCAATCCCTACGAAGAGTTGGAACGTGTCTCGTTCCCTACTCCTTCATACCCTTCTACCTACGGTTACCGAAGATGAGGACAATCACTAGGTTCCTCCTTAGTTCTCCTAGATCTTTGATACAAGGGTTGTCACCCCTTGTATTGGCTATGCACAATAGATAGAAAACCAAAACACAATCTTCATCAAATTAAACCAACATAAACTGGAAAAAAAAATCCATAAACAGAATTAACATTCAACTAGCATGTTCTACGTTACACAAGTTACTCTCTAATCCTAAAATCAAATATTCTACTCCATAGATGGAAAAGAAAAAGCACAAAGCATAATAGAATTAATCATTACAATGCAAAAGATGAATTGAATTACAGTGTTCTTGGTCCTTCTCTTCGATGTCGGAGTGTGGGTTACGATCCTCTCACCGTCTCCTTCCTCCCCGTTGTGAGTTTTTGATGCTTTTTATGTCACTGGTATGCCATCCCAGCCGTCGTGCCTCCCTCTAGGGTTTGGGTGTGGCTTTCCTTTTATAGACATGAAGCCAACGCTGCCTGAAGCCACGAAAGAACCCTAGTCGCATCGAAATAATCCAGCGCCACACGACCATGTGGATCCACACGGTCAAGTCGTGTGTGGCGCTGGGGTGGCTAGATCTGTGCTTTGGACATGACCATGTGGATTCACATGACTAGGCCATGTCCCCTTCTATTCCTCTTGCCAAATGTCTTCCTTTTGCTCAAAGAATGTGTCATTTTCCCTGTAAAATGTTGTTCTATGCACAAAAGTACAACGAGTAGATCTCCGAACTAGAAAATAGGAAATTCATGCAAAACAAAGTGAAATATGAATGAAACAAGTATGAAATGTAACGAGATGTGAGAAAAAATTACTCCTAAAACCCTATATGTTTTGCTCACATCAATTCTCCCAGACTTAAATCTTTGCTTGTCCTCAAGCAAATCTCAGTCCCATGAAATAAAAAAAAAACATTGTTCCATACTTAGCATGTTAACTAGATTTATCAAGTGGTATTTTCCATCAAAGCAAAACAGATCTGTTCTAAAAGTTCACTAAGTTAGCTTCTCGTGCACATGCTAAGTGAATCTTCTTAAGGGATACATCGTTCCACGATAAGTTAAGTCGTCATCTTATAGATATCCTAAGGTTTTCGGCTTTTAGGTACTAGTCTGCCCTAAGCAAGGGTCATTCCCTAGATCTAGCATAAAGTCTCAAAGGCGTGCTCAGTATTGAGAGAAATTTATAGGTGTTTCCCCAGTAACCTAACTCGGTCTCAAAGGGGGCACCTAGTCATTTCCACCCGCGACAAACTATTTTTTTTTTTGTGAATAGAACTCTCATTCTTCTCATACTCACGGGTGATTTTGATTTTTTCCAAACAGTCTTACACAATCTGAGCATCTCCAATAACTAAAATGCTAAATCTAGAGTCGCCTATGGATTCTAAGGTAATAGACTATTGGGATGAATCATAATTAGGTATGTAATAGATTCTCCCTTTCAGAATATTCATCGAGTGTAAGTGTAAAAATAAAAGCAAACCAGTGCAAGTCTAGAACATTCATTAGAGCAATAAAATACCATGAGATAAATGAAGTTAGGCTACTTACGGAGACAATTCGTGAAGAAATCTTAAAAATATTACTGAGGTAGCTTAAAAATAGGAAAAACTAAGTGATGAAAGAAACTAGACACTCTATGCATGAACAAATGAATGCCAACTAAGACTAAAATGCAAATATCAAGAAAGAAAGTACTGCTAGAATCAAAACATATCAAAACTTAGGCCCCCCAGACTTGTATGAAACAATACCTCTAATACGGTGGCTGAGATGGGAAGTCCGATAGTCTCGGCATGTCGGGCTCCTGAGAAAACTTGGTGCTCAATTGCTGATGCCACATGTACATGTGGTCGATCTGAGAGCTGGTGGATAAAGCGACTACTTTGTGCTCCTCCTCCCATGCCTACTGTGCTTGTTGGGCACGCATGTGCTGCCGAACCTCCTCCTAGAAATAGATACAGGCCTCGTCATAGAACTCCTCGACCCGCTGTAAGTGCTCCTGTAAGCCTAAAACTCTGTCTGTGCATAGGTTCTCTGCTCCTCCCATCGTTGCCTCTATGTCTGCTACACGGTGTATATGTCGTTGAGGCGCGATAGGAACTCAAAAAAATCGTAGGCAGATGTACCTACATCCTGCTCAAAAGTAGAAAAAGAAGGTGGTGCATGTGTAGGCTCTCGATGTGGACTAGGTGGGATCGTATACCTCTGTGGACTCGAGGGAGAGTGATGGGTAGGGGATGAGAGGGGTGCTTCAGTAGAAGGCCTCGCATGTGGTGGGGACTCCACTACCCGGTCCAAGCGCCAGTTGGCATTGTTGGTGATGGTGGTACGATCAATGTCAAGGAGCCTAAGGGATGGTAGGTTTTTCCTTACAAAGCACAAAGAGTGCCCTTCTCTTACTATCATCTTCATCACCATACACACCCCTAGGTCGATCCTAGGGCTCCCCTCTACTCTATCTAGTGCAGTGTAGTCGTACCCCATCCTATGGCAAATATGTGTAAGTATCCCCCCCAAAAGAATTTCTACCCTCGCCGCTTTGCCCATTTTCACTAGGTGTCTAATGAAATGGGACCCTACATCAATGCTGTTGGAGCATCGTGGCCCGGCTAGAAGGGGGGTTGAATAGCCTACGATGTGCTCGGTGAAATTCGATCGTCTAAATCATCTACAAGAGTTGTTAGCGCAGTGGAAATACTAAAACAAAGACAATTAAAACAATACAAAGAAGTAAGGAAGAGAAAATGCTAACGCTGAGATGTAACGTGGTTCACAACCCTTGTTGCTAGTCCACGGACGATTCGTATAGCGAATTACTCCCTCAACAATCCACTAGTCTCTCTTTTAGCCCAAGCAAGGTGGAGGTAAACCTCTTTTACAACAATCACTCCCTCTTACAATAAGCTGGAAATAAGAACAAGAGGAGGAGTGTTAAAATGCATTGGACACTTGGGAGTATGATTATGAGTGAAGAATTAGCCTCCCAAAAGCACCCAACCCTTCTTTTTATAGAGGAGAAGGGTTTCTTCCCATTGGGAAGGTGACAGTCGACTGCTAGTCATTCCAACGACTTCTGACCCGACTGAATCGTGAGCGTCACATCCAACGACTCCTTCATCAGTCGACTGATCAACCTATCAGTCGACTAATAGAGCCATCAGTCTAGTGATCTAGGCAATCAGTCGACTTTCAAACCTTCTGTGCCCGCGACCACCTTCATCAGTCGACTACCAGAGAAGTCGATTGGTGTTGGGTAAAACCTCAAACAAACCATTTGTTTAAGCATCCGACCTCGGGTAAAACCTCAAACCTAAGTTTGAGCATCCGACACTTGACTTAGCCATTTGGCCAAGTTCACCTATGAACTACCGTTACAATTGCTCATTTTCTCATCTCCCTTGGAGTCCCTCACCAAAGCTCTCTTTGTCCTGCCACGTCCTTCGGATGCACCAAGCGTACGACTTTTGCAATACCATCCTTCGTGTCTCGCCCTGAAGTCTTCTTCCTTTGGCTTCACTCCAATGCTCCTCGTCCGGCGATCCCTCGGATGCACCAAGCCATGATTTCCATAATTCCATCCTTTACCGACTCAAGGACTCGAGCCATGAGATGGTGAACCCACCAATGCTAACATCAAGCTAACCCGTGTGTGATTTACTTAAGTCCTGCACAACTTAAACACACACATCAAATCAACATAAACATCCTAACTTAAACCTTTTCCACACACATCAAAACCAAACCATACTT
Organism: Wurfbainia villosa; assembly: GCA_025175895.1. Classification (NCBI taxonomy): domain Eukaryota; kingdom Viridiplantae; phylum Streptophyta; class Magnoliopsida; order Zingiberales; family Zingiberaceae; genus Wurfbainia; species Wurfbainia villosa. Next base: position 130,856,942 of record CM045986.1, on the reverse strand, counting down.
GGATTGATTGCCCTAACAATCTCTCCCTTTTTGATGTATGGAAACATGTTTAAGTTAGGTAAAACATTAACAAAATACATAAGGCTGGAAAGCATGTAAACATAATATGAGTATCAAAACACTCCCCCTTAATACATGCAACTCCCTCTTAACACATGCTAATTCTCCCCCTTAGCATGATTAACTTAAACTCTACCATTTCTCCCCCTTTGACACCATCAAAAACATTACACACATGTTATAACGAGGTATCAAAAGTTTAATGGAAGAAAAATACCAAAACATGCTGAAAACACCCAAAACAGGTTGTGTACAGTTCCATCAGTCGACTGATTCAGATAAACAGTCGACTGACACCTCAATTTAAGCCTTTTCTAATTTCCAAACCAAAGTTTAGAAATGCACTAAAAATTCTAAAAAATTCAAAAAATCATGAAATTTGGGGAACACATTTCTCATAAGTCTCTTTGTTAATGAAAAAATATTTTTCATGAAAATTCTTTCTATTTTAGAAAATTTGACAAAAACTCAAAAGTTTGAAAAAGACTTAATTTTGTATCAACTTGAAAGCTAGTTTTGCCTTAGAAACTTTTCAAAGCATGAACCCTTAGTTTTCAAAAACATGAAATGGTTTTAAAACATTCAAAATATCCAACTATGATCTATGGACAATATGTTCATTGATTAAACATTTGCTTTCCCCATAGTTGGTCTATGATTACTCTATCATAATACTTATAATGTCTCATCAAAAATGTCATAAGCATAAGTGAGTCATTGTATCATCCTAACATCTCACCCATTGCTATGTTCTCAATTAAGTTAGCCTTATGGTGAATGTGAGATGTACCTAAGGTATTATACTTAACCATCAATTTCATGCAATTTCTACTAAGGTTAAGTATATATCATACAAAAATACCCATCATGATCATAAAAACACATATTATCACAATACTACTATCATAAGTCAAATATCACCCAAATCATCCACCATGCATATAAGTTAACCAAATAATATGATATAAGATAAATTCACTTATGGTTGACTATTCTAGGGTTTTCCTAACCCTTAAGGATTGACTTGGGAACCCAATATAAATTCTTTCCAATGGGGTTCACCAAGTACTCCTTTGGGATCCATTTCCTAGCTACCATTGTTGTTTTAGATTGACCTTTAGAAATTAAACAATGGTAGACTTTTTCATTCTTGGATCCTTTATAACCTAGGCATTTCTTGTTGAAACTAGCTCTTTGGCTCCCAATGATCATATTTAGGGTATTGGAGCCAATTGTGAATTTCTCTAGGGCCTTAGTTAGAAAGTCTACCTTTTCCCTTAAAACCTTGTTTTCTTCAATACATGCATCATTAATATTAGAAGAAATGCAATCATCATGTGAACATGCATTTTTTAGTTTTTCTTCTAGATCCTTAATTTCATTTTGCATGCATTTATTTTTCTTTTTAGCTCTAAATAACTCCTTAGTTAAACTTGAAATCATTGAAACAACCTTTTTAGGAGGGAGATTTGTTACCTCACTTACCCAATCTCCTTCTTACGATTCTGATGAGGATGCTCCCCCTACACTTGAGCTCTCCTCCTCACTTGTTCTTGCTTCTTCTCCTTCGGAGGAGATGGAGTCCAAGTCATCTATCCCCATTAGTGCAAGGCTTATGAATCTTTCTTTCTCCGATGATGATGGATCGTCCCATGTGGCCTTCAAGTTTTGCATTTTTCCCTTTCCTTTATCTTTCGATTTCTTCTCTTCCTTCTTCTTCCCCTCCTTCTTATTGTCACTCTTCTTCCTTTCATCCTTGCTTTTGTTCAAGAGAGGGCATTCATCCCTCATATGTCCCTCTTCTTGGCAATTATAGCATATAATCTTTCTCCTTCTCCTATCATGAGATTTGTTAAACTTAAAATTCTTTAAAGCACGCCTTACCTTCCTTACCATATAAGCTTCTTCATTGCTATTCATGGAGGAGGAATATTCTTCATCGGATGAGGAGGGTGGAGTCTCCTTCTTCTTCTTTCCTTTGTCGGCCACTAGTGCTACTCCCCTTGACTTTGTGCTTGGTTCTTCAATTATGCCTTCAAGCCTAGTTTCATGCAATTCCATATTGGAGAAAAATTCTTATAGAGTACTTACCTCTAGATTCTTTGAAATATAGGAATCCACCATGAAGCTCCATTTAGATGACCGGGGAAAGGCATCTATGACTTTCATGATCATGTTCCGGTTGGATAGTTTCTCACCTACACTTGTTAAATCGTTAATTATTTCTTTAAACCGAGAATGTAAGGACAATATCTTTTCTTTTTTTTCGAGTTTGATATTGTTCAATTGAGAGCAGAGAAGGTCTCTTCTTGCGAGTTTTGCTTCGGAGGTGCCTTCATGAAGCTCCACTAGCTTCTCCCACATTTCTTTGTCACTTGAGCACTCGCCAATTCTATTTATCTCTTGTTGATGATGCACGTTGAAGAGGTGATGCTTGGCTTTTGAATTCGCTAAGTGCTCCTCTCTTTGCTTCTTTGTCCATCTCGATTTCTCTATCATCTTTCCTTCTTCATCCCTAGGTACTTCAAAACCGTTTTCCATGATTAGCGTGATATCGAAGTTGGTCTTGAAAAATATCTCCATTCTCTTCTTCCACCAAGAGAAGTCACCTTCGAATTTAGGTGGATGAATGTTTGAGTCAACCATCTTTGTTGCGCTTGTTGTGGCGGTGAGTCCGGTGACAAGCAACCTTGCTCTGATACTACTTGTTGGAGGATCATGGCCCAGCTAGAAGAGGGGTTGAATAGCCTACGATGTGCTCAGTGAAATTTGATCATCTTAATCGTCTACAAGAGTTGTTAGCACAGCGGAAATACTAAAACAAAGATAATTAAAACAATACAAAGAAGCAAGGAAGAGCAAATGCTAACACCGAGATGTAACATGGTTCATGGCTCTTGCCGCTAGTCCACGGACGATTTGTATGACAAATCACTCCCTCAACAATCCATTAGTCTCTCCTTTAGCCCAAGCAAGGTGGAGGTAAACCTCTTTTACAACAATCACTCCCTCTTACAATAAGATGGAAATAAGAACAAGAGGAGGAGTGTTAAAATGCGTTGGGCACTTGGGAGTATAATTATGAGTGAAACATTAGCCTCCCAAAAGCCCTCAACCCTTCTTTTTATAGAGGAGAAGGGTTTCTTCCCGTTGGGCAGGCAACAGTCGACTGATCCACGCATTAGTCGACTGCTAGTCGTTCCAACGACTTCTAACCCAACTGAATCGTGGGCGTCACATCCAACGACTCCTTCATCAGTCGATTAATCAGCCTATCAGTCCACTGATAGAGCCATCAGTCGAGTGATCTAGGCAATCAGTCGACTTTAAAACCTTCTGTGCCTGCGACCACCTTCATCAGTCAACTACCAGAGCAGTCGACTGCTATCTGTAGTAGACGACTGGTGTCGGATAAAACCTCAAACAAACCATTTGTTTGAGCATCCGACTTAACCAAACGTCGGGTAAAACCTCAAACCTAAGTTTGAGCATCCAACACTTGACTTAGCCATTCAACCAAGTTCACCTATGAGCTACCGTTACAATCGCTCATTCTCTCATCTCCCTTGGCGTCCCTCACCGAAGCTCTCTTCGTCTGGCCACATCCCTCGGATGCACCAAGCACACGACTTCCGCAATGCCATCATTCGCGTCTCGCCCTGAACTTTGCTTCCTTTGACTTCACTCCAATACTCCTCGTTCGATGGTCCCTCGAATGCACCAAGCGAACGACTTCCATAATGTCATCCTTCACCGAATCAAGGACTCGAGCCATGAGATGGTGAACCCACCAATGCTAACATCAAGCTAACCCGTGTGTGATTTACTTAAGTCCTGCACAGCTCAAACACACACATCAAATCAACATAAACATCCTAACTTAAACCTTTGTCACACACATCAAAACCAAACCATACTTGGGTTGATTGCCCTAACAAATGCTACTCCTCTCTTGAAGCATGTCCCATAGGCAAAGCAGCTCACTTGCTCTCACTACACTGTCAATCTCTCCTCTCCCAAAAATGGTGCTTGCCATAACCCAGTGAAGGTACCAAAAGATAGGGTTCTAGAGGCGGGAGGCTTTTGCTCTAGAAGGGTCATAATTATATTCCCCCATTAATTCAGTTCAAAAGGTCCGTGCATTGAACCCGACAGAAGTCCTCCGCTCTCTTCCACTAGGCAATCCAAAATAGTTATTCCATTGGTGCAAGATCCACTCGTGCTCGATGTTGAATAGCCTAAATGTAATCCTTCCCTCATCGCTCTCTCTTCCCATCAAAATCTCCACTTCTAATGAACTCAAAAATTCTAAAACTTTCATAGGGTAGGTTGAGTGTCTTATCCCCATAATCTCTCCCCATCCCATTTTTGCAAATAGGGCGTGAACATCACCCAACAACCCTAGGGTTTCTAAGAGTTCTTCATCTAAAAACCTAGTTGCAATGATTTTACGAGTAGAAAGCACATTATATCTATCTCTATGCTCATTATTGCGAAATACAAGGGATGGATGAGCATCACCTCCCTCTGGAGCTTGTGGAGCATCCCTTCTCCTTGATCTTTATTTCGAGGTAGCGGATCATGGTGCCACTTGCTTTATCCTTCTCATCTTTGCTTCTTTTGGGCTTCCTTGAAGCTTAGAGAGGCTCCTAGGAGGTGGGGAAGGTGATTTCACACGACTAGGGTAAGAAAAATTGAAGCGCATTGCGGGATTGGGGTGAAACGCATGGTGTGGCCCTTTTATCCCTTGTGTGACACGACCGTGTGTAAACACACGGCCTGGCTATGTGCGCCACTGGAAGATGAGTCGGATGGGGCACGACTGTGTGTAAACACACGACCTAGCCGTGTGCCCCCCGTTTCTCTCCCAAAGAGCACCACGGGCCGAATTCTACCACCTACCCCGGCATGTAGGCTCAAAATGATTTTTGTTTCTACTTAGCAAGTTCTTTCTAGTCCTAAAACTATTTGCAAAAATATAAATGACCATAAATCAAAGTCTAAATTATACACATGAATGCAATAAAATTAAAACAACTAAAGACTAAACTTGGATTGCCTCCCAAGAAGCGCTTTGTTTAAGGTCTTTTAGCTCGACCATACTCCATCATTTCAACTTGGCTCCAGAGGTTCCGTAAACCTCCCTTCATTCATCTCGAAATCTGTATCTTCCGGTGAGGTAGTCATTATCCTGCACAAGGTATACCTGTCTGAGAAAGGTGCCTTACACTCTGATAGGTTGAATATGATGATCTCGTCATCTACTTCCAAGGAGACTTTATGTGCCTTCATGTCTATGCATGCTCTTGCAGTCGCCAAAGGGTTTTCCTAAAATGATGGGATTCTAAGGGTTTGGTCTTGTGTCCAGTATGATAAAATCTATGGGTATGAAAAAATTCTCAACCACCATAGGTACATGTTCTAACATGCCAATGAGCTCATTGATCTTGTCATCCACCATGCGAATACCTATGCCTGTCGGTTGTATACCACTTAGTCCCATCTCCAGGTAGGATGCATAGGGCATCACACTAACTGATGACCCTAGATCGCAAAGTGCTTCATCGAAGCTCTCACCATAAATCATGCAGGGTATAACAAATTCACCAGGGTCCTCCAGCTTGGGTGGAATTTTATCTTCAATTTCAGTCTGATTTGGCAAAGATGAAATCATGGTCGCACATCCCTTAGTGAAGCTGTTTTTCTGTCCTACTCCCTCACTGTATAATCCTTCTTCCTTAACCCGATTTTTCTCGGTTGATGGTGGAGAGCTATCCATGGTTTGTGACATGGTCTGGACTATTTGAGCCACTTGCGTTTCTAGCATTTTAGTGTGGCCTATAAGTCCATCAACAGAGGACTTCAACTCCCTAAATGCCTCTTCAGATCTTTGATGTTGGCACTGGAATTCTGCATTGGCATTTGTTTGGGTAGCAATAAAGTCTTCAATCATTAGTTCCAGCCTAGATTTGGGTGATTGCTACTGCCCGCTGCCTTGCTGTTGCCCATATCCTCCCGATTGTTGGAAATTTTTTGCATTATTCCTATAGAAAAAATTTGGATGGCTTCTTCATCCGAGGTTGTAGGTGCTTGAATATGGGTTGTTGGCCCTTTGGTTGTGGTCGCCAACCACATCAACATGCTTAATTTTCTCTTCGTAGCTGCCCCACCCTCCATAGTGGTCCTCCTGATACACTACTACTCTTTCCCCAATAGTATTGGTCGCACATGCAGATGCAGGGGTTATAGAGTCAAACTGTCTACTTAGCACATCCATTCTTGCCGCTAAGTGGTCGATAGATTTGACAACATATCGATCGACTGTAGGCACTGGGTGACTACGTTCGAAAGCCCATTGATGGTGGTTCTGAGCCATCTCTTCTATCAACTCCTTTGCTTCCTCGATAGTCTTATTCATTAATGCTCCTCCTGCAGCAGAATTGAGAGACACCTTAGTGGCGTACGTGATTCCATTATAGAATATGTGGATCACCAGTCACCTCTCTAGACCATGATGGGGGCATTCGTAGAGTAGCCCTTTGTAGCGATCCTAAGCTTCAAACAAGGACTCCCCTTTTTTCTGGCGGAAGCTAGTGATCATGTGGTGCATGTGAGCAGTCTTACTTGGTGGGAAAATTTTATTTAGGAATTGCTGCTCACATTGCTTCCACACGGTGATGCTTTCTGAAGGAATGGAGTGGAGCCATGTCTTCGCCTTATCCCGCAGTGAGAACGGGAATATGCTCAGATGGATCACATCAGCTGGTACTCCATTGAATTTCATCGTCGAGCATATCTTCAAAAATGTCTCTAGGTGCCGGTTCGGGTCTTCAGTTGCAGCACCTTCGAATTGGCTCTGCTAGACCATGTGTATAAGCATAGGTTTTAGTTTAAAGTTATTGGCTGAGATTGATGGTCCAATTATGCTTGGCCTATATCCTCTAGCACTGGGGGTTGCAGAGTCTCGCAAAGGGTGGCTACCTAAGTTTACCACAGATACGTCTAGATCCTCCATGCCTTTCTATTCATCTTTCCTGTGATGGTAGGTTCTTTCGATTTTTGAGTCTATCGAAAATAGATTTTCCGATCCTAAGTGTCTACGCATATGAAGAACCGAGCCACTAAATTTGGAGTATACCTACTGCTTAATAAATAGAAATAACCTAATCTAAATACTAAATGAAATGTAGAAAATTTAAACTAAAGGTTGATGCAATGCAACTAGTAAAATTAATCTAAACTTAATCTAGATATTGAAAATCTAAAACAAAAGTAAATAAAATAAAAAAAAATAAAGCAAGAAAATGAATCTAACCTAAGTCCGATCCAAGTCGTCCACTTTTGATTCGATATCGAATCAATAGTCCTCGGCAGCGGCGCCAAAAACTTGATGCATGCGAATGCGACCTCAAATCTTATGACGGGAACCATCGAGGACTGGAAGCGTGCACTCACGCTCAATGCCTGCAAGTGCACGGATGTCATCAAGTAATAAAGAGATTATCGATCCCACAGAGACTGAGATTCAAGTACCGAATGATCAGTGGACGTTGTTGTTCGGAGTTAAGTTCTAAGGGTTGCGGTTGCAAGGTTGACGGTGATCCTAACTCAAATACGGTGTCACACGGAGGAAGTGAAGGTTGGTTCGAGGTTCAAAAAGGGATTCTAGGACTTCGGTTTCACTTGTACGTCATGGAACATACTATTAGTTAAATGTTGATTGGTTCTTTAATTATGGTCTTGTGGAAGGGATATCATACCCTTTTCCGATGAGGTTTCGCTTCTACCAGGAACTATCTATGCCCAACAAGGCCGACCCTTTCGTTAGGATAGGATAGATGGTACGAGGATGCCAAATCAATCCCTACGAAGAGTTGGAACATGTCCCGTTCCCTACTCCTTCATACCCTTCTACCTACGGTTACCGAAGATGAGGACAACCACTAGGTTCCTCCTTAGTTCTCCTAGATCTTTGATACAAGGGCTATCACACCTTATATTGGCTATGCACAATAGATGGAAAACCAAAACACAATCTTCATCAAAACAAACCAACATAAACTGCGAATAAAAATCCATAAACAGAATTAACATTCGACTAGCATGTTCTACGTTACACAAGTTACTCCCTAATCTTAGAATCAAAGATTCTACTCCATAGACGGAAAAGAAAAGACACAAAGCATAATAGAATTAATCATTACAATGCAAAAGATGAATTGAATTACAGTGTTCTTGGTCCTTCTCTTCGATGTCGGAGCGTGGGTTACAATCCTCTCGTCGTCCCCCCCCCCCATTGCGAGTTTCTGATGCTTTTTAGGTCATCGGTATGTCGTCCCAGCCATCGTGCCTCCCTCTAGGGTTTGGGCATGGCTTTCCTTTTATAAACTTGAAGTCGGCACTACCCGAAGCCACGAAAGAACCCTAGTAACGTTGAAATAAGCCAGCGCCACATGGGCATGTGAATCCACACGACCAGGCCATGTATGGCGCTGGGATGGCCAAATCCGTGGTTTGGACACAACCGTGTGGATTCACATAGCTAGGTCGTGTCCCCTTCTGTTCCTCCTGCCAAATTTCTTCCTTTTGCTCAAAGAATATGTCATTTTCCCTGTGCAATGTTGTCCTACACACAAAAGTACAACAAGCAGATCTCTGAACTAGAAAATAGGAAATGCATACTAAACAAAGTGAAATATACATGAAACAAATATGAAATGTAACGAGATATGAGCAAAAACTACTCATAAAACTCTATATGTTTTGCTCACATCAGAGGACCACAAGGTAAGAGGCAGAAAGTGAACAAGTATCTTGCTCCTCCATGAGCAAGATTTAAGAGATATGGTGATGAAGGACAATAAGGCAAGAGGCGTAAAGTGAGCAAATATCTTCCTCTTCCATGAGAAAGATTCAAACATATCAAGAAAGGGAGGAGGAAAAATCTCCTTGGGCCACCAGATCCAAGATGAAACGTAGGGGTATGGTCGAGCTAGAGACCTTAAATAAGCGCTTTTTGGGAGGCAACCCAAGTTTAAATTTACATGTTTTTAGTCTTTTTGCATTCATTCATGTTAGTTTAGACTTTAATTTTTGTCCATTGAAATCTTTACAAGTGTTTTAGGGTCAGATAGAACTTGCTAGGTAGAAAGGAGATCCCTTGTTAGAACCTCAGAAGGAAGCATGGGCGACCGTGTGGATTTTACACGGTTGTGCTTAACGATCAGAAGAGCACACGACGAGGCATGGGGAAAGTCTCGGACCGTGTTGCACTCCGGGAGAAATCCAGAGTCACACATGGCTGGTTGTGTGAATTTCACACGGTCGTGCTAAATCCAACACTTTTTCCAAGCACCCAATAGGAACCCACCTAGTCCACACCACAAACTTACACTTGCACCACCTTCTTTTTGTACCTTTGAGAAGGATGAAGGTACATCATCCTATGATTTCTCTAAGTTCCGATCGCACCTCGATGACATTCACACTTAGCAACAGACATAGGGGTAGCGGTGGGAGGAGCATAGTATAGGGGACCGTTGGAACGCTAGAGGGGGGGGTGAATAGCATCGTGCTCGTACGATGGAATTCGTTCACGTTTGCTTGTCTACAATCTTGTTAGTACGCAGCGGAATATACAATAAAATACAACAAGAACAAACACAACACGATAGACACAAGATGTAACGTGGTTCAGAACCAAATGGTTCCTACTCCACGGATCAAGCTCTAAAAGCCCTAGCAATGCAAACACTTACTACAAATCACAATAACTCCTTCTCGACACAAGTCGGAGGTGGAGAAACCTCGTACAAATAATCTTACAACAACAAGAATGAAATACAAGCAATATACAATGCAAATACGAAAGACAAGTAAAGAAAAACTTTAAAACACTTGCTTTTGATTGCTTGAATGCTTGGTTGTTTGACTTGCACTTGGAGACCTGATTTGCAGCAACAAATCGTCCCAAAAGCTCTCAAGAATCGGATAGCTTTTTCTCCTCCATGAGCTCCATTTATATCTTCTACCTGTGTTGGAAAAAGCCGATCAATCGACTGCTCGAGACCATCAGTCGACTGATAACACTGTTGCTGTGAGACAACGGTGTAATCCACGCTGGAAAAATCCAACGGCTAAGACATCAGTCGACTGATCATGACCATCAGTCAACTATTCAAGCCATCACTCGACTGTTGACCGCAGTGGTCGAGTGAGACTCCATTCTGTGACCCCAAAACCCGAGCATCAGTCGACTGATCACAAGATCAGTCGACTGCTAGTCCAATCAGTCGACTCCCAAGCTATGGCAGTCGACTGCTGGGACATATCCCGCAGTCAAACCCTAGTTGACTCTCACCAGTCGACTGCCATATGGCACCAGTCGACTGACACACCTCAAACATGAGGTTTTAACCTCAACCATGAAGTTTAACCCATGTATGGTGCCCCCATACTTGCTAGACCACTCTTAGTCTAGACCTAAGCCTTCTAGCCACCTTCGTCAGCCTCATGCCTCTCAGATCCCTCCAAGTCATCCATGACTTGTTCATCCATTGCGCTAGCCTTCAGGTGCTTCCATCGGCTATGTCATGCTAATGGTGTCTACACCGCTAAGGCACATTGGACTTACGCCGCCAAGACTCCGCTTGGACTTTACGCCGCCAACCATTGGACTTATGCTGCCAAGACTCCTGGTTGGACTTTACGCTGCCAATATCAAACCCCTTGGACTTCTCAAATGCCAAGACTCAAGCTTAGACTTTCCCTTGCCAACCCATGTTGGACTTTCCATGCTAAGACCCATGCTTGGACTTTTCCTTACTAAGACCCATGCTTGGACTTTACATGCCAAGTACTCAAGACTTGGACTTTCCATGACATGGTCAACTCCAGTCAACCATCAAGGTCTCCCTCAAGCCAAACTCGAGTCCGGTTAAACATAACTCGGGTTGATTATATAAACAATCTCCCCAAAACATCAACAGACATTAATGTCAACTCACTTTATCAAACATCAAAATATCACTCGAGTCAAACTCGAGTCCGGTCAATCGTGACCTAGGCCGATTGCACCAACAATCTCTCCCTTTTTGATGTTTGACAAAAACATATACCTTTGAGTTAGAACACTAACTGAAATTCCCTTACCAATTATCCCAAATTGGTAAGTTCACATTCTCCCCCTTTTTGACATACATCAAAAAGGTTTACTCTCCAAGGAGGTCAATGTCTCATATCCAATGAGATCTTATAATCTCCCCCTTGGTCCAAGGATACTTAGGATGCCTACCATCTTTCTAGTGATAAGTCCCATATCACTCAAGAGAGGCAATCCTATACTCTCCCAATTTCCAAATTGGTATCTTAAAATCTCATTTTCCTCCTTATGAGGAAAAAACTATCCATCATCCCATGATGGATACCTCCCCCTAAAAGCTTGTTCCCCCTTGACCATTGCACCAACAATGTCCTTGAGAAGTCCCTAAGCCAATAGGAACTCTAAACCATCAAAAATAAGGCTAAAAGTACAAACAAGAACTTTCCTACCCTCAAATTTGATACATCGACCTAACACCTCTCCTAATCCATATCCAATGTATTTTCACCCTTTAAAATGCTTCCCAAAGCATATCCTAGGGTTAGAAGTGGTTAGGAACCTTTACCGTAGCTGAAATCGGGTTAAACAACCTTGTTTATCCCGAAATCAGGCTATCAATCGAGTCCTAACGAGTCGTCATCTGTCGAGCGATTGCGCCAGGCCACTTCCTCCAGGGCGGTTTTCTGCCAGAGCGGTTTCTGCCAGGGCAGTGAAGTCGTGCGCTAGGGCGATTTTGACGCCCGGGCAGTTTTGCCAGGGCGGTTTTGCTGCCAGAGCGATTTCAACTAGAGTTGTTGTTGTTGGAACAGCTGCCGCCCATCAGTCGACTGCCCTGTAGAGGCAGTCAAGTGATAACTGGAAAACCTAGTTTTTCAGTTATCAGAATCCAAGTTTGAAAAACCATAAGTAATTATACATAGCTAAAAAAATCACAAAATTTCATATGTATAATACTTATAACACATACAATCGGTGAAAAATATTTTAACTATTAAAATCGGAGATTGATACAAAGTTCAAAAACCATTAAAACTTTAAGGTTTTTGATCTACTTTGTATCAACTTCTTTAATGGTGATTGCTATCAAAAGATAGACTTTACCAAGGTTTTCTAAAGTGATTTTAAAATTTTTTTGAAATCCTATTTTGAATCATGGACTATTGGCTAGATATACATGACTTGTATATTAGCTTTCCTCATGATTCTTAGTGATGATTGAAATAAGTTTAAGTTCATCTAGATGCACTACCTATGCACCTTGAACCTAACTTATTATCCTAACATCTCACATGTTATCTAAGGTATATACACACACAGACATGTCAATTTAGATGTGAGATGTGGATTTAGGATTATTATAGCCTCATGCATTTTCTAGGCAACCCTACTTGATTCCCTTATAAATGGGACTCCAAGTCATGTCATTGTCCTTAACTCAATTTTAATCAAGTTAAATGCATGAATGATCATGGCATAAATGATAACAATAATAAAGCATGATCAATGATCATGATGTCATGACATATCAATAAACTCTAAAAGCAAACATGACATCTACAATAATCCTAAACAGTATCATGACATGTTATATGATAAAATGGAATTTTATGTCATGACATGGCAAATTTACATAAACAAGCACATTAATACAAGCATATAATCAGACAAAAATAATTTTCATAAACAGAACATTTCATTCAATTAAAAACTTTAGTTTTTTACATCCAAAATAGAAATTTGAAAATGCTCAATCTCACTACGAAACTAAAACCAAAATTCCTAAACATCCTCTAGCTCTAATCTGCTGCAGAAGGTGGAGGCAGAGGAGGCTGCTGGCTCAGGGTCCAAGCCCACATCATCTCGTACATGTCAAACTGACATTGCTCCATTCGACTCTGGCACTCCTCAATCCGGGTGTGGCGCTCCTCCATCTGGGTGTGGCGATCCTCCATCCGGCTGAGGTGCTGACCCATGAAGGATTGCCCCGATATAATCTCTACCAGCTGAGAGTCAATCGTCTGCTAGTAATCTTGGAAGCTGGCCTCCAGCTGGGCAATCCGATCTGAAGGACCTGCCGATGCATCCGCCGCATCCGTCATCCTCGTGATCTGGATCCTCATATCGTCTTGCAGGCTCTCCCGGTACTAGAGGTGGCTCCCCATGTGCCCTGGGCTGAGGCCGAGGTATCAGCTCCATCTGCCCATCTCCGATCCGCAGCCTCGCCAATGTGAAGTTACGAACTGATATACAATCGTAAACCTCGGATAGCGCCCTCAGAGATCCCCTGGAAATGTTAATGCCTATGGATTCTAGCCATGCAGTGATGATATGTCCAAAAGGCATATGCACTTTCCCTTGCACAGGGGATATGAAATGGACAATGCAATGAAACATGTTCAATGCAATGTTTACATCTAATCTATGATGCATGGCGTACATGAGGAAGAGATGGGAAGGCCGAATCTTGGCCAGACCCCGAGTCACAATAGGGAGAAAGCACCCCAACAATGACTTTGTAGAGCACATTATCAGGTGCAGATAGCTTAGTGATAGAAAATAGATTCTGAGCTGGTGGGCGAGGATGGCGAAAAATGTGTTCGTGCATGGAGTCGAAAGAAATATGATCAAAAGACTCAGGAAAAGGGGCATCGAAGGTAGGATAGAATATGAAAGTGTCATTCGATGGCCTACACTCAAGGAACTCCTGCAGGATTGCAAGAGTGAACTCTAGATCGCGTTTTGCGACCTGAGTAGTGTATGTAGGACTATCATCTACTTTCTTTAGATTTTGATAAAACTCCTTAAGGAGATCATCATTGATGGCATGATTACATAGAGCTACCTTCATGAGCTGATAATACGCTAAAATCTCCATGACATCGCTACAGTAATGCCTAAAGAAATTGCCATGGATGTACCTAACCACCATGGGTTGGTACAATCGTGATCCAACCTCACTTTGGTCATTTCTACGGGGTCGTCTATATGAATGCAATGCAATGCAATGGAATGCGATGATACAAACACAATGATTAGATCAAAATGAGTTGTAAAGACAAAAATTTAGGGTTTAAGGGGTATAAAAATTATACTTTGGTGCCATTTGAAGTTGATGAGGGGAAGGTGCAAGGCAACTGGATAGTTGGTTTGCTGAAGAGAACGCCGAAAAGATCGTCGGAGGAAAGATCTCGCCGGAACCCTAACATTTGGAGAAGAAAACTAGGGTTGTGAGATGCCATTAGGGCCATAGAGAGATCAAAAACATAAACGGAAGAGAAAACTACCAAAACTAGGGCTTTGGTCGCCGGCGTGGACGAGGAACGGCTGGTCGGAGAGAGTTGGCGATGATCGGAGAAAAGAATCGCGCGAAGGAGAAAGCGTGAAGAAGCTAAACCCTAGCAGTTCGGCGTTATAAAATCGCGACGCAGTCGACTGATGTGTGACATCAGTTGACTTATGGTGGGTTATTGAGCGCGATTTCAACCGTGATCATCGCTCGGCTCAACACTCGATCGATGAGCATTACTCAGATCGAGCTACGAATACTCAGTTAATGATATTGGGCATCGATCGTGATGTGATCATCACTCAAGCCTGGACGAGCCACTCATCGATGACTCTTCTCGCGATGAACAGCAGAATCATGATCGACGCGTTCACTCGATTGATGTACAAATCAGTCGAGTCCTGGAAGCAGCACTCGACTATTGGACTCACTGTATCATGCTATAGTATTAGAAGTCGACTGATAAACTGTATCAGTTGACTGATCTCTGATTTCCAGTTCTGAAATTGAGTGAATTTCGATTTCTTCACTCAATTTGTTTCATTTTATCATGTTTGCTCTTGTATGTCGAATATATTAATGTTATGCTTTTATTCATGTATTTGGTAATGTATTTTGGTATTTTATTTCATTTTAACAAACATTAACATCCAATGGTTTCAAAATCCTAACATCTCACCCTTTCTAAGTGTTGAAATACACAATCAAGGTGAATGACCTATTTTGTGAGATGCAATATACCATAAACATTCCTTCCATGCAAACATATGGTAAAACACATGAAGCATGGCAAGTGTAAGACATCTAGGTGTGTAGCACTTGAGTATCACTCCTGATGTAACTTCTAAACCTTAAGACAATTCTCTTGATACACTAATTCCCAAAGTGTGCCAAAACCCAAAATGGCACACTATGACCTCTAAATTTAGATTGTGCCAATTTTATTGATTTTTTATGATTCCAAAAATGTATTAGCACATCCTAAAATCTTTTAGGATATAAGATCAACCCTATTTCCAAGGAATCCATAAGCTTGAAAATAACCTAAAATGTCAACTTTGCTATGGTTGAGTTAACTATCCATCCAATCAAAGTTGGCACATCCTAACTCATTTAGCGTGAATCAATCATGCTCCTTGGAACCCAAAATCTATTTGAGCTCATTGGATTAATTAGGTATTCCTTAGGGATAACCTCCCTAGATACCCTTCTAATGACCCTTCTAGGCTTGTTTGCCTTGGTCATTATGATCTTGCCGTGATTAACCTTAGGGATTGCCTCCCTAGTAACATTCTTAGTGGCTTCCTTAGGTTTCTTAGAAACCCTAGCCACTAGGCACACACCATGGTTGGCCTTAGGGATAATTTCCCTAGAGACCTTGGTTTTCTTAGATCTAGGTTTAGTTTCATAATCAAATGGAACATTGTGGTAAGTAGGCATTACTTTCTTAGACATAGGCTTGTGACCTAAACCTTGTCTCCTAGATGATTCTTGCCTCTTACACCCTTTACGTTGACTTCTAGATCCTAGAGTTTGACAATTTGACCCTTTAAATTGATTTTGCATATTTTCAAGGGTCTTTTCCAATTTCTCAAGCTTTGACCTTAAGGCTTGATTTTCTAACTCTAACCTCTCTAATTTTGTGTGCCCATTATTTCTTTGATCACTTTTGTTATTTCTAGACATATGTCTAGAATTCTTAGCATTAAAACTTAGATGTTATCCTATTTTCTTAATGCTTTCCTTAGGTAATATTGATTTAGGGACATTAGTCCCAAATTTCTCCTTACTTCCTAAGTTAACATTCTTAGCTCCTAGGCAATAGAATCTATTTCTACTAACATGCTTTTCATAAGTAATGGCAATTGAATTAAAAGAATGCTTTTGACTTTTAAATTTAGAAGATGCATTATTAACTTTTACCTTAGGGATTGCTTTAGAAACTTCCCTTACGTGTGATACTCCCTCTTGAGTCTTCTTGCTCCCCCTAGAGCATTGACTTCTATAGTGCCCCTTTTGATGACACTTGAAGCAAATAATGTGTTCCTTGCTCCTTTGACTTTGAGCATCGACATCCTTGACCTTTGGCGTCGGTGGACTTTTCTTGACCCTCTTTGGGTACTTGCTCTTATAGTGCCCGATTTCCCTACAGTCAAAGCATATAATATTTATTTTATTATTAATTGACATGCTTGAGTTAACTAGGGTGGTGGTGAGGTTCTCTTGAGCTTGCTCTTCCTCTCTACCGGATGTAGATGATTCTTCTTGTTGCTCCGGTGTTGAGGATGCTCTAATCTCCTCCCCCTCAATCCTTGAGGTGGAGGTTTCCTCCAATTCTTCCTCTTCCTCTTTAACCGATCCAGAAGTTGATTCCTTCTCAACTTTCGAGTCCTCACTCGCTTGTGAGGATGATGATGATTCTTCCTCGGCTTCTTCCTCTTCTTGAGCCGATGAAGATTCTTCTTCTTCTTCTACTTGTGCCAAGTGAGGCTTCTCATGGAACTTGGCCAATTTGTCCCATAGCTCCTTGGCATCTTGAAATTCACCTAAGCTAGACAAAATGTCATTAGGTATCAAATCTTCTAAAAGCTTTGTTACCTTGACTTCGGTCTTGAACTTGAGACGACGTTGCTCTTGTGTCCACTTTTTCAACTTCAAGACGTTTCCCTTCTTATCCCGAGGGGTTTCAAAGCCTTCTACAAGGATGAACCAATCCTCTATGTCCATCATCAAGAATGTCTCCATTCTTTCTCTCCATGCCGAAAAATCTTCTCGGTCGTATGGTGGTGGAGTGTTGATGTCCCATCCAAGCTTGTCTTGGAATTCCATCTTCCCTCTAGCGTGCTCCCTTAGTTGTTAAACTTCAAGAGCAGCCTCGCTCTGATACCACTTGTAGGGGACCATTGGAACGCTAGAGGGAGGGGGGTGAATAGCATCGTGCTCGTACAATGGAATTCGTTCGCGTTTGCTTGTCTATAATCTTGTTAGTACGCAGCGGAATATACAATAAAATACAACAAGAACAAACACAACACGATAGACATGAGATGTAATGTGGTTCGGAACCGAATGATTCCTACTCCACGGATCGGGCTCTAAAAGCCCTAGCAATGCAAACACTTACTACAAATCACAATAACTCCTTCTCGACACAAGTCGGAGGTGGAGAAACCTCGTACAAATAATCTTACAACAGCAAGAATGAAATACAAGCAATATACAATGCAAATACGAAAGACAAGTAAAGAAAAACTTTAAAACACTTGCTTTTGATTGCTTGAATGCTTGGTTGTTTGACTTGCACTTGGAGACCTGATTTGCAGCAACAAATCGTCCCAAAAGCTCTCAAGAATCGGATAGCTTTTTCTCCTCCACGAGCTCCATTTATATCTTCTACCTGTGCTGGAAAAGCCGATCAATCGACTGCTCGAGACCATCAGTCGACTGATAACACTATTGCTGTGAGACAACGGTGTAATCCACGCTGAAAAAATCCAACGGCTAAGACATCAGTCGACTGATCATGACCATCAGTCGACTGATCATGACCATCAGTCGACTGTTTAAGCCATCACTCGACTGTTGACCGCAGCGGTGGAGTGAGACTCCATTCTGTGCCCCCAAAACCCGAGCATCGATCCGGTGATCACAAGATCGATCATTGCTAATCCGATCGACTCCCAAGCTATAGCGGTGGAGGTTTAATTCCTAGGTTTATCTCACGGTCAAATCATAGGATTGCCATATGACATCAGTCGACTGGCACACCTCAAAAATGAGGTTTTAACATAAACCATGAAGTTTAACCAAAGTATGGTGGCCCCATACTTGCTAGACCACCCTTAGCCTAGACCTAAGCCTTCTAGCCACCTCCGTCAGCCTCACGCCTCTCAGATCCCTCCAAGTCATCCATGACTTGTTCATCCATTGCGCTAGCCTTCAAGTGCTTCCATCGTCTATGTCATGCTAACGGTGTCTACACCGCCAAGGCATATTGAACTTATGCCGCCAAGACTCCGCTTGGACTTTACGCCGTCAACCATTGGACTTATGCTGCCAAGGTTCCCGCTTGGACTTTATGCCACCAATATCAAACCCCTTAGACTTCTCAAACGCCAAGACTCAAGCTTGGACTTTCCCTTGCCAACCCATGTTGGAATTTCCATGCTAAGACCTATGCTTGGACTTTTCCTTACCAAGACCCATGCTTGGACTTTACATGCCAAGTACCCAAGACTTGGACTTTCCATGACATGGTCAACTCCAGTCAACCATCAAGGTCTCCCTCGAGTCAAACTCGAGTCCGGTTAAGCATAACCCGGGTTGATTGTATAAACAATCTCCCCAAAACATCAACAGACATTAATGTCAACTCACTTTGTCAAACATCAAAATATCACTCGAGTCAAACTCGAGTCCGATCAATCGTGACCTGGGCTGATTGCACCAACACATAGTGTTGAGGATTCAGTGGCCACTAGAGGGGGGTGAATAGCGTTTCGATGTGTCGATGGAATTCATTGCATTTGATCATCTACAATCTTGTTAGCACAGTGGAATAGTAATAACAAAAGAAATAACAAGAAACACAATCACAACGCAAGAATATAACGTGGTTCCGAACCGAATGGTTCCTACTCCACGGATCGGGCTCTAAAAGCCCTGTCAATGCAAACACACACTACTAATCACAATAACTCCTTCTCGGAACAATCCAGAGGTGGAGAAACCTCGTACAATAGCTCTTATAACAGTAAGAAATAAATACAAGCAAGATACAAATGAAATACACAACAAGTAAAGAAAATAACACTTTACAATTGCTCTTTTGACTGCTTGCTTGATGGTTGCTTGAAATGCACTTGGAGACCCTAATTTATAGTAGCAAATCACCCCAAAACTTCTCAAGAATCTGTTGCAAAATCTTCCTTCACGAGCTTCCATTATAGCTGCTGCCTGGGCTGGATTCTGCCTATCAATCGACTGATCGGGACCATCA
The DNA here is from genome assembly GCA_025175895.1 of Wurfbainia villosa. Lineage (NCBI taxonomy): Eukaryota > Viridiplantae > Streptophyta > Magnoliopsida > Zingiberales > Zingiberaceae > Wurfbainia > Wurfbainia villosa. Next base: position 130,837,496 of record CM045986.1, on the reverse strand, counting down.
ATCAACTGATGACACTGTTGTTGTGAGACAACAGTGCAATCCACGCTGGAAAAATCCAACGGATAGGACATCAGTCGAATGATCATGTCCATCAGTCGATTGATCGAGCCTTCACTTGACTGCTAACCCTAGCAGTCGAGTCCGACTCCATTCTGTGCCCAAAATATCGTGCACCAGTCGACTGATCACAAGATCAGTCGACTACTCGGTCCAGCAGTCGACTGCTAGAGCACTCCCCGCAGTCAAACCCTAGTTGACTCACACTAATTGACTGCCACATAGTACCAGTCGACTGATACATCTCAAACATAAGGTTTTAACCTCAAACATGAGGTTTAACCCAAGTATGGTGCCCCCATACTTGCTAGACCACCCGTAGCCTAGACCTAAGCCTTTTAGCCACCTCTGTCAGCCTCGCGCCTATCGGATCCCTCCAAGTCATCCATGACTTGTTCATTTATATGCTAGCCTTCTGGTGCTTCCATCGACTATGTCATGCTAACGATGTCTACTCCGCCAAGGCACATTGGACTTACGCTGGCAAGACTCCGCTTGGACTTTACGCCACCGACCATTGGACTTATGCTGCTAAGACTTCACCCTTGGACTTTACGCCGCCAATATTAAACCCCTTGGACTTTCCAAATGCTAAGTACTCATGACTTGGACTTTCACCGCCAATATTACACCCTTGGACTTACGTGGCCAAGACTATACCCTTGGACTTTACTTGCCAACCCATATTGAACTTTCCATGACATGGTCAACTCCAGTCAACCATCAAAATCTCCCTCGAGTCAAACTCGAGTCCAGTCAATCATGACCCGGGTCGATTGCACCAACAATCTCCCCAAAACATTATCAGACATCAATGTCAAACATCAAAATATCGCTTGCATCAAACTCGAGTTCGATCAATCGTGACTTGGGCCGATTGCACCAACACATAGGACCTATACACAAGCAGAGTTTCAAGACCTCAGAGAGCATTTCCAACGAGCCGAGGAGTTCTACGGCCAAACCCATGATTATTTTTAGGAGGAGGTTGTCTACTACTCGGAGGTACAGTAGTTCATGCACAATACATGATCACAATGGGCCAGGGAGGAGGATCACAGAGTCGTCGCTGTGTCCACCAGTTCCCAGGTTGACCACATGTACATGTGGCACTAGCGATTGAGCGTCTGATTCTCCCAGGCGCCCGACCTGCCGAGACTGCAAGATTTCCCACCTCAACCGCCATACTAGAGGTACAATTTCATTTAAGTCAGGGAGGAGACCCAAGTTTTGATATGCTCTTCTACTAGTGTTAGTTTTTCTTTGACATATAGGTTCAGTTTTTGATTATTTGCATTTATTTGTTCATTTATATAGTGTTTAGGATCCTTTCAACGCTTAGTTGTTAGTCACTTTAAGCTACCTCAGTGATTTTTTCAAAAATTTTCACGATATATTTCCATGCCATAGAGAGCTTAACTTCCTTTATCCTATGGTACTATATTTTTGGATGCTTTAAGGGATGTTCTAGATTTTCACTTATTAGCTTTTATTTTCACTTACACTCGTCGAATATTCTAAAAAGGAGAATCTAGTACATAAGTAGTTATGATTCATCTCAATAGTCTAGTACTTTGGAATCCATATGTGACTCTAGATTTAGTATTTTAGTTACTGGAGATGTTCGGATTATGGAAGCCCATTCGAAAAAATCAAAATCCTTGTGAGCATGAGGGGAACAAAAGTTCCTTGAAAAGAAAGGAAAAAAAAAGAGAGAAAAGAAAAGAGGAAGAGCATACAGAAAAAAATTGTGAGGTTTAAAAAAGAAAAAAACATTGAGGGATAAAAAAATAGTTATCATGGGTGGAAATTGTAAGGTGGCCCTTTGAGACTAAGTTAGAATAATAGGAAAATACCTACCAATTTCTCTCAATACCGAGCACGCCTTTAAGACTTTATGCTAAATCTAGGGAACGACCATTGCTTAGGCCAGGTAAGTGCCTAAAAGCTGGAGACATTAGGAAAGCTATAGGATGATGACTTGACTCACCATGGAATGAGTATCCCCTAGGAAATTCTCTCAGCATGTGCACGAAAAGCTAACCTGGTGAATCTTTAGAACATATCTATTTGCTTTGATTGAAAATACCACTTGATAATTTTAGTTAGCATGCTAAGTATGGAACATTACTTTCAAATTTCATGGCACTGAGGTTTGCTTGAGGACAAGCAAAGATCTAAGTCTGGGGGAATTGATGTGTGCAAATCATATAGGGTTTTTAGAGTAGTTTTAGCACATATCTCATTGCATTTCATACTTGTTTCATGCATATTCTCCCTTGTTTTGCATTCATTTACTATTTTCTAGTTTGGAGATATACTTTTGTTAATTTATGTGTAGGATGACATTTTTGGAGCAAAAATGAAGCATTTTATGGAGCACGGACTTTAGGGAACATGCTCTAGTCGTGTCCCAAGACACAGGCATGTTCTCGAAGCGAAACGGATCAAAACGGAGGGTCCAGAATGACACATGGCTGACCGTGTTAAATTAGCACGATCGTGTTAAATTTCCAGGCCAATTTTCAACCTAGATTTCAACCGTTTCCAGCCTTGCACATGGCCCGACCATGTGAATTTCACATGGTCATGTGGAGGTGTTGCAAATCCAAGGAATTAGGGTTTTTCAAGCATTTATGGAAAGATGGAGTCGCCTCTATATATAGGAAACTCATCTAAGAGGCTGGGGATCGCGGAGGGATCCGCCCTAGGGCTCCCAAACCTTAGGAGAAGGCCCGATGGCTAGGACAACAAGAAGGTGCCCTAAGAAGCACCAAAGGCTCGCAACGGGGAGACAGGAAGCGACTCAAGTATCAGAATCTACGCTCCAATGCCTAAGGAGAATGACCATGAGTACTGCATTTATTCTTGAACATCTTTGCATTGTAATGATTCTCTTTATGATGCCTTGTGTTTATTCTCCTCAATTTATGAAGTAGATACTTTAATTCTAGGATTAGGGAGTAGCTTGTGTATGTGGACATGCTAGTTCAAATAGTTATTCATCTCCTTTGAATCTATTTGCAATTTATGTTGTTTAGATTGATGAGAATTATGTCTTGAGAGAGAATGTCCTTCTCTCATGAGTCTGTGTTAGTAATATATGAGAGATGTCCTAAGGCAATCGCTTTATGTATGAACCATTTATATGATAAATGAAGATTCACTATTTGAGTATACATGTTTTATGTATTTGATTGATCTTAAACTCATTTATCAATGTCCACGATACGATTCACAAAGATGAGAGAATTTGTGATTGGATCACAACTAGTGAGTATCTCTACATGTGTAATTGTGATGTATCGGAATTATCCCTAGTCGATGAATTGATGGATTTGGACACCATCAATTCTATCGAGACTAGCACGAGGTATACTCCTTGGTGTATCCAAGCAGCTGATTCTCACTGGCTGGAGACATTGTGATGTCCGGAGTTAATCGTGGATGCTAGTTATGGTAACTAGTTCATTGGAGTGATCAGCCGTAAGACTTCATATGGTTCTCTGCATATATAGATATGTCAATGAAGTTCTTACTGTGGCTTAAGTGCGATGTTCCTTTGACTTGCGGTATTCAAGTCATCTTGATCATGGAGACTTATGCTTTGACATCTTAAGCAAACATCTCTAAGGAGATGTGGACTCGAGATGATTGGGTATAAGTCGAAGTGATCGAAGGTGTTTGAATAGTCTATAAAGGATTCACCACTCCTTGCGAGGAGATGTATACCCATGGCCTCTCGTCGGATTGTTACTAAAGTCTTTGGCCAAAGCATTACATGTTTAGAGTAAGGTACTCTTCGATACATGTGGAGTAACTAGAATCCGTAGGACGAGGAAATAATACTTGGGCTAGGTGTGACGTAGTCAGCCTAGTGGGGACTGACACAATAGACCATGTCCTGAACCAAGTGGGTATAAGATGAGTGAAGGGAATGAGGCACGATTCATTCGAGCTGCTGAAGGGTTTCAGAAATAGTTCTGGATCAACCGTTGATCTTTTCGGTTAATTGGGGATCATGATGTACTACTAGGTGCCACTCATGATCGTTCTATAATTAATGGTTAATTATAGACGGCCAACATAAACCGAGAACCTATTTGGTCACACGCGCAACGAGTGTAATCCAAAGGATTTAAAACGAGCTTGAGAATGAGATTCTCAGACCGAGAGAAACTATGTTTGGTTGGACCAAACATAAAGCGAGCATGAAATTGTTTCAGTCGCAATGGAAGCGTGGATGGGCCGTGTCTTATGAAGACATAATGGATGGACCAAAATGGTTTTGTTCTAATCCAATGGATAAGAATAAACCAAAGGGTTTGGTTTATTTTAAACGAATGAACCAAAAGTTGGTTCGGTTCATTTTAACTTAAAATAAACCATCATGGTTTGGTTTATTTTAACTTATCTTAATGGAGCGGGTTAACGGGCTTTATGGATATGATCCATTAACCATTAAGAGAATTAGTTCTCTATAAAATAGGGCTTAAACCCTAACCCTAAAGCTAATGAAGTTTTGGCCGCCCAACCCTAGCCTCCTTTTGTTATTGCCGCCCAACATGGTGTTGCCGCCAACTTCATGGAGCTGCTGCCACCTCCTTGCCGCCGGCATCCAAGCTTCAGCCGGCGATGCTCCGGCGACCCTCCGGTGATCTCTTGTGGGTTCGGTGATAAGGTGAGCTCCACATCTCCTTTGGCCGGCCTCTATTCCTCCACCAAAAGCTGTCCAGTTTTTCTGGACAGCTTGTTTCTTTGTTGTCGGAGCGTCGTTTGGACGACGGTTAGTGCTCCGACAGCGACTAACTTACCGGGGATTTGATCTCCGGTAATCCTCTGAGGTGGAGGATGAAGGATTCGTCAAACGGTTGACGAATACCTCTCCGGAGAATCGAGTTTTGAGGACTCGGTTTTGGATCCGAATTTGGATTCGGATTGTGATCATCTCTCGATCACGTCGTCTTCAACACGAGGCTAGTAACCCGTATGAAGACGAAGCTCGTGGCTTAGCGAAGTCATCCCGAGGAGCTCGGCGTGGATACGGATAGAGACGATTCTTGCGAGGATCGTTCCGGTTGATGTCGTTCCCGCTATACGTCATACGAAAGGTATAACGTAGATAAATTTCCTTTTATTGCAAATTTTAATTTACGATTATGTCTACACTTGTTGTAATATGCATGCGTGTGTTGTGTGTGTTGTAATAAATATAGATTTATTATTTTTAATTGCTTCCGCTGTGCTCATGTTTACAAAACATGATCGAACACACACACGCCGCGGTGCCGGAAACCCAACAGTGGTATCAGAGCCCAGGTTGTGTTTCGACATAATCGTAAAAATGGTTTTGCGATAGTCATACTGTATTTCTGGAAATTTTCTAATTTTGGAAATTTAGAAGTATTTATGGAAATTTTTCAATTTTGGAAAGTCTAGAAGTATTTATGGAAATCTTCCACTTTTGGAAAGTTGGAAGTATTTATGGAAATTGATATTTTTCATAAATAAAATATTTGATTAGATTCTGGAAATTTGTTTCCTAATTTAATCATGATTTGATTTGGAAAATCAAATCTTAAAATATTTTATTTCCATAAGTAGTTTTAATGATTTAGGAAATTGGTTTCCTAAATAGATTTTCCTTAATCAAATAATTCCATGAATAAAATATGTGATTAGATTTGGAAATTTGTTTCCTAAATTAATTATGATTTGATTTGGAGAATCAAATCTTAAACATATTTTATTTCCATAAATAGTTATGACATATAAGGAAATTATATACATGACATAATTGTATGCCATGTAATTGCATTAGATGCATAACATTATGCCATGCGTGTCGTGACATGTAGATGTATGTCATGTATGCCATGCCATGTAGATAATAGTTATTTGCATGCAAAGAGGATGAGACATAAAAACCCTTAATCAATATTAAAGCCTACACCTTCCATTAATATGGTTAGAACCAGAGTTCTGTTTCTTGTTTGGGTTGTTGGACTCTCTCAAGCCGGCTCGAACAGAATATGTTCAAACCATGGAATAGTTTAATACTAATATGGTAAGAGTCAGGTCAATCATTAGCTTTGGTTGTTGGACTCTCTCCAAGCTGGGCTAATTGGTTGAATGCGCTCTAACCATATTAAAACTATGTCTGATTAATGGGTTGGCTTTAACACAGAGCATCGGCTTGTTGGACTCTCTCAAGGTCGATGTAAAGGGAGGTGAAGTTGGGTGCTATGCATATGATGCATACTTGTTAATGTGTTAACAACCCGATGTATGTGTGAACATTCAATTAGTTGATAGCACATTGTGATAGTTGCATATACGGGATATGCAATCGATATAGATGATACCTACCATCGTAGTTATGAATGGCTTGTTGGACTCTCTCCAAGGTTGTTCATAACTATGATGGATATCAGCCCATTCGGAGATGAACCTACAATCTCCCGAAGTGATTTTGGGGTTTTTGAAATTCAAAAAATGAATGGGATTTATAAATGTATATTGATGCATTTTAAAATCATCTTTCTCATATATGCTCGTTTTGTATTTCTAAGTTAATATATTGATCATGATGTGTTTGAATTTGCGTTCCATTTTGGATTCAAATAAATTAGTAGGCGAACTTCTTGGACTAGCTTAGAAACTTGAGAATTGTTCTCAAGGTGGAAAAGCTTGCGTATGTCCTCGAAGCGCCTCTTCCCGCCCATCCTAGTGACAATGCAACTCTGGACCAATTGTTGGCCTATCAGAAACATGTGAGTGACTCTGAACAAATGAGTTGCATCATGCTAGCCGCGATGGAACCCAAGCTACGAAAGCAGCATGAGCATATGGATGCTCATGTCATAGTCCTTCATCTTTGTGAGTTGGTTGATGAGCAAGTGAGATTCGAAAGGTTCGAAGTCTCAAAGCTCCTCTTCACCTCTGAGATGTTAAAAGGTTCATCTGTGGTACTGCTCAATATGCTGAAGACTGTGGAGTCTTCTGAGAAGCATGAGCAGGGGACGGTGCTGTTAGTTGATTCCTCGAAGAAAGGTTCTAAGAGGAAGTCAAAGGAACAGCAGAAGGGAAAGAAGAGAAGGGCTAAGAAGGTAGAACTAGCACAAAAGGAAACTTGCCATCATTATGGCAAGGAGAGCCATTCTTGAAGAAAGTGCAAGATTTATCTTGAGTCCGTGAAGAAGGATAAGGCATCGGATGCCCCATCTTCTTGAAATCTTCTTTATTGATTGTCATTCTATTTCCTCAAACACTTGGGTATTGGATACTGGGTGTGGCTCACATATATGTAATGACATACATGGGCTAAGGAATAGAAGAAGACTCGTCAAGGGAGAGTCAAATTTACGTGTTGGGAATGGAGCAACGGTTCTTTACTCGCCATCAACGTATTTGTTGGAACTCCTGTAGGACTTGTCTTAGAATGGACAATTGCTTTTATGTTCCTTCGTTGATAAAGAACATCATTTCTATTTCTTGTTTAAATAGAAATGGGTACCATTTGACTTTTAGTAACAATTGTTGTTACATAACTTTGAATGGAGTTCTTTAAGGTACTGGAACTTTAAGCAATGGTGTTTATACGTTGGACGTATCCAGTGATATTTTCAATATCGAAGCGAGCAACACGCGTGCTCGAAAGGATAATCAAATAGACTCCTATATGTGGCATTGTCGTCTTGGCCATATAAGCAAAAGCGCATGTCGAATTACCGATGTGGAATTGCGGAATCGTTTGAATTGGATTCATACGATACATGTGAATCATGCTTAAAAGGCAAGATGACTAAGTTACCTTTCTTTGGAAAGGTGAGCAGTGGGAGAGTTACTAGGTCTAATACATCGATGTATGTTGACCTATGTCAACTCAAGCATTAGGAGGCTATAGCTACTTCATTACCTTCACCGATGATCACTCACGGTTTGGGTATGTGTTCTTGATGAAACACAAGTCTGAAGCCTTTGAAAGGTTCAAAGAATTCAGAAATGAAGTAGAGAAACAACATGACAAGAGTATTAAAATACTTCGATCGGATCGAGGTGGTGAATACTTAAGTCAAGAGTTTCTTGATTATCTAAGAGACAATGGCATATTGTCTCAATGGACTCCGCCCTATACACCCCAGCATAATGGTGTATCTGAGAGGCGTAACCGGACCTTGTTGGACATGGTCAGGTCAATGATGAATCATGCAACTCTTCCCAAGTCCTTTTGGGGTTATGCACTTGAATTGTTTACTTGTTAAGCAGAATGCCTACCAAGGTAGTCTCAACTACTCCATATGAGATATGGAATGGTAAGAAACCTCATGTATCTTACTTGAAGATATGGGGTTGTCTGCTTATGTGAAGCGGGTATATCGGACAAATTGGATGCTAAGTCGATAAATGTCTATTTGTTGGATACCCTAAGGAAACAAGGGTTACCAATTCTATCATCTGTGGAACAAAAGGTGTTTGTTTCAAGGCATGTTGTGTTTCTAGAGAAAGAGTTTCTCTTGCAAGAAAGCGATTGGGAGTGTCGTCGAGCTTGAGGAGGCTCGAGAGACTCAAATAGACATTGATGAGATACAGTGAAGCACAATGGTAACAACTCATAGTGATGAGCAATCAATTTGGACCTATTGTAACACCACATCTTACGTAGATCTGGTAGAACCAGCAATATTCACGAGAGATATGGATTTCTCGTAAGTGAATCGAGCGGCGTGTTACTCATTGATGATGAGAGCCTACGAGTTATGAAGAAGTCTTGACAAGTTGAGAAAGGGATAAGTGGCTTGGTGCCATGAAGTGAAATGGATTCCATGTATGAAAACCAAGTTTGGAACTTGGTTGACCCACTGAAGGCATAAAGCCTATAGGGTGCAAGTGGGTTTTCAAGAAGAAAACCGACATGGATGGTAATGTGATTACCTATAAAGGCTAGATTGGTGGCGAAAGGATATGCGTCAAAGCAAGGTGTTTGAAACCTATTCGTGTAGCTATGCTTAAATCCATTCGGATGCTCCCGGCCATAGCGGCTCATTATGATTATGAGATATGGCAGATGGATGTGAAAACAGCTTTCCTTAATGGAAACCTGCTCGAGGACGTGTATATGATACAGCCTGAGGGTTTCACATCGGTTGATAAAACCAAGGTATGCAAATTGCGACGGTCCATTTATGGATTAAAGCAAGCATCCAGGAGCTGGAATATCCGTTTTGATGAGACAATCAAAAAGTTTGATTTCTCACAAAATCCAGACGAACCTTGTGTGTACAAGAAGGTTAGTGCGAGTGCAGTCGTGTTCCTAGTATTGTATGTCGATGACATACTACTTATAGGAAACGATGTTTCAATCTTACAGTCAGTGAAGGTTTGGTTATCCAAGACATTCTCCATGAAAGACCTGGGAGAAGCAACCTACATCCTCGGGATTAAGATCTATAGAGATAGATCGAAACGGTTGCTTGGTCTTTCGCAGTCTACATATATAGATCGAGTGCTAAAGAGGTTTAGCATGTCGGAATCCAAGAAAGGTTTCTTACCCATCAGGCATGGGGTACACCTTTCGAAGTCTATGTGTCCGTGCACAGAAGACGAGAGGATTTGCATGAGTAAGATTCCCTATGCATCCGCAATAGGATCTATCATGTATGCTATGTTATGTACAAGGCCCGATGTATCGTACGCTCTGAGTGTCACGAGTAGATACCAGTCTGATCCAGGAATGGATCATTGGGTGGATGTTAAGACGATCCTTAAGTACTTAAGAAGAACTAAGGATGCGTTCCTAATATATGGAGAAGGGTACATGGTGATACGTGGGTATACGGATGCCAGCTCCAGACAGACAAGGATGATTCCATGTCTTTGTCTGGGTATGTATTCACCTAGAATGGAGGTGCAATAAGTTGGAAAGGTTCCAAACTTGACACTATAGCGGATTCTGCCACTAAGGCAGAATACGTTGCAGCTTTGGAAGCAGCAAAGGAAGCGGTTTGGATCAAGAAGTTCATCTATGAACTTGATGTGGTCTCATCAATGATCCAAACATGTGCTTCGCCGCTATCATCTTATCAGAGAGATCATCAGTAGGAACGAAATACAAATCGAGAAAATTCCCACTGAAAGAAACTTAGCGGATCCCTTGACTAAGGCATTACCTCAAAATAAGTTTGAGGGTCATGTTCGAGCTTATGGTATTGGATACCGTAGCGATTGGCATCAGGCCAAGTGGGAGTCTGTTAGTAATATATGAGAGATGTCCTAAGGCAATCGCCTTATGTATGAACCATTTATATGATAAATGAAGATTCACTATTTGAGTATACATGTTTTATGTATTTGATTGGATCTTAAACTCATTTACTGAATGTCCATGATACGATTCACAGCATGAGAGAATTTGTGATTGGATCACAACTAGTGAGTATCTCTACATGTGTAATTATGATGTATCGGAATTATCCCTAGTCGATGAATTGATGGATTTGGACACCATCAATTCTGTCAAGACTAGCACGAGGTATACTCCTTGGTGTATCCAAGCAGCTGATTCTCACTGGCTGGAGACATAGTGATGTCCGGAGTTAATCGTGGATGCTAGTTATGGTAACTAGTTCATTGGAGTGACCAGCCGTAAGACTTCATATGGTTCTCTGCATATATAGATATGTCAATGAAGTTCTTATTGTGGCTTAAGTGCGAGGTTCCTTTGACTTGCGGTATTCAAGTCATCTTGATCATGGAGACTTATGCTTTGACATCTTAAGCAAACATCTCTAAGGAGATGTGGACCCGGGATGATTGGGTATAAGTCGAAGTGATCGAAGGTGTTTGAATAGCCTATAAAGGATTCACCACTCTTGCGAGGAGATGTATACCCATGGCCTCTCGTCGATTGTTACTAAAGTCTTTGGCCAAAGCATTACATGTTTAGAGTAAGGTACTCTTCGATACATGTGGAGTAACTAGAATCAGTAGGGACGAGGAAATAATACTTGGGCTAGGTGTGGCGTGAGTCGACCTAGTGGGGTGACACAATAGACCATGTCCTCAACCAAGTGGGTATAAGATGAGTGAAGGGAATGGGGATTCATTCGAGCTACTGAAGGGTTTCAGAAATAGTTCTGGATCAACCGTTGATCTTTTCGGTTAATTGGGGATCATGATGTACTACTAGGTGCCACTCATGATCGTTCTATAATTAATGGTTAATTATAGACGACCAACATAAACCGAGAACCTATTTGGTCACACGCACAACGAGTGTAATCCAAAGGATTTAAAACGAGCTTGAGAATGAGATTCTCAGTCCGAGAGAAACTATGTTTGGTTGGACCAAACATAAAGCGAGCATGAAATTATTTCAGTCGCAATGGAAGCGTGGATGGGCCGTGTCTTATGAAGACATAATGGATGGACCAAAATGGTTTGGTTCTAATCCAATGGATAAGAATAAACCAAAGGGTTTGGTTTATTTTAAACGAATGAACCAAAAGTTGGTTCGGTTTGTTTTAACTTAAAATAAACCATCATGGTTTGGTTTATTTTAACTTATCTTAATGGAGCGGGTTAACGGGCTTTATGGATATGATCCATTAACCATTAAGAGAATTAGTTCTCTATAAAATAGGGCTTAAACCCTAACCCTAAACCTAATGAAGTTTTGGCCGCCCAACCCTAGCCTCCTTTTGTTGTTGCCGCCCAACATGGTGTTGCCGCCAACTTCATGGAGCTGCTGCCACCTCCTTGCCGCCGGCATCCAAGCTTCAGCCGGCGATGCTCCGGCGACCCTCCGGTGATCTCTTGTGGGTTCGGTGATAAGGTGAGCTCCACATCTCCTTTGGCCGGCCTCTATTCCTCCACCAAAAGCTGTCCAGTTTTTCTGGACAGCTTGTTTCTTTGTTGTCAGAGCGTCGTTTGGACGACGGTTAGTGCTCCGACAGCGACTAACTTACCGGGGATTTGATCTCCGGTAATCCTCTGAGGTGGAGGACGAAGGATTCGTCAAACGATTGACGAATACCTCTCCGGAGAATCGAGTTTTGAGGACTCGGTTTTGGATCCGAATTTGGATTCGGATTGTGATCATCTCTCGATCACGTCGTCTTCAACACGAGGCTAGTAACCCGTACGAAGACGAAGCTCGTGGCTTAGCGAAGTCATCCCGAGGAGCTCGGTGTGGATACGGATAGAGATGATTCTTGCGAGGATCGTTCCGGTTGATGTCGTTCCCGCTATACGTCATACGAAAGGTATAACGTAGATAAATTTCCTTTTATTGCAAATTTTAATTTACGGTTATGTCTACACTTGTTGTAATATGCATGCGTGTGTTGTGTGTGTTGTAATAAATATAGATTTATTATTTTTAATTGCTTCCGCTGTGCTCATGTTTACGAAACATGATCGAACACACAGACGCCGCGGTGCCGGAAACCCAACATTTTCCTGGAGAGAGGGTGGTTGGCGGTTGGTCAGAAAGCGATCCTGAGGGTTTAGGACTGCTCCAGGACTCTTTCCTGGGGGAGTGTTCTCACGTGGTGGCAAGGAGGTGGTGGGTGCTTGCTCCGGTGAAGGTGGATAGGTTGTGCGCAAGTTCTGCTTCGGTTGTGTGCTGAGGCGTGGAGTGTGCGCGACTGTGCACTGAGGTGTGGCGTGTGCGTGTGGCCTGTGCTTGCGGTTTGTGTGTGGAGCAAGGGCAGGGGTGAGAGGTGGTGCGGTGTTCTTTGTCTACGATGTGGTGCGGCGGGCAGTGGCTCAGGCAAGGGGCATTTTTTCTATGTTTTGGCAAGAGGAACAGAGAAGGTTGAAGTTTGGGTGTGCCTCCTGTGTGGTTCAGGTGAAATCTGCTAACTTTTTTTCCTTTTTCCGGTGACTTTGTGGGGATTCCGGCGACCATAGCAGAATTCTCCGGCGAAGGCAGGTGCAAGGATGATTGGGCAGGTAGTTTTGAATTTTTCCAGATAAGGAAACCTGCAGCAGCACTTAATTCATTAGTTGATGTTTTAATACCTTCTTCTTTTGGTGGCTTTACTTCCTAGTTTGAAGATTGGGTTCCACGTTTGAGAGATAAAGATTTTGAATTCAAATTTCTACATAAAAAGGGAAATCTGCAGCAACATTTATTACATTAATTGCTGGATTAATACCTGCTCCAATTGGTGGCTTATTTCCTAGTTTTGGAAATTGGTTTCCACGTTTTGGAGGGTTTATTGAATGGCTAAACATAAGAAGCGGAGGGCTGAGATTGAAGGAGCTGATCAGCCTGTCCAAGGTGGCAGGCACGTGGCAAATGAAGTCATTGAAAAGTCTCAACCGGTGCAAAGAAAAACACATGTGGCAACTGATGATAGGGTGCAAGTCCAGCTGGTGCATGTTGGCAACGATGTGGCAGTTAATGACAAAGGGAAGGAGGTTGCAATTAGTGATGTGGCAGATGCTAATGTGGCATGTGCGGAGGTGGCAAAGGATATGGCTGGGGGAGTTACATCGGAGAAGACAGTAATGAATGAGGCGATGCAAATGGCTGGAGCTACTCAGAAAGTTCCGCCCAAACAATGGGTAAACCTCTTCCGTGAAAATCGTCACACTGAATTGGCAATACCTCTGGAGCAGCATGTGGCGATGGGCAAAGTAGTGAAGATAGATTTTAGAGACATTGACACGGTGGAGCAAGCTATGGGTTTCTGTCTAGTAGAATGCTTCATGGGGAGGCATCCGGGACGTAAAGGAGTGGAGGTTGTCATCAAGAATTGGAAAACGACGTGCACCTTTCATATGCATAAAAGTGGATGGGTCATCTTCAAATTTGATACGGCAGAGGATCGTGACTCCATTCTGAACGGAGGTTTGAATTTTGTTTTTGGCATTCCACTTTTTCTCAAAAAGATGCCTCCATGTTTCTTGTTTGAGGAGGATGGGCGTTTTGCTCCGGTATGGGTGAATATTCATGGACTCCCGCCTGATTGCTGGACGGCGAAGGTGCTCGGCCGCATCGATTCAGAAATTGGATGGCCACTCTACACGGATAGGCTCACACGTATGCATGAGCGAATGGCTTATGCTCGGATGCTAGTGGAGGTTGATATGATGAAGGATCGAGTTGTACGAGTTCCGATGGAATTACCGACAGGGGTGAGTGTTGATCTTGTAGTCGGATATGAGGTTATACCACCTTTCTGCAGGATATGTCAGCGGTTAGGCCATCGTGAGGACTTGTGCAAGGTGGTAGCCCAAGCAAAAAAGCATACACCCGGGGGAGAAGGTAACATACAGCAAGATGCGGCCTCTGGAGGGGTTTATGGTACACAGCAGATCCCTGGGGGCAATGTTCAGAATTCACAACATGAAGCTCTGAAGGAGGGTCAGGTGAAGGAGAGGGCTGGTCGTTCACGTAGCAGGCAGCGGCGGCGCACTAGACAAAGTATGTGTGCGGTCAGTGCACCGGCAGAGCAACTGGTGAAAGCTGGTGCGGGCGGTGCATAGGTGCAGGCTACTGGAAACGCAAGGCAGGCTCGGCTGCAGGATGATCAGCACCGAGCCCGGGCAGACAACCATGTGCAAGAGCAATCGACCTTATAAGGTGCAGAGGTGTGCAACCCCCCACGTGAGGCTGTGAGCGGTGCGCAAGTTGAGCCACAGAGCATTTCGAGTAGCTCAGATTCTGTGGAGCAAAGCGTGACTTTGGTCTCTACGGACACGAGGACAGTGGATGGTGGTGCGAGTTGCAGCAAGGCAGGCCCCCGTATCATTGATGGTGGGGGAGAGGATGATTGGTAACCAGCTGGGAGACGACGGGTGCGAGCAGCCCGTGAGCAATGTCCATGAAGATAGCAAGTTGGAATATAAGGGGTTTCCAAAAACCCCTTAAACAAGGGGGGGTTCAACACCTCCTCACAAGTAAGAAGATACAAGTAATGGCACTTCTTGAGACAAAACTAAAGGCGGAGCAACTCCCTTCTATACTTCACCGGCGGTTCAATGGCATGAATTTTGAGCACAATTTTGGAACTTCTAACCGTGATCGAATTTTGATATTGTGAGACGTGCAACAAGTAACACTGGATGTCCTGGAGGTGTCGGAGCAATATATTCACTGTCGGCTTCTTTGCGCCGTCACCAAAAGGACTTTCTTGGCTACATTTGTATATGGGCTTCACTCCATTGTTGAGCGACGGCCACTATGGGACTCTCTTCTACGGCTTGGTGATAGTATTATGGAGCCTTGGATCCTCTTGGGCGATTTCAATTCTATCCTATCCATTGAAGACAAGGAAGGTGGTTCACCGGTGACTAACTATGAAATAAGGGACTTTGGGGCATGTGTACAAGCATGTGGGTTAGAGGACCTACGTTCCATAGGATGTCGCTTAACTTGGACAAATGGTATCTCATCCTCTAAACTTGATCGTGCTTTGGTTAATAATTTTTGGTTAACTGATGATTATGATAGCATTGCGGAGTTCACACCCCCGGGGTGTCTTTCGGATCACTCAAGTTGCATAGTTTCGGTTATGGCATGGGGGAATGGTCCTAGGCGACCGTTCAAATTCTACAACATGTGGACTCTTCACAACGATTTTCATGATTTAGTGGCAGACACTTGGATGGAATCGGTTAAGGGGTATGTACAATTTAGCCTCAAAGCTAAGCTCACGAGGCTTAAGGGGCGATTGAGGGCCCTTGATCGGGAACATTTTAGCCACATTTCAGAGCGGGCGCAACGAGCAAAGAAATTATTAGAGGTTGAATAGTATGCTCTGCTAGGCGAGGGCAATGGGCTGAGCAGTGCACATGGCGCAGACATGGCTCGAGCAGTCACCGCACCAGACATGACAAATTTTGCACCGCTAAGGAATGCAGGCAGAACACTTGATGGAGCTTCTGGCACATGCGTGGTGTGGACAGAATATTCACCGCGCACAGCAGAGCAGGAAGAAGCAAACAGGACACTTGACGATGTCTGTGGCATGGGCATGGCTCAAGGCGACGGTGTGCCATGCAGTGCAGAATGTGCGTCGTCAGATAGAACATTTGACGTAGCTAATGGCACATGCGTGGCTCGAGGGAATAAGGCACCATACACAGCAGATGTTGAGCACAAAGACAGGTGGAGCAGAGCAGTTAGCGGAGGTCTTAACATGCATATGGCTCAGGCTGACGGCGCACCAAGCACAGCAGATTCTGTACCGTAGGATAGGCAAGACAGTGCACCTGACGGAGCTGGTGGCACATGTGCGGCTCGGACAGATTGTGCACCATGCATGGTGGACAGTGCACCGCAGGATATGGATGGGACTGCAGACTATGCAGCTTATGGATGAAATGCCACATTGCTTGCAAATGCGGAGAGGCTATTCTACCAACAAAGGGCTCATGGGGCATATCTCCGAGGTAGTGATCACTGCACACGGTTTTTTCATGATTTGGTGAAGCGGAATAACAAGAGAAATGACATACTTAGCATCGGCAAAGCATCTGGGGAGTTGACGGAAAGCATAGATGAGGTTGCAAAGGAGTTTGTGGACTATTTTCGCACTTTGCTGGGCACCACAGGGGGTTGTAGTGCCCTGGACAGCGCTGCCATGTCTGGACAGCGACTCAGTTTGGCCCAATCTGCAGCTTTAGTGGAGCCGGTCACTGCTGAGGAGGTGCGGGCTGCCCTTTTTGACATTGGAGGAGACAAGGTACCGGGGCCGGATGGATATAGCTCTAAATTCTTCACCTCGGCATGGGATACAGTTAAAAAGGATTTCATTGATGCAGTGCAGGAATTCTTTTCCACAGGATGGCTTCTCAAACAATGGAATCACACCCTTATAGCATTGGTTCCGAAGGCCGATCATGCTCTGACGGTTAATGATTATCGGCCTATCTCTTGTTGCACGGTCTTTTACAAGGTCATCTCCAAGATTATGGCGGAGCGGCTATCGGGAGTGATGGATGTTTTATTGGATCCGACACAAGCGACTTTTGTTAAAGGGCGCTCGATTGGTGAAAACATACATTTGGCACAAGAACTACTTCGGAAATATGCACGGAAGCGGATATCTCCACGGTGTATGCTCAAGGTGGATCTTCGGAAGGCTTTTGATACGGTTGATTGGGGTTTCTTGATGGCGGAACTTGTTGGTTTTGGTTTTCCCTAACAATTCCGACAATGGATATATACGTGTATCTCTACAGTCTCCTACTCCGTTAGCATTAATGGAGCAATGTATGGTTATTTTAATGGAAGGCGGGGACTTCGACAAGGTGATCCTTTATCTCCTCTACTTTTTGGCTTATTCTTGGAAGTGTTCTCCTGGAATTTGAAGGTGATAGCACAACAACCCGACTTTCACTACCATCCCATGTGTGGGGAGGTAGGGGTTACCCATTTTGCATATGCGGATGACCTATTATTATTTGCTCGGGCGGATACTACCTCACTTATGGAGATTTCTCGGTGCTTGGGGGAATTTGGAGATATGGCAGGCCTAAGAGCAAATCTTTTGAAGTCCAACATATATATGGCCGGGGTGGATGATCTAGTAAGGGAGGACCTCCTCCGTATTACGGGCTTCCAAGAAGGCACTTTTCCTTTTCGGTATCTTGGTGTACCATTGGTGGCGGAGAAGCTTAGGATTTCTAACTATGATCCATTACTTGATGCGGTGCGACGGAAGATAGTTGGATGGCCGAAGCACACCTTATCTTATGTGGGGTGGCTTGAGCTTGTACAATCGGTGCTTCAAGGACTGGAGTGCTATTGGCTTTCTATCCTACCAATTCCGAGTGGCGTGGTGGATAAGGTGTATAGTATTTGCCGCTCTTTTGTGTGGTCTACCAAGCATCCCGTGGTGTCATGGGAGACTTTGTGCCTTTCAAAGGAGAAAGGGGGCTATGGCCTCTGGGACTTGCGAGCATGGAATTTGGCTCTACTTTACCGAGTATTATGGAATCTACAACGGAATGCGGAGTCTCTTTGGGTGAGATGGATTCATCACCAATATCTCAAACGCATGGATGTTTGGCATTGGCAAGGGAGGACTTCGGACTCACCTTTGATGAAGAAGATAGGGCAACTTCGGGCCATCATTTTGCAGCGTGTAGGTGGCGTGGAGGAGGCCAAAACATTGCTGAACGGATGGTATCAGGAGGAAGACAGACCATGTGTGCAGCCCAGTGGTGTCGCCGACGGTACTGATGGGTTGGCGATGATCAAGATGCGTGCGGCAGGCGGTGGCCCGTGGTGCGGCCTGGCAGAGCACCATGGGGTTGCAGACTAGCAGCAGATAGAAATTGGGACTGGCGGTGAAAATTGCACAGGCGCAGCTCGAGCAGACGGTGCATCGTGCATGACGGAAGGGCCGTCGTTGTGCAGACCAGCCAGACAGCTTGACGGAGACTGTGGCACATGCGTGGCTCAGGTGGACGTACATCACACACTGGATGGCTAGGACGACTGGTGCGCACTGTTGACGGTGACCGTGGCACGTACGTGGCTCGGACAGACAGCGCACCATGCATTGGGCGGACAGGCAGCCTGGCAAGGGTCATCGACGGTGATCATGGCACATGCGTGGCTCAGACAAACAGTGCACCATGCACTGGGCAGACAGACAACCTGCCATGGGTCGTCGACGGTGATCATGGCACATGCGTGGCTCGGACAGACAGCGCACCATACACTGGGCGGACAGGCAGCCTGCCATGGGCCATCGATGGTGATCATGGCACATGCGTGGCTCAGACAGATGGCGAACCACGCACTGGGCGGACAGGCAAAATGCAGCAGACTGCTGCCGGTAATCGGGGCACATGCGTGGCTCGGACTGACAGCGCACCATGCACTGGTTGGATTGGCGACCTGTCGCGGGCTGCTGACGATGACCGTGGCACATGTATGGCTCGACCGGATCGGGTACAGCTAGATGATTCTCTGTGGGGAGCTGACAGAGAGTTGCGGTGCGGTTTTTCAGTGCACTGCAGTGCATGCGGCACTGGACGAATAGATGAGCCTCCATCGAAGGCTAGTGGAGACCTGTGGTGTGGAGCGCCAGCACATCACGAGGCACATGGCACTGGGCGGACTGACGGACCTCTATCTTGTGGTAGGCGGGCATCAGATAGTATGGCGTACAGATTTTTTCAGCCGCGAGGTACTGCGGTACCCCGGGCAACGGCGGTGTGGCGGCCAGGCATTATGCCTAAGCATCGCTTCACATATTGGTTAGCGGCACATGGGAGACTACACACGGCGGACTGTATGGAGTATGAACCAAAGAAGGAGTGTGCATTATGTCATTCGGCGGAGGAATCCAATGCTCACATTTTCTTTCGATGCTCCTTCACTAGGTGTCTATAGGATATGGTACGGAGATGGCTACACATTTGGCCCCAGATATATACGATGCCTCGCCTCTTTCGGGCCTTTCGACGCGAGATTCGTGGGAAAGGACGGGTGAGGAAGGCACGTGATTTAGCTATATCCTGTATGATTTTTCTTGTATGGCAGGCTCATAATCGAAGTCGGTTTGAGGACCGTGAGTCTAGTATTGAGAGGATGTTCCTCAAAATACAAACACATGTTTATCGCTTTGTAGAAGCATAGCTTCTGTACTTTTCCACATTTTCATATATACATATTTACCATTCCCAAAAAAAAAAAAGGATAGAAATCCTTTGTATCAAAAACCTAGGAGAACCATGAATGAACCTTGCAATCATCATCTCTCCCATAACCATAGAAAGGAGAATATGATAGAGTAGGATATGAAATATGATCTGTCTCTTCATAGGAATTACTAGGACATCCTCATACCTCAATAATCTATCTTAGCAAAAGGCCCAAAGTAGGAGACATCAACTTTAGAAGGGTTGACGGACCTTAGTGACAGAGGGCTCCCAATGGTATCAACCCCCTGAGCTCTGACAATCCGAAAGGGAAATTTGGCTAGGAATAGGTAGTTCCTGGTAGAAGCAAAAGTTCATCGAACAAATACATGATGATCCTCCTGCAAGATCATAACTAGAGATTCTAAAAGCATTAAATTGATAGCATATTTAACAATCCACAAGTGAAACCGAAACCCTAGAATCCTTTTAGGAACTTTGAGGCCACCTTCACTTTCTCCAAGTGACACCGTAATTGTGTTAGGACTACCATCGACCTCGCAAACCTTACTCTCAGGAGATTCACTCCGAACAACGATATCCACTAGGCAAACAATATTCGAATCTCAGTCTCTGTGGGATCGATACTTAAATTATAACTTGACGATAACCGTGCACTTGTGGGCTTTGAGCGCAAGTGCGCGTGTCAAATTCTTGGCGATCCTCGTTGGAGATTTGAGGTCGTGCTCACGTGCATCACCACACAGCTCACAATATATGTTACCAAAATTCACAGTATTAAATTGATTAAAATCTAAAGTTAGAGCATGCATTGTTGTATACAAGGAAATATAGATAAGGAAAAACTCAGAAGTGCCTTAGCAAGAAACTTTAAAACAAATAGCAAAATAAAGAAAATAAAGTGCTAAGAAAATAACTAAAAAGAAAAATTTCCTAGGAAAAATTTAATACTAACAACTGTAGGAAACTACAACTGAATGTAAACTACAACTACTAAAATTGAATTAAAGCAACAACTAAAGAAAACTAGGTCTGATCCAATCTATTCACTTTCAAACCAATATCAAATCGATTAGTCCCTGGCAACGATGCCAAACACTTAATGTGCACTGACCAAAGCCCTCAACCACAAGGCTAAGGACCGAGTTAGCGCTCAATGCTTGCAAGTGCATAATTGTCATCAAGTAATAATAAATATCAATCCCACAGGGACTGAGATTTGATTGTTGGGGTGTCTGGTGAATGTTGATCGTTCGGAGTAATTCTTCACTAGTTAAGATAGTTGGTTGTGGGCAAGCTCAAGTACGATGTCACTTACAGAAAGGAAAAGGGTTGTGCTTAAGGTCAATCAAGAGATTCCACGATTTCGATTTCACTTGTGCTATGTCGGACGTGTCATAATTCTGTGATCTTAAGTTTTCTAATTACGTTCTTATGGGAGGATCATCTTGTGTAATCTCGGTGAACTTTTGTTTCTACACGAGACTTACTTAATTTTTTAGAGCATCCCTTTCAGATCCACAGAGCTCCGGAGTTTGTTGTCATTGGGTAGCCCCTATCACGTGTCCCACAAACACTAAGTTAATTTCTCCTACTTCACGACCTCTAGATAAACTAGGTTCATGGAGTTCTAAGATGTCCTATGTATTCTCCATAAATAGGTGGACCATGTTTCATGCCCTACTCTTTCACGGCCTATTGTCTATGATTTTGGGAGGGAGGATGACCATTCAATTCCTCCTTGATTCTCCTAGGTTTCGATATAGAGACTTTTGATTTCTATATCGACTAAGCGCGATAGAAACAGAACCAAGTCATAATTATCATTGAACTAGAAAACATAAATCACAAACATAATTAAAAGACATTAATATCTATTTGTTCTAACATGTCCAACAAGCACAAGCTACTTCCTAATCCTTGAATCAAAGTCTCTACTCCATAAATATTGGAGGGCAAACACAAGACATTGTATTTGTAATCATTACAACCAAACAATAATTAAAATAGAAGAGATACACCTTGTTTGGTTTGTCGAGTTGTCTTGGCAGCCTTCCGATGTATTGGAGCCTTGTCACCGACCTTGAGTTGCCTTCCTCCTCCCCGTTTATGAGCCTCTGGTGCTTTTTAGGGCACCCCTTTTTGTCATCCCAGCCGTCGTCCCCCCCCCCCCCCCTTTCTAGGGTTAGGTGTTCCTTCTCTTATATAGAAGTGAACCTGACTTTCCTTATTTCTTGCGAAATCATATTTCCATATTCTACGTTGTCACCACATGGTTGGTGTGTATTCCACATGACCATCCGTGTGAAAGACTAGAAATCGCGGTTTGAACTCAAGGTTCAGGAAAAGGCACAACCATGTGAATTTCACATGGTAGTCCATGTCTTCCTTTGGAGCACCATATGGATGTCATCTTTTTGTTCTGAAGCGTGCCCATGTCTTAGGAACACGAACAGAGCACACTCTTCTTCCTCTTACTTCATTTGGCATGCCATTTAGCTCCAAAAACTCCATCTTGCACATAAAAGTAACAAAAGAAGATCTCTGAACTAGAAAATAATAAATAAGTGTAAAATAAATAAAATATGCATGAAACAACCACGAAATGCAATAAGATGTGCACTAAAACTACTCCTAAAATCCTATATGATTTATACACATCACCCAGTCGACTGTCCGAGTTAACTAGGTCTCTTGAGTGTCAAACACTCGACCAGTCGACTGGTTCATATCCCCAGTCGACTAGTAAACCTAAACCATAAGGTTTAATCCAAGTATGATCCCCTCATACATGATAAACCACCCATAGCCTAGACCTAAGCCTTCTAGCCACCTCCATCAGCCTCATACCCTTAGGGTCCATCCGAGTCCTCTGCGACTTCTTCATCCTTTGCGCTAACCTTCAAATGCTTCCATCGGCTATGTTATACTATTGAGTACCCTTAGCCTAGACCTAGGCCTTCAAGCCACCTCCATTAGCCTCATGCCCTCAAGGTCCATCTGAGTCCTCCACGACTCCTTCACCCTTTGCCTTAGCATTCAGGTGCTTCCGTCACCCATGTCATGCTATCAGGTCTCCTTTGCCAAGTCTCCATACTCAGACTTTCCATGCCAAGACCATTCTTCGACTTTCCATGCTAAGACCATTCCTATACTTTCCCTTGCCAAGACCATTCTTGGACTTTTCATTGCCAAGACCATTCTTGGACTTTCCATGCCAAGTATCCAAACTTGGACTTCTCCATGGCAAGTATCCAAACTTGGACTTCTCCAATGCCAAGATCATACTTGGACTTTTCCATGCCAAGTGTCCCACTTGGACTTCTCCATCATATGGGCAAACCCATTGTCAACCATATAGTCAACCCATTGTCAAACATCAAACCCTACTCGAGTTCCACTCGAGTCTGGTCAATCGTGACCTAGGCCAATTGCACCAACGCAACTATTGACTGTTGATTCTGTACATGACCATAGAAAAGTTAACAGTCGACTGCTAAAATCAAACGTTGACTAATGGGCACAATGTTTATAAGCGAGCCCTAGCCGCTCAACTTCTTCACGCGATCTGCTTCTTCCGAAACCCATTTCCCTTTGTTTTCTTTCCGAGTTCTTATAGCGATTTCCTTCTTTGGTAAGCCTCAAAACCCCATATCTAGGTATGTTCAGTTGATCTTTGATCTTCTCAAGCTAATCCGAGCCTCCCTTTCCTCTTTGTTTCAGCTAACTCCGTCTCGTCTATGGCTCCAGCTCCGACCACCTGTTCCTTCAACATTCCTCACTGCAAATTTCTTCCAGTTGATTTCTACAACCTCACACTAGAAATGACACCAAAGTAATGACTCTAAACTTTAACCTTAACTGTTTATTTTTACATTTTCACTTCTTAATTAAGTCTTTTGGTGCATTCATGATCATTGCATTCAAATGCATTCATGTTAGACAAAAACGTAGGATAGAGTCGAGTGAAGGATTTTCGAGGAATTGAGCTTCCTTAGATCCTAGGGCTCCAAGTGACAAGCATCGTTCATCTCGGACATTTCAAATCATACATGTTTGATATTTGGATGAGCCCTTCTTCACGTCATATTGCTTTGATGTCATTCAAATTATTAGGCATTATCACCTAGAAAAGCTAGTTTTTTAAACTCATCCAATAAATATAGAACTTCTATCTGAGTTTTATAGTAATCTTAGGAAGATCGGAGATGGTTTGATGTATCATACTTGCATTGCAAAATGCAGCCTAGAGTTTACTTCGGAGATCCTACAGGAATTTTTGGAGTGTCAACCATCTACTGACACCTTTGTTTTCTATCATATCCTAGATGAGGCACCTCCTGCACCATTTGAGCATATTACCATCAATCACATGCATGAGGACTTCTTCCATCGCCATGATGTGATGGCCAAAACCTGTTTTCAGTCAATGACCTATCTACTCCCAATAATGTCCTCTATAAGGTCATTTTAGCATGCATATTACCCATAGTGACTAGGGGTTTAGCTATGATTCGCTCTTACCATTTATTCTTGATGTATGCATTGCATAATCTGTTGGATGTCAATATTGCATTAAACGTCTTCCACTGTATACTTCATTTTGTGTCTTCTTTCCAAGGGAAGATTCATATGCATTTGGCCCATATCCTCACTGCATGACTAGCATTCAGGGGCATAAATGCCTCCAGGGGTACCGTCAAGCATCTATTCAACAGTATGGTCATATCACCCTGAGGCACCTCTCATTGGTAGGCATGACCAAAGGATTTAGAAGAATGGAGTGGCTAGAGGAGCGTCAACCACCTGTTGAGGCACAACAGGAGGCAGATCAACATGATTTAGAAGGGGAGGACATTCCCATGTTGCCAACTCCGACACAGATGACCTGCACTGGTCGATTTACACACCTAGAGTCTAGGTTCGAGGAGCTCCATGAGACCATCAACACACGCTTTGAGGAGCTCAGCCTCGAGCACTCCTCCATGGCTCACCAATTGACTCAGATCGAGCACCGTCAGATCGAGATGTACAAGATGATGCATGCTTGGACTCAAAGCCAATAGCCTCCGAGCGACGATGGTGATTAATGGTAGTCCAAACTTAGGTCGGATGGTTGTTTTGTTTTGGCATATTGTAGAGTCACACCTTTTTGTCAAAAATTTGTATGGACAAAATTTGGATATTAAATGAAATGATTTCTTTTTACCTAAATTGTCTATATGTGTTGTATTGTTCATAGTATATTTTTATTGTGTATCATGACCACTAAGTTTTAGTGTTGTGCCATGAACTCTTAATATATAAAAAATGATGAAATCAATGTATGCCACATTCATGCATTAAGATTATAAAATTGAAATTAAGAACATATGATATTAATTGACACCTAGGTAAGGTGAACAAATTGGATATATCTAGATAATAATACATGAAACCTTAGGTTAGGAAAAAAAAATCAAATCCACATCTTACAAAGACTATAGGATGACATGTGTGTGTATTGATATACCTTAGACACATGTGAGATGCTAGGAAATTAAGTTAAGTTCAATGTGATTATACGCTACATCAAAATGAACTTAAACTCTTTCAATTATAGGAAGAAATTATGAGGAAAGCTAATGTACAAGTCATGTACACTTAGCCCATAGACCATGATTGAAAATAGATTTTGAAAACCATTTTAAAATCATTTGGGAAAACCTTAGTGAAGTCTATCTTTTAATTGCAATCATCATTGAGAATGTTGATACAAGTTACACAAAAACATTGAAGTTTTCAATGGTTTTGAACTTTATATCATTCTTTCAAAATAATTGGTATTTTCATATAAAACTATTTTCACCCATAATATTTAGCATAAGTAATGCACGTATGCAGTTTCAAGATTTTTTAAAAATAATATAATTACTTATGCATTTTCGAATCTCAATCTAAAAATCTTGATTTCTGCAAATGCAAAAATCAATCGACTACTAGGGTAGCTAGTCGATTGGTCACTGCCACAGTTGACTGATGATGTTGATTTTGACTTAACAAGATTTGTTTAGCTATTTATCAACACCCCTATGTACTCTAACTACTCCTAACCCTATGATATGCTTAGAGATGCATTGAAAGAGTGAAATAAAATTAGGAGAGCTAATTAGGGTAAGAATCAAATTTTAAGGGAGATTAAAGTTAAAGTTTGAACTTTTACACTTATTTTTGATTGTTTAGATTTCCTATAGGCTTATGAACTCTCCAAGGATATTGTTGTTGTAATGGTCAAGGGGGAGCAAGCCTTTAGGAAGAGTTTGGCCATCAAGGGATGATGGATGAAGTTTAAAAAGGGGGAGAGTGAAGAATTGCCTTTTATTTAGTAATAAGGGTTTTATCATTAAGGAGAATGAAGGCTTGATTTTGAATAAAGAGGGAGAATGAAGAATCTCATTAGAATATGAGAGACTTTATGATGTATGTCAAAGGGGGAGAAATGAAGGGTTTAAGTTAGGAAACATTCATTATGCTTTAGCATAAAAAGAGTCAAGTTGGGCTTATGGGATAGCCTAACGTAAAGGTATGGTCAAAAATAAAAAAAAAGGGAAGATTATTGGTGCAATCAGTCTCGAGTCAAGATTGACCAGACTCGAGTGAGACTAGAGTAGGGTTTTGATGTTTGATAATGGATTTAATAATATGTTTGACATACGTATGATCATATAACTAGTTGATGGTTTGTGACATCCAAGGTCATATGAGGGAAATTGTTAGAAGGAGATTGTTAGAACAATCAATTTTAGGTCAAGGTTGACTAAGCTCGAGTGAGACTCGACTACTGACTGGTGCTCTGCCAGTCGATTGGTGGCTTACACTAGTCAATTGAACACTGGCATTTGACTGACCTTAAGTGGATAGGGAACAGAGTGTTTCCCAGTCGACTATGGCTTATGGCAGTCAACTGATGGGTATAACAGTTGGATGTTGTGTCATGACAGTCGACTGATCAGATAAAATCGACATAGATTAGTCTGTTGTGAGACAACGGTATAGTGACCAGTCGATTGGTGGGTAAGGCCAGTCGACTGGTAGGCAGAAAATAGCCTGAGCAAAACTTTAAAAGGAGGACATGGAGGAATTTTCTCAATGCCAGATCTTGAAGTTTTTGAAGGGGAATAATTGTTTCTTTCCAAACCTTCAAAGCCTTCTAAAGTAACCAAATCATCAAGCAATCAAAAGTTCACTTGTAAATTATTTTTGCTTTGTGTTTTCTTATCTCATTTGTATTTGGTCATTTGTTCCTTGTATAAGTTCTATTGTAAGAGGTTTCTCTACCTCCGGAGTATTTCCAAGAAGGAGAAGATTTAGTGGTGGTGCATAACTAGAGCTCGACTGTGGAGTAGGAACTAGAATTCCGAACTACGTAAAATCTTAGTGTAGTATGTTGTGTTTGTTATTTTGTTTATACTTTTGTTTCCACTGCGCACTATCGAATTGAAGACAAGCATGATGCAAATCGAATCGAACGAAATCGAATAATCGCTATTCACCCTCTCTAGCACAACATCAAGGTCGTAACAAATTTTTTTAGAAAATCAAATAAATTAAATTAAAATTGAAATTTCTTATTTATAGTTATATTCTAATACAATGAAACAATGAGATAAATTTTATAAAGTTAATGGAATAAAATCTAAAACATTTTCATGTACCAACACATTGGAATTCAACTTATCAATTACTATAAGATTTATTTCGATACAAAGAATTATTATTTTTATTTTTTTCATAAGTAGTTACTAATCCTAATATATATTTATTTTTGTATTAATGAAATATATGTAGTAGTAGTGAAATTTTAAAAGTATTTAATAATGTAACTGAATAACTTTTCAGTATTTATTATCCTACTTCCTATTTAATTATGATACATTTTTCTAACATAACTTTAATTTTAAATGAATATATTAACAATGAATTTTTTGTTGGATCGAAAGCAAGCTAGGGGGGGGGGGGGGGGGGGGTTGAATGGCAAGCTTGAAAACTTCTTTTTCGTTTCGACAATTCTCGAGTAATAAATGTAGCGGAAATTAAAGCTTAAGGTAAAATGGACACTTTGTTTTTACTTGGTTCACAACCTAACGGTTGTTACTCTAATGCCCTACGATCCTAGACTGCGTACAAAGGGCAATGCACTATAGATCTCCTCCTCGTTGGAGGTAGGAGACAACAAATACAATAAAAGATAATCTCGAGGTAGAGGTACAAGACCACCTCTCCTCTTTATAACAAAAAGCTCAGAAACCAAAAAGCTCGAATACAAAATGGAAGGATTAACTAGACAACTAAAGGTACTGACAAAAATAAAGTCTTGAAATGATGGCATGTCGTCGGCGTTGAGGCAGTGTTTCGGTGGCGTAGAGTAGTCGTTGACGGCGTGACATTGTGGGAGCACTTGGAGAGCAATTTGGATGATCCCAAAGGGTGAAACCCCCCTTCTTTTATAGCCCTCCAAACCCTAGCTCGTTGAGATACATATATGAGTCAAAGCTCCTTATCTCCCCAAGATAAGAGGAGTTTATCTTGACTTTCACTGAGCAGTCGACTGATCACCCTCATCAGTCGACTGATGCTAGGATCAGTTGACTGTTATACTATTTTCTCAACTACAACAAAGAGTTAGCACGAAAACATAAGTAATGGTGGAAATGACAGCTACTTATCGTCCGATCTTGACCTAGACCTTCCACTGGAAGTCTTAGTCGGATCTCCGCCTAAAGTCATCCCCGTACAGAGGACCCGACATCACCATTACTCACACTCATGCTTACCTCTGGTCCTTTGTGACTTGTCTCTTAGCTTCCGGTCTTCAACTGGGTTCTTCGACTCCATCAGAAGTTCTTCCGGTGTTGCCCGACCACTACGGTTTCTCGACTCGAGATTCTCCGGGTGTCACTGACCTTTAGCTTAGCTTAAACACTTCTCCACACTTAACAGTAGCTTATGAGATAAAGATAACACCTTAACTTTGAGTCTTTGCCATAATCAAAACTTGGGTTCGATTATCTGGTATCCCTGCACCACCATTTTTATCTTCTTATATATTAACAATGAAAGAAAAATGGAAAAAATATTTTTATTATATTTCTGATATTTATTTAGTTAGATGTTTTATGTGAAATATTAGTTTTATATTATGGTGTTTTAATTCCAATAAAATATTTTTCTTCTCCTGGTCCTACTATTATAGTACAAAATACGAGAAATACTTTATATAAAATTTATAAAGAATATAGTTTAAAATATGAATTAGAAAGTAATGTATCAGAACTTCAAAACATTAGTAATAGTAATGTAAAACTTATAAAAATATAATTTTTACTAAAAAACGGACGAAATGTCTATGAGAATCCTTGAGTTCCAGACAAAAATTATTTGACGGCTTTTTTTTTAGTTATACACAGTGAAGAAAATTTGATATTTTACAATGGTGAACGCTGAAGACTCAAAGTTTTCCTATCCTCTTCATCATCACAAAAAAAATCTTAGCTTGTCCAGTATTAACGGTCGTCGTAAAACAAACTTTCAATTATTGAGAGAACATATCAGACGAATGACGTTCTACTTTTGTCTTTTGATTCTTTAGAAGCATAGGCATTGTTTGATGATTAATTAGACAGGAGTAGAAAAAAGAATACAAGGAATGTAGCTTTCTGAAGACGAAGCAGAGAAGTTCGACATTGAAATAACTATAATTACAGAAATAAGAAATGAGAGTGATTAATAACATCACTCCTTAAGATAAAAAAAAAAAAGATAAAAAAAGTAAGGAACTACATGGACTTTGATTCTTCTAAATTCTAAAGGGATACATAGATAATTTAAATTAGTGAAAAATCTTTTTTTATTATTAAAATTGTTTAAATAACAAGATAAAAATATAAGAGAACTAGATGTGCTTTAATTCTCAGACAACTTAACTAAGTATATTTTTTTATTATTTAAAATTTTTAAATATAATAATAATAATTTTGAGTTGTGAACTGAACTATGAACCGATGATTTCGAGCTATGAATTGTGATTCCGAACTATGAATCAGCAGTTTCGAACCGTGAACTGCAATCGTCTTAGACAGTAAGGGCACGTATAGTGAGGGGTAATTAACCTTGTAATGTAATCAAAATTACATTACAAGATGGATTAATTTGTTTGACACAATTTTAAAGACGTAATGTAATATAATCGGATTACAAAAAAGGAGGAAAGTTTCGTAATCTAGATTACAAAGGAAATGCTATGTAATCCGATTATATTATGGACTCAATATTTTTCATGACAAATATATCCTTCTTTTATTTTTCTGATTGCTTCCCGACAACTGCCGAAGATGACCACCGACGACAGTTGCCACCGTCTAGGGTCGAGGGCAAGGGGCGACGATCGACCGACGACCGACGGTTGACTAGCACCCGACTAACGCTCGATCGACTATCGACTGGCGACCGACAATCGACGATCGACGATCAGTGATCGATCGGAGATCGACGATCGGTGATCGGTCGAAGACCGACGGTCGGCGACCGATCGGAGACCAACGATTGATGGTCGATCGACAACCGACGACTGACGCCCGATCGGCGATTGACTGATGATCGGCAACGAGCGACCGATCGATGGCGGGCGATCGGTAGCCGACGGTTGGCGGTCGACGATCGACGGTCGACCAACGACTGACCGCTGACCAAGCGTCGATCGGTCGTCGACTGGCAATCGACCACTGACCGATCACCGACCAATCACAAACCAATCACAATCATTGACCAATCATGACCGCCGACGAATTGTCGGTCAACCGTCGGCCATGTGATCAACCGTCGTCGACCGACGATGGTCAATTGACGGATGACAGGCGATTGACGAACTAAATTTTTTATTAAATTCAGACAAAATTATAAGGGTATTTTGTTTTTTATAATAATATGAATTATATTCCTTATAACAAATAATGAACACCAAATAAAAGAATGTAGTAACTTTTGTAATCAAAGATTACATATCGATCGCTAACCAAACACAGTAATGTAATCTATATTTTAGTACAAATTTGATTACATTACAAACTTGATTACATTACCTCATACCAAACGTAGCCTTAGGGTGTATTTGATTCCAATTATCATGCATAACCTTGGTTATGTGATTACCAAATAATCGCATAACCAAGGTTATAGGGAACAAAACATAATTTATATTATTTTATTCAAACTTAAGTAATACGATAAAAATTTATTTATTTGGAGGTTTTAATTTATAACATAGTTTAATATTTTACTGTATTTGTCATGCCCCGGGGGCATATTCTCCATCCAAATGACGGAGAAGCCCCTTAGTGACAATATTCATAAATTCAATACTGGAACTAGATCTGGTAAAAACCTTGAAATAATAATAGAAATATAAATATTTTATTAATTGCATGCATGCATGACTAAATATAAATCAATTAAAAGTAAAAAAGTTTTATACCACTAAATTAAATTGCGACAAAACCAAAGTGCGTAAACAAATGACAATAACAATAAAGGAAACCAGAACGACATCTCGACGATGTAGTGGGATCAGCACGACAAGGGACTCTCTGAGTGATGCGAAGGTAGGTCAATAGGACACGTCCTCTTTTAGCTGACCTGGAGGATAAGAGAAGAGTGGGTGAGTACAACCACTCAGCGGGTGGATAGAAAATAGTGCATAATCATAATGGATATAATAGACGTAATGGAAGTCAAAGGAAACAAACTAGAGTAACCCAAACCTCAGAGTATCACTATCGGTCCGCAACAAACCTGATTGGCAATATAATAAATACACCTGCAACATATACAACCAACTGCAATCTACAAGCAATACAGATCAAGATACTACAACAAAGCCTCGTGGCTCTTGAGGTAATACCAAGGGGCACTATCTGCTAACTACCACGAACGGGACTCATGGGCCGACGAGCAACATACAAAGCACTGTCTACGCGCAATCACATGCTATCACGAACGGGACTCATGGGTAGATAGGCAATATAAAGACTCAATGTCTGCGGGCAACGACATGCTACCACGAATGAGTCTCATGGGCAGACAGAGTATATAGCTATCTAGCTACTGACTGCACGCAACTATATGCTACCACGAATGGGTTTCGTGGGCAGTTAAGGTATATAATTATCTAGTTATCGACTGCACGCAATAATATGCTATCACGAATGAGTCTCGTGAGCAGTTGATTATCCTAGGTTGTTAAGCCTAGGATTATCCAACACATTTAGCATGGAATGTCTACCAAAGTCGATAAAGATCGTCAATCTACTAATAAGCCCGTCGAGGTGGTAAATCCTAGGGTTCCAACCCAACTAACGTGAAACGTCTGTCAAGGTCGATAAAGATCGTAAATCTACTAATAAACACATTGAGACGATTAATCATAGGGTTCCAACCCAACTAACATGAAACGCCTATCAAGGCCAATAAAGATAACAAACCTACTAATGAATACGTCGAGACGGTTAAGCCTAAATTATATCATTTCTACCCGTTCAATCATGCATGCTACAACATGCTACCACGAATAGGTCTCGTGGGTACTTAAGATGTAAGATAACTATCTAGCATCACACATCATATGAATCCAATTATCACTAACTCCGAACGAATAATGCAAGAGTATAATTTTACGATAGATTATCTCAACCATTAATGGGAGACATGATCGACCACAGATCTACAAAACAACCATAGGGAGACTCTACTGCAGACTCTCTCTCTCTCTCAACCACGAATGAGAGATATAGTTGGCAGTCGAGATATAAACAACGTTATATATCCTCTAGAATTAATCTCATCTTAATCATACGATCTCTGCTAGTCCGATCACCATATCAATCGAAATAATAAATAATTAGGCATATACCAGTAGCATCCACCAATAAGCACGTTCGAGTTATTACGCCTAGGGTTCCAACACCTAGAATTCTATTAGTGTCGTTTCATTCCTTAGATCCGCTCCTAAGGAATAAGCTCATCTAAATTATACTATTTCTACTATCTCTACAATAAATGGATAAACATATACCAATAAACACATCCGGATTATTACACCTAGGGTTCCAACACCTAGGGTTCTACTAATGTTATTTCATTCCTTAGATTCACTCCTAAGGAATAACCTCATCTAAGTTATCCTATCTCTACTAGTCTCAATCATGATATCAACCGCAACAATACATAACCAAATAAGCACATAACAATGATATCCAGTAAACAACAGAATAAGCATACTAATAGAAATCAATAGCCTAATGTCAAATAGGGTATAACAAGGGGTCAAGCAAGTACAAGGTCAAGGCAA
Organism: Wurfbainia villosa; assembly: GCA_025175895.1. Classification (NCBI taxonomy): domain Eukaryota; kingdom Viridiplantae; phylum Streptophyta; class Magnoliopsida; order Zingiberales; family Zingiberaceae; genus Wurfbainia; species Wurfbainia villosa. The sequence goes on along the minus strand of CM045986.1, from coordinate 130,804,429 downwards.
TACTAGATAGAGCATCAAGTATACATATAAACTAAGTAAGCAACATAATCATGCACTAAAATCTAATGAGGCCACAAAACCTATATATACCTTCTAAGGGTTTATCTCATCCTAATACTAATCCAACCAATAATAGGTAAACATCTACCAATAATATCTATCAATCATCACAGCAATAGCTAGACATGTATAACAGTAATATCAATTAGTAATTACAAACTAATGGTGAGCAAGCAACCTAGAATCTAAGGGTACGGTCTAGCAAATATAGGATTAAAGTAATTCTAGCAAGAACGTAAAGTATAATTATAAGATAATCTAAGTAACCAATGTAAACATTATAATCATGCACTAAATTCTAAAGAGAGAACCACCCACTTGATACGAAGACCTATCTGAGAATCTTAATGTCCGAAAGACCATTCCGAATCAAAATTCTAAATCTATAGAATACAATATAATCAATCTTAGATCCTAATTAGCTAACCAACCAATTCATCCTACTGCAGTAATCTTGTTGCATATACATAACACATTCAAATCGAAGCTTACCTAACTCCAATTCAATGACACCCAATTCCTATATTCACGTTGATAAATTTGATATGCTCAACACAGATAAATTAGAGACAAAACTTGAAATTCTGCTTGAACTAGCACGGAGGAGAAGACCACTGGCTTCTCCCATTCTTACTTAGGATATGCTCCCTAGATGTCGTGATTCCGGATGGAACCTCACCGTGGAGAAGAGATCGCGACGATATCGCGAGCGTGGAGCTCAGTTGATGGTGGATGGGCATCGGGAACCGTAGGGCCGTTGATGGCATTGGACATTAGCGCGCGACGACTGCTATGGCTGGCAGCAAGTGCGAGTCACGCTGTGCCCGGAAACTAGTCGGAAGGCAGTCGACGCTGGTTGCTAGCAGAAACGACCACGACGACAATTGCTGGCAGGGGGTGCGCAATGCGCTGGGGTGGCGACGACAGCGACTGGACGGAAGGCGATCGCGTGCATGCTATGCGTGCGCGTGAGAGGCATGCAAAAAGGGCGCGGCGATGGAAAGGGTCCTGCTGTGGGTGTGCATGTCCGGCTGGCAGCGACTCATGCGGCGGGAGGGCGACGTGTGCAACGATGGTGGCGTAGGGAAGGAGGCGGCGGTGTGAGGCAGGCCGCAGTGGACAGAGGTAAGCCGACCGACGATCGGTGCAGCGCACGAGTTGGAAGTGGCCTTGCTGTAACGCTCGTGAAATTCTAAACTATGCAAAGTAATTATATAGGTTTTAAGGCTATAAAAGGTTTAACATAAAATGAAATAAAAGATGGTCATAGGTAGGATTTGAACCATGAACCCACTAATAGGGAGGTAGCCTTGACACCACTAGACCCTAGGACAATTTATGAATAAGATATATAAAGAATATACAAAGAATATAGATGGGAAGATGAGGAGTGGGTTCATCCCCTCCCATGAAAGGATGGAGAGTGTTCATTCCCTAGGTATTAAAGAGGAGAATTAAGAAAAGAGAGGAAGTAAAACCCCACCTTCCTTCTTCATTCTCCTTCTTCCTCATCCTGGCCGAATTCCCCATTTCCCTTTCCTCCCTTTTCATCCCAAGCTCTAGAAATTTTATAATAATTTTTGTATAAAATTTAATTTCATGTCTAGGAAATTATATATGGAATCTTGGAAAAAAATGATAAAAGGATAAAAAAAAAGTGGAGAGGTGAGGTTTGAACCTTAAACCTCTTGGTAAGAGTTAACTCTTACCATGCATGTAATGACCAAGTGCTCAGCAGTAGCTTACTGTTGGAGAAAGAGGGGAAATTGTAGATAAGTGTGATAAGGGTAAATGAAGAGGCATGAAAAGAGAAGAGACACTTCTCTTCCTCCCTTTATAAAGAAGAGGGAAGGTTCCACTTGGCCACTTCTTCTTCCTTCTTCCTCCTTCCATCGAAACCCTAAGCCTCCTTCCTTGAAGTTTCGGCCAAAACAAAATAGGGTTCCACCCTAGAGAGTTAAGCAAGGAGAAGGCTAGGTTTTTGTTTCCTTAGGTCATCTTCCCCCTCAGAGCAAAGCGAAGGAAGTAAGATTCCCTCACCTGCAGTATATTAGTTCTTGTAGGACATGATACATGAAAGGAATAGGATGCTTGATACCCTACATGTTTCGGCCAACCAAGGTTTTTGGGGGCTAGGGTTGCATGAAAATGATTCTAAGATATTTTATAGATTGTATGCTTCATGTAGGAATTTTAGGGACAAAATATAAGTCTTGTTGCCCTTGCAAGTTTCGGCCAACCAAGTATTTTTGGGCTAGGGTTGCATGAAAATGCTTCTAAGAAAAACTTTGATATGTTGTATGCTTCATGTAGGAATTATAGGGACAAAATACAAGTTTTGTTGCCCTTGCAAGTTTCGGCCAACCAAGTATTTTTGGGCTAGGGTTGCATGAAAATGCTTCTAATAAAAACTTTGATATGTTGTATGCTTCATGTAGGAATTTTAGGGACAAAATACAAGTCTTGTTGCCCTGCAAGTTTCGGCCAACCAAGTATTTTTGGGAAATATGTTTATGTGATGAGCATGATTATGATTTTTATGTGCCATGAAATAAGTTTATATGAGGAACATGATTATGATTTTTATGTGCCACAAAATAAGTTTATGTGATGAACATGATTATGATTTTTATATGCCATGAAATATGTTATGTGGATGATTATAATATGCCATGAATTATGCCTATGTGATGAACATGTTTATGATGTAATATGCCATGAAATATGCCTTTGAGATGAACATGTTTTATGATTTAATATGCCATGAATATGCCTCTGAAATATGCTTATGTGATAAACATGTTTATGCTTTAGGACCCCTTTAGGGTACTCTTATGTTATGAATGCATGTATGCTATGAAATGTCTAATATGGAGATGCTTCCCTTTCAAGTAGGGATTAAGAGCTCTCCTTATGATAAGATAAGATGGAGATGCTTCCCTTTTAAGTAGGGATTAAGAGCTCTCCTTATGATAAGACAAGATTGAGATGCTTCCCTGTTTATGTTGGGGATTAAGAGCATTCCTTATGATATGACAAGAAAGAAAGGAATTAAGTATTTTACTTTGTAAGAGGTTAAGTACCCGACCCGTCAGGTGGTCGTTAATCAAATCCATAGGGACATAAGAAGACGTAAGAGGTCTTGCCCTGGTAAGACGTAAGAGGTCTTGCTCTAGTAGGTCTGGTGGCTCGCTACCCCAGCCTATTAGGGAACGCGCATTATGTGATACTTAACCTGGGGCCCCCCATTCAAGTTATGATTATGTTAAAGTACCTATATGTATATATTTTGAAAAGAAAGGACTTTTATGAATTCTTATGTTAAGTTTAAGAATGCTTATGATTATGTCCCTGATGCTTGTCTATGATTTATGAAATTATGAATGCTTATGTTCAGTTTAAGAATGCTTATGATTATGTCCCTGATGCTTGTCTATGATTTATGAAATTATGAATGCTTATGTTAAGTTTATGAATGCTTATGATTATGTCCCTGATGCTTGTCTATGATTTATGAAATTATGAATGCTTATGTTAAGTTTAAGAATGCTTATGATTATGTCCCCGATGCTTGTCTATGATTTATGAAATTATGAATGTTTATGTTAAGTTTAAGAATGCTTATGATTATGACCTTTATGCATGTTAGAATTGAGGAAATTATGAATGCTTATGTCAAGTTTAAGAATGCTTATGATTATGTCCTTTATGCATGTTTAGGGTTGATGATGCCATGAATGCTTATGGTTTAATTTATGCCCTGCTTAGATTTAATTATGTTTAGCATGCTATGTAAATTGTATGTCATGCTTACGTTCTCATTACGTTGGTAAGTTGATGCATAGTGTTGTTATGAAATACTTATGCTATTTATGCTAGTATGCTCTTGCTTTCTATTTGTTTGATGAAGTTTGTGGCTTTTGTGAGTAGGCAAAAATCTTACTAAGCTATATGCTTATAGTTTATGTTGTCCATATACTGCAGATAAAGGAAACATGAACTAAGAGGAAGTAGCAGGAGGGGCCAAGTGTGTGTGATAGTGGCATGGTGGAAAATGACCCTATTACTATCTGTCTATATTTATATGCTCCGTGAACACCTTAAGACATTTGCTTCCGCTTATAAGACTTGAGATTTATTAGTACCATGTTGAATGTTGCTTAGTTACGTTACTGTTCAATTACTTATAAAAGTTTGATATGATAGAACTCATGAATAGATCTTCATGTTATGCATGTGGTAAAATGAGATAGGATATGGAACATGCCAAATTATGAATATGAAATGTGATGCATGTTATAAAAGAAGCTATGATATGTTAACATGCTAATTATGAATATGATGTGTGATGCATGCATAAAAGAAGGTTTAGGTCATGATAACATGTCTAAGTATGTAGATTGTGAAATGATCCCTATATGTCATGTTATAAAAAAAAAAAAAAGTAGCGTCGCCCTGAGAGCAGATAAGGGCGGGCGTTACACTTGCGGCCAATGCGGCTAGTCGAAGCGGCGGGGCGAGCTCGAGTGGCAGCGATGGGGAGGAGAATCGATCGAGAGGAGTCGAAGGAAATCGTCGCTCAAGGGAAAAAGGGTCGACGATGGCTGGCTGCGGCGCGATGGCGTGCACGCGGCGACGGTGCTCTCAGGATTGGAGAAGTGTGGCGCACGGGAAAGAAAACGGGGATGCAGCGAGGAAAGGAAAAAAACAAAGGGATTAACCTAAATCCCTAATTTCCACCTTAGGCTTTAATAAAACCCTAACTTAGATTTTGATTTATATCAATCTTATATTAATTGAATTAATCAACATAATGATTAACACTAATTAGAACCTCATCCAATCTAATAAAATATAATCCTAAATCTTATCCCGAAATTATAAATTAAAATACTAATAAATAACTAATTTTCTTTTAATAAAATAAATGAATTTATTTATTTAATTTATCTCGTTTTTAAATTACATTATTTTTTTATTTAATTTTTTTCCGATATATTACAGTATTACTCGTATTACTCCTAGATGATATTAATTGGGTGTTAATTTATGTAAGAGACTTTTGAAAATTTTAGATAATTGATTACATTATCCTTTGTTAATTTCGAAATCAATAACAATTTTATGCTTCCAAAGTAATTAAATTCCGGATTATATATCCCATTTAGTAAACATTCTCAATTATTTGAAAATCGTCCATTATTTTAAATTAAATAAGATAAAATAATATAATCACGTATAGATAATTAAAATTATGAATAAAAATCTAAACTAAATATATTTTTAAAATTAACGAAACAGTCAAATCTTCAATTTCAAACCGTTGAACATTTCAAATCGTCGATTCTGTGGTTGGATGTACGCCGACGTCGCACAGTCTCTTCGCCTCCTTCATTCAGCGGCAAATCGACTCGCGCTGAGGCTATCGACCTTGACATATTGACAGTGGCAAATCGACCCCGGCGCCGAGCTTCCTCCCTCTTCTTATCCGCGAAGGCGAGGCCAGTCTCCTTCATCTCCCAGCGGCACGTTGTTGCCCCCTCTGCTCTACCCAAGTCTGATTTCCAAGTCAAGGAGGAAGGCGATCGGAAACCCTTGACTACCGGGTATTCTCCCTCAACGGATCCGGAAGAAGATATCTCTGTGGCATGATGTGCCCTTGCCTTTAGGCGATGGGGTCTACAACTTCATCGTTAAGATCCCTAAGGAGACGACCGCGAAGATGGAAGTTGCCACCGATGAGGCGTATATGCCTATAAAGTAGGGCGGGGAAGCTCTGATACTACCCGTGAGGACATTTGCAACTCTTGAGCTTGATTTGTTTTTGAGTTTTGACTCTGCTTGTTTCTCATTCCAGAAAGAAATGAAGCTGCCCAAAATGAAATATCAGCTAACCTTTGTGGGGAAGAGTCTAGGTTAGATATTAAAGATGGAGTAGTTACTCAGGGAACTGAGGTTCTGAACTGTGAAAATACTCATGCTGATGCATTGACTAGTCGGGAGAAAGATGATGCTCATTCTAATGTGACTAAGAATCAAAATGAGAGTGTTAATCTGGCAGTTATTTTGACTATAGAAAAATTGTTGAGCACATCTAAGAAAAAGATTCTTGTTCTCGATCTGAATGGATTACTTGCTGACATTGTTTTATATCGTTGGAGAGCTTATAAGTCATATACAGGAGTTGGAGAAAATTTAGGTAAAATATTTTGTTAATTTGGTTATCATTTGTGATTGTACTTGTGTCATTGGTTACAAATTGTAACTGCTGATTTGAATCATGTGTCAGTTCTTAAAAGGTCCTTCTGTGAAGACTTTCTGAAGTTTTGTTTTGAAAGATTTAATGTTGGTGTCTGGTCCTCAATAAAGAGGTATGACTACTTTTCCTTTCTTTCAATTTTAATACTTGAAAAATTTATCAAATACTAGTTTCTCATAATGAGGCAACCAGTTAGCTTTACTTTATGCAGGTGGTACTTATAATTCAGTCATGAGAAATTGGAAACATAAACTATTATTTTGTTGGGTAAGTGATCTCAAAACATCTCCTCTTGAATGTACATTAGTATATGATTAAATTTAGTATAACATGAATATTGTTGAAACTCTCTGTTAGAATATTGTAAATATGATTAGGGATAATTTATTATCCCTAAATATCATTAGGAATAATTATTTCTTAGGATAGAATTTGATTTATTCTTAGGATAGGGTTTGATTTATTCTTTTGAATAGGTTATAATCTTGTATATAAATAGGGATTCTTTCATGTAATAATTGTATTAGTTATTACACAATAACATGGTATCAGAGCCCTAATTTTTCACCGTTCGCAATCTTCCGCCGCGTTCTTCTCCCGAGCGCGCGTCTCTACGGTCTTCTCTCGAGCGCGCGTCTCTACAGTCTTCCGCTGCGTTCTTCTCCCGATGCGTCTTTCGCCGCGTTCTTCTTCCTCACGCGCGGCGATCGGCAGCTTCCTCACACGCGGCGATCGGCGACTAGGGTTCGATCTCACGAACCAGCAGCAGCTTCGCTTGCCTCGAGCGCCTGCCGCAGCGTTCTTCTCCCGAGCGTTTCTTCGCTTCGACGCGTCGACGCGTCACGAAGTCACCATCAGTAGTGGTGAAGGAGAGTCTCCAAACCTCCATCTTCTTCTCAGTCGTTTCTCTCCGATGCCAGAAACGCCAACGACGCCAGAAACGCCAGCGACGCCAGCGACGACCTCCGCATCCATCGTCTTCTCTCCGACGCCAGCGACGCCAGCGACGCTAGCAACGCAAGCAACGCCTGCGATCTGCGTCTCTCCGACTCTTCTTCATCGCGCGAGAAGCAAAGGAATCACCGAAGCGTCTGCGCTCGGTGCGCCATTTATCGCCGCAGCGAAGTCGCCAGTGAATCTGCGTCGATCTGCCGTCGACTGGTCCCTAGGCTGCGTCGATCTGCTGTCCGTTGGTAAGACCACTCACCGCCGTGAATGCGTCTCGATCCTGCATTGTAAAGACCTGCCTTCGTGGCCATGGCAAACCGTCATCGTCTCATTTTTTCTTCCAGTTCGTGCATCTCCACAGCACGCCTTGCTGTCCGTCGTCAAATCCGCTACGTAACTCACAGATCAGACAATACCTGTGTCATTCGTCATGACTACCTCCAACACTTCGAAGCCAGAGTTTCCGATTTTTACCAACCATGTGACGGCACCGCTCTCGTCTGAGCTCTTGGATGGTAAGAACTACTCCTCTTGGACCTCTTATATTGAGCTTTGGCTTGTTAGACAAGGTTATGAAAAGCATCTCACACAAACTGAAGAGGATATTCGAGTGGTCGATCGTCCTTTATGGAGAAAAGTTGATGCTCAGTTGTGTTGCATTATCCGAACCACCATCCATCCATCTCTTCGGGATGTCTTCCGAACTCATAAGACCTGCAAGGATGTTTGGATATAAGCTCAACAACTTTTTACGAACACTTCTCGGCGACTCTATCAAGTTTGTGATGACCTCATGACCATTCTTAATGCCCATCAGATCAAGGAGTCTATGTCAATTTATTTGGGATCAATCTCTAGCCTTCTGTGTGAGTTCAATGACTTGCTCCCACCTGCAGCCACTCCTATTGCAGAGCTTGAAAATCGGAAGAAATTTTTTATGTCTGGTGTTATACGGTGCCGCCACGATTACTCTCATGTTCGTGATCGATCCTGGCACCCATGAGCAACCATGGACTCTACCTGGGCGACTCTCCTCCGTGTCCCTACCAAAGTCTTGACATTACCATCCTCCGTTCCAGTTGACTCTTCAGCATTGGTCTCTGGAAATAACAACAAACCTCCATCGCGTAAGAATGGCAAAAAGAACGCCTTGTGTAATCATCACACCGACAGACACACGATTGATAAATGTTGGAGTCTCCATGGTCGACCTCCTCAGATCGCTCGGATCGCTCGAGTTACACGCCTTCGGCTTCCGCCATAGTTGACACCACCTAACTCCACCGCCACCAACACGGCTCCAACTCCACCGCCTTCCTATGATGACTTTCTGAAGTGGTATGAGGGTCGACAGGAGTCTAATTCCCTTGCTGCCATTACACAAACTGGTAATTCCTTTGCTAGCATATCTCGCTCTTCGGGTCCTTGGGTACTTGACTCTGGGGCCACCGATCATATCACAGGTAATATATCTCTTTTTTCCTCACTATCTACTTTCGGTTATTTACCCTTTGTCACCATGGCAAATGATTCTCAAACTCAGTCCCAAAGTGTTGGTATTGTTCATTCTTCTCCATCTCTTCTCATTCAGAATGTTCTTTATGTTCCCGGAGCTCCCTTTAATTTATTATCAATAAGCCAGCTCACTTGGTCTTTTGATTGTGTCATCTCATTCACTAAATCTTCTGTTTCATTGCAGGACCGGAGTACGGGGAGGATGATTGGCTCCGGATGTGAGTCTCATGGTCTATATCAACTTCACCAAAACTCTCTTGTTGGTGCGGCGGCAACATCTCCACTTATTATTCATGCTCAGTTGGGACATCCTGGTCTTGATAAGTTAAAACAATTACATCCTAGTCTGTCTCACTTAGAGTCTTTGTCTTGTGAGTCATGTCAGTTAGGCAAGTATGTACGTAGTTCGTTTTCTCCTCGCATTATAAGTCGGGCTACGTCTCCCTTTGCTTTGGTTCATTCTGATATTTGGGGTCCGAGTCGTGTTGCCTCTACATTGGGGTCACGATATTTTGTTACTTTTGTAAACGATTTTTCCCGTTGTACTTGGTTATATCTGATGAAAGATTGCTCGGAATTGTTTTCTATTTTTCAATCTTTTTTTAATGAAGTCAAAACACAATTTGGTATCCCTCTTCGATCCTTGCAGAGTGATAATGCACGTGAATATCTATCTACTTCGTTTCAAACTTTTTTGGCATCTTACGACATATTACATCGGAAGTCTTATCCTCATACCCCCCAACAGAATGGAGTCGCAGAACGCAAGAATCACCATCTTCTCAAGACCACCCGGACTCTTCTCCTCCACTCTCACGTGCCTCTTCGTTTTTGGGGTGATGCCGTACTTACTGCATGTTATCTCATCAATCGCATGCCTTCCTCTACTTTACAGGGTCAAATACCTCATCATGTACTTTATCCGAAGCAGTCCCTTCATCCTTTACCACCTAGGGTCTTTGGTTTTATATGTTTTGCTCATGCTCTTGATCCTGACATTGATAAACTCTCTCCTTGGTCGCATAAATGTGTTTTCCTTGGGTATCCACGGTCTCAGAAAGGGTATAAGTGTTATTCCCCTACTCTCCGTCGGTATTTCATCTCTGCCGATGTCACGTTCTTTGATTCAGTTCCTTTCTTTGGGTCTTTAGAGTCATCGTATGAGTTTCATCTTTCTATGCCTGTATCAGTCTTTGATCCTCCGAAAGTTTCTCTATCACCCCCAGCCCCAATTCCTCCTCCGTTGCAGGTTTATCAGCGCCGTCCTCGTTCTGCTTTGCTACCAGCACACACTGACTCTGCTATGGAATCATCTCTGGAGTCAGGTCCTCCGCTCCCTCCTCCGGTCCAGTCTTCTGAATCTGATATTCCCATTGCCCTTCGAAAAGGTATACGCTCCACTTGTAATCCTTCTCCACATTATGTTTCTTTGAGTTACCATCGTCTTTCTCCTTTCTATTATTCTTGTCTTTCCTCTTTGTCGTCTGTTTCTCTTCCAAAGACTGCAGGAGATGCATTTGCCCATCTAGGATGGAAACAGGCTATGTTAGACGAAATGAGTGCCTTATAGAGTTGTGGGACTTGGGATCTCGTTCCTCTACCACCAGGAAAGTTAGTTGTTGGTTGTCGATGGGTATATACAGTGAAGGTTGGTCCAGCATTTTAACGGTTGATCGGCAAGGCTCGCCTCGCTAAAAGGTTATACTCAGATCTTCGGATTGGATTATGGGGACACGTTTTCTCCTGTTGCCAAGATGTCCTCTATACGCTTACTCATGTCCATTGCTGCGATTCAACATTGGTCTCTTTATCAGTTAGACATTAAGAATGCGTTCTTACACGGTGATCTGCTCGAGGAAGTCTACATGGAGCAACCTCCGTGTTTTGTTGCTCAGGGGGAGTTTTCTGGTCTTGTGTGTCGCTTGCGAAAATCTTTATATGGCCTCAAGCAGTCACCCAGAGCATGCTTCGGTAGATTCAGTATTGTAATACAACAGTTCGACATGACTTCGGGCGAGGCGGCCATTACATCTTTTATCGCCACTCATCTACTGGTTGCATCTACCTAGTGGTTTATGTTGATGATATTGTCATCACAGCTAGTGATCATCTCGGGATCTCAACATCTTTTCAAACATTTCCAAACAAAGGATCTCGGAAGACTTAAATACTTCTTAGGGATAGAAGTAGCACAGTCCAGAAATGAGATCATTTTATCTCAAAGGAAGTATGCAATGGATATTCTAGAAGAAACAGGAATGTTAAACTCAAAGACAGTTGACAACCCTATGGATCCCAATGTCAAACTCCTACCAAATCAGGGGGAGCCTCTACTAGATCCTGAACGATACAGGCGATTAGTAGGAAGACTAAGTTACCTTACTGTTACTCGTCCAGATATCTCATTTGCAGTAAGTGTAGTAAGTCAGTTTCTCAACTCTCCATGTAAAGAACATTGGGATGCTGTGATTCGCATTGTTCGATATATTAGAGGCGCTCCAGGAAAGGGTCTTTTGTATGAAGACAAAGGACATACTTGAGTCATAGGATATTCTGATGCAGACTGGGCAGGATCTCCCATTGATAGGAGATCTACTTCTGGTTTTTATATATTTATCGGAGATAACCTTGTTTCTTGGAAAACCAAAAAAACAGAATGTTGTGGCAAGATCCATTGCAGAGGCAGAGTATCGAGCTATAGTCATAGCCAGTCAAGAACTTATATGGCTCAAACAGTTGCTTCAGGAGCTAAGGTTTGGAGACGTTACACAAATGTCACTTATATGTGATAACCAGGCCGCCATGCATATCGCCTCAAATCCAGTTTTTCATGAGAGGACAAAGCATATTGAAGTCGACTGTCACTTTGTCAGAGAGAAAGTCATATCTGGAGAAATATCTACTAGTTTTGTTAACTCACATGATCAGCTAGCAGATATATTTACTAAGTCACTGACAGATCCCCGAATTGACTACATATGTAACAAACTGGGTGCATATAATTTATATTCTTCAGCTTGAGGGGGAGTGTTAGAATATTGTAGATATGATTAAGGATAATTTATTATCCCTAAATATCATTAGGAATAATTATTTCTTAGGATAGAATTTGATTTATTCCTAGGATAGGGTTTGATTTATTCTTTTGAATAGGTCATAATCTTATATATAAACATGACTTCTTTCATGTAATAATTGTATTAGTTATTACACAATAACACTTTCAATCATTTTATGAATTTCTATTTTCTGAAATTTTAAGTCCAGTGTTCTTTTCTAGCTTAACCTCCACAGTTAATGACAATTCTAAGGTTTTGCTTCTCATTCATGATAATTATAATAGGAGAGTAATTGTCGTTTAAAGACCATTGTTGTAAAAGTCAGTTTGTAATTTGCACTATGAAAAGGTAGATGGAGTTACAGCTAGAAGAAACTGTAGGCTATGTTTCAATGGACCAATGGCTCATCAACAAAGTTATATATGTGGAACCGCCATATTAGCGGCCCTCCTATGACTGTTCCATGCTTGAAAGAGGGAGGTAAATCGGAAAGTGCTCGCACAAGCAACTTTAGTTTCCTTGGTTTGTCACCCAATTTGAAGGAAAATACTGCAAATCCGTTGTAGTTGGGGATCAAACTGTCGGTGTCTGAGAGCCGAGTTGTAAGCCCTGCCGCTGCACCGTAGCCCCGGGGGCATCAATCAACAAAAGTTATATATATATATATACACATTGTTAATGAGAATGAGTCATTTGCAATGGTTTATTCATCCTCTATGTTGCATTTTGCATCTTCATTTTCTCTGTTGAGGTTGATTTTTCATTGCAGGGTTTCATAAAAATAAAACTATGCAGGGTTTACTTCATACCACCTGGCATTATCATAAGAACTAATTGAACAAATAAACATTCTTCAGAAACTGCTTTCATATATTTACACTCTGAGGTATAATTAAGATTGTTTGAGACAGACTCGTATCACTTTTCTTTTGAGATGAAAGCTTGCTAAGACTAGATAAATAAGGACTTGTAACAACAAATTGAACCGGTTCTGAGTCTTGTTGCCTATATAAGGCTTATTCATTTATTCTTGATTGACCTCACTTATAAATTCTTCTCATGAGTGATATTTCTGTTTCAACCTGCAACCACAAGTTTTTTGATCTACTTAAGTGCAATTGTTATGGATTGATGCATACAAGTTATTAAAAAGCGCACAAAACAACTTTCTCTCTCATGATCATTCATGTTGAAACTTTAGTTTTCTAAACTGTTCAGTGGAGTAACCTATTATGTCCCTTGATAATTCAATTGGCCTTCTAGATGAAAAATAGAAAATGATGTTCAGGATACCATAATTATGAGGACTTGAAATCCATCTTTTCCTTGGTCAAAATCTCTGATCGCACTCCATCCAAAGTTTGCATGATTGCTAGAATCTTGTTTACTTATCTTACAGACAGGCTAATAGTTTTGGTAGTTGTATTATTCACTGCATGACCTAAGGTGGGCAATTTCAATTAATTATGGTTAATTTTCTTTTATCTATGTATTTATTTATTTATTTTATTCATTTGTGCATGCTTACAAGTTATTAACTACTTTTGAAGACTATAGACTTTATTTATTTGCTTAATAAAGTTTATAACAACATTTCATATGTGGTATTCATCTCTTTGTTCAGGGCAAGTCAAAGTGCATAGACACTGGATATAGGATCATTGAGAATAGGCATAAACCATTGGTCCGGAAGGAACTAAAGAAATTATGGAACAATGAGCATGGTCTACCATGGTAAAAGGGAGAATACTCGCCTTCAAACACATTGCTTGTAGACGATTCTCCTTGCAAAGCCATATGCAACCCTGTAAGGATGTTTGTTTCTACAACTGCCATGTAAGATGACTTTTTACCCGAGATTTTGCACTAAAAATAACTGGTGTTTTTGTTTTCTGAAGCCACACAGTGCTATTTTCCCACCTTCATTTAACTCCATGGATAAAAATGACAATTCCTTGGGTAACTCACCACTTGTTTTGCTAATTTATTTGTATGTTTACTTGTATTGTCCATTCCACAGTTTTAACTTGTAATACGGTCAACAAATTCAAAAGATAATTGTTATCTTTTACTTTTCATTTGATTTATCATGTAAGCAATATAATGCAACACAAATTATGTGATATTTACTTAATTGCAATACAAGTCATGTAAAAGTCAAAAGTTATGTTTTACTTTCTCTTATAATTACTAGCATGCGTTGTTATAAAATATGCTTGGTAGCATTAAAAACTTTTTATTGTTATACCGTCAAAACTAAAGAGTATGAGTCACGGAGAAATCAATGATAATACTAAATATAAGTTGCTTCATTGGTTTGTTGCTGAAGTGGTTGCAGAAGGGTGAATTGCATTCACATATCCAAAAGCAAGAATGCATTACATTCCTCTTGATAGATCTTATTGGAAAGTTTGAATTGATAGAATTTTTGTAGAGGTGGATCTAATTTGACCAAATAATGAAATATTTTTTCTCCAGTATGCAATATGAAGAATAGTCACTTGATTATTTAAAAAAAAATATGGAACCACCATATTAACGACTCTCTTCAGTTGCTCCTTATCGAGAGGGAGTAAATCCAGCGGATGTGAATGGAGGCTGCCTCAGCATACTTGAGCGTCTCAAAGGACTGACTCTCATTTGGAGAAAAATTCGTAAAATCACTTGATTATCTAAGTTTATAGTTTTGTGTGATTGATATAGATTCTACTGATTTTATCATATACTTTTTGTAGGAAAGAAATCATATTACTAAGTGAATTCTTGTTACTAATTTGGATTGTTTTCCCTTATTAAGTGAATTGTTATTTTGCTTAAGTGTGGTGTTGATGGTTATCTATGGTATTATATTTGTTTTAGTTTTGGTTTTATTACTTGTGTTTATGTGATATTATAATTGTGTGTAGTATTTGTATGTGATATTATAACTATGTGCGGTATTTGTGTGTTGCATTATAATTGTTTGAGTTTTGATTTTATAATTATTTGTATCTGGTATTGTAATTGTGTATAGTATATGTATATTGTATCTTAAGAATGCGCTTAGCTATAACACATAACTATGCACTGTGAATACATTTAACTGTAGCACGTGGCTGCATGCTGCGATTGCACTTAATTGCAGCGCACAACTGTGTGCTGTAAATGCATTTAACTGCAAGTGCGATTGTGCACTATGAATGCTCTTAACGACAATGCGCTGTCGATGTCGTATAACTTTCAACAATTTAAAGTTGTGCAACATGTGACGTGAGCTGCGGATAGAATAATTGTTCGCTGTCAATATCTATATTTGTTGTAGTAAGAGTTGGGGTCTTGGAAGTGTTAAGGTTATAACATGAGCTTTGTTCTTTCTTTTATCCTATAACATACTCTATATTTGTCAATATTAACAACATTCTAGTGCTTATCAACACTAATTTCATGAAATGAAAAGAACACTAGGGTTGTGTTAGGCTACATGGATTTAGACTAGACGTTCAGGTAGGATTGTTCTGTACCTTTGACTAGTGAAAGCATTGCTGATTAGAATACTGAATTTGAGAAATGGACCGATCTAAGTGCATAGTTTAATGATCATGAAGTTGTTTATTCTAGAATCGATCAAGTGCTCAATTCCTAAGGAGGAGGATACCAAGTCTTTCCTCAAATAGATTGCAAACCAATTCACTTCAAATGAAAAGGTCAAGATAACAACTATTCTTATAAAGTTTGTTTAAATGAGATATAGAGGATATAATTATTGGGAATCCTATGCGATAAATAAGAAAATCGTAACGAAAAAAGGATCCCTCAAGCGATCCATGCGAAAGAAAACTCATACTAAAGAATAGATCTCTAAAGCCCTATCATATAGGGTATACCTTTGATGCGTGCCCTTTGTTTATCCCACTTGTCCACGGTCCGTCGGATCTCTTGCACGTTTAAGTGTACGTGCTCTATGGTATCCACACGAACACTCTTTAGAGAAAGGTTGTATTAGCAACACCACAAAAGATGCAAGGCTAAGAGAAGATTTCGGCCAAGGGAAGAAGAGGGGAAAAACAAAGGCAATTTTTAACCAAACACATCATGATCCAAAGCCCCCTTTTTATATTTATCCCAAGAATATGAAAGGTTTCATCCAACTCTTGGTTTTCACTCTTCAATGCATGATTAATCCACATTAATCATGCATGAAAAGAGGTTTCATCCAACTCTTGATTTTTCCTCTTCAATGCATGATTAATCCATATTAATCATACATGATGAATTTATACCATCCAAATTGATTTGAGTCCAACTCAAGTCAAATCAATTTGAGTCCATTCTTCCAACTTTTGATTTTGCCTCTTTAATGCATGATTAATCCACATTAATCATGCATGATGAATTTATTCCATCCAAATTGATTTGAGTCTAACTCAAGTCAAATAAATTTGAGTCCAACTCAAATTCAACCATTTAATTTGAGTATAACTCAAATCCAATCCTTTCAATGAATCCAATTCAATGTCTAATGGTTCATTTAGTCAAACTAACATGAATGTCATCTCCAAAACAACATGTTCTTTGTGTGTGACCCTATAGGTTTTCGTAACGTTGACAATGTCTCTAAATCACTTTAGACACATAAGCAATGAGCGACATCTAGCAATGCATCATTACTATCCAAGTTACGAAAATGTCAAGATCAGACAAAACCTTTCTATGACTATTATCTTGTAGGACGGTGTCCTTCTATCTTTGATATCTTAGATCGATCAATGAGGCATTGACCGTGTCATCCCCTTATCGATCTTTATGTTTCTTGATCCCCAAGTAGACTCACTCAAACAAATGAGCTCAATATCTCATATTGACTCATTTGAGCATGACCATGTATTTCGTGGTTATACTTTATCAAGAGGCCAAAGATATCACTTCCGTCATATGGGAGAGATAGATCTCATCTACATCACTCACATCCCTCCGCATAATTTGTTACATACCCAGTGATCGCCTTTATAGTCCACCCTATTACGGGTGACGTTTGACGATACTAAAGTACATAGCTCCATATATAGGCAACCGTAGTGATTTCAAGTCTAAGGACTATTCATATTAATAGTCACATGAGAAAGTTTATGATACTCATATAACAATCCATGAAACTTTCTCATAGCGGGTCAATTCAGTACATATATTCTCCAATATATATATCCATGTGTCAATGTGATATCACATATCCATGACTTGTGAGATCAAGTCATCCATTGACCTACAGGCTAGTCTCAATGTATTAATATATCCCTTTGTCTATTAATACAATACTTGACTAGGAATGTTTAAGAATAGTGTTCTGTACAGCTTCTCATAATCAATTCTACCAATTGATATACTGTAGATTAGAACCTACTATTCAAGGGCATTATTATATTTATTTGGCTAGCACACGCATAAAGTAAATATAATAATCAATCTTTGTCTGTTATTAATGAAATATGATACATATGATCCCTAATCAATCATCTCATGATTGATACTAAAGGCTGACACTAACAATCTCCCACTAGCACTAGTATCAATCATTGTAATCTCTAAGACCTAGTGACCTAGTATGACCATCATGCTTCCTCTATGCCAAAGCCTTGGTCAAGGGATCCACAATATTAGCATCAATATTTACTCTGCATATCTGCACATCTCCTCTATCGATGATCTCTCGAATGAGGTGATACCACCGTAGTATATATTTGAAACGCTGGTGAGAACGAGGTTCCTTAGCCTGTGTTATAGCCCCGTTGTTGTCACAATAGCTTTATAGGGCTCACGATGCTAGGAACTACACTAAGCTCAGAAACAAGCTTTCTGATCCAAACTGTCTCCTTTGTCGCATCAGAAATAGCAATATAATCGGCCTCTGTAGTAGAATCCGCGACTGTATCTTGCTTTAAACTCTTCCAGCTCACAGCACTACCATTTAAACAAAAGACATACCCTGACTGCGATCTGTAATCGTCCTTGTCCATTTGGAAGCTACCATCGCTGTAACCCTTTACAGCGAGCTCCTCATTACCTTCAAATATTAAGAAATATTCTTTAGTTTTTCTCAAGTACTTAAGAATATTCTTGACGGCTATCTAGTGGCTGTCACCTGAATCTGACTGGTACCTACTCATCATGCTTAAAGCATACGAGACATCAGGATGAGTGCATAGCATGACGTACATAACAGATCCTATAACATATGCATAAGGGATCTGATCCATGCGTTCCCTTTCTTCTTTAGAAGAAGGGCATTGAGCCTTCGAAAGGCTCACACCATGTGACATTGGCAGAAATTTCTTCTTGGAATTCTGCATGATAAAACGTTTAAGCACCTTGTCAATGTATGCACTCTGACTTAGGCCAAACAATCTCTTAGATCTATCTCTATAGATCTTAATGCCTAAAATGTAGGGTGCTTTACCTAAGTCCTTCATTGAGAAACAATTTCCAAGCCAAGTCTTCACAGACTGCATCATAGGGATGTCGTTTCCAATAAGAAGTATGTCATCAATATACAAGATAAGAAAGATAATTATGCTCTCACTAACCCTCTTGTAGACACAAGGTTCATCTTTATTCTTGATGAAACCAAACTATTTGATCGCATCATCGAATCAAAGATTCCAGCTTCTAGATGCTTGCTTTAAACCATAAATGGACCTTTGCAGCTTGCATACCTTGCCATCATACTTTGGATCTACAAAATCCTCAGGTTGTGTCATGTACACATCCTCAAGGAGGCTTCCATTCAGAAACGCAGTTTTGACATCCATTTGCCAGATCTCATAATCGTGGTAAGCTGCAATAACAAGCATGTTCCGAATAGACTTAAGCATCGCAATTGATGAAAAAGTTTCATCATAGTCAATACCATGAATCTGTTTGAAACCTTTAGCTACCAATTGCCCTTTATAGGTATGCATAAAATCATCCATGTCAGTCTTTCTCTTAAAGACCCACTTACATCCAATGGGTTTGACCCCTTCAGGTGGATCAACCAAAGTCTATACTTGGTTAGTGTACATGGATTCTATTTCGGACCTCATGACCTTTAGCCATTTATTAGAATTTGGGCTCATCACAACTTCCTGATAGGATATAGGCTCGTTCAACTCAACAAGCATAACGTCATCATTGCCAGACAAGAGAAATGAATATCTCTCAGGCTGACGATGTATCCTATTAGACCTGCGAAGAGGTTGGTCTACTTGAACAGGTTGTTGCTCCACAACTTCTTGTGCAACAACTGCATCATCCACAATACTTTGTGGTGTCTGTTCAATTTCCATCTCAATGCTATCTTTATCTTGAATTTCTTCAAGATGTATTTTACTCCCACTAGTTCTTCTAGAAATGAACTCTCTTTCTAGAAATACGTCATTTCTAGCGACAAACACTTTACCTTGTGTGAGTTTGTAGAAGTAATATCCTTTCATTTCCTTAGGATATCCTACAAAGTAGCACTTGTCTGATTTGGGGCTTAGTTTGTCGGAGATTGACGTCAAACATAAGCCTCACATCCCCAAATCTTCATAAAAGACATCTTGAGACTCTTCTCAGTCCATATCACATATGGTGTCTTTATGACTACCTTAGATGGGACACGGTTAAGTGTAAAAGCAGTCGTCTCTAAAGCATATCCCCAGAAGAAAGAAGGAAGATTTGTGTGACTCATCATGGATCGTACCATATCTAATAATGTACGATTTCTCCTTTCTGATACACCATTCCACTGTGGTGTTCCAGGTGGAGTGAGTTGAGATCTAATCCCAAACTCAATGAGATAGTCACGAAAAGCTTGGCTAAGGTATTCCCCATCTCGATCTGATCGAAGCACTTTTATACTCTTACCAAGTTGGTTTTGTACTTCATTCTTGAATTCTTTGAATTTTTCAAAGGATTCAGATTTGTCTCTCATAAGATACACATATTCATATCTACTAAAATCATCAGTAAAAATAATGAAGTACTGATAGTCTCCTCTAGCTGCTATATTGAAAGACCCACATATATCAGTATGTATGAGTTCTGAAAAATCAGTAGCTCATTCGCCATGTCCACTAAATGAAGTCTTGGTCATCTTGCCTAGAAGATAAGATTCGCATGTCTCATATGATTCAAAATCAAATGAGTCCAGTAATCCATCCTTATGGAGCTGGGATATGTGACTCTCATTTATGTGACCCAGGCGACAATGCCAGAGATATATTTGGTTCATATCATTATATTTGAACCGTTTGGTATTTATATTATAGATTGGGGGTTCAAGATCTAGAAGATAGAGACTATTCACAAGGTGTGTACTACAGAAAAACATATCATGTAAATAAACGGAACAACACTTGTCCTTTATTACAAATGAGAAACTTTTCTTGTCTAAAAAAGAAACTGAGACAATATTTTTCGTCAAGGCAGACACATAATAATAGTCCTCTAGTTCTAAGATAAGCCCAGTAGGCAAAGATAAGGAATATGTCCCTACAGCGATGACGACAACTTTTGCTCCATTGCCTCCCGTAGGTCCACTTCGCCCTTCGTCAATGATCTAGTCTTTCGAAGGCCCTGCACATTGGTACAAATGTGAGAAGTACAACCGGTATCTAAACCCATGAAGACAAGATAGATAAATTTACTTCTATAACATATATACCTGAGACAGAAGTCTCACTTCTCTTCTTTTTCACCTCTTCCAGGTATAGCTTGCAGTTTCTCTTCCAATGCCCGGTCTCACCGCAGTGGAAGCATTCCCCTTCCTTAGACACCCCTCCTTTGGGTTTCAATGCATTTGCCTTACCTTTGCCTTTGGCTTGGGTCTTACCCTTACCTTTAGGCTTCTGCTTGCCTTTACCTTTGCCTTTGTTCACCATCAAAATGGTACCAGGCTTTACCTTCTTAAGGTTGAGTTCAACAGTTCGTAACATGCTCAACAACTCAGGTAAAAGCTTGTCAATTTCATTCATATTGTAGTTCATGACAAATTGACTGTAGCCTTCTGGCAGTGACTGCAGAATAAGATCAGTGGCCAGCTCTTGGGCCAATTGAAATCCCAATCTCTGTAGGTTCTCAACGTACCCAATCATCTTGAGTACATGAGTGCCTACGAGAGTTTCTTCTTGCATTTTGCATTTAAATAAGGCCTTTGATACTTCGTATCTCTCGTGCCTTGCTTGTCCCTGATATAGTTGTTTCAAATGCTCAACCATACCATAGGCATCCATATTCTCATGTTGCTTTTGAAGCTCAAAGGTCATAGTGGCAAGCATAAGGTATGGCACATCCAATGCATCATCTTGATGCTTCTTATAAGCATCCTTGTCAGCACGAGTGGTCGTAGGGGCGGGTGGTTTAGGAGTAGACTGCTCTAGGACGTATAGTTTTCGTTCTTGCTTGAGGACTATCCTCAAGTTCTTGTACCAGTCCAGGAAATTAGCTCCAGTGAGCTTGTCCTTATCAAGGACAGATCACAGAGAGAGTGTGTTCGATGTATTTGACAACATGGTGATCTACAATACAGAAATGCAGAAATGTATCATATTTCAATCATTTAATTATGCCTTTAACTAAATGATTCTCTCACTGGTCACAAAGTGGGAAAAGATTCATATTATACCGCATCTTGAGTTAGCTTTGGCTAATCGCCCAAGACACGTATAAGTTAGGTAGGTAACTTGTACCAATTACATCTAATGTAACTCTTGTATATTATGGACAACATTTGTTCATAGTACTCATCGCATGAGATATCCTTCTAAATTACCACGCATCTTGAGTTAACTTTGGCTAATCACCCAAGATTTATATAATGTAGGTAGATGTCTCGTATGAGCTATGCCTCTAAGTTCATCAATCTAATTGAGAGAGCTTAGTTAAGTCAAACCCAAGGTTTAATAGGCGGACATCACAATTTTCCTATCGTACTTTATCGAGGTAAATCGAGTCACTTTGCTTTGACAAAAGTGCTATGATTGAACAAGGTAATAGTAAGTATTAAACTTTGGTAGACATATAATAAGTGACCTTAATTTTTGTGACAACTAACTACGCATGTATCATATACAAGCATCACATACAAACATCACATGCATCACATATAACCATAGCATATATCAACATGTAAGCTTAAACGTGACATGGTTATGACCCGAATTTACGATCTCCTCAAGCCAATGAGAAGAGCGATGGGTCAACCTAGGGATTGCATCTCCTCCAGCCGCATCCTTTGATTGTTTTGTGTCATTGGCATCCTTCTTGTAACTTCATCATTCAATGGACTTTCCACTCATCATTTTATACATTATAAAATAAGAATACTCGAGTTACATTCGAGTCTAGATCTATTTTACAACTAGAAAAATAGAGAGGGAGGCACGACTCACAGGTCGTATTATGAATTACAACATGCACTCATAACACAACCACAATCACATCGAGGTTAACGGGCCATAACCATGCACCATGGCATACATCATTCACAACGATCTATAACATAAAGATTTTATTATGATGCTAAACACGACTTATAAGTTGCTACGACACGGCGGTTCCGCTAGTGAACCTGGGACCCTTTCTTGCCACTGTTCGTAGCAATTTTGGGTGATAGAGCCGAACGACAAACATGTTGTTCAATCAACAAATATGACATGCATATCTTGTTGCACAAAATGACCTATGACGATCTTTATGTATGATCTTTTGCAAGTGACTCTAATACCACTGTTGGGAATCCTATGCGATAAATAAGAAAATCGCAGCAGAAAAAGGATCCCTCAAGTGATCCATGCGAAAGAAAACTCATACTAAAGAATAGATCTATAAAACCCTATCCTATAGGGTATACCTTTGATGTGTGCCCTTTGTTTATCCCGCTTGTCTACGGTTCGTCGGATCTCTTGCACGTTCAAGTGTATGTGCCTCTATGGTATCCACACAAACACTCTTTGGAGAAAGGTTGTGCTAGCAACACCACAAAAGATGCTAGGCCAAGAGAAGATTTCGGCCAAGGGAAGAAGAGGGGAAAAACAAAGGCAATTTTCAACCAAACACATCATGATCCAAGGCCCCCTTTTTATATTTATCCCATGAATATGAAAGGTTTCATCCAACCCTTGGTTTTTCCTCTTCAATGCATGATTAATTCACATTAATCATGCATGAAAAGAGGTTTCATCCAACTCTTGGTTTTCCCTCTTCAATGCATGATTAATTCACATTAATCATGCATGATGAATTTATACCATCCAAATTGATTTGAGTGAGTCCATTCATCCAACTTTTATTTTTCCCTCTTCAATGCATGATTAATCCACATTAATTATGCATGATAAATTTATTCCAACAAAATCGATTTGAGTCCAACTCAAGTCAAATCAATTTGAGTCCAACTCAAATTTGGCCATTTAATTTGAGTCTAACTCAAATCCAATCCTTTCAATGAATCCAATTCAATGCATAATGGTTCATTTAGTCAAACTAAAATGAATGTCATCTCCAAAACAATATGTTCTTTGTGTGTGACCCTATAGGTTTTTGTAACGTTAGCAATGTCTCTAAACCATTTTAGACACATAAGCAATGAGCGACATCTAGCAATGCATCATTGCTACCCAAGTTACGAAAATGTCAAGATCCGACAAAACCTTTCTGTGACTATTATCTTGTATGATGGTGTCCTTCTATCCTTAATATCTTAGATCGATCAATATAATGAGACATAGACCGTGTCATTCCCTTATCGATCTTTATGTTTCTTGATCCCTAAGTAGACTCACTCAAACAAATGAGTTCAATATCTCATATTGACTCATTTGAGCATGATCATACATTTCGTGGTCATACTCTATCAAGAGGCTAAAGATATCACTCCCGTCATATGGGAGAGATAGATCTCATCTACATCACTCACATCCCTCCGCATAATTTGTTACATACCCAGTGATCGCCTTTATAGTCCACCCTATTACAGGTGACGTTTAACGATACCAAAGTACATAGCTCCATATATAGGGAATCGTAGTGATTTCAGGTCTAAGGACTATTCATACTAATAGTCACATGAGAAAGTTTATGACACTTATATAACGATCCATGAAACTTTCTCATGGCGGGTTAATTCAGTACATATATTCTCCAATATATATATCCATGTGTCAATGTGATATCACATATCCATGACTTGTGAGATCAAGTCATCCATTGACCTACAGGCTAGTCTCAATGTATTAATATATCCCTTTGTCTATTAATACAATACTTGACTAGGAATGTTTAAGAATAATGTTCTGTACAGCTTCTCATAATCAATTCTATCAATTGATATACTGTATATTAGAACCTACTATTTAAGGGCATTATTATATTTATTTGGCTGGCACACGCATAAAGTAAATATAATTGTCAAGTCTCAAAAAAAAAAAAAAATAATAATAATAACCATGATAAAATGGTAAAAATACACGGGCGAATGTCATCGGAAAGGTGGATAAATGTCGGGATCTAGTTACACCCTAAATAATCACCGTTTGGGGGCATGAAAAGGGAAAAACCCTAAACCACCCTATTTAACCGGCCAAACCCTATTTATTTCTTTTTCTTATTTTCTTCTTTTTCCCTTCGCCTCCGTTCGCGCGACCCTCTTTCTTCCGCGAGCCGCCGCAGCCGACGAAAGGCGATCGTCGAATCCTTGCCGCCGGAGTCGACGCCCACCTGCCGGAGCTACACCGACCTTCCTCCTCCCTCTTCACGGTGAGTAGTCTTTGGCTAGGGCAGCGAGGGTGGAGTGTTTAGCCGCTTTTGGCTGTGGCGAACGAGTAGGAGATCGGGAGGATTGACGAGGTTTGAGCTTGTAGTTCTGGATAGGAGTTCTAGCGGGGTTCATGGGGGGGGGGGGGGGGAATTTCGTAGGTTTGGAAGGGATGGAGCTAGAGAAAGCCGGTGGAGCTTGGATCCCGTCGGCTGATGGAGGTGAGGAGCAGGGGTCGGGTTCTTATCGGGTCTGGGTATTTGGCCTCCAGGTGGTGTTCTAGCAGGGCCATGGGGGAGGAATTTCCGGTAGCTGGAAGAGATGGAGCTATGGAAACCGGTGGGGGCTTGGTTCCCGTCGGCTAGAAGAAGGGGAGGAGCAGAGAGAGATTTGTGAGAGGTGGTTAGGGATTTAAACCTTTGGGTTTGAATTGGGAATTCTAGATGGAGGTGATCGGACCCGGTGGTTTAGGGTGCTCGGTAGGTGAGGGGCAGGGAAATGGAATGGGGAAATAGTTTCTTTGAGTTCTTATGATAGAAGGGGGTCGAATTATGATCTTAGGATCACTGTTGTTGAACGGATGCGTGGATATAGAAAAATTATATGTACATGAGTATTATGTATGTAGATGATTCCTGCTTATTTGTTCTCGGTCAGCATGTTTAGTTAACCCTTTTTAAATTGTTCTTAATGCTGTAAATGATATATAATATGTGTTAAATATCGTCTACCTGTGTATGAGGTTAGATGCTATATATATATATATGAGTAATTACCATCTACCTGTGTATGAGGTTAGATGCTATATGTATGTGTGTGTAACTACCATCTACCTGTGTATGAGGTTAGATGCTATATGTATGTGTGTGTAACTACCATCTACCTGTGTATGAGGTTAGATGCTATATATAGATATATATACGTTTGTTCACCTATGATGTTTAATGTTCTTATTTTCTTTAGCTAAAATGTTCATCCGATCCTTCTTATGCTTCGATGTTATGTGAATAGGTTATGTTAACATCTACCTGTGTATGAGGTTAGATGCTATATATATATATATATATATATATATATATATATATATATATATATACGTCCATTCATGATGTTCTATGTTATCCTTCTGTGACCGAGTATGATAGATAATGTCAGAAATTCTTAGTTAGCTAACTGTATGTACATGAGCATTAGTGGTGCCTGGACGGGTTGGGCTTCCCGGGTTGAGCTCCGGGGAGGCCTACCCAAAATTAATGATTAGTGATGGTGATTCCCTTCCTTTCTTCCTAGAGGTACCTCAGGATTGCACAAGAAATTAAGATATTTGACGGGCTCAGCATTTTAAATGCATAATGTGAGGCACCACGAGGGTTTATGTTTAGGTACATGCAGTTAGCATATAAAAGGCATGATTGGGTTATTGTTATAAGGGTATGATGTGAAAAGTATTAGTTATGTTTCATGTTGACTTACGAAAGTGTAATCGAAAATGTATGTGGAGCTACTGATTTACATTTACAGTTGTAGAGATATATATTTTCTTTTGAAATTTTCCTCCTCCCTGTGTGATATCCCTGTCATTGATCTACTTACTGGGCTGTGAACTCATGATGTCACATAACAATTTCAGGTAGGGAACAGGATACCCCGATCGAGATGCATGAAGCGGAGGTGATGGCGAGAGATGATGATGAGCATGGCACACATTGTCCGGCATCTATGGATCGGGGTTTCCAGTTGAGGAGATGATTTGATGTTTTATGTTCTTGAGTTTTGAGGGTTAAGTGTGTAGTTGAGGCGCTAAACTGGATGGAATAAAATAAATTGTTGCACTGGCGTTACGACCTTGTGTATAATGGATAATATTTACGTGTGACTAGGGATTTTGTATATGCATCTGGTTAGGTCTTTTAGTTGGTATCGAGCCACGATCCTAAAGGCGTGTGTGCATGCAATCTCATCAAGGACTCAGATACATCCATCTCCGCATTTGTAAGCTTTAAATTTACTTTTCAAGTAGTAGTCTTAATGTAATCATGTTTAGGTTTATGTACAAATTGGAGATAGCGATACAGGTATTGGGTTTTATAGGAGAATACGGGCCAAGAAACAATGGTGAAGCGGGCGAGAATAGTCGATTTCGCGATCTTGCCGCATGATTATGCGAGAGCAGTCGGATCCAGGGGGAACAGATCCAACAGCTGCTGAGAGCCAGGGAGCATGGAAACACCCACAGTGGTCCCACAGCCAGTGTGAACCCAATTTATAAGCAGTTCAGGGACCTTGGACCGACAGAGTTTAAGGGAAGCTCAGATCCGATTGTGGCAGAAGGATGGATTCGATCATTGGAGACGATATATGACTTCATGCGACTTCGATCGACAAGGTGAGGTGCGCCATATTCATGTTGGGCGATGCTCGGATATGGTGGGAGGGTGCACGTTCAGCGGTGGATTTAGCTACAACTACTTGGGTTGAATTCAAGGAGGTATTTTATGGTAAATACTTTACTGCTGACACCAGAACCCGAATGGCCAGAGAATTCCTAGAGCTTCGCCAAGGGGACCGAACAGTGGCTGAGTATGTCAAGGAATTTGAGAAGGGGCGGTATTTTGTACCTATGATTGCCAGTCAACCAGCAGAGGAGCTAAAACATTTCACCGAGGATTGAGGCAGCCATTCGCCATGGCGTCGGGGTGAGTCGAGTTACCACCTTGAGAGAGGTCATGGATCGAGGCTCGATGGCGAAGAGGACAGGAATGACATGATAAAGGAAGTATCAGACTAAGAGGTCTAGTTACGAGAGGAACCTCTGCGTCGAGTCGAAGAGGTTTGCACCAAGCGGTTTGAGGCAAACAACCACGATTTGACGCAGCCCACGGCAGCGACCCCAAGAGCCCGACCGATCGACCATCATACGGTTCTCAAGGTGAAAGCAAAACTCGGTGTCCCAAGTGCGATAAGACTCATGCAGTCAGTGTTTGGTGAGTACAGATGTATTGCTACAAGTGCAAGAATGCGGACACTTTGCTATGCGCCCTCAGCTCAAGGAGCCAACTAGAGGCAGGGTGTATGCTATGACACAGGAGCAGGTGGATCCGGATTCGGCCATTATCACAGGTAGAATTTCTATTGTCAACCTACCTGCTCATGCCTTAATAGATTACGAGCTACACACTCTTTCATATCGGTGGCCTACGTTGCAAAACTAGGTATTTCATGTGATCTGATGGCTACCGGCTATACCGTGTCCTTGCCTTCGGGGGAAGAACTGACCAGCAATAGAATAGTGAGGAACTGTCCGATAAGGATGCAGAACTATACAGTATACGCCGAACTTATTGTATTAGAGATGGTGGACTTTGATGTAATTCTGGGTATGGATTGGTTGACCCGGTACGAGGCCATTATCGACTGTAAACAAAGGGCAGTTAAAGCTGAAACTACAAAATGATGGATTTGTCATCTTGATGCAA
Organism: Wurfbainia villosa; assembly: GCA_025175895.1. Taxonomy (NCBI): domain Eukaryota; kingdom Viridiplantae; phylum Streptophyta; class Magnoliopsida; order Zingiberales; family Zingiberaceae; genus Wurfbainia; species Wurfbainia villosa. The sequence goes on along the minus strand of CM045986.1, from coordinate 130,776,364 downwards.
CCTCCACGTTGAGTCATCTACCTATTATATCAGCATGTAAAGCTCAGAAAATGTTAAGTAAGGGGTGTAACGGAATTCTAGTCAACATAATGGGAAGTTCTGAGACTTTTAAACCAAGTATGGAGGAAGTAGAGGTAGTCCGGGATTTCTCCGATGTATTTCCAGAGGATATTGCAGGATTACCCCCTGTCAGGGAGGTTGAGTTTGGGATAGAATTAATATCGGGAACCACCCCCGTGTCTAAAGCACCGTACCGCCTGGCACCCACCGAAATGAAGGAATTGAAGGAGCAACTACAAGAACTACTGGATAAAGGTTTCATCCGACCCAGTGTGTCACCACAGGAGCGCGGTGTTGTTCGTCGTAAGAAGACGGTTCAATGCGATTGTGCATTGACTACCGAAGTTGAACCGTTCTGATCAAGAATAAGTACCGGGTTGCCTAGAATCGATGATCATTCGATCAACTACAGGGAGCAACGGTATTCTCAAAAATTGACTTGAGGTCGGGGTACCACCAATTGAGGGTGAAAGGAGAAGATGTTCATAAAACTGCCTTCAGAACTCGATATGGTCATTATGAGTTTCTAGTTATGCCGTTTGGACTCACTAATGCCCCCGCAGCCTTTATGGATTTGATGAACCGGATTTTCCAGCCATACCTGGATCAGTTTGTGATTATCTTCATCGATGATATACTAATTTACTCTCAGGGTCGCGAAGAGCACCGACAACATCGACTGATCTGCGGACTACGAAGGATAAGCGGTTATCGCTAAGTTCAAGAAATGCGATTTCAGACAAATAGCATTTTAGGACATATAGTCTCGGAGAGGAATAGAGGTGGATCCAGTCAAAGTGGAGGCAATCCAGAGTTGGGCTACTCCGAGGAATGTTACAGAAATTCAAAGTTTCCTGGGACTAGCGGGGTATTATCGCAGATTTATTCAGAATTTTTCACGAATTGCGCTACCCCTGACCCGTTGACCAAGAAGGGGTGAGGTGCGAATGGACTACTCGGTCACGAGAAGAGTTTTATGGAGCTAAAGGAAAGGCGTGATAATGCTTTTGTGCTTGCGATTCTAGACACTTCTAGGCAATTTGTGGTGTACACCGATGCCTCCAAACCGGTCTAGGGGCCGTATTGATGCGAGCGGAGGGTCATTGCCTATGCATCACGTCGATTGAAGGTGCATGAGCGGAATTATCTTACACATGACTGGAACTAGCGGTATCGTCTTCGCCTTTGAAGATCCTGGCGACACTATCTTTACGGAGAACGATCACGAGATCTACAGATCATAAAAGTTTGAAATATTTCTTTACTCAAAAGGAACCGAATATGCGTGAGGCGATGGTTGGAGTTGGTAAAAGATTATGAGCAATATTAACTATCACCCGTAAGGCTAATGTGGTGGCGGATCTTTTGAGTCGCAAGAGGCAGCGGCGCTATTCTGATTGACCACCCGGCAAAGATTGATATCGAATTTCAGCAGATAAGAGTGGAGGTGATAGCACCGGTGAGCGAGTTAGGTTGGCGGCGACGGTTACATCGAACTTACGGGATCGATCCGCGAACAAGCCTCGGATCAGCGTTAATGGAATGGAAACGCAAAGATGAAGCAAAGGGGCACCATCTACTCGGTGATTGATGGGATAGTGCGATACAAGGGCGCATATGGGTGCCTAAGGGTGAATCACGAGGAGAATCTCATGAGGAAGCTCACACTACCCGTACTCTATCCACCTGGCGGCACAAAGATGTATAAGGATATCGACTATTATATTGGTGGCGGGCATGAAGAGAGACATAAGCAAGATGGTCCATGAGTGCCTTACTCAGCAGTGAAAGCAGAGCACCAAAGGCCCGGGATCGCTCGAACCGCTGATAATGCGGAAGTGGGAAAATGTTGCCATGGATTTTGTGGTAGGATTACCGATCTCGACTAAGGGATCAAATGCGGTGTGGGTTATTGTGGATCGATTGTGAAGTCAGCCCACTTTTTGGTGAAAACCACTTTCACTATGATACTGATATCGAGTTGTACATACGGAAATAGTAAGGTTACATGGAATTCCGGATCAGATTGTGTCAGATAGGGATCCAAAATTTACATCAGGGTTCTGGAAGAGATTGCATCGGGGATTAGGTACAAAACTTGCTTTCAAAGATCGCTTTCCATCCCAGTGATGATGGTCAATGAGTGAGTAATTGATTTTGGAAGATATGCTACGAGCTTGCATTATAGATTTCAAAGGGAGTTGGGAGTCCAAACTGCCCTTGGTAGAGTTCACCTATAATAATAGTTATCAATCCACCATCGGTATGGCTCCCTATGAAGCGCTATACGGAAGAAGGTGTAGAACCCCACTACACTGGGAAGAGGTAGGAGAAAGGGCGATTAAGGTCCAGAGATGGTGACACAAACTGTGGAACTAGTAGCAAAGATCCGGGACAGAATGCAGTCGGCACAGAGTCGCCAAAAGAGTTATGCTGATTGTCGAAGGAGGGACCTAGAGTTCACAGTGGGAGACCATGTATTTCTCAAAGTGTCACCCATGAAGGGAGTACTGCGGTTCGGAAGGAAGGGCAAACTTAGTCCGAGGTATATTGGGCCTTTTGAGATCCTCGATCGGATTGGAACACGAGCCTACCGAGTTGCGCTACCACCAAACCTGGCGGGAGTTCATAATGTGTTTCATGTATCCATGCTCAGGAGGTACCTTTCCAATCCTGCACATGTGATTGGGTATGAAGCCATACAGTGGACACCAGATCTATCCTACGAGGTAATACCAGAACGAATATTGGATCGTCAGTCACGGTGAGGAATAAAGAAATCAGGATGGTGAAAGTTTTATGGAAATCAACAAATAGAGGAAGCTACCCAGGACCGAGCAAGATATGCGTGACCGTTACCCTGAACTATTTGGTAAGTCAAATTTCGAGGACGAAATTCTTTGTTTTAGGGGGAAAGAGTTGTCAAGTCTCAAAAAAAAAAAAAAAAAATAACCATGATAAAATGGTAAAAATACACGGGCGAATGTCATCGGAAAGGTGGATAAATGTCGGGGTCTAGTTACACCCTAAATAATCACCGTTTGGGGGCATGAAAAGGGAAAAACCCTAAACCACCCTATTTAACCGGCCAAACCCTATTTATTTCTTTTTCTTATTTTCTTCTTTTTCCCTTCGCCTCCGTTCGCGCGACCCTCTTTCTTCCGCGAGCCGCCGCAGCCGACGAAAGGCGATCGCCGAATCCCTGCCGCCGGAGTCGACGCCCACCTGCCGGAGCTACACCGACCTTCCTCCTCCCTCTTCACGGTGAGTAGTCTTTGGCTAGGGCAGCGAGGGCGGAGAGTTTAGCCGTTTTTGTCGGGGCTGTAGCGGCGGAACGGAGTAGGGAGATCGGGATTCGACGAGGTTTGAGCTTGTGGTTACAGATAGGAGTTCTAGCGGGGTTCATGGGGGGGGGATTTCGTAGGTTTGGAAGGGATGGAGCTAGAGAAAGCCGGTGGAGCTTGGATCCCGTCGGCTGATGGAGGTGAGGAGCAGGGGTCGGGTTCTCATCGGGTCTGGGTATTTGGCCTCTAGGTGGTGTTCTAGCAGGGCCATAGGGGAGGAATTTCCGGTAGCTGGAAGAGATGGAGCTATGGAAACCGGTGGGGGCTTGGTTCCCGTCGGCTAGAAGAAGGGGAGGAGCAGAGAGAGATTTGTGAGAGGTGGTTAGGGATTTAAACCTTTGGGTTTGAATTGGGAATTCTATATGGAGGTGATCAGACCCGGTGGTTTAGGGTGCTCGGTAGGTGAGGGGCAGGGAAATGGAATGGGGAAATAGTTTCTTTGGGTTCTTATGATAGAAGGGGGTCGGATTATGATCTTAGGATCACTGTTGTTGAACGGATGCGTGGATATAGAAAAATTATATGTACATGAGTATTATATATGTAGATGATTCCTGCTTATTTGTTCTCGGTCAGCATGTTTAGTTAACCCTTTATAAATTGTTCTTAATGCTGTAAATGATATATAATATGTGTTAAATATCGTCTACCTGTGTATGAGGTTAAATGCTATATATATATATATGAGTAATTACCATCTACCTGTGTATGAGGTTAGATGTTATATGTATGTGTGTAACTACCATCTACCTGTGTATGAGGTTAGATGCTATATATAGATATATATACGTTTGTTCACCTATGATGTTTAATGTTCTTATTTTCTTTAGCTAAAATGTTCATCCGATCCTTCTTATGCTTCGATGTTATGTGAATAGGTTATGTTAACATCTACCTGTGTATGAGGTTAGATGCTATATATAGATATACATAGATATATATATATATATATACGTCCATTCACGATGTTCTATGTTATCCTTCTGTGACCGAGTATGATAGATAATGTCAGAAATTCTTAGTTAGCTAACTGTATGTACATGAGCATTAGTGGTGCCTGGACGGGTTGGGCTTCCCGGGTTGAGCTCGGGAGGCCCACCCAAATTAATGATTATTGATGGTGATGGTGATTCCCTTAGTTTCTTCCTAGAGGTACCTCAGGATTGCACAAGAAATTAAGATATTTGACTGGCTCAGCATTTTAAATGCATAATGTGAGGCACCACGAGGGTTTATGTTTAGGTACAGTTAGCATAACAGAAAGGCATGATTGGGTTCGCTGTACTTGTTATAAGGGTATGATGTGAAAAGTATTAGTTATGTTTCATGTTGACTTACCGAAAGTGTAATCGAAAATGTATGTGGAGCTACAGTAATTTACATTTACAGTTGTAGAGATATATGTTTTCTTTTGAAATTTTCCTCCTCCCTGTGTGATATCCCTGTCATTGATCTACTTACTGGGCTGTGAACTCATGATGTCACATAACAATTTCAGGTAGGGAACAGGATACCCCGATCGAGATGCATGAAGCGGAGGTGGTGTAACTGAGGAGATGATGATGAGCATGACACACATTGTCCGGGGCATCTATGGATCAGGGTTTCCAGATTGAGGGGAGATGATTTGATGTTTTATGTTCTTCAGGTTTTGAGGGTTAAGTGTGTAGTTGAGACTGCTAAACTGGATGGAATAAAATAAATTGTTGCCTGGCGTTATGACCTTGTGTATAATGGATAATATTTACGTGTGACTAGGGATTTTGTATATGCATACTGGGTTAGGTCTTTTCAATAATAATCAATCTTTGTCTGTTATTAATGAAATATGATACATATGATCCCTAATCAATCATCTCATGATTGACACTAAGGGATGACACTAACAATAATAACATAAGAGAGTATATTATGAAGATATCCAATTTAGTAACAAGACTTAGGGCACTAAAATAAGAGATGTCTAAGAGCATTCTTATGCACTTAGCCTTGATATCTCTCCTACATAGTTTACTCCTTTTAAAGTTAACTATAATACTCAAAGAAAAAATAGAATCTCAATAAGCTTATTACTCAATATACACAAAAAGAGGAGAGATTAAGACATAAGGTATCTGAGAGTGCCCATTTGACATTTACCTTTCAGGGTTCGAGCAAAAAAATGAAGGAGATCCAATAATAAAGGTTAGGATAAGGAAATTGCATCCTCGGAGCTTCAGATCACAAGGTGCAAAAGAAATAAGATCAAGAACTCACTTATTTTTTTCCTGTAAGTAGAGCATTCATGTGAAGGGGTGCCCCAAGTATACTAAATAGTGTGTTAAGAAAGGTATTAGTATTGAGAGTATTGGGAATACAATCAAAGTCCCACATTGATAAAAGATGGAAAAGATCATGTACTTATAAGATGAAAAGATATTTTCATTGGTATGAGACCTTTTGGATAAAGCTCAAAAATAAAACTATGAGGGCTTAGGCCCAAAGTGGACAATATCATGTCATTGTGGAGATATGTGAATCTTATAGACACTAACAATTAGTTCAGAAGTCAATTTGATTATTATGCCTAATGATACTTGGTAGATAAATATTGATACTATCACTCACATAAATGTCACTATGTAAAGTTGTATCAGGAGTTTGTTGTCAATTGATTGTGAAAAATATATCTATACACAAAAATGATAGAAAGGATAAAGAGAAAGTGATGGGTGGATTTAGACTTTATTTGGAACTAATGTATTTTTGAATTTGAAAAATACTTTTATAGTACTATCTTTTCAACGAAGTTTTGTTTCTATTTTTTGTTTGGATAAAAATGATTATTTTTGTTCATTTGGAAATGAAAAATTTAATGAATTAGATTGGTTCCTTAATTGATAAACTATATAGATTAAGCACATAACTTCTAGTGATAATGAAGTTATGCATATATGTAACATAGATACAAAGCGAAATTTGATAAATGAGAATTTCTTCATATTGTGACATAACCATTTAGGATATATATCCAAATAATACATAGAAAAGTTAATGCCACAAGAAATTCTTAATTCTCTTAATATATCAGAGTTTGATATCTGCATAGAATGTATAAAACAAAAAATAATGAACAAAAGGAATAAATGTGCAAACTAGTGTAATGAAGTCTTGGAACTAATGCAATAGAAGATTAATATATATATGTGAACCATTCGCTAAGGCTTTATAGAATAATCAAATATATTATTAGTTTCATGGATGACTATTCAAGATATAGTTATTTGTACCTTATTCGTGAGAACTCATAATCCTTAGATGTGTTCGAACTTTTCAAAACTAAAGTTGAAAAATCAACTAGGCAAGAAGATTAATATTATGAAATCTGACCGTAATAAAAAGTACTATGGCAAAATGATGGACTTGAAGAACAACATTCTAAGACTTTTATAGAATACCTTGCTAAATATAGGATTGTTCCTCAAGATACCATGCTTGATAATCCTCATTAGAATGGTATAGCCGAGCGACATAATCGAATAGTAAAAGACATGGTAGAAAGCATATGAGCTTTGCTTCTTTACTATTGTCTTTATGGGGTGAAGCGATTAAGACTGTAGGTTATTTATTGAACAAAGTACCTAGTAAAGTAGTGGTAAAGATAACTTATGAATTATGGACAAGTAAAAGGCCTAACATTGGACATTTATACGTCTAAGGATGTCCAGTTGAGGGTGGGTCTTATAGGCATAATAAAAAGAAACTAGACTCAAGAACTGACATATACCATTTTGTAAGTTATTTTGAAAGGTTTAGAGGTATTAAGTTTTATAAGCCCTCAAATTGATCCTTTTTTGAGACAAGAAATGACAAGATTGAGGATTGTGAGTATGAAATTGAGAAATATATACTTTGAGGAGGAAAGCATTGATGATTCTACTGTGGTTACTACTAATGCAATTAGTGGTGATATGGTAACTATTCCTAACACTGTTTGAATTACAAATCTAATAAGAGTAGTGAACTAAGATATTCCTTTACTACCTCTAATATAAATGGATGGTCCATCCACTTAGGTTGAGGTATTGTTAAGGAGATGCCTCAACCACCTCAAGTAGCAATGTCATTGAAGAGATTTACTAGGAAAAGGAGATCAATAATTTTTGATGATTAGGTTGTTTATCTCCAAGAGCATGAATTTGACATAGGGCTAGAAAGTAATTCTATATCTTTCCAACAAGTCAAATAATATCTTAATTTCGAAAAGTTGATTGAAGCCATGAAAGAAGAGATGAAGTTTATGACTGACAATGATGTATAAGAACTTATAAAACTGCTTAAAAGAGCAAAACTAGTTGATTGTAAATAGATTTCGAAAACCAAATAAGATTCAGAGGGCAATATCGAAAAGTATAAGACTCGTCTTTTTGCTAAATGATTCACTCAAAAGGTAGACAAAGACATCCATCTGTTTCAATGAAAGACTCCTTTCGAATAATCATGACGCTCATAACTTATAATGATTTATAGTTACACCAAATGAATGTCAAGATTGTATTTCTCAATGAAGAAATAGATAAGACTATATACATATTATTGTTGGTGCAATCGACCCAGGTCACGATTGACCAGGACTCGAGTTTGACTCGAGAGATATTTTGATGTTCGACAAAAACATATGACAATGTGATTGTCATGGGAAAGTCCAAGTCTTGGGTACTTGGCATGGAAAGTCCAAGTGAGACACTTGGCATTTGGAAAAGTCCAAGCATGAGTCTTGGCAATGGAAAGTCCAACATGGGTTGGCAAAGAAAAGTCTAAGCATGAGTCTTGGCATGAAAAGTTCAACATGGGTTGGCAGGGAGAAGTCCAAGCATGGGTCTTGGCATGGAAAGTCCAACATGGGTTAGCAAGGAAAGTTCAAGCTTGAGTCTTGGCATTTGAGAAGTCCAAGGGGTTTGATATTGGCGGCGTAAAGTCCAAGCGGAGTCTTGGCAGCGTAAGTCCAATGTGCCTTGACGGTGTAGACATCGTTAGCATGACATAGCCGATGGAAGCACCTGAATGCTAGCACAATGGATGAACAAGTCATGGATGACTTGGAGGGATCCGAGAGGCGTGAGGCTGACGGAGGTGGCTAGAAGGCTTAGGTCTAGGCTAAGGGTGGTCTAGCAAGTATGGGTAAACCATACTTGGGGTTAAAACCTCATGTTTGAGGTGTGCCAGTCGACTGGTGCCATGTGGCAGTCGACTGGACTGAGTCAACTAGGGTTTGACTGCGGGAATTGGCCTAGCAGTCGACTGCCAGATGTGGGCAGTCGACTGATTGGCCAAGCAGTCGACTGATCTTGTGATCAGTCGACTGGTGCTCGGTTTTTCAGGCACAGAATGGAGTCTGACTCGACTGCTGGGGTTAGCAGTCGAGTGGAGGCTCGAACAGTCAACTGATGGTCATAATCAGTCGACTGATGATGGATCCGTTGGATTTTTCCAGCGTGGATCTAGCCGTTGTCTCACGACAACAGTGGCATCAGTCGACTGATGGTCCCGAGCAGTCGACTGATCGGCGATTTCTAGCACAGGTTGAAGCTTTAAATGGAGCTCGTGAAGGAGGAAAAAGCAAGCAGTTCTTGAGGGCATTTGGGGCGATTTGCTGCTGCAAATCAGGGTCTCCAAGTTCATTTCAAGCAACCAAGCGATCAAGCATTCAAAGAACAATTGTAAAGTAGTTTTCTTTACTTGCATTGTATTTTATTATTGTAATTGCTTGTATCCATTTCTTATTGTTGTAAGAATAGTTTGTAAGGGGTTTCTCCACCTCCGACTTGTGTCGAGGAGTTATTGCATAGTGGTGTGTGATTGGCATCACTAGAGTTCTTTAGAGCTTGATTCGTGGAGTAGGAACCGTTCGGTTCCGAACCACGTTATATCCTCATGTTGTGTTGTGTTTGTCTTATTCATTATCGCGTTATTATTATTCCGTTGCGCGCTAACGAAATTTGTAGATGAACACGCGAACGATTCCCATCGACGAACGAAAATGAGCTATTCACCCCCCCCCTCTAGCTTCCAACGATCTCCTACAAGTGGTATCAGAGCGAGGCCGCTCCTGAAGTTTAACAACTAAGGGAGCACGCTAGAGGGTGAAGATGGAAGTTCAAGAACAACTAGGATGGGATATCAACACCCCTATCCCATATACCTTCTATGGACAAGAAGGATTTAGACATTGGAAGGCGAGAATTGAGGACTTTCTGATGATGAGGGACTTCGAAGAATGATCCATTTTGATGGATAGATTTGAGTATCCGAGAGGACCAAAAGGTGGATTCCTCAAGAAGAAGAGATGGACCGAAGAGCAAGTCCAAGACTTCGAGAAAAATAATAAGGTAATAAAATTTTTGATTGATTTAATACCTAACAATATCTTGTGTATGTTAGGTAATTATATAGATATCAAGGAGCTATGGAGCCAAGTGGCAAAGCTCCATGAAAGTCCATCACCGGTCCAAGAGGAAGGGACCAAGGAGGCAAGCACATCATCCTCACAAGAAAGTGAGGACTTGGAGGTTGAGAGACCATCAACATCCAAGGAGGAAGAGGAAGTAGAATTGGAGGAGACTTCCACCTCTAGGATTGAGGAGGAGGAGATTAGATCACCGGAGCAACACCAAGAAGAAGCTTCGACATCCGGTCAAGATGAAGAAGCTCAAAATCCGATTTCGACCTCCATTGACTTAGGTAACTCAAACACCGTAATTCAAAATAAAAATAATATTATGTGTTTTGAGTGTAGGAAATTTGGGCACTATAAGAGTAAGTGCCCAAAGAAAATCAAGAAGACTCCTCCGACACCAAAACCTCAAGAAAAATCAAAAGATGCCGGTGCCCCCACTAAAAGAAGCAAAGAGCACATCATTTGCTTTAAGTGTCAACAACCGGGGCATTTTAGGAATCAATGCCCTAGGGAGAGCAAGAGAGTCAAAGAGGGAGCATCATAAGTAGGGGAAGTCACTAAGGTAAACCCTAAGGTATATCATTTCAATAATGCTCATTCTTCTAGTTTTAATGTCAAAAAGCATGCTAGAAATAACTTAAATAATCTTGCGATTATTCATGAAAAGCATGCTAGGAATAACAAATATTTTTGTGTAGTAGCTAGAAATGTCTATTTTTCAAAGAAAGAGAAATTTGGAACTAATGTCCCTAGAAAAGTTTTACCTAGGGAGTCTATTAGGAAAATAAGAGAACACCTAGGTCTTAATCCCAAATGGATTAAGCATATGCCTAGAAAGGACAATGCCCAAAGACCAAATCAGAATTCAAAAATTAGACAATTAGAATTAGAAAATCAAGTCTTGAGTTCAAGGCTTGAGAAATTAGAAAAGACCCTCAAGAAGATACAAAATCAATTTCAAGGGTCAAATAGTCAAAGTCAAGGATCTAGAACTCAAAGTCGACACCTAGGGCCTAAGAGACAAGTCAACCAAGGGCAAGAAGGATTTGGGTCACAAACCTAAGCCTAAGGTAGTTTATCATAGTGTTCCATTTGATTATGGAACACAAACTAGGTCTAGGAAAACCAAGGTCACAAGGGAAGTCATCCCTAGAGTTGACCATGGTGTGTGCCTAGTGGCTAGGGTCTCAAGAAAACCTAGGGTAGCCACTAAGAAGGTTACAAGGAGAGTTACCCCTAGAGTCAACCTAGGTAAGACTACAATGACCAAGGCTAACAAGCCTAGAAGGGTCATTAGAAAGGTATCTAGGGAGGTTATCCCTAAGGAATACCTAGTAAACCCTAGGAGCTCAAATAGGTTTTGGGTCCCTAAGAGCATGATTGATTCACGCTAGATGGGTTTAGGGTGTGCCAACTTTAAATGGAAAGGTAGTTAACCTAGCAATGGTAAAGGTGACACTCTAGGTAATTTCTAAGGTTATGGATATCTTGGAAATAGATTTGATTCTTAATCCTAAAAGATTTTAGGATGTGCCAATGTATTTTTGGGATTATGAAAAATCAATTGAATTAACACAATTTAGGATTAGAGATTATAGTGTGTCATTTTGGATTTTTGGCACACTAGGGAGAAAAGTGATATTATGACAAAATATACTTAATTATATCAAATGACAATTAATATTAAAATTTAGGTATTATTATACCTATACATTTTATATGTCATGCTTGATTTGCCATATAATATGTCATGACATAATGTTTATTTTTATCATTTATATGTTATGATTTTGTGTAGGGTTAAGGGTTAAATGTCATGTGCTTTTAGATTATATCATATGTCATGACATCATGATCATTGACCATGCTTAATTATGCTATGATCATACTCCATGCATTTAATTTGATTTAAATTGATTTAAGGACAATGACATGACTTGGAGTCTCATTTATAAGGGAATCTAGTAGAGTTGCCTTAGAAAAATACATGAAACCCTAGATTAGGGAGAACAAAATCCACATCTTACATTACATTGACATGTATGTGTATTTATACACCCTAGATATATGTGAGATGTTAGGATATGAGTTAAATTCAAGGTGCATAGTTTTTACATCTAGATGAACTAAAACTCATCTAATTTCATTTGTGGATCATTGGAAAAGTTTGTGTACAAGTCATGTACATTGAGCCCAAGGAATATGATCCAAAATAAAATTTTGAAAACATTTTAAAATCCTTTTGAAAAACCTTGGTGAAGTCTATCTTTTGATAGCAATCACCATTGATGAGATTGATACAAAGTGAGTTAAAACTTTAAAGTTTTTATTCACTTTTGGATTTTGTATCAAACTCATTATTTTATAGGTAAAATAATTTTCAAATATTTTTCACCCATTGTATTAGTCATAAGTATTATACGTATGAGTTTTCGTGATTTTTTGATATATGTATAATTATTTATAAATTTTTAAAATCCATTTATGAATTTCAGTTATCAGTTGACTTCCCTTGTTGGCAGTAGACTGATGGAGACGACAGTCGACTGATCTCTGATAAAGTCGACTGCCAAGCTGATTTCGAGAAAACAAGGTTTGTTTACCCCACTTTCAGCTATGTTAGAGTTCCCTAACCACTCCTAATCCTAGGATATGCTTTGGGAAGCATTATAAAGGGTGAAAATCCATTGGATATGGATTAAGAGAGGTGTTAGGATGATGTATCAAATTTAAGGTATAGGAAAGTTCATGTTTGAACTTTGAACCTTATTTTTGATGATTTAGAGTTCCTATTGGCTTAGGGATTTCCCAAGGACATTGTTGGTGCAATAGTCAAGGGGGAGCAAGCCTTTAGGGGGAGGTATCCATCATGGGATGATGGATGATATTTTTTCTCATGAGGGAGAAAATGAGTTTTTGAGATACCCAATTTGGAAATTGGGAGTGTATAGGATTGTCTCTCTTGAGTGATATGAGACTTATCACTAGGAATATGGTAGGCATCCTAGGTATTTTTGGACCGAGGGAGAGATTGTAAGATCTCATTGGGACATGAGACATTGACCTCCTTGGAGAGAACCTTTTTGATGTTAGTCAAGAAGGGAGAGAATGTTTTGGGGGAGAACTTATTGAGAGAATGACATCAATTGGGAAATTTGATGGGGATGATTGGGTTGAGTTAGATGGTCTAACTCAATGGTTTGTTTAGTTTTTGTCAAACATCAAAAAGGGGGAGATTGTTGGTGCAATCGACCCAGGTCGTGATTGACCAGGACTCGAACTTGACTCGAGAGATGTTTTGATGTTCGATAAAAACATATGACAATGTGATTATCATGGGAAAGTTCAAGTCTTGGGTACTTGACATGGAAAGTCTAAGTGGGACACTTGACATTTAGGAAAGTCCAAGCATGGGTCTTGGCAATGGAAAGTCCAACATGGGTTGGCAAAGAAAAGTCCAAGCATGGGTCTTGGCATGAAAAGTCCAACATGGGTTGGCAGGGAAAAGTCCAAGCATGGGTCTTGGCATGGAAAGTCCAACATGGGTTGGCAAGGAAAGTCCAAGCTTGAGTCTTGACATTTGAGAAGTCTAAGGGGTTTGATATTGGCGGCGTAAAGTCCAAGCGGAGTCTTGACAGCGTAAGTCCAATGCGCCTTGGCGGTATAGACACCATTAGCATGACATAGTCGATGAAAGTACCTGAAAGCTAGCGCAATGGATGAACAAGTCATGGATGACTTGGAGGGATCCGAGAGGCGTGAGGCTGACGGAGGTGGTTAGAAGGCTTAGGTCTAGGCTAAGAGTGGTCTAGCAAGTATGGGAAAACCATACTTGGGTTAAAACCTCATGTTTGAGGTATGTCAGTCGACTGGTGCCATGTGGCAGTCGACTGGACTGAGTCAACTAGGGTTTGACTGCGGGAATTGGCCTAGCAGTCGACTACCAGATGTGGGAAGTCGACTGATTAGCCAAGCAGTCGACTGATCTTGTGATCAATCGACTGGTGCTCGGTTTTTCGAGCACAGAATGTAGTCTGACTCGACTGTTGGGGTTAGCAGTCGAGTGGAGGCTCGAACAGTCGACTGATAGTCATAATCAGTCGATTGATGATGGATCCGTTGGATTTTTCCAGCGTGGATCTAGCCGTTGTCTCACAATAACAGTGACATCAGTCGACTGATGGTCCCGAGCAGTCGATTGATCGGTGATTTCCAGCACAGGTTGAAGCTTTAAATGGAACTTGTGAAGGAGGAAAAAGCAAGCGGTTCTTGAAGGCATTTAGGGTGATTTGCTGCTGTAAATTAGGGTCTCCAAGTTCATTTCAAGCAACCAAGCGATCAAGCATTCAAAGAGCAATTGTAAAGTAGTTTTCTTTACTTGCATTGTATTTTATTATTGTAATTGATTGTATCCATTTCTTATTGTTGTAAGAATAGTTTGTAAGGGGTATCTCCACCTCCGACTTGTGTCGAGAAGGAGTTATTGCATAGTGGTGTGTGATTGACATCACTAGAGCTCTTTAGAGCTCGATCCGTGGAGTATGAACCGTTCTGTTCTGAACCACATTATATCCTCATGTTGTGTTATGTTTGTCTTATTCATTATCGCATTATTATTATTCCGCTGCGCGCTAACGAAGTTTATAGACGAACACACGAACGATTTCCATCGACGAACGAAAACGAGCTATTCACTCCCCCCCCCCCCTCTAGCTTCCAACAATCTCCTACAGTTGTAATTGGAGAATTTAAGATCTAAAAACTTAGAGCATCTAGTATATAGATTAAAGAAGTTCACATCAAATTTAGTGAGAGCAAGTTCATCGTACTTATTCTATATGTGATGCATTTTTTATGTTTGGCATACCGATCTATTTTAATTGTTCAATAGGTACACTTGGATTATCACAAAAGGTCTACATTGAAAGGTTGCTCAATATGTATTATTGGTGCAAATAACCTCTAGTCAAGGTTGATCAAGTTCGAGTTAAATTTTGATGTTTGAGCAATATATATTGTTGCCCGAGTAATATTCTTAAGTTAGAGATTGTTATTTAAATGTGGCCAAGCTTAGTTTGATTTGTTGGTCAAAATGAGAGATTGTTAGTGCAATCAACTTCAATGGAAGAGCAAGAAGTTTAAGTGAATCATGATTGATCAAATACTTGATAATCATATGTTCAACATGGAGTTCGCAAGTAATGAAAGCCAAGTGAATCATGGAGGACTAGGTACTTGGATTGAGAAGTGAAGACCAAATGAGTTATGAAAGACTAGACACTTGACATGAGGTGGATGAAATTCAAATAGATTATGGAGGATCAGATACTTAACAAGTGAATCATGGAGCATCAAATACTTGACATATGGATGAAAGTCCTAATAAGTCATAGAGGATCGGATGTTAGACATGTGGATGACAAATGGGGAAGTTCTAATGGGTCATGGAGGGTCAGATATTAGGCGTGAGATGAAAAGTCCAAATAAGTCAAGAAGAATTAGATGTTTGACAATGGTGAAGTATTTATAGGTCAAGGTTGATTGAATGTCAAGTTTGAGTGAAATCCTATAAGACAAGGAGTCTTTGAGTAAGAAAAGTCCTAATAAATTAAGATCAATTTGTTACTAGACAAATATGGGATCCTGGTGAGTTGAGGTAGACTTGTACTAATAATATGAGGAAGCTCGAGAGACATAGGGTCTCTTGACATAAAGGAATTTAATGTAAATATTATTTTCAACACTGTAAACAGTGAATCAATCAACTGTTGAACAACATTAGTCAACTACTATGATTAGCATTTTCCCATATTCAGTGCATCAGTTGACTACAATGAATGGTATTTTTAGCCTTATCGCATAAACAATATTTTCAACCTAGTATATTTTTTTCAGTCGACAAATATAGGTGTATTAGTAAACTGATGAATTCAAAATTATGATGTTGGGAATTTGAGCGAGTTTGTGGTGCGATCAATTGATTAATATATAATACCTATCGATTGATGAACTCAACTGATGACATTGTTTGAGTGAATAGAAAGTTTAGAATTTGATGCATGTGTTTTATACCTAATTTTATAGGCTTATTTTGTATGCACAATTGCATTTCATTATATTACTTTTCATGCATTTACATTCATTTTGTTCGGGAGACTATTTTTGTGCTTTACTTGTTGATAAGGCATGAAGAACTCAATTTGTTAGACACTTTCAATGGCAAAATAGGCTTGGAACAACAACTACTATGAGCTACCAAAAGATCCCATATCATATGCATTTGGAAGGAGAAAGGAGTGAAAAAAGGCACCATGGTCCACCATGGGTAGATCTTGCCCCTTGGTACGACCATCACACCTCTAGCCAAAGGCTGGCACAACCGTGGCACATTCCAATCTAGGTAAATTGCAACTAAACACAAGATTTATTTTCTAAATAACGACCTATTTAACTCCTAAATCCTATAAAAGAGATCTCAAGCCTCCAACAAAAGGAATCGAAGCCTAAGGGAGGCCAATGACAAAGGATCCGAGGGTCGATAACAACAATATGAAGGATCGAAAACATGCTAGAGGGGGAGGGGGTGAATAGCGTTCCAAAATCTTTCTTTTTTTTCGTTTTAAAACTACGTAAAATGCAAAGTATTCACAGTAGAATAAAAAATAAAACACACAAGTACACAGAGGGACTTTACTTGGTTCACAACCTACCAACTGCTAATCCCAGGCTCGCAATCCAAGATCGCCTTTGAAGGAAAATTCACTAAAAAGATCTCTTCCTCGTTGAAGGTAAGAGATGTGATGCTTACAAAGGATATGAAGATGGTAATAAGTCTACCGCTCCACTAATTAAAGTACAAAGCAAAAAGAAGTAAACAATTATACTGACAAAAAGATGATGATGAGGCTTGGTCAGAGTGATGTCGTAGAGTGTCGGAGTATGTTTTGAGAGCTTTAGTACTTGTGTAAAAATGTAACTTTTAGGGTTGAGTTCCTCCTTTTATAGCCTTTATGGATTCATAAATTACCTTGATTTTATCTAGATACATGATAAGGATAGAGCCCTTTCCCTTTTAATCTCGAACTCTTATCAATAAGGTGGCAAGAGGGTGAACTTTGGACTTGATGCTAAGGCTGATTCGTCGATATCAGTCGACTGCATTCATTATCAGTCGACTACTCTTGTATTTTGGCTCAACTCAAAAGATAGAAACACCAGTCGACTGTTGCACTATGGTTAGCAAATGTACTTCTTTCACCTGCATTTCAAGGTTAGTACAGTATATTTGAATGTACTAGAAGTGACAGTCTTTGATTGTCCGATCTCGACTTCGGTATTTCTCCAGAAGCCTCAGTCGGATTGACGCCTAGGATTGTCACCATAAAGAGAATGCGTCCTTACCACCACTCCTCACCTGGATCTTACCTTTGCCAACCCCCTGTTGAACTTCTGGGTTTTGCTTCCGGTCACTTGACCATCGAGGTTTCTCGTCTCATCGAGATTCTCTTGGCATCTTTGACCTTAGTAAAGTCTACCTGCACACTCAATATAGCAAATGAGATAACAAAATAACTTAAATTTGAATATTTTCCATTATCAAAACCCTAGGTTCGATTATCTGGTACCCCTGCACTAACAATCTTCCCCTTTTTGATCTATGACAACATAAATTCAAAGTTAAGGAAATAGTAAATAGTAAGTGATAGGGTCAGGGTTTTCAGAGAAGATAGAAGGTTTCCCGAGCTGTTTATGTGTTTCTCGGCCAATTTAGATGATTGTCGAGCAGTATATATGATCTCCGATCTTAGAAAGAAAGAACGGTGCAGAGGAGTTCAGTGACTAAGTATCAGAATTGACAGAGAAGTATGTTCAGTTTTAGAGCAATATGGGTGTTTTCCAGAGCGATATGTATGATTCTTGAGCTAGGGGTGATAGGGCAGTGTAGTGCAGTGACTAAGTATAGTGATAGCGAAGCAATCTATACAGAATTCCGAGTATTTAAGTCATTTCCAGAGCAGTATGTTCATTTCTAGGGCAGTATGTTCAGTTTTAGAGCAGTATGTGTATTTCCTGAATAGTATGTATATTCCCGAGCAGTATGTGCATTTCCAGAGTGGTATGTATGATTCCCGAGCACGGTAGGGGTGAATAGGGCAGTGTAGGACAGTGATTAAGTATAGCAATAGCGAAGCAGTCTGTATAGAATCCCGAGAAGTTAAGTCATTTCCAGGGTGGTATGTTCATTTCCAGAGTAGTATATTCAGTTTCAGAGCAGTATGTGTATTTCCAGAGTAGTATGTACATTTCCAGAGTGGTATGTATGATTCCTGAGCACGGTAGGGGTGAATAGGAAAGTGTAGGGCAGTAATTAAGTATAGTACTAGTGAAGCAGTCTATATAGAGTCCTGAGCAGTTAAGTCATTTCCCGAGCAGTATGTTCATTTCCCGAGCGGTATGTTCATTTCTCGAGCCACTTAGGAATTTCAGGGTTCCTTTCTAATATGACAAAATAAGGAGAAAAGGCGTATGCCAGAGGATGGGAAGTAGTAGGGGGAAGTTGAGGATGGTTAATTCAATATAACTGTATTTATGTTTGTATTTTATTTAAACTAATATGCAACAAGAGGGCATAAGGAGATATTTTTAATTGAGGCGGGAAAAGTGATTACAGGGATAGCTTGGCAAAGGACATTAAAGTAAATTCATCTCCAATAAGAGGCGGTTGATGCATCTATAAAAGGGGCAGAGGAGGACAAAGCAGGGGATGATTGTTTCTTCGCAATTCGGTACCTCTAAGATCTTTTTCCTCTTTCATTTCATTACTTCATACCCTTACTGACTTGAGCGTCGGAGTGGCAACGCCGGGCAGCTGGTCCATATCTCATATTCTTTATTTGAGCAGTAGATCTAACTCTACTTAGAAGATCTAAGGTAATTTTAGGAGCAGATCTTTCTTTATCTCATTTCCAACCTTCTTTGGTATCAGATCTAGCAATCCCCAAGAGGAGGGAGAGAGATCTCAGTAGGCTGAAGAAGTTAACACCATCAAATTGGCACCGTCTGTGGTAACCTAGATAAAAAGTCATGATGGTGAATACTAGAAGGACCTTGAAGGAACCGACAGAGGAGGAAAAATCTGTCTCTAGTACTTCTAGGGGAGGCACCAACAAAAGGCATCGAGAACTCTTATATAAGGAAGATCTGAAGCAAATAATGGCCGAGATGATGGATCAAATGTCATAGAGGACCACCCCGAAGAAGATTAAAGAAGATGATGTTTTTGATAACGATTCTAAAGAAGGAGATAAAATTTCTCGACTGAAGAAAGGTTCTTCTCACGCCTGCAAGCAAGCAAAGGGGAAAGAAAAGTGTATTGCTCCTATAGAGGATGTTAGTGAAAGCCCTAGAGCCAATCATGTGATGATTGTTGTATAGACTTTATTGTATCATATTCCTATTTATAAAGGCATGGTTATTATATTTACTTGTTGGTGCCAAATAACTAAGTATAATAATGTCCTTGAGTAGTAGGTTCTTATCTATATCAATCGATTGATTGAATCGATAATGAGATGATATAGAGAACACTACTCTTAATCATTCCTAATCAAGTATTAACATTCAAGGACAATGTTAATGCGTAGAGACTAGCATGTATGTCAACTCGATGACTTGATCTCACAAGTCATGGATATGAGATATCAAGTTGACACATGGGTATACATTAGAGAATGTATACTGAATGACCCGCCATGAGAAAGTATCGTGGATCGTTATATGAGTGTCATATACTTTCTCATGTGGCTATTAGTATGACTATTAGTCCTTAGACCTGAAGTCACCATGGTTCCCTACATAAGGAGTTGCATACTTTGGCTTCGTCAAACGTCACCCGTAAATGGGTGGACTATAAAGGCGATTACTGGGTATGTAACAAATTATGCGGAGGGATGTGAGTGATGTAGATGGGATCTATCCCTCCTATATGACGGGAGTGACATCGATATTCTTGATAGAGTCAGACCACGAAGTGCATGGCCATGCCCAAATGAGTCAATATGAGATATTGAGCTCATTTGATCAGAGTCAGTCTACTTAGAGTTCAAGATATAGATTGTACCGAGGATAACACGGTCTATGCCTCAATTGGTCAATCTAGATGTCAAGGATAGAGGGACATTGTCACATATTGTGAGAGTCACAATTAGTAGTCACAAAGGTGATGTTGGAGCTCAACATTCTTGTAACTTGGGTAGCAATGATGTGTTGCTAGATACCGCTCATTGCTTATATTCCTAAATTGGTTTAGGGACATTGCCAACGTTACAAGAACCTATAGGGTCACACACAAAGGGCAATTAGATGGAGATTAGGTTCATATGATGAACCATGAGGATTAGGTTCATGGGATGAACCAAATTGGATTAGGAGTAATCCTAATTAGACTAATTGAGTTGGACTCAATTTGATTCAAGTGTTGAATGAGTCTAATTTAGATTTGATTCATCAAATCAATTTAAATTAATGAATAGAGATTTATTAAATTAAATTGACTTGAATCAAATGGTTGGATTTGATCAACCATGGGAGATAAGAGGTCAAGTTTGACTTGACTTGAGAGGGAAGATGAAAGGTCAAGTTTGACTTGACCAAATGCCATGTCATGATGATGACTTGGCATGGCCGGCCAAATGCTCCACATCATCATTGACTTATCAAGTGGTGCCACCTCATAAGGGAGACCAAGAGACATTGGCTCTTGGAGTTACATGCATGCATGTAACCCCCTCTCCATGAAGTGGCCGGCCACTTGATTGGCATTAGATGTAAAAATTCATTTGTGTGAGTTATACAACTTCATCTTCTTCCTTGGATCACTCTCTCAAGCTCTCCCAACCTCCTTTGCCGAAATTCCTAAAGGGTGCTACCACACTCTAAGGTATTTTTCCTCCACCTATTGCTTGTGTGGATACCAATAGAGGAGTGTGCACTTGACACTCTCGAGTTCCGGCGAACCTTTTGGACGAGCGGGATTTGCGAAGGGCGTCGCATCGAGGGTAACTTCTTATCATATAGATCTAGAGTAGATCTAAAGGTATTAAACACATACATGTTAGTTTTATATTTTATACTTCGCACGAATCCGTGGCCGGGGCTTCCGAGGTTTCCGCAACGCAAAAAGCGGTTTTTGCGGCTCGGAAAACCCAACAGTGGTATCAGAGCCACGTGCGAAGCATGTATGTGTTTCATTTTTGTGGTTTTTATATTAGATATAAAAATTACAGAATTTTATGTTTATGTAAATTTCCTATTTTTATAGAATTTTTGGGTATTTTTCTCAAAGAGTCGAAGCAACGAGTGTTGGGACACTTGTCGGCTTCAACCACCGAGAAAAACTCTCCGAAACGGCGAGTTATCGCTTTAGGTTTTTGGGACAGTGAATTAAGTCGCTATAGGATCGTAATAGGGACACTCGCAAAGTTAATTTTGTGAGTATGGGCGCTGCCCCTATCCCCGAAAGGGGTCTTGTCCCGCAATCGCGCCCGGAAACCGCTTAGCGGGACCGTTACGGAGAGGTAACTAAAAAATTTGAAAAAAAAAATTAGGAAAAATTATAGAAATTTTCTGTAAAAATACATAATTTAGAATTATGTATAATTCTGTGATTGTCATGGCCCAATGACCCCCAATTTGATTAGATTATGTGTGTTGTAATTCATAATACGGCCTACGTGCTATTTTTATGGTTGTGCGTGTTGTATAGTGTATGCGACCTGCACGTCGTACCTCTTCTTTTGAAATTCTAGTTGTAAATAATTTTAGACTCGAATGTAACTCGAGTTTTATATTTGTAATGTACAAAATGGAGCGGTAAAAAGTCCACTTGTAGACGAAGTTACGAGAAGGGTGCCGACGACATATGGTGGTCAAAGGAAGCGCTTGAAGAAGCCGCTAGCCTTAGGTTGACCGTCCGATCTTCTCATTGGCTTGAGAAGATCGTAGTAGGGCTATGACTACATCACAGTTAATTATATATATATATATATATATATTTGATTTTGCTTGTATGTATGTGATGCATGCTAGTAAAATAATGCTTGTATGTATATGATGCATGTTAGGATAATTTTCTTATATGTATATGATGCATCCTAGAATAATGTATGTATGTATGTGATGCATGCTAATATAGAATAATAAAAGCCTTAATGCGTATATGATATACATTATGATTAGATTAGATTTTAATCGAATCAACTCGTAAATGCCTACCAGGTCCTTGATACCCATCACTACCTCGATCATTTGTAGTTGTTGAATCTGTCAAAGCAGAACAATGCATATTATCTTGGTAGGGTGCGGAGGGACAATCTTGGTCCCGCCTATCACGACTTGGGTTAGAGTAAGCTCAATTAGATTGAGTAAAACTAGTTAACTCAATTGGATCGAGTAGAACTATAGGAATATTCCAACCGTTGGAAAGATAGGATAAGATCGCATTTACACTAAATCTTGGGCGATTTAGCCAAAGCTAACTCAAGGTCTTTTGTAAATGTGGATCTTGATCCTATAAACAAGAGTTTCATAGAGATGTAATCGGTAATGTGTTACCCACCGATCGTACTAAGTCTTGGGCGATTTAGCCAAAGCTAACTCAAGGCTTAGTATGATGTGGATCTTGTCCCGCAAGAATTATAACTAGTTTGTATGAATCTAGTAATGTGGTTTGACCACATTCATAACTCGATTCTATAAAATTCCTATAATTCAGTGGAAGCATCATTTGATTAAAGGCTTAATTAAATGATAAAAGGAATATGATATTAATTCTCTGCATTGTATGTTGTAGATTACTATGTCGACAAACACGAACACTCTCTCTCTGCGTTCTATCCTTGAGAAGGACAAGCTCAATGGAGCAAATTTCCTGGACTGGTACAGGAACCTGAGAATTGTTCTCACCCAAGAAAGGAAGTTGTACGTCCTGGAGCAGCCCATTCCGGAGGCACCTCCACCCCGCTTGCCTCGCGGTGACAAAGATGCTTACAAGAAGCATCAAGATGATGCATTAGATGTGTCATGTCTAATGCTCGCGACCATGAACTCGAGCTTATAACACGAGTTCATGAATGCTTATGATATGGTTGAACATCTTCGTCAACTATATCAAGGACAAGCAAGGCACGAGAGATATGAAGTCTCTAAGGCATTGTTTGGGTCCAAAATGCAAGAAGGGACTCCTGTAGGTCCATATGTACTCAAGATGATTGGGTACGTAGAAAACCTACAAAGGCTGGGATTCCCACTTGGCCAAGAGCTGGCCACTGACCTGATCTTGCAATCTTTGCCACAAGTCTACAATCAATTTGTCATGAATTACAACATGAATGAAATTGATAAGCCACTGCCTGAGAAGCTCAATATGTTGAGAACTGCTGAGCTTAACCTTAAGAAGGGAAAATATGACACCATTTTGATGGTGCACAAAAAGAAAGGCAAGGGCAAGCCTAAAGGTAAGGGAAAGTCCCAAGCCAAGGGCAAAGACAAAGAACTTAAACCCAAAGGAGGGGTAGCCAAGGAAGGGGCTTGCTTCCACTGTAAGGAAGTTGAACACTGGAAGCGTAACTACAAAGCTTACCTGGAAGATCTTAAGAAGAAAAGAAGTGAGACTTCTACTTCAGGTATAAATGTTATAGAAGTCAATCTATCTATTTCTTCATCATGGGTATTAGATACCGGATGTGCATCTCACATTTGTACCAATGTGTAGGTGCTGAGAAATAGCAGGGCATTGACAAAGGGCGAGGTGGACCTACGAGTAGGCAATGGAGCAAGGGTTGCTGCTGTTGTTGTAGGAACTTATGATCTATCTCTGCCCTCTGAGCTTGTACTAGAATTAGATGAATGTTGTTATATGCCTGCTTTGACTAAGAACATAATTTCGATTTTTTGTTTGGACAAGAAAGGATTTACATTTATAATAAAGAACAAATATTGTTCAGTTTATTTAAATGATATGTTCTATTGTAGTGCACCTCTAATGAATGAACTCTACTTTCTAGACTTAGAGAGCCCTATCTATAACATAAGTGCCAAAAGGTTCAAGTCAAATGAGTTGAACCAAACCTATCTCTGGCATTGTCACTTAGGTCACATAAATGAGAGTCGCTTATCTCAGCTCTATAAGGATGGGCTGCTAGACTCATTTGATTTTGAATCATATGAGACATGCGAGTCTTGCCTTTTAGGCATGATGACCAAGACTCCCTTTAGTGGACACAGCGAAAGAGCAACAGATTTGTTAGGACTTATACATAGTGATGTATGTGGTCCTTTCAATGTTGCTGCTAGAGGTGGTTACAGGTACTTCATTATATTTACTGATGACTTCAGTAGATATGATTATGTGTATCTTATGACACATAAATCAGAATCCTTTGAAAAGTTCAAAGAATTCAAGAATGAAGTACAAAACCAGCTTGGCAAGAGTATTAAGATACTTCGATCAGATCGAGGTGGTGAATACCTTAGCCATGAGTTTCGTGACTATCTAGCTGAGTGTGAGATTCTATCCCAACTCACTCCTCCTGGAATACCACAGTGGAATGGTGTATCCGAAAGGAGGAATTGTACCCTATTAGATATGGTACGTTCTATGATGAGTCACACAGATCTTCCTATATCATTTTGGAGATATGCTCTAGACACAGCAGCTTTTACCCTTAACCGTGTACCATCCAAGGTTGTCATAAAGACACCATATACGATATGGACAGGGAGAAATCCCAAGATGTCTTTCATGAGGATTTGGGGTTGTGAGGCTTACATTCGACGTTAAGTCTTAGATAAACTGGGACCCAAATCTGATAGGTGCTATTTTGTTGGATATCCCAAGGATACAAAGGGATATTACTTCTACATTCTCAGTCAGCACAAAGTGTTTGTAGCAAAGACTGGGGTTTTTCTAGAAAGGGATTTTGTTTCTAGAAAAACTAGTGGGAGTACGTTCGATCTTGAAGAAATTCAAGATAAGGACCATAGCACTGAGACCTTGATGGAGGTTGAACAGGAACCACAAAGTGTTGTGGGTGATGAGATTGTTACACAAAGAGTTGTGGAACAACCACCTGTTCAGGTAGACCTACCTCTTCGCAGGTCTGATAGGGTACGTCGTCAGCCTGAGAGATACTCATTTCTCTTGTCTAACTATGATGACGTTATTCTCATTAAGAATGAGCCTACCTCCTATCAGGAAGCTGTGATGAGCCCAGACTCTGAGAAATGGCTAGAGGCCATGAGATCCGAGATGGAATCCATGTACACCAACCAAGTATGGACTTTGGTTGATCCACCTGAAGGGGTCAAACTCATTGGGTGTAAGTGGGTCTTTAGGAGAAAGACTGACATGGATGGACTTACGCATACCTATAAGGGCCGATTGGTGGCTAAAGGTTTCAAGCAAATTCATGGTATTGACTATGATGAAACCTTTTCTCCAGTGGCGATGTTTAAGTCCATTCGGATCTTGTTTGCTATTGCAGCATACCACGATTATGAGATCTGGCAGATGGATGTCAAAACCGTGTTTCTGAATGGAAACTTACTCGAGGATGTGTACATGACACAACCTGAGGGTTTTGAAGATCCACAACATACTGGGAAAGTATGCAAGCTGTAAAGGTCCATTTATGGGCTAAAGTAAGTCTCTCGGAGATGGAATCTTCGATTCGATGATGCGATCAAACAGTTTGGTTTCATCAAGAATAAAGATGAACCCTGTGTCTACAAGAGGGTTAATGGGAACACAGATGCCTTCCTTGTATTGTATGTGGATGACATACTACTCATTGGGAATGACATCCCTTCGCTACAGTCTGTGAAGACTTGGCTAGGGACGTGCTTCTCAATGAAGGACTTAGGTGAAGCAGCCTGTATTCTAGGCATCAAGATCTATAGAGATAGATCTAAGAGATTGCTTGGCCTACGTCAGAGTACATACATTGACACGGTATTACTATGTTTTGCCATGCAGAATTCCAAGAAGGGACTTCTGCCGATGTCACATGGTGTGAGTCTTTCAAAGACTCAAAGTCCCTCTTCTAGAGAGGAGAGAGACCGCATGGATAAGATCCCTTACGCATCAACTATAGGATCTATCATGTACGCCATGTTGTGTACTCATCCTAATGTCTCGTATGCTTTGAGCATGACGATTAGATACCAGTCAGATCTAGGTGAGCGTCACTGGATAGCAGTCAAGAATATTCTTAAGTACTTGAGAAGGACTAAAGAATATTTCTTGATATTTGGAGGTGATGAGGAGCTAGCTGTAAAGGGTTACAGCGATGCCAACTTCCAAACTGACCAGGATGATTATAGATCGCAGTTAGGGTTCGTGTTTTGCTTGAATGGTGGCACTGTGAGCTGGAAGAGTTCGAAGCAGAACACAATTGCTGATTCTACAACAGAAGCCGAGTATATTGCTGCATCTGAGGCAGCAAAGGAGGCAGTTTGGATCCGCAAGTTCATTTCTGAGCTTGGGGTGGTTCCTAGCATAGCATATCCCATAGAGCTCTATTGTGCCAACAATGGAGCGATTGCACAGGATAAGGAACCTCGCTCACACCAGCGGACCAAACACATACTACGGCGCTTCTATCTCATTCGAGAGATTATCGATAGAGGAGATGTGAAGATTTGCAGAGTACTCACAGAGGCTAACATCGCAGATCCCTTGACCAAGGCTTTGGCACAGAAAAAGCATGATGGTCACACTAGGTCATTGGGTATTAGATACTGCGATGATTGACACTAGTGCTAGTGGGAGATTGTTAGTGAAAGCCTTAGAGCCAATCATGTGATGATTGTTGTATGGAATTTATTGTATCATATTCCTATTTATAAAGGCATGGTTATTATATTTACTTGTATTGGTGCCAAATAACTAAGTATAATAACGTCCTTGAGTAGTAGGTTCTTATCTATATCAATCGATTGGTTGAATCGATAATGAGATGATATAGAGAACACTACTCTTAATCATTCCTAGTCAAATATTAACATTCAAGGACAATGTTAATGCGTAGAGACTAGTATGTATGTCAACTCGATGACTTGATCTCACAAGTCATGGATATGAGATATCAAGTTGACACATGGGTATACATTAGAGAATGTATACTGAATGACCCACCATGAGAAAGTATCGTGGATTGCTATATGAGTGTCATATACTTTCTCATGTGGCTATTAGTATGACTATTAGTCCTTAGACCTGAAGTCATCATGGTTCCCTACATAAGGAGTTGCATACTTTGGCTTCGTCAAACGTCACCCGTAAATGGGTGGACTATAAAGGCGATTACTGGGTATGTAACAAATTATGCGGAGGGATGTGAGTGATGTAGATGGGATCTATCCCTCCTATATGACGGGAGTGACATCGATATTCTTGATAGAGTGAGACCACGAAGTGCATGGCCATGCCCAAATGAGTCAATATGAGATATTGAGCTCATTTGATCAGAGTGAGTCTACTTGGAGTTCAAGATATAGATTGTACCGAGGATGACACAGTCTATGCCTCGATTGGTCAATATAGATGTCAAGGACAGAGGGACATTGTCACATATTATGAGAGTCACAATTAGTAGTCACAAAGGTGATGTTGGAGCTCAACATTCTTGTAACTTGGGTAGCAATGATGTGTTGCTAGATACCGCTCATTGCTTATGTTCCTAAATCGATTTAGGGACATTTCCAACATTACAAGAACCTATAGAGTCACACACAAAGGGCAATTAGATGGAGATTAGGTTCATATGATGAACCATGAGGATTAGGTTCATGGGATGAACCAAATTGGATTATGAGTAATCCTAATTAGACTAATTGAGTTGGACTCAATTTGATTCAAGTGTTAAATGAGTCTAATTTAGATTTGATTCATCAAATCAATTTAAATTAATGAATAGAGATTCATTAAATTAAATTGACTTGAATCAAATGGTTGGATTTGATCAACCATGGGAGATAAGAGGTCAAGTTTGACTTGACTTGAGAGGGAAGATGAAAGGTCAAGTTTGATTTGACTAAATGTCATGTCATGATGATGACTTGGCATGGCCGGCCAATGATGATGCTCCACATCATCATTGACTTATCAAGTGGTGTCACCTCATAAGGGAGACCAAGAGACATTGGCTCTTGGAGTTACATGCATGCATGTAACCCCCTCTCCATGAAGTGGTCGGCCACTTGATTGGCATTAGATGTAAAAATTCATTTGTGTGAGTTACACAACTTCATCTTCTTCCTTGGATCACCCTCTCAAGCTCTACCAACCTCCTTGGCCGAAATTCCTAAAGGGTGCTAGCACACTCTAAGGTATTTTTCCTCCACCTATTGCTTGTGTGGATACCAATAGAGGAGTGTGCACTTGACACTCTTGAGTTCTGGCGAACCTTTTGGACGAGCGGGATTTGCAAAGGGCGTCGCATCGAGGGTAACTTCTTATCATGTAGATCTAGAGTAGATCTAAAGGTATTAAACACATACATGTTAGTTTTATATTTTATACTTCGCACGGATCCGTGGTCGGGGCTTCCGAGGTTTCTGCAATACAAAAAGTGGTTTTTGCGGCTCAGAAAACCCAACAGAGGATACACAACCTGAGGAGGAAATGCTTATTGTAGGTACTATTGTAAAAATGGAAGAGTCAAATCCTTTCACTGAAGATATCTTGAATAAAGACTTACCTCAACATTTTTGACTTCCTCAAATGCCTGAATACACTGGTTCTTCTGATCCTAAGGATCACTTAAGAAGATTCAAGAATGCTGCTCTGTTGTATCACTATACTGATGGGGTTAAATGTCGGGTGTTTCTCACTACCTTAATAGGACCAGCGCAACAATGGTTCAGTGATTTGAAGTCACAGAGTATTGCATCGTTCAATGTTTTTTTCACATTATTTTAAAGATATTTTTCTATTTCTAAAAAGTATCTACCTCAACCTCTAAGTCTTTTTGATATTAAGCAGAGAGAATAGGAGTCTGTGGCAGTATGTACATAGATTTACACAATTTTCTTGGGAAATTCCTGCTATAGCAGCCGATATGATGGTGGGAGCTTTTACTCAAGGACTCAGAGGAGGGGATTTCTTTAAATCTTTGGCTAAGAAGCCCCCTATAAGTTTTGATGATCTACACTCCCAGGCTGAAAATATATTAATCTAGAAGATGCTAAGAAGTCTCGGCAAACCTCTCAGGATTTCAGAGTAGTAGAAATACCTGAAAGGAGGATTGAATGGGTAAGACCTGCTCAACTTTCAGAAAATAGATCTTTATATGCTCCTCAAATGTGGTTTTCTAAGGAGAGGGCTATGAATATATGTATAGAGCAAAGGTTATTGAGAAGACCCTTTGGAGCTGATAAAGGGCCTAGAAGATTACCAGCCCCTACTTTTTGTGCTTTTCATCAGGAATATGAGCATAATACTCAGAATTGTCAGCAGCTAGACTTTGAGTTACAAAGAATTATGGGATCCCATCCGCATGTTTAGAACCTGGTTATGAATCCAGCTCCTTATCAACGGGGGGTTGGAGGAAGAAATTACGGAAGAGGAAATCCAGGAAGGCCTTTTGTAAATCGGCCTGCACAGTCTGCTCAGTTAAGGGACCTATGATAGGTTTTGATTCTAATGATTTAGAGGGAGTGATGACCTCTCACACTGATGCCTTAGTCATTCAAGCTCTTATTGCCAATTTCGATGTGGGATTTAGAGGGAGTGATGACCTCTCACACTGATGCCTTAGTCATTCGAGCTCTTATTGCCAATTTCAATATGGGAAGAGTTTTTGTGGACTCGCGCAGTTCAGTGGATATTTTGTATTGGTCAGCCTTAGAACAAATGAGAGTTACTATCACTGATTTGCAGCCAGTTGAAACTTCTTTATTTTGGTTTTCTGAGCATGAGGTGCAACCAATGGGCCAAATAAGGTTGCCTTTATCTTTAGGAGAAGAGGCTAGGAGAAGAACAATGCTTATTAATTTCATAGTGGTCGATATGTCTTCTTTTTATAATGCTATTCTAGGTAGACCTATTTTAAGCAGTTTGCAAGCTGTGACTTCTCCTTATCATTAGAAGATTAAGTTTCCTATGGGGAATAAGGTGGGGGAAGTGAAAGGTGACCAACAACTCTCCCATAGATGTTATGTAGATGCTATCCGAACGGGACAGAAAGGAAAATTTATTAGTAAGACTTTGCAAAAGTCTAAGTATGGAGGTATAGTGCACATCGTTCAAAAGGGGGCTACTGAAGAAATAGGAGAGCCTAATAAAGAGTCAATCGTGTTAGATGATAAGTGTGTGGAACGTACTACATTTATAGTCTAGGACCTTCCTTTGCAGCTTAAACAGAGTTAATACAATGCCTTATCAAGAATGTTGATATTTTTACATGGTCTCCACAGGATTTATCCGAGATTGATCCTACCGTATTGTAGCATAAATTGTATATCTTACCTACTGTAGTTTCTGTGAAATAGAAGCGTCGACACTTTGGAGTTGGGAAGGATGCTATTATTAAAGAAGAAGTATATAAACTGTTGAAGGCTGGACATATCAGAGAGTTGTAGTATCCAACTTGGTTATCTAATGTGGTGTTGGTACCTAAGCCATCGGGAAAATAGAGAATGTGTGTGGATTTCAGAGATCTTAACAAAGCTGGTCCTAAGGATTGCTACCCTTTTCCCCGCATTGATCAGTTGGTAGATTTCACTGCTGGGCATCAGTTTATATCAATTATAGACGCTTATCAGGAGTATCACCAGATACCGTTGGCTTTAGAAGATCAGAATAAAGTCAGTTTTATTATGGTAGAAGGGACTTTCTGTTATGTGGTTATGCCTTTTGGGCCGGGTTGAAAAATATCGGGGCTACTTATCAGAGGTTAATGGATAAAATTTTCGAAAAACAATTGGGGAGGAATGTGGAGGTATATGTGGATGATATTTTGGTTAAAACTTTACATCCTGAGTAATTAATATCTGACTTAGAGGAAACTTTCGGCACTTTGCGTGAATATAAGATGAAGTTAAATCCAGAGAAATGCGTATTTGGGGTTACTTAGGGTCGTTTCTTGGGGTATGTGGTTACTGAGCAAGGTATAAAAGCTAATCCTATTAAGATTGAGGCTATTCAGGAAATGCAGGCTCCAAAAAATTTGAAAGAAGTACAAAGGTTATTAGGCAGGATTATGGCCTTATTTCGATTCATATCCCGATCGACAAATAGAAGTCTTCCCTTCTTTAAGATATTAAAGAGAGCTATGCGATTCCAATGGGATGAACACTATGATAAATCCTTTCAATCTAATTTATGGGTATATCTATCTCTTTTTGAAGTTGTTGTAAGCTCAGTATTGATTCGAGAGGATAAGGGTCAACAACATCCAATTTATTATATCAACTATCTGTTGAAGGGACCTAAAATTCGTTATATTAATCTAGAGAAGTTAACTTGGGGTTTAGTTTTGACTGCTCGGAGGTTACGATCCTATTTTCTATCACATCCCTTAGTGGTACTCACTGATACTCCTTTGGGCAGAATACTTACTCATCTAAAAGCTATAGGAAAGCTTATTAAGTGGGCTACTGAACTTAGTGAATATGATATTACTTATCAGTCTCGTACCTCTATTAAAGCTTAAGCCTTAGCTGACTTTTTAGTAGAGACTATACATAAGGAGGAGTTTGAGCCTTGGATTATATATGCAGATGGGTCTTCTAAAAAGGAAGGCTGTGGAGTAGGAGTAATTCTGGTTTCATCGCAGGGGAAAGAAGTTAAGCTGGCAGTTAGATTGCATTTTAGGTCCCCTAACAATGAAACTAAGTATGAAGCTTTACTTATAGCTTTGCAAGCTACTAAGAATATAGGAGCTGAGCGGGTGATTGTGTATATGAATTCTCAATTGGTGGTGCAACAGACCGAGGGAGGATTTGAAGTTAAAGATGATAAGTGTCGAAGTTACTATGAGATGGTAGAGAAGGTTAAGGGAGATTTTTCAGAAGTATTAATAAAGAAAATCACTAGAATAGAAAATTAGAAGGTTGATGAATTGGCTCAATTGGCTAGTTCTTTGGGGAATTGGAGTACTCGTGAAGTAATAGCCCAGATTGAATTGCTACCGCAGAATGAAAAGTTGGGGGAAGTAATAGAAGATGATTGGAGAAGGGAGTTAGTGTCATTCTTTTAAGATAAGAAGATGTCAAGTGATTCTGTAAAGGCTCGACAATTTAAGCAGGAAGTAGTCCATTTTTGTATGATAAAAGGAATCTTATATAAAAGAATGTGCGTTGGACCTTTATTGCATTGTTTGGGGAAAATAGAGGCAAACTATGTTTTGAGAGAGGTACATGAAGGAGCTTGTGGAAGTCATATAGGGGGTCGGGCATTAGCTCGGAAAGTGTTGTTAGCTGGATATTTTTGGCCTACTTTGATGAAGGATTCAATACAGTTGGTACAACAGTGTGAAAGTTGTCAAAGGCATCATAACTGACAGCATTAGCTGGCTGAGTATATCAAGGCAGTAGTATCAGTTTGCCCTTTTGATCAGTGGGGTATAGATATAGTAGGCTCTTTTCCGGTCGGGATGGGTCAAAAGAAATTTTTATTGGTAGCTATTGATTATTTTTCTAAGTGGGTAGAAGCTGAACCTTTAGCTCATATTACTGAGCAGATAGTGTTGAAGTTTTTATGGAAGAATATTGTATGTCATTTTGGTATTCCTAGAAGGTTGGTATATGATAATGGCAACAATTTCAGGGTAAGAAGTTAGCAAAATGGTGTCAAAACTTTAAAATTGAGCAAGTGTTCACATCTGTAGCTTATCTTCAAAGTAATGGGCAAACGGAGGTGACTAATAGAGAATTGGTGCATGGGTTAAAAACTAAGTTGGAGCATGTAGGGGGTAGCTGGGTAGAAGAGTTGCCTAGCATATTATGGTCTTTTCGAACCACTCCTAGGAGAGCCAGGAGTCACTCTATTTAGTATGGTGTATGGTTCAGAAGCAGTATTGCTTGTGGAAGTTGGAGTGAAATCTGCTCGGGTAGTGAATTATTTTCCAAGTGACAATAGTACATCCCGTTGTATGGAATTGGACTTGATTCAGGAGAAAAGGGATACTGCCTCATATAATGCTAAAAAGTATAGGTCACAAGTAATTAAATCTTATAATAAAAAGGTGGTGCTTCGTTCTTTTTAGGTGGGAGACTTAGTGCTGAGGAAGGTGCTACCTGAAGGATCTAAGGGAAAGCTGGGACCCATATGGGAAGGACCCTTTCAAGTAGAGAGCCAAGCGGGAATGGAGGCTTATTATTTGAAGGATGCTCAAGGAAGACTTTTACCAAGACCTTGAAATGTATATCATTTATGACCTTATTTTAGTGGATGAGATGTTGTAAAAATTATGTCTTTATTTTTTGTAAAGTTGGTTGTTGATGGTAGTGTCTTGTCGAAAGTTTGCAGTATTATAAGAGGGGGTGTGTTGTTGGCTCTGTTATTTCATCATTCGATTGAGGAAAGAAGAAGAGTTTGTATCTTTGTCCGAATACGTCAATTCGCTTCATTAATGATTTCAGAGGATATTGAGTTCTTGTGGGTATGTTGAATTTATTGCGGATATATTAATGGCACTGCACAATGTTGACTTAGACAGTTATTACTTTTGTTCAAAAGTTTTTACGTTAAAAACATCTTGGCCACTCATAATATGCAACATGCATACAAGGAGAATAGATGTTTTTTTTATTAGAAATCAACTGGAAGTACAGACGGGGACATCTCTATTTGTAGGAAAAAAACTAAGGGGTGAAGGAATCCACAGAAGATTCTTCCTCCGCAAGTAGTGGATCTGTTAGTTGAAGACTGGCCGGAGGATGAGGGGGAATTGGTTGGGGTTGTTGTTGGGGTGCTGGAGGGTGCCATAAACGCTTGCCGAAGGAAGAAAAGGGAGAGTGGAAGGATCCCGTGAGGGGCAGGGGCGATACACAGAGGTTGCTGTTGATTGAGTCTCTGAGTCGACAATGGAGTTTGTATTGGAGCTTATGAGAATAGGTTGGGACAGAGAAGCCATGAAAGGAGGAAGGTAGGGATGAAGGAATACATGGAGTACAGTTTTTATAGAAGGATTGAGGGGAAAAACGAAGGGACAGGTATGAATTTCCGAAGAGTGGCACTGGTATCGAGGGGTTTTTAAAGTAAGGAGGGGGAGGAATCATTTTATTGGCTTGGGGGATAGTGGCTAGGGAGAAAAGGGTTGTTTTTGGAAAAAAAAAAAAAACAGTGTCCGAGCGATAGCTTATTCCTCAGCAATAATCATATAAATAGAGTGTAAACCATTGGTGCCTTTGTTTCAAAAGATAAAACATTATGAAATACATGTTTTGTTTGTAGGAAAAATGGGGTAATAAAGACAAGTGGAGCATTGTGTTGCAATTATGATGAAAAATACAAGTCACATTTTTCAGGAGGGAATAGAAAAGATAGTAAGTCGGGGGGAGTGCGGTCAATGGTATTGTCTATGTCTAAAAAGTTAGTTGAGTGTCCTGAAGGAGGATAACCGGCTACCTTGAATTGGGCGATACAGTCTTGGAAGCCCCAATAAAGGAATGTGAAACCTCTGTCCAAGAACATGTCATTAATGGTGGCAGAGTCCATGAGTTTTCATGAGAAGTATTGGTTCCTTCTAGAAGTGGTCGGGACTTTAAAATATCTAGGGTATTTTGCAGATAGGTGGTCTGGAATTGGAGGGATGATAATTCTGCTCGGTCAACTTGTGTTTTTATGAAAGAAGCTTGCAATTCTCTTTCGAGTCGTTGGCATGCTTGTTGTAGTGATAATTCTTTGGCTTGATAGTCCTATAGTTCCTTTTTAAGAATGTTAGTGTACTGAATCTATTGGTTGTTCAAGCGATGGATGTTGATGATGCCCTAAAAAAAAGGTATCAGTATTAAGAAAAAGGAAAATAGGAAGATAATATGCCAACCTCGTTAATGCTGGATAATAGGGAATCTGGTCGATCGGATATTGAGGGGGAGGAGAGAGGTGTTGGTGGAGTCTGACAAATAGGAGGGGGTTAAAGGGTAAGCATTAGTTGGTGGGGAGGAGGTGGAGTAGGATTGTTACGAGATGGTGGGGAGGTGTATTCAACAGCCCGTAGTAGAAGTGACTCTGGAAAGGGAGATGTAAGTTAAAATTTGCAAGTTTGATAATGGTATGCAGAAATATAGCTGAGGAGAGAAGCCTTACCGAGCGTATCAGTCGACTGTAGGGGATAACTATTTCTGACCAGCGACATTGCAGATTTGGTTAATAGTTGGCTTAAGTCAAATTGTTCTTCTGAAAGTAATAAAGTCATCATTTGGTATTCTTCATTATTTCGATAGGAGCCTAAGGAGGGCCGGGGAGGAAGGATAGTTAACCATGTAGAGGGGAAAGGAAAAGGCGAAGTAGAGTGCACGAAGAAGTAATGCTCCTTCCAGCCTTTGTGAGAGGAGGGGATACCGGTAGTGTATCTGTTGACTTGAATGCCAACGTGGATCAAGTTTGTTGTGAGACAATGACACTATTGGCAGTCGACTAGGGCCTTTTGGTAGTCGATTGTCAGGCGAAAATTCAGGTCGCGCAGAGGCTTAAAAGGAGCTCAACGGAGAGGATTTCTTTGGCGATTTGAGGCGATTTGTTGGTACAAGTTAGGGTCTTCAAGTGCAACTCTAGCGATTAACCAAGCAAGCATTCAAAAGAGATTTTGTAAAGTTCTTTTTACATCTTTTGTTGTATTTCATTTGTAATTGCTTGTATTTTGTAGTATTACTTTTGTAATCACTTTTAAGAGGTTTCTCCACCTCCGAGTTGTTGTCGAGAAGGAGTGATTTTGATTAGTGGTGGTGTGCATCACTAGAGCTCGATATTAAGCTCACCCCGTGGAGTAAAAACTAGGGTTCCGAATCACGTTACATCGTTTGTGCGCGTGTGTTGCATGTTTATCTTTATTTGTTTTTATTTTATTATTATTTCTGCTGTGCAATAATAAGCCTTGTAGACAAACACAAACGACTTCCCTTGACGAATGGAAATGCACCATTCACCCCCCTCTAGCGCTCATCGAAGTTCCTACAATTAGTATCAGAGCCCGGTGGCTCTTAGAAGAAGAAGATGGTCCGATACCTACAATTGGTATCAGAGCAAGGAGCTCTTCTATGGATTAACAACCGGGAGCAAAAGCACTAGAGGAGATGGAGCTACCTAAGGACAAATTGGGGTACACCATCAATGTTCCTCCACCATAAGACCAAGAAGACTTTCCGGTATGAAGGATGAAAATGGAGACATTCTTGATGATAGACATAGAGAATTGGTTCATGATCATGGAAGGTTTCGAACCCCCCAGGGATAAGAAGGGAGATGTCCTCAAATTGAAGAAGTGGGCCCAAGAGCAATGCCAAAAATTCAAGATTGAGGTTAAGGTAATAAAATTTTTGGAAGATTTAATCCCTAATGATATTTTGTGCAAACTAGGTGAATATCAAGATGCTAAGGAACTATGGAGCAAGTTAGCCAAGTTCCATGAAAAGCTCGCACCGGTCCAAGATAAGGAAAAAGAGGAGTGTTCTTCCTCTCAAGCTCAAGAAGAAGAGAGCACATCATCTTCATCGCAAGAGCTTGAGGAATCGGAGGTTGAACGACCATCAACATTCGAGGAAGAGGAAGTTGAAGAAGCCTCCACCTCTAGGTTTGAGGGGGAGGATATTAGATCACCGGAGCTGGAGCAAAATAAAGAAGTAGCTTCAACCTCCAGAAGAGATGAAGAACCAATTCCGACTTCCACCACTCTAGGTAGCTCAAGCATTTTCATTAAAAATAAAAATCATATCGTATGTTTTGAGTGTAGGAAAGTAGGACATTATAAGAGTAAATGTCCTAGAAGAGTCAAGAAGACTCAACCGACACCCAAAGTTCAAGAAAAATCAAAGCATGTCGAAGTCCCCATTAGGAAGAGAAAGGAGCACGTGGTGTGCTTCAAATGCCAACAGCGGAGACATTATAGAAGTCAATGCCCTAGGGGGAGGAAGAAGGTCCAAGAAGGAGCATCACATATAGGGGGAGCTTTAAAAGCAAACTCTAAGGTATATTTTAGTAATGCACCTTCAAATTTTCATGTCAAAAAGCATGCTAGGAGTAATGTTAATAATCTTGCTATTGTTTATGAAAAGCATGCTAGAAATAATAAATTCTATTATTTAGGTGCTAAGAGTTATAATTTTAGAACTAAAGAGAAATTTGGAACTAATAATTCTAGACCAATTCTACCTAGGGAGTCAATTAGGAAAGTAGAGGAGCATTTATGCATTAACCCTAAGAATGGTAGGCATATGCCTAAAAGAAAGAACCATGCCCAAAGATTAATGAAAATTTAAAAATTAGGCAATTAGAATTAGAAAATCAAGCTTTGAGGTCAAGGCTTGAAAAATTAAAAAAGACCCTAGCAAAAATGACAAACTCATTTAAGGGGTCTAATGGTCAAAACTTAGGGTCTAGGAAGCAAGGTCCACCTAAGGGCAAGAAAGGTTTGGGTCACACACCTAAGCCCAAGAAGACCTATCATAGTATTCCGTTCGATTATGGAACCATCCATAGGTTTAGGAAGACCATGGTTAATATGGAGGTCATCTCTAAGATTAACCATGGTAGGTGCCTAGTGTCTAAGGTTTTAAGAAAACCTAGGGAAGTCACTAAGAAGGTTATAAGGGGAGTTACCCCTAGAGTTAACCTAGGTAAGACCCAAATGACCAAGGCTTCTAAGCCTAGGAGGGTCATTAGGAAGGTATCAAGGGAGGTCATCCCTAAGGAATACCTAATAAATCCAAGGAGCTCAAATAGGTTTTGGGTTCCTAGGAGCGTGATCGATTCACGCTAAATGGGTTAGGTTTTGTCAACCTTAAATGGATGGGTAGTTAACCTAACCATAGCAAAGTTAACACTTTATGTCATTTTCAAGGTAATGGGGTACTTAGAAATAAGTATGAATTTGAATTCTAAAAGATTTTAGGATGTGTCAATATATTTTGAGAACTATTAAAAATTGATCAAATTGACACAATTAAGGTTTAGAGGTCATAGTGTGTCATTTTGAGTTTTTGGCACATTTGGAAGATAAGTGGTAATATGGCAAAAATTAATTTAATCATAACAAATGACAATTAATACTAAAATTTAAGTATTTTTATACCTTTACCTTTTGTTTGCCATATCTTGTTTGCCATTGCTATATCATGACATCATATTTCATTTAATCTTATAAAATGTCATGATCATGTTTAGGGTTAGCTTTTATGTCATGTATACTTAGATTGTCTTCACATGCCATGAAATCATGATTTTTGGCACATGCTTATTTATGTTATCATTTATGCCATAATCATTATTTGTGCATTTGAGTTAATTAGAATTGATGTAAGGACTATGATATGATTTGAAGTCTCATGTATAAGGGAATCAAATTGTGTTGCCTTAGAAAAATACATGAGACCTTAGATTAGGATGAATAAAATCCACATCTCACATCAATTGATATGTGTGTGTATTCATACACCCTATGTTGGATCGAAAGCGTCGCTAGAGGGGGGTGAATAGCGAGCGTAGAACCTTTTCTTTTCGTTCAATATACGAGCAAACACAACGGAAAAATAAATAAGACAAGTTTATTTTTACTTGGTTCACAACCCACCGACTGCTAATCCAAGGCCCCGCGATCCTTGACCGCGTACGAAGGGGAAATCTACTATAAAGTCTCCTCCTCGTTAGAGGTAGGAGACAACGATCACAAAATCGAAAGTACAAGGATGAGGCAACAAGTCTACCTCACCTCGTTATGATTAAAACCATGATTGAATACAGTAAATAAAAAAAACTTACTGCTGCTATCGACGAAGAAGATGAAAGCTTGGCATCGCGTCGGCGTTATGACGGTGTTGGAGCTTTTGCGTTGTAGGAGCACTTAAGAATAATCTTGATTGATGTTTGGGTTGGAGTCCTCCCCTCCTTTTATAGAGTTTTGCCTTGGAATAAGTCTCCTTATCTTTTGGAACTGATCACGAGGTAGTACCATATTTTATCGCGAAGTGGCTGCGTCAAACATTATCCATTTTGACCTAGCACAAAAGGCTAATTCGTCGCCATCAGTCGACTGATGCCTTCCATCAGTCGACTGATGTGCATCAGTTGACTGCCCAATGACCAGCAAGTCGATTGCCAGCCTAGCCACTTTCCTGCAATAAAAGGTTAGCACGGAAAATGGTAAATATGACAGTTCTTTACCGTCCGATCTCGACCTAGACCTTCCACAGGAAGTCTTAGTCGGATCGCCGCCTATGGTCGTTCCCATACAGAGGACACAACCTTACTATCTCTCACTCACACGAGCTTACCTCTGGTCCTTTATGACCTATCGCTTTGCTTCTGGTCTTCCACCTAGGTTCTTTGACTCCCACGAAGTTCCCTCGGTGTCGCCCGACCACCACGGTTTCCCGACTCGGGATTCTCCAGGTGTCGCTGACCTTTGGCTTAGTTTAACCATTTCCTGCACACTTAATTTAGCTCATGAGATAACAATATGACCTTAACTTTGGATCTTTGCCATAATCAAAACATAGGTTCGATTATCTAGTGCCCCTGCACCAACACCCTAGACATATATGAGATGCTAGGAAATGAGTTAAGTTCAAGGTGCATAGTTTTTACATCTAGATGAACTCAAACTCATCTTATACCATGGATGAATCATGAGGAAAGCTTATGTACAAGTCATGTGCATTAAGTCCATAGACCATGGTTCAATATATGATTTTAAAATCATTTTAAAAAACCTTGGTATAATCTATCTTTTGATAGAAGTCACCATTGAAGATGTTGATACAAAATAGGTCAAAAATATTGAAGTTATTTATGATTTTGAATTTTGTATCAATCTCAATATTTAATGGGTATTTTATTTTTCAAATATTTTTCACCCATTATGATTGTTATTAGTATTATAGTACGAAGTTTCACTAATTTTCAAACTACGTATAATTACTTATGTATTTTCAAATTTCAGTTTTCTAAACTTGATTTTTGCATTTGATCGACTATTGATCGACAGATCATCATCGACTTGATTTGGCAAACAAGATTTGTTTAGCCTGATTTCAGCTATGTTAGGCTACCCTAACTGCTCATAACCCTAGGATATGCTTTGGAAAGCACTAGAATGGTGAAAATCCATTGGATATAGATTAGGAGAGTTATTTAGGGTGTGTATCAATTTTAAGGTGTGTGAAAGTTCAAGGTTGAACTTTTGCCTTTAATTTTGATGGTTTAGTGTTCCTATAGGCTTAGGGACTCTCCAAGGACAAGGGGGAGCAAGCCTTTAGGGGGAGGTTATCCTTCGTGGGATGATGGATGCGTTCTTCCTCATAAGAGGGAGAATTTGGAGAGTTAAAGACTTTGAAGGATTGCCTCTCTTTAGTGATATGAGACTTGTCACTAGGAAGAGTGAAGGCATCCTAGATATTTTTGGACCAAGGGAGAGATTGTAAGATCTCATTGGGATATGAGATATTGATACCTTTGGGGAGAGCCTTTTTGATGTATGTCAAAAAGAGGGAGAATTAGTGAGAATTGATGGGAGAATGTGAGAATTCCCAATTTGGACAATTGGGAGGATTGGATTGAGTTAGTGTTCTAACTCAAAGGTGTTTGGTTTTCATCAAACATCAAAAAGAGGGAGATTGTTGGTACAATTGGCACAGGTCACGATTGACTAGACTCGAACAGTATTTTGATGTTCGACAAAACGTATGACAATGTGATTGTCATGGAAAGTCCAAGCATGGGTCTTGGCAATGAAAAAGTCCAAGTGAGATACTTGGCATGGAAAGTCCAAGCATAGGTCTTGGCAATGATAAAGTCCAAGTGGGACACTTGGCATGGAAAGTCCAAGCATGGGTCTTGGCAAGGGAAAGTCCAAGCTTGAGTCTTGGCAATTAGAAAGTCCAACATGGGTTGGCAAGGAAAGTCCAAGGGTGTAATCTTGGCCATGTAAGTCCAAGTATGTAGTCTCGACGGTAAAAGTCCAAGTCATGGGTACTTAGCAATTGGGAAGTCCAAGGGTTGATATTGGCGGCGTAAAGTCCAAGGGTAGAGTCTTGGCAACATAAGTCCAATGGTTGGCGGCGTAAAGTCCAAGCGTGTATCTTAGAAGCGTAAGCCCAATGTGCCTTGGCGATGTAGATCATCTTAGCATTATAATAGCCGATTAAAGCACTTGAAGGCTAGCATATGGATGAACAAGTCATGGATGACTTGGAGGGATCCAATAGACATGAGGCTGATAGAGGTGGCTAAAAGGCTTAAGTCTAGGCTAAGGGTGGTCTAGAAAGTATAAGGGTATCATACTTGGGATAAACCTCATGGTTGAGGTGTAGTAATCGACTGGTCAAGTGTTTGACACTTGGAAGCTGAGTCTGTTAGACTTTTCGAGCTGCAAAAATTGCTTTTTGCATTGCGGAAACTTCGGAAGCCCAGCCACGGATCCGTGTGAAGATATAAAAATAAAGCTTACATGTATGTGTTATGAAAAACCTAGATCTACCATAGATCTATATGATGAGAGTGTTACCCTCGTAGCGACGCCCTTCGCTTATCCCGCTCATCCAAATGCTTTGCTGGAACTCAAGAGTGTCAAGTGTACACTTCTCTATTGGTATCCACACGGACAAATGGTGGAGAAAATCAACCTAGAGTGTGATAGCACTCCTTGGAAGTTTCGGCCAAGATGAGGAATGGGAGAGAGCTTGAGGAAGAGCAAGGAAGAAGAAGATGGAGTTACTCACCAAAAAATAACTTCACCCCATCAAGAAAAGTGGCCGACCACTTATTTGGGTGGGGGTTACATGCATGCATGTAACTCCAAGAGCCAATGACTCTTGATCTCCCTCATGAGATGACACCCCATGATAAGTTCATGATGATGTGGAACATTATCATTGGTCACCCCCCATGCCAAGTCATCATGACATGACAATTGGTCAAGTCAAAATTGACCATTCATCTTCCCTCTCAAGTCATGTCAAACTTGACCTCTTATCTCCCATGGTTGATCAAATCTAATCACTTGATTCAAGTCAATTTGATTTAATGAATCTCTATTCATTAATTTAAATTGACTCAATGAATCAAATCTAAATTAGACTCATTCAACACTTGAATCAAATTGATTCTAACTCAATTAGTCTAATTTGGATTACTCTTAATCCAATTTGGTTCATCCCATGAACCTAATCCTCATGGTTCATCATATGAACTTAATCTCCATCTAATTGCCCTTTATGTATGTAACATCCCAAATTTTAATTCCTATATTTTTATTAGAGGAAAATAGAAATAAGAATAGAAATAATAAAAATAGGAATAGACTAATAATAATAATAATAATAATAATAATAATAATAATAATAATAATAATAATAATAAAGAAATAATTGATTAGTTAGCCGAGGCTCGAACCATGAACCGTTGATTTGGGAGAATAGGCTTCCCACCACTAAGTCATAAGATTACCAATGAGTAGGATATAACAAAATATATCTATAGGCGAAAAAAAATAGATTGATTGATTTGACTAATTATTTAAAGGGGTAATTAGGTTAAGAAAAATTCTAATTTTTATATAAATTTTTTTTCCATCTCTCTTTAAATCCCACCCACGTTCTCTCTCTCCCTCTCCTCTCCAACACCGACGCCCACCCTAACCTCACCTCTCTCTCTCTCTCTCTCTCTCTCTCTCTCGTTTTGCTCTAGCCGCCGAATCAAAAAAATAAAAAGGGCTGACTTTCTCCACCGAGGAAAATAAGAGAGGAAAAAAAAACCTCTATAATTTCTCCATCGTGAGATAATTCAAGAGGAGATTTTTGAGAGGGATCTTCTCAAGAACTTGATAGAGGATCACGCTAAAGCCAAGGAACACATAGGAGGTTTTTGCCTTACGAAATCTAGCGGTATAAATTGGTGAAAAACGTAGGAGGTAAGTATTGCTCACCTACAGTATAAGTAGTTATCGTATATTATTGATATGTTTTTATGTACATATTATTTCCAGTTATGCATGGTGTTTTCAGTTACATGATTTTACCATTATGTTATGGGTAATTCAGCATCATGTTTAGATCCATGATAAGAATGTGATTCATGATCATGCATATTGTAGATGAGTTGTAGCTTACAATTATATGCATGATATAGAGTAAGATGTAAAAATATTTCCTTTATAAAGAAAATTTAAAGATGCTCCCCGTTCGAATTGGGGATTAAGAGCACAATGATCTTCAGTATGCTCCCCATTTCAGTTTTGAGGGTCAAGAGCATAATGATCTTTATGGTGCTCCCCATTCGTGATTTAGGGAATTAAGAGCATTTCCTTCAGTATGTATAAGAATATAAGTATAAAGTAGTATTTTACTTTTTGACAGGGCATGTACCGGGCATCAGTTTCGCCCACGGGCCGAGGCCCTTAGTTTCAGTTACCCTAGTAGGTTCGGTGGTTGGCCACCCCGACCTATTAGGAATGCGCGCATTGGTACTATGTCGGGCCCATATCCAGGATGATTATTATTTCAAGTATCGTGACGAGATAAGTATAAGTAAAAGTTTTCAAAGTTAATCATTCCAGTTCAGATACACTGTTTACAAGTTTTAAAATACTTAAGAGCATGATTTATACAAGAGACAAGTAATTAGAGTTATGTTTGCATGTGTATCAATGTATCAAGGACAAGAGAACTAGTTACATGATTTCATAAAGTGCATGTTTTTGTGAGCATAGAAAGTACTTACTAAGCGTTATTGCTTATAGTTTGCATTTCCTTATACTGCAGATAAAAGGTAAAGAAAAGTTTCAGTGAGGTGGCATGGCGGACGAAGTGCTTGGTGTGTGTGGCATTTTAACAAAGGGAAATAAAAGATCCTAAGTGCAGATGTCTAACCCAGATTTTTAGTTTTTAATTGTTTTTTTTTATATTGTTGAAGTTCAACTGGATTGCTTATGGTTGAGACCAAAGAATGCTAGAGTCATGTTGGGTTAGTCTTAATACTTTCATGTCATGTGAAGATCTTGAAATGGTTATTATTTAAGTGATGTCAAGGTCCTTATGATCA
Source organism: Wurfbainia villosa (assembly GCA_025175895.1). Lineage (NCBI taxonomy): Eukaryota > Viridiplantae > Streptophyta > Magnoliopsida > Zingiberales > Zingiberaceae > Wurfbainia > Wurfbainia villosa. The sequence goes on along the minus strand of CM045986.1, from coordinate 130,732,269 downwards.
TGTTAGTTGTTAGCATATTGCGTTAGTATATTGCATAAATTTAAGAATAAGACAGTAAAGTAGTGAGATCTCCCCTGGTAGAGAGTGGAAAGACTAGGGGGGGTGTTACAAGATGATATCAGAGCGGGTTCCGCCCTTCCGTCACACACATATCGAGCATCAGTCCTGCCGGCTCCAAGTAAGCAAGTATTTATCTACTTTATTTACTTTATGAGTAGTAAGAAATGCTATTCTCTTTGAGTTAAACATGTTTGCATATATATATATATATATATATATATATATATATATATATATATATATATATGAAGATGATAGACAGTAAGTAATAGAATATATCTAGATATGTATGTGAAGATGATAAAAAGTAGTGATAATAGTCTTATAGTGGTTTCACTTTATCATTTTATGAAGAGCAAGAAATGCCTCGAGGAAGACCCCTTAGAGGACAAGGAATGAATGAAGAAGTACCACCACCTGCCTGAATGCAGATAGTTACTCAGCTCCAACAGTAAGTGGCAGAGCAGTAGCAGGTCATCAATACCTTGATGACGAATCAGCGAGAAAATCCTGTTACTCAGCCAGGGACTCAGAATACCATTCCAACTATATCTTCCGCCCCACCAGTCCCACCAACAGCTCCAGTGGGAGGGGTGAGACAAGAGGCCTATCTGATTCAATGGCAAAAGCTGAAGCCAGAGAGTTTTGCCGATGCCAGTGAACCATGGGATGCTCAGGCATGGTTCAAGACAGTAGAGAGCATAGTGGAACTGTTGGACTGGCCTAAGAATGAGAAAGTCAAGTGTGCCTCGTTCTGTCTAACCGGAGATGCCAGAATGTGGTGGGAGCGAGTAAAGGCCAAGAGGGTGGTGAACCAAATGTCATGGACGGACTTTGAGACGGAGTTCTTCGAGGAGTTCTTTCATATGTGAGTCACCAATAAGCATTATGATGAGTTCACGGAGTTCCGACAAGGGGATTTATCAGTAGATGAAGCGGTGAAGAAGTTCAATAGGTTGGCTCGTCTATGCCCGGAACTGGTCAGTACTGAGAAGGAAAGAGTTAGGTTGATGCTGTTGGGGATCGATTGGCCGGCTAGAGGGGGGTGAATAGCCCTCTTACGATGGATGTCGGAATTCTCTCGTTCTTTTTGCTCGTCTACACAATCGTTAGCGCAAGCGGAAGCATAAACAATAAAAATAAAGCAATAAATGAAAATACAAACGCTAACAAAGAAGATGTAACGTGGTTCACGGCTACGCCGCTAATCCACGGTCCGATTCGTCCAAGGTGAATCACTCCTCCAAAGCCAATCACTATTGGTCTCTCCTTTGCACCAAGCTAGGTGGAGGTAGCCTTTACAATCAAGATCACTCTTCTTACAATAAGAATGGAGTAAAAACAAGTAAGAAGAGTTTAGAGCTTGTGGGGCACTAGGAAGATCACTTAGAGCATAAGCATTAGCCTCTCAAAGGCTCACACCCTCTCTTTTTATAGAGAGGATGCGCCGCCTGATCGCTGCCGTCACTACAACGGCCTCCGAACACGTCGGATCCCGACCGTTATAGTCCAACGGAACTCTTGGCAGTTGACTGATGGACCTCACCAGTCGACTGCTACCTCCGTAGTCGACGCCTGATGGCTACGAGCGGCTCCTGCGTGATATCCTTCGGCGCGATCGCCATTCCATGATAAATGATCAGGGCATAAACCCATCAGTCGGATACCAGTCGAACCCACTCGACTCAGAGCAGTCGACTGCCATGACTTGGCAGTCGACTGGTGTCATGTAAAACTCAAACATAACATAAGTTTGAGCTTCCGACGGTCGGGTAAACCTTAACCCTTGCGGTCAAGTCTCCGACACTCAGCCATTCGACCAAGTTCACCTAATGAGCTACTTACATTTCACTCATTCTCTCATCTCACTCGAAGTCCCTCGCCGAAGCTCTCTTCGTTCGCAGCCACGTCCCTCGGCAGCATCAGGCGCACGACTCTGCAATGCTCCTTCGCGTCTCTTGTCTCCGAAGTCTGCTTCCTTGGCTTCACTTCAAGTCATCTCGTCCGGCGGTCCCTCGGATACTCCAAGCGCACGGCTTCCGCAAAGTCATCCTTCACCGACTCAAGGACCGAGGTTGTGAGGGTGAACCCGCCAAGGCTCCATGTGCGAATTACTAAGTCCTGCAAGACTCTAACACACATATCAAATAACAATATCATCCTAACTTAAACCCTTTGCCACACACATCAAAACCTTATCATGGCAAGAGATTGCCCTAATAGATGCTAAAGATGTTGAGACCGGAGATAGCTCTGAATATGGCTGGCGGAATTAATAGACCATAGACTACTGAAGAGCTAATCAGCAGTGTACTAATCATGGAGCATTACATGAATAGTATCAAGCACCAAAAGCTAGCCTCGGTAGAAAGCAAAAGCCAGGGAAGTTCAGGAGGTCAGAAACCTCAGAGCGGTAATTCGAACTAGAAGAGAAACAACAATGGCAAGAGGAAGCAATGGAATAATGCAAAGGGAGGTTCAGTCAGTAAGCAGCCTACGTATCCTACATGTTCTAAGTGTGGGAGGAAGCATCCAGGAGTTTGCTGTGGCATGGCGGGTGTTATATATGCGGTGTCGAGGACACTTCGCCAAACAAAGGCCCCACTAAGACCAATCTACCGCCACGCCTATTCAAGATGGAGGTAGACACGGGCCTACATCAGATGCAGAGAGCACTGGAGGGTCCTTACATCAACCAAGGAAGATTAGAGGCTCCATCAGTTACACCTAATGGCCGGATCTTCTCCCTCACCAAGGAAGAGGTAGCAAATGCTTCTACGGTGGTTACAGGTCAGATACCTATCCTTAGTCAGCATGCTACCGTACTGTTTGATACTGGGGCAACCCATTCTTTCATGTCTATGGAATTTGTTAAGAAGATAGATATAACTCCGGATATCTTAGATATTTAGTTTTTAACGACCCTACCTTCAGGTGAAACAATGACATCTACACACTGGTTGCATGTCATGCCGGTCAGAATTTCAGACAGAGAGCTTTATAGTGATTTGATCTTGCTGGACATGCATGACTATGATGTCATCTTTGGAATGGACTTTCTTAGCAAGTACGGTGCTTCCATTGAGTGTCGTAAGCGAAGGGTAGTATTCCAACCCGAGACCGAGGCCAAATTTGAGTTTATTGGAGAACTAAGGAAGAAGACTAAGAAGTTCTTGTCCACTATGGAGGCTCGAAAGATGCTAGCTAGTGGATGCACTGGGTATTTAGCACATATAGTTGATACTAAGCAAGAAAGAAGCCAAAAGATGGAAGAAGTCTCAATCGTATGTGACTACCCGGAAGTATTTTCTGACGAGCTACCAGGACTAGCACCTAGAAGGGAAGTTGAGTTTGAGATTGAACTTATTCCTGGTACCAACCCAATCTCAAAAGCACCCTATCGTATGGCTCCAGTTGAATTGAAAGAGCTTCAGGAACAATTACGGGAGTTATTAGACAAGGGATTCATCCGCCCTAGTCATTCCGCATGGGGAGCTCCAATGTTGTTCGTGAAAAAGAAAGATGGATCTATGAGGATGTGCATAGACTACCGAGCCTTAAATCAAGTGACGATCAAAAATAGATATCCTCTGCCAAGGATAGAGGATTTATTTGATCAATTGAGGAGAGTCACAGTCTTCTCCAAGATTGACTTGCGGTCAGGTTATCATCAAGTAAGAGTTAAAGAGGATGATATATCGAAAACAACCTTTTGAATGAGGTATAGACACTATGAGTTCGTGGTCATGCCATTTGGAGTGACAAATGCACCCGCTATGTTTATGGACTTGATGAATCGAGTATTTAAGGAGTACCTTGATAAGTTTGTGGTTGTCTTCATTGACGACATCCTTATCTTCTCGAGAACTCAGGAGGAACATGCCGAACACTTGAAGACAGCCTTATAGACCCTTTAGCAAAGATAGTTATATGCAAAGTTCTCCAAGTGTGAGTTTTGGCTTGATCAAATGTCGTTTCTGGGACATGTTATTTCAAAAGATGGAGTTATGGTAGACCCAACAAAGATAGAAGCGGTCAGTAATTGGGGTCAACCAAAGAATGTCAATGAAGTCAGAAGTTTCCTCGGATTAGCAAGGTACTACCGGAAGTTCGTGGAAAACTTCTTAAGGATAGCTTCACCGTTGACGATTCTTACCAGAGAGAATAAGAAGTTCGAATAGACTGAAGATTGTGAGAAGAGCTTCCTTGAATTAAAGAGGAGACTCACAAATGCTCCAGTGCTTATCCTTCTAGAAAGTAATGAGGGATTTGACCTGTATAGTGATGCATCCAAGATGGGACTCGGAGCAGTACTTATGCAGAAGGGTAAAGTCATTGCTTATGCATCTAGACAACTCAAGGACTACGAAAAGAATTGCCCCACCCATGACCTTGAGTTCGCAGCAGTGGTCTTTGCTCTGAAAGTTTGGAGACATTACTTATATGAAGTCCAATGCAAGATTTACACAGATCATCAGAGTCTAAAGTATTTCTTCACTCAGAAGGATTTGAATATGCGACAGTGCAGATGGCTTGAGCTAGTAAAGTGTAGAAAATTTGACGCCGCTAGAGGGGGGGTGAATAGCACGTTGACCGTACGTAGATGGAAATCGTTCGCGTGCTTGTCTACAATTTCGTTAGTACGCAGCGGAATAACAAGAATAATAATGATAACGAAACATACAACACGCAAACACAAAGATATAACGTGGTTCGGAACCGAAACGGTTCCTACTCCACGGATTGGATTCGTACGAACCCTAGCGATGCCAATCATACACCACTATGATAAATACTCCTTCTCGACACAAGTCGGAGGTGGAGAAACCTCTTACAATAATATTACAACAATAATCTAAATACAACAAGCAAATATAAGAAGAAATACAACAAGAGAAGTAAAGAACACTTTACAAAAACTCTTTAGAAGCTTGCTTGTTGATTGCCTTGGACTAGCACTTGAAAGCCCTGATTTGCAGCAGCAAATCGCTTCAAAATGTCCAAGAAAATCGATTGCAAAAACCCTCCCGTCGAGCTCCTTTTATCCTTGCGTGCGACCTGGATTTCCGCCCATTAGTCGACTGCCATAAGTCACCAGTCGACTGATGCCACTGTTGTCGTGAGACAACGACTCGATCCACGCTGGAAAAACTCCAACGGATCTCTTGGAAGTTGACTGCCAATATTGGCGATCATCACCGCGTAAGTCGACCGCCGGTCGACTACGCGAGCATGCTCGCGGTGAACTAGCGATCGCAATATCAGTCCCTTGGCGGATCGCGCGGCGATTCGACTCAAAGCGTCGAACTCAAGTCGACTCACGGCAGTCGAACCGACCATAATGCCAGTCGACTGCCAACCTCAAACATGAGGTTTAAACCCAAATATGGTGCCCCCATACTTGCTAGACCACCCTTAGCCTAGACCTAAGCCTTCTAGCCACCTCCATCAGCCTCACGCCTCTCGGATCCCTCCAAGTCATCCATGACTTGTTCATCCATCGCGCTAGCCTCCAGGTGCTTCCCACGGCTATGTCATGCTAACGGTGTCTACACCGCCAAGGCACATTGGACTTACGCCGCCAAGACTCCGCTTGGACTTTACGCTGCCAATACCAATCCCCTTGGACTTCCAAATGCCAAGACCATGCTTGGACTTTCCCTTGCCAACCCATGTTGGACTTTTACATTGCCAAGACCCATGCTTGGACTTTTCCCTTGTCAACCCATGTTGGACTTCTCAAATTCCAAGACCATGCTTGGACTTTCCCTTGTCAACCCATGTTAGACTTTTACATTGTCAAGACCCATGCTTGGACTTTTCATGTGCCAAGTGTCCCACTTGGACTTTTCATGCCAAGTACTCAAGACTTGGACTTTCCCATGACAATTATATTGTCATATATTTTTGTCGAAACATCAAAACATCACTCGAGTCAAACTCGAGTCCTGGTCAATCGTGACCTGGGCTGATTGCACCAACATAAAGGACTATGACTGTGAAATCCACTACCATCCTGGAAAGGCAAACAAAGTAGCAGACGCGCTGAGTAGAAAATCATGCGCCACCTTGATGTCCCTAGCAACACTATCCCAACCACTGGAGAAAGAAATAATGAATTTTGGAGTTGAGATCATTTCTGGATAGCTCTCCGCCTTGACCATAGTACCTACACTGTTTGAGGATATATTAGTGAGACAGGACAAAGATCCTAGCATCCAAAGGATCAAGCAAGAGATCCAAGAAGGGAAGGATGAAGGATTCTGTGTCTCTGATAGTGGGGTATTATATTTGGGGGAACGCCTATGTATCCCCAACGACCCAGACTTAAGAAAGAAGATCCTAGAAGAAGCTCATGGGACCCCATATTCGATGCATCCTGGATCCACCAAGATGTATCAAGATATGAAAGGGAAATTCTGGTGGCTTGGTATGAAGAGGGACGTGGCTAAGTATGTTAGCACTTGCCTGACATGTCAGAGAGTGAAAGCCGAACACCAGAGACCAGGAGGAGTTCTACAACCTATCCAGATTCCAGAATGGAAGTGGGAGGAACTAGCCATGGATTTCATAGTAGGATTGCCCAAAACAACCAATGGCTACGATTCTATTTGGGTAGTTGTCGATAGATTGACAAAGTCTGCTCACTTCATGCCTATCAGAATATCATGCTCCATGGAGCAGTTAGCCCAGTTATACGTCAAGGAAATGATTAGACGGCATGGAGTACCTAAAACCATTATCTCAGATAGAGACAATCGCTTCACTTTACACTTCTAGGAGTGTGTTCAGAAAGCCCTCAGCACTAAGCTATGATTCAGCACTGCATTTCATCCTCAGACAGATGAGCAAACAGAAAGAGTGAATCGAATTTTGGAGGACATGCTCAGAGCTTGTGCCTTAGATTTTAAAGGAAGTTGGTGCAAATGTTTGTGTTTGGCAGAGTTTGCATATAATAATAATTATCAAACCATAATTGGAATGACACCTTATGAAGCCTTGTATGGAAGGAGATGCAGATCGCCTATCTGTTGGTATGAGGGCGGCGAGAAGAAAGAAATGGGACTCAAGACTGATTTTATAGATGACGCCACCAAAGCTATAAAGAACATACGCCAAAGGATAGAGACTGCCCAGAGTCGACAGAAGAGTTACGCCGATGTCCGACGCAGACCCCTAGAGTTCTAAGTCGGAGATTCAGTGTTCATTAAGGTAGCTTTTATGAAAGGGGTAATGAGGTTTGGGAAGAAAGGCAAGTTAAGTCCCAGATATTTAGGCCCCTACCAGATCACCAAGAGAGTTGGGAAGGTAGCTTATGAGCTAGAGCTACCACAGGAAATGTCAGCTATCCACAATGTATTTCATGTTTCAATGCTTAAGAAGCATGTCCCAGACACCAACCAAGTGGTTGAGCCACAGACGGTACAGATTCAGACAGATCTAAGTTATGAAAGTTGACCTATTCAGATAATAGATCGAGCAGTCAGGAAACTAAGAAATACCATTAGTAAAAGTCTTATGGCAAAGTCAAAGGGTTGAAGAAGCAACCTGGGAACGTGAGGATGACATGAAACAAAAGTACCCCGAGTTGTTCTAAGTTTCGAGGACAAAACTTTTATAAGGTATAAGGGATTGTAACATCCCAAATTTTAATTCCTATATTTTTATTAGAGGAAAATAGAAATAATAAAAATAGGAATAGAATAATAATAATAATAATAATAATAATAATAATAATAAAGAAATGATTGATTCGTTAGCCGAGGCTCGAACCATGAACCGTTGATTTGGGGGAATAGGCTTCCCACCACTAAGTCATAAGATTACCAACGAGTAGGATATAACAAAATATATCTATAGGCGAAAAAAAAGAGATTGATTGATTTGACTAATTATTTAAAGGGGTAATTAGGTTAAGAAAAATTCTAATTTTTATATAAATTTTTTTCCACCTCTCTTTAAATCCCACCCACGTTCTCTCTCTCCCTCTCCTCTCCAACACCGCCGCCCACCCTAACCTCACCTCTCTCTCTCTCTCTCTCGTTTTGCTCCAGCCGCCGAATCAAAAAAATAAAAAGGGCCGACTTTCTCCACCGAGGAAAATAAGAGAGGAAAAAAAAAACCTCTATAATTTCTCCATCGTGAGATAATTCAAGAGGAGATTTTTGAGAGGGATCTTCTTAAGAACTTGATAGAGGATCATGCTAAAGCCAAGGAACACGTAGGAGGTTTTCGCCTTACGAAATCTAGCGGTATAAATTGGTGAAAAGCGTAGGAGGTAAGTATTGCTCACCTGCAGTATAAGTAGTTATCGTATATTATTGATATGTTTTTATGTGCATGTTATTTCCAGTTATGCATGGTGTTTTCAGTTACGTGATTTTACCGTTATGTTATGGGTAATTCAGCATCATGTTTAGATCCATGATAAGAATGTGATTCATGATCATGCATGTTGTAGATGAGTTGTAGCTTACAATTATATGCATGATATAGAGTAAGATGTAAAAATATTTCCTTTATAAAGAAAATTTAAAGATGCTCCCCGTTCGAATTGGGGATTAAGAGCACAACGATCTTCAGTATGCTCCCCATTTCAGTTTTGGGGGTCAAGAGCATAATGATCTTTATGGTGCTCCCCATTCGTGATTTAGGGGATTAAGAGCATTTCCTTCAGTATGTATAAGAATATAAGTATAAAGGAAGTATTTTACTTTTTGACAGGGCATGTACCGGGCATCAGTTTCGCCCACGGGCCGAGGCCCTCAGTTTCAGTTACCCTAGTAGGTTCGGTGGTTGGCCACCCCGGCCTATTAGGAATGCGCGCATTGGTACTATGTCGGGCTCATATCCAGGATGATTATTATTTTGAAGTATCAGTATCAGTATAAGTATAAGTAAAAGTTTTCAAAGTTAATCATTCCAGTTCAGATACACTGTTTACAAGTTTTAAAATACTTAAGAGCATGATTTATACAAGAGACAAATAATCAGAGTTATGATTTCCAGTTATGTTTGCATGTGTATCAATGTATCCAGGATAAGAGAACTAGTTGCATGATTTCATAAAGTGCATGTTTTTGTGAGCATAGAAAGTACTTACTAAGCATTATTGCTTATAGTTTGCATTTCCTTATACTGCAGATAAAAGGTAAAGAAAAGTTTCAGTGAGGTGGCATGGCGGACGAAGTGCTTGGTGTGTGTGGCGACGGAACAATGGAAATAAAAGATCCTAAGTGCAGATGTCTAACCCAGATTTTTAGTTTTTAATTGTTTTTTTTATATTGTTGAAGTTCAACTGGATTGCTTATGGTTGAGACCAAAGAATGCTAGAGTCATGTTGGGTTAGTCTTAATACTTGCATGTCATGTGAAGATTTTGAAATGGTTATTATTTAAGTGATGTCAAGGTCCTTATGATCATGTTAGTTGTTAGCATATTGCATTAGTATATTGCATGAATTTAAGAATAAGACAGTAAAGTAGTGACATCTCCCCTGGTAGAGAGTGGAAAGACTAGGGGAGTGTTACAGTGTATGACCCTATAGGTTCTTGTAACATTGGCAATGCTCCTAAACCGATTTAGGAACATAAGCAATGAGCGGTATCTAGCAACACATCATTGCTACCCAAGTTACAAGAATGTTAAGATCCAATATCACCTTTGTGACTACTAATTGTGACTCTCACAATATGTGACAATGTCCCTCTATCCTTGACATCTAGATTGACCAATTGAGGCATAGACTGTGTCATCCTCGGTACAATCTATATCTTGAACTCCAAGTAGACTCACTCTAATCAAATGAGCTCAATATCTTATATTGACTCATTTAGGCACGGTCATGCACTTCGTGGTCTCACTCTATCAAGAATAACGATGTCACTCCCATCATATAGGAGGGATAGATCCCATCTACATCACTCACACCCCTCTGCATAATTTGTTACATACCCAGTAATCGCCTTTATAGTCCACCCATTTATGGGTGACGTTTGACGAAGCCAAAGTATGCAACTCCTTATGTAGGGAACCATGGTGACTTCAGGTCCAAGGACTAATAGTCATACTAATAGTCACATGAGAAAGTATATGACACTCATATAATGATCCATGATACTTTCTCATGACGGGTCATTCAGTATACATTCTCCAATGCATACCCATGTGTCAACTTGATATCTTATATCCATGACTTATGAGATCAAGTCATCGTGTTGACCTACATGCTAGTCTCTACGCATTAACATTGTCCCTGAATGTTAATACTTGACTAGGAATGATTAAGAGTAGTGTTCTCTATATCATCTCATTATCGATTCAACCAATCGATTTATATAGATAAGAACCTTCTACTTAAGGACGTTATTATACTTAGTTATTTGGCACCAATATAAGTAAATATAATAACCATGCCTTTATAAATAGGAATATGATACAATAAAGTCCATACAACAATCATCACATGATTGACTCTAGGGATTTCACTAACAGAGTCGATACTGAGCAGTCGATTAGGATTATGATCAGTCGACTGTCATGGGTCGACTGGCGTTTGACTGCGGCAAATAGCCTTGGTAGTCGACTACCATGTATGGGCAGTCGATTGACCATGAGCAGTCGATTGTCGTGGAGGGCAGTCGACTGCTGGTGGTTTTGGTCGCAAAGGCAGAATGCTCAATAGCTGATTTAGCAGTCGGCTATCGACTTGAGCAGTCGACTGCTGGGAATGGCAGTCGACTGCCAGTGTATCCATTGGCTTGAATGCCAACGTGGATCAAGTCCATTGTGAGACAACGACACTGTTGGCAGTCGACTGCCAGGCAGAAATCCAGGTCGCGCGGAGGCTTAAAAGGAGCTCGACGGAGAGGATTTCGGCAGCGATTTCTTGGGTGATTTGAGGCGATTTTCTAGTGCAAGTCAGGGTCTTCAAGTGTGGCTCAAGTGATCAACCAAGCAAGCATTCAAAAGAGTTGTTGTAAAGTTCTTTTTACATCTTTTGTTGTATTTCATTTGTAATATCTTGTATTTTGTAGTATTACTTTTGTAATAACTTGTAAGAGGTTTCTCCACCTCCAACTTGTTGTCGAGAAGGAGTGTTTTTTATTAGTGGTGGTGTGCATCACTAGAGCTCGATATTGAGCTCACCCTGTGGAGTAGGAACTAGGGTTACGAACTACATTACATTGTTTGTGCGTGTGTGTTGCTTGTTTATCTTTATTTGCTTTTGTTTTATTATTATTTCCGCTGTGCAATAACAAACCTTGTAGACAAACGCGAACGAATTCCCTCGACAAACGGAAATGCGTCATTCACTCCCCTCTAGCGCTTACCGAAGTTCCTACAGAAAATCCATTGGAAATAGATTAGGAGAATTGTTTTGGACGAAGAATCAAATATTAAGGTGTGTGAAAGTTCAAGTTTGAACTTTTACCCTTAATTTTGATGGTTTAGTGTTCCTATTGGCTTAGGAACTCTCTAAGGACATTGTTAGTGCAATGGTCAAGGGGGAGCAAGCCCTTAGGGGGAGGTTATCCATCAAGGGATGATGGATGAGTTTTTCCTCAAAGGGGGAGAGTTGGAGAATGGAGAAAATGCCTTGCATTTAGTGATAAGGGAGTATCACTAGGGAAAATAAAGACATTAATGATGATTTTGGACCAAGAGGGAGATTGAGTTATCTCATTCGGATATGATACATAGATACCCTTGGAGGAGACTTTTTGATGCATGTCAAAAGGGGGAGAATTGACGACTTGAGTTAGGTAGCCTAACTCAAAGGTTTTGTCAAACATTAAAAAGGGAGAGATTATTAGTCCAATCGGTCCAGGTCACGATTGGCCAGACTCGAGTAGGATTTTGATGTTTGACAATGGGATTGACAATTGGATTGTCAATGATTTTGACAATGGATTAATCATATGGTTGACATGGTTTTAACCATATGAGGGGGTAGCTTTATGGAAAGATTGGCGAAGAAATCGGCCTTGGGTCAAGGCTGACCTAGCTCGAGTGAAACTCGAGGGAAAGTCCAAGTTTTGGATACTTGGAATGAAAAGTCCAAGCACGAGTCTTGGCATGGAAAGTCTAAGTCTTGGGTACTTGGCATGGAAAGTCCAAGTCATGGGTACTTGACAATTGTAAAAGTCCAAAGGTGTAGTCTTGGTCACGTAAGTCCAAGTGTGTAGCCTTGGCGGTGAAAGTCCAAGTATGGATGCTTGGCATTTGGGAAGTCCAAGAGTGTGATATTGGCGGTGTAAAGTCCAAGCATGTAGTCTTGACAATATGTTTGGCAGCGTAAAGTTCAAGCATGGAGTTTTTGCAGCACAAGTCTAAATGTACCATGACAAGGAACTCGGTTAGCATGACATAGTCAATGGAGGCACTTGAAGGCTAGCATAAGGATAAAGAGTCACGGGCTCAAGGGATCCAAGAGGCGTGAGGCTGATGGAAGTGGGTTGAAGGCTTAGGTCTAGACTAAGGGTGTTTATTAAGTATGAGAGGATCATACTTGAGGTTAAACCTCATTGTTGAGGTTTATCAGTCGACTAGGGTATTGGACAGTTGACTGGCCGAGTGTTTGACACTTGGAGGCGAGTTGACTCAGAGTAGTCGACTGGGATTATGACCAGTCGACTGATCATGTAGTCAGCTGAGGCTTGACTGCTTGAGCTGTGCTCTGGCAATCAACTGTCAGTTGTAGACAATCGACTGGTGTTTGTGGACATGAACACAGAAGCTCTCGTAGTCGACTGACCAGTCGACTACTGAGCGACAGTCGACTGATGGTAGGGGTAGTTGACTATTGTTGTATCTGTTGGCTAAATTTGCCAACGTGGATTAAGACCATTGTGAGACAACTACACTTTAGGCAGTCGACTGGTGTCTTTGGGTAGTCGACTGTCAAATGAAAATCTAGGTTGTGCGGAGACATAAAAGGGGCTCGACGGGGAGGATTTCGGTAACGATTTTTGGGGCGATTTGAGGCGAAGTGCTGGTGCATTTCAGGGTCCTTCAAGCTCGTCCAAGCAACTAACAAGCAAAGCATTCAAAGTGATTTTTTTGTAAAGTTTTCTTTACATTATTATTGTATTTGCTTTGTATTTATTTGTATCTTTATTCTTATTGTTGTAAGAACTATTGCAAGAGGTATCTCCACCTCCGGTGTTCACCGAGAAGGAGAAGTTTGATAGTGGTGGTGTGCATCACTAGAGCTCACTTGAGCTCGACCCGTGGAGTAGGAACCCTAGGTTCCAAACCACGTTACATCGCTTGTCTTGTGTGAGTGTTTTTAGCTTATGCTTTATTATTTATGCTTCACATAACAAGTTTTGTAGAGGAACACGAACGCAATCCATCGAAGCAAAAAAATTGCTATTCACCCTCCTCTAGTGCAGTCATCGATCCTCAACAAGGTAGACCCATTAGCATGACAAAGTTGATGGAAACACTTGAAGGCTAGCACAAGGGTGAGAAGTCATGAACTCAAACCAAAAGCGTGAGGCTAATGGAAGTGGTTTGAAGGTTTAGGTCTAGACTAAGGGTACCCGATAACATGACAAAGCCAATGGAAGAACTTGAAAGCTAGCACGAAGAGTGAATGAGTCGTGAAGGACTTGAATGGACCCTGAGGGCATGAGACTGATGGAAGTAGCTTGAAGACTTAGGTCTAGAAAAAGGGTGAGTGTCAAGTATGAGAGGATCATACTTGGGTTAAATCTCAGTTCTGAGGTTTGTTAGTTGACTGGAGCTTAGTTCAAGCGACTGGTTGGTTAAAACAATTGGGTAGATTGTTTGGCAGTCGACTAGAGTTATGGACCAGTTGACTGGTCGAGTGCTCGATACTCGAAAGGCTCAGAAGACTCGAGCAGTCAACTAGGGTTATGACCCAGTCGACTGGTCGAGTAGTCGACTGTGGCTCGACTGTTGACTGTGGCTTTGACAGCCGACTGATGGCTTGCACTAGTCGACTGGCCATTGGCAGTGGACTGCTATGGTTGAGCAGTCAACTGGCCTTAAATGGACTGCTATGGTTGAGCAGTCAACTAACCAAGTGATCCTGGTTACCAGGATTCATAAACTTTAGTACTTAGCATGGAGGTCTAGAGTTCGAATCCTGGGAAAGGCAAAAACCTACTTCCAGGGGTGGGAAGACCAAGTGAGTAACGACGCCCAGCGAGGCGATGGTCGCCGACGATGTGAATTCGCGCGAGGCGACGTCGACCAATAGGGGTCGTCGAATTCCGCCAATAGGGGGCCAGTCGTTACAATAAAAGGCGCCTTTTTATTGTAACGACCGAGCCCCTATTGGCGGAATTCGACGACCCCTATTGGTCGACGACCGTCGCCCCTGTTGGTGGAAATTCGGCGACCCCTATTGGTCGCCGACCGTCGCCCCTATTGGCCCGTCGTTACTCACCTGGACTTCCCACCCCTGGAAGTGGGTTTTTGCCTTCCCCAGGATTCGAACTTTAGACCTCCAGGCTAAGTACTAAAGTTTATGAATCCTGGTAACCAAGTGATCTGTGTCACGCCCCGAAGGAGACCCCACCAGACGAAAATCCGGCAGCATCTCCCCTGTACGGGTGACAATCCCAATTTACATACAAGGCCTACACGGCCGCTATACATCGGTCAACACGACCGGAATCCATACTCACACGCAGTTATATAGATTGGCCTCAGGCCATCAACCAAAATAAAGGATAAGCAGTCTACCATAAATCGACTTACCCCTTCTGCCAACTGGGCAGGAATACTCACCAAAATCAATCAAACCAAAATCCGAATAAGGTCTATAAGGACACCAAAAATCCAAATACAAAAATCAATCTCCAAACCTATACATATCCTCTAACCAAAATATCCAACCATAAAGCAAATATCCAAAAATAAAACATCTACGACGAGTGGGGGATCCGGCAGCTGCACTCTCCTGACAGCTTCATCCTGAAATAGATATAAATCAACGGGGTGAGTTCAAAGAACTCTGCGGGTATAGTAGATATGCAAAATCAGGTATAGCTAACAATAAAAATATCATGCCAGTACAGTCTCACATAAATAGGGTATGCAAGCAAGAAATACAAAATGACTGTACTTACCTGAATCTCCTACCCTGATATAGGAGCATGTGCCTGACTAGAAGTAATAGAGTCCTGACCATATATAAACATGTATCCTGTATGCATGACAATCATATGCACATCCAAGGCATCAATACAATAATGCAGCAAACACAATACAAAATGCAATCCGTGCAAAGTGCATGCCGTGCCAATGACATGGTCACCTCGACGCTACTACGCCTCACACGCAATGGTGAAGCCGAGTGGGTAGGGCTATGACAACTGTGCACTCTGCCATCACTGCTCCTGAGTGACCGAGTGGACAGGATGCTGTCGGAGTACACCTATCCTCCTGCCCCAAACATAGTGGGGGAGCTAAGCTCTCATCTCCTGTCATAGACCGGAGGAGGGATCCCGCCTCGCTACCACGCCGCCTCGCTACGCTACATGAGCGGACCACGGAGCTCGACAGAGCAATCGTGACACACCCTCCCGATGTACCACTAACCCATGAGTGGCAAAGTGCAGGCCATGTAACTAGTCATGCCTCAACAATAATGGAACTCCGGCCTAGCATGCAATCATGCTAAAAATGGTGCATGATACTAAAGCATGTAAATCCTACTGTATCATGTCCGAATGATATGTACAACCAATATGTACATATCCCTAATCCACATACTATGATCCAAATCAAACAGGGAAATATAATCATATCCTATCACATGCATGTATCTAGTAGGCACCAAAAGTATACCAGGCATATAAACATGAAAAAGTTATTGTAAGCTATCCTACTAGCATATCAATTTGACTTAATCTAAAAGTTAAGTCTAATACCAATATATATATCCGCAAGAATGAAACCAAATCGTCACGACTGGGGACCTCGTGACCGAAACCTGCATAAAGCATGACTATAGTCAAGCACAAAAATACAATTCAACGACAAATCGAATAATTAATCGATTTCCTTTATATCCCAATTAACCCAAACTATTTCCAATTTTCCTTGTCCATAAATATCCATACAATTAATTTAGCCCAATTAATTCCAAATCAATTAACCTAATTCATCACCTATAAAAATATCCTCAAGATCAAACAATATCACCCAAATCTCATATCCTCCGAACCATACCGATCAATCGAATAACTCCGGAATCAACCCAAATCGACCAATCAAACTCACAGCCACACTAACTGTATTTACAGCCACATCGACACCCAATAAAACCTCACAACCCTCTCCACTTCTCAAAACCCCAAATCACAGCCATCACTACCCTCTTCATTCCTCCACAGCCGAACTAGCTTCATCCACTCATCACAGATCACAACCTAAATTATCAATTTACAGTTATAGAAGAGGGAATAGAACAAGCTTACCCGCCCTGCACTCCATCGGTAGGGATTTCCCAATGCTACCCTGTTCACCGAAATTTCCTGCTGCTGCCCTAATTCACTTGCTCCGGCGACCACCGCTGATGTATAACCCTCCTGATGGTGATGGCGCGAACCCCAAGATCGTTGCCGTAGCGGCTGGCACGCATCAAGAGATAGTTCACGGTGGCGGTCCGATGGCAAAGGAGGCCGGCGCTCGTCGCCTAGGGCAGAGGAGTCCGACGACGACTGCCCTGTGGCTGTGGCGGCCGACGCGCGCGGAGGAAGAGAGGCGTCGGCGGCGAACCGCGACGACCGCAAGTCGCTGCTGCTGCTTGCAGTGGCTACGACGCGAGGAAGGGGAACGGCTCAGCGAAGAAGGGATCGGCCTGGTCCTCGGCGAAGAAGAGACCGGCGGCGAAAAAATAGGGCGCCGACGGAGGAGGGATGGCGTCGGGGAAAAGAAGGCTCGCGAAAAGGGAAACCGCCGAAGGAATAGTTGCGGCGCGGTGGGGGGGAAAAGAAAATAGAAAAATAAAAACTTAGGGTTTCCGGTTTAGGTTAATACCCCTTAAATAAAGCCTATCTATTTTATCCCCGAAAAAATCTCGTACGGAGTCCGTTTAATTCCAGAAAAATTCTGGAAAAATTCCTAAAATTCCCTAAAAATCCCGAGATATTTCCAGGATTATTTCCTTAATTATTTGGGCCATTTAATTTAGGGTTTTAAATCCCCGTATTTAACATTCTCCCCCACTAATAAAAATTTGGTCCCCAAATTTCCTACTCGTATATTAGTACGAGATGTCCCAACAACCATCTCAAGCATCTGGAGACAAGTCACACCTCAAGTGACTAAGTGGGGTTACTGATATCCCTTAACATCAAATCACACTTGCTTCTAGCAGCCCTTCCAAAGTATGAATAGTATTTTCATATCGACCACTTATCATAAGTATCTATCTGCACTGAGTGGAGCTCTATATCCGTGACCTGTTAAAGACTTTACCATAATCCTAAGGTAAATCCTGAATCGCTATCACATACGATACTCAAAGATCCTCCATGAACTGGAAATCGCCATAATATAACCTATCCAGCGATCCAACAAACTCATCGTATGAATCGAATGAAAATGAGCGGACTTAGCTAATCATACTAAGTCCTTTCCGAATTCCACATAATCTCCCAACACTGTCCATCATACTAGGCTCCCACTTCTCTCTTGAGTAACCTTTGGCGATTATTTATATACCACCTTTACCAGACTTCCAAATCAACTATATTCCGCATGTCGTTCCTCCACAGAGAACGTTTCAATACTTACTATTTTCCGGATACAATCTTAAACATCGGCAACATATACAACCTATTGCAATCTACTAGCAATATTTCTCAAAATATCATGATAAAGCCTCATGGCTCTCGGGGTAATGCAAAAGGCACTACTCATGGGCAACGATATGTTACCACGACCGGGACTCGTAGCCAGTCAAAATGTCTTGTAGCTATCTAGCCACCTACTACATACAAATTCCAATATCACTAATTCCGAACCGGTAGAGCAAAAGTACAACTCTATTGTAGATGCTCTCTATCATCACAACAGGAATCTATCTGTTGTTCCCGAATCAATAGTAACTCTTTCTAAATTCAAATGCAACTACACAGTAGCTAGCTTAAACCTCATAAGCATATCTACTCCTCACCTCTACAAAGCAAAATAACATCTGCTAAGACTACGTCATATATATGACAACCCATCTCGTAGTTCCTCATTTGACGTAACCATGGGATATGTCTCAATCAACTAAATCAGAAATGCTCCATTCTCTGAAACATCACATCCGCATATAAATTAACTTTCCTTTCACCCGAGAATGATCACACAACACTGGTGTAAAAGTCAACCATCGTCTGAGTCTTGAAACTAGGTTCACAAGCTTCAGACCAAATAAATTCCAACACCTTCCTGATCCAACCAATCATCGATGTAATACCGCTAGAGCATCCTATCCATATCTATGGTAATGATCAAATCAATACCATAAAACCATCATACCTATTTTGCCGCAGGAGAGGTTCTGTCGCTGCCAAATCCCCATATAGACCTCGTCATAAATCCTCGAATTTCCGAAATATAAAAATCGTCGGAAATCCATACCAATCAAAAAAAATTTAAATTACCTCGTAAAACCTGCCAATACATGGCGAACTCCGAAAAATCCAAAAACCCCTAGGAACTCGAAAACCTAGGCGCTCTGATACCAAATAAATTGTCACGCCCCGAAGGAGACCCCACCAGACGAAAATCCGGCAGCATCTCCCCTGTACGGGTGACAATCCCAATTTACATACAAGGCCTACACGGCCGCTATACATCGGTCAACACGACCGGAATCCATACTCACACGCAGTTATATAGATTGGCCTCAGGCCATCAACCAAAATAAAGGATAAGCAGTCTACCATCAAAATCAATCAAACCAAAATCCGAATAAGGTCTATAAGGACACCAAAAATCCAAATATAAAAATCAATCTCCAAACCTATACATATCCTCTAACCAAAATATCCAAACCATAAAGCAAATATCCAAAATAAAACATTCACGACGAGTGGGGGTCTGACAGCTGCATTCTCCTGACAGTTTCATCCTGAAATAGATATAAATCAACGGGGTGAGTTCAAAGAACTCTGCGGGTATAGTAGATATGCAAAGTAAGGTATAGCTAACAATAAAAATATCATGCGATGCTGATCTCACATAAATAGGGTATCTGACAAGAAATACAAAATGGTTGTACTTACCGATATAGGAGCATGTGCACGACTAGAAGTAATAGAGTCGACCATATATAAACATGTATCTGTATGCATGACAATCATATGCACATCAAGGCATCAATACAATAATCGACAAAAACCTGATACAAAATGCAATCCGTGCAAAGTGCATGCGTGCGATGACATGGTCACCCCTGCGCCTTGATCGGCCCTCCTGCAATGGTGAAGCCGAGTGGGTAGGGCTATGACAGCTGTGCACTCTGCCATCTTTGCTCTGGTGGCCAGAGTGGGC
This sequence comes from Wurfbainia villosa, assembly GCA_025175895.1. Classification (NCBI taxonomy): domain Eukaryota; kingdom Viridiplantae; phylum Streptophyta; class Magnoliopsida; order Zingiberales; family Zingiberaceae; genus Wurfbainia; species Wurfbainia villosa. The sequence goes on along the minus strand of CM045986.1, from coordinate 130,712,679 downwards.
GAGGATCTTTGTCGATACACCTATCCTCTGCCCCAAACATAGTGGGAGCTAAGCTCTCATCTCCGTGTCATGCGACGGAGGAGAGGATCCTGCCCTACCGCAGGCCTCGTCGCTACCCATGGCGGACCCGGTGAACTGAGAACAAGCGCACACACCCTCGATGTACCACTAACCCATGAGTGGCGGTGTGTGCGAGCCATGTAACTAATTTGCGGGCTCAACAATAATGGAACCGTCCGGCTAGCATGCAATCATGCGAAAATGGTCGTGATACTAAAGCATGTAAATCCTACTAAAATACCTATCCAATGATATGTACAATCAATATGTACATATCCCTAATCCACATACTATGATCCAAATCAAACAGGAAATATAATCATATCCTATCACATGCATGTATCTAGTAGGCACCAAAAGTATACTGCATATAAACATGAAAAGTTATTGTAAGCTATCCTACTAGTATCAATTTGACTTAATCTAAAAGTTAAGTCAAAATACCTACCAATATATATATCCGCAAGAATGAAGAACCAAATCGTCACGATCGGGGACCTAACTATTTCCAATTTTCCTTGTCCACAAATATCCATACAATTAATTTAGCCCAATTAATTCCAAATCAATTAACCTAATTCATCACCTATAAAAATATCCTCAAGATCAAACAATATCACCCAAATCTCATATCCTCCGAACCATACCGATCAACCGAATAACTCCGGAATCAACCCAAATCGACCAATCAAACTCACAACAAGACTAATCGATTTACAACGTCGACACCCAATAAAACCTCACAACCCTCTCCACTTGTCAAAACCCCAAATCACAACCATCACTACCCTCTTCATTCCTCCACAGCCGAACTAGCTTCATTCACTCATCACAAATCACAACCTAAATTATCAATTTACAGTTATAAAAGAGGGAATAGAACAAGCTTACCCGCCCTGCACTCCATCGGTAGGGATTTCCCAATGCTACCCTGTTCACCGAAATTTCCTGCTGCTGCCCTAATTCACTTGCTCCGGCGACCACCGGCGCAGTGATCGCAACCCTCCAACGGATCGTGATGCCAACCCAAGATCGCCTGTCGGTTACCGGCACGCGACGCATCAAGAGATAGTTCACGGTGGCGGTCCGATGGCAGAGGAGGCCGGCGCTCGTCGCCTAGGGCAGAGGAGTCCGGCGACGATCGCCTGTGGTCGGGCGCGACGCGCGAGGAAGAGAGGCGTGCGGCGACCGCGACGACCGCAAGTCGCCGCCGCTAGCGGGCTATGACGCGAGGAAGGGAACGCGGCCAATAAGAAGGGATCGGCCTGGTCCTCGGCGAAGAAGAGACCGGCGGCGAAAAAATAGGGCGCCGACGGAGGAGGGATGGCATCGGGGAAAAGAAGGCTCGCGAAAAGGGAAACCGCCGAAGGAATAGTTGCGGCGCGGCGGGTGGGAGGGGGGGGGGAAAGAAAATAGAAAAATAAAAACTTAGGGTTTCCGGTTTAGGTTAATACCCCTTAAATAAAGCCTATCTATTTTATCCCCGAAAAAATCTCGTACAGAGTCCGTTTAATTCCAGAAAAATTCTGGAAAAATTCCTAAAATTCCCTAAAAAATCCCGAGATATTTCCAGGATTATTTCCTTAATTATTTGGGCCATTTAATTTAGGGTTTTAAATCCCCATATTTAACACTAAGCCTTCGACTTGACTAAACTCTTTGGCGACTAACCTAGCCTTGTTTCTAACTACTTCACCTTTATCATCAAGCTTATTTCGAAACACCCACCTTGTTCCAATTATCGTTTTGTCTTTAGGTGGTGGTACTAATTCCCACACTTCATTCCTAGTAAATTGAGCTAGCTCTTCTTGCATTGCAATAATCCAATCGGGATCAAGAAGAGCTTGTTCAATTGATTTGGGTTCTATCTTTGAAATTAAGGAAATTTGACTAAGGTTCCTATAGGATGCTCTAGTTCGAACTCCTAGATTAGAATCTCCTATCACTTGATCGATAGGGTGGTTAGTCTGAATCCTAGATTGGGTTGGGTTTGTGTCACCTAATGCTTGATCAATGGGGTGACTTGGTTGAACATTAGTTTGGTTGGAGTCATCTATCACTTGATCAATAGAGTGACTTGGTTGACTTAGGTTAGGATTAACACTAGACCTGATCTCCGGATCAGAGTTAGGTCTAGTATGAATCGGCTCGCTAATTGGGGTTGCCGGGGGTTTTGTAGGTTCATGTCCTTCATCAAATACTACATTGATAGTCTCCTCGACTCTAAGGGTGTCGTGGTTATATACTCTATAAGCTCGACTTGTAGTCGAGTATCCTAGAAAGATTCCGGTCGTGGTCTTGGATGTAAATTTCCCTAGGTAATCCTTAGTGTTTAGGATATGTACCTTACACCCAAATACCCTAAAGTACTTGATGTTAGGTATTTTATCATGATAAATCTCGTATGAGGTCTTAAGGTGCCTCTTTACCATAAGGATTCTATTTTGGACATAGCATGCCGTACTCACGGCTTCTGCCCAAAACCTATCGGGTAGGTCATATTCGTTCAACATGGTCCTAGCGGCTTCTTGTAGAGTTCGGTTTTTCCGCTCCACTAGGCCATTTTGTTGAGGGGTCCTAGGGCAAGAGAATTCATGGTGGTATCCGTTTAGGTTACAGAAGTCGGTGAACCTTTGATTTTCTAATTCACCACCATGATCGCTTCTAATTCTTTTAACCTTAAGGTTTTTTTTTATTCTCGATTAATTTGAATAAATTGATTAATTGATCTAGGGTATCATTTTTATGTTTGATGAACCTAACCCAGGTAAACCTGGAGTAGTCGTCAATTATGACTAAGCAATATTGACTTTTATTGAGTGACTTGGCTCCATGTGAATCGAATAAATCCATATACAGGAGCTCAAGTACACTTGAGGTTAGTTCTTGGTTAGTTAACTTGTGTTGTGTCCTAGGTTGTTTTTCTTGTTGACAAGCATTACAGATTTTATTAACCAAATTGTTAAGGTTGGGTAAGCCTCTGACTAGGCCACTCTGACTCATCTTGTGGACGAGTCTTGGGTGCGAGTGATCGAGTCGTCGGTGCCACAACCATGATTCCTCTTCCTGTGTCATAAGACATTTGGCTGAGGATTTGATTAAGTTAATTGTATAAATGTTATTTGTCCTAGTTCCTTTGAGTATTGTTTTAGCTGTTTCATTTGTTTTAATTACACATTCGTTTTCTAAAAATACGACCTTATAATTATTGTCAAATAATTGGCTTACGCTAAGCAGGTTATATTCAAAATTCTCTACAAGTAATACATTTTTAATAACAAAATTCGAGTTAAGCTCGATATCACCTGATCCGATGATTTTGAGCTTGCCGTTATTCCCAAAGGCTACCGATCCTTGTCGTTTGAATCGAAGCTTCGCGAATTTGAGTTGATCCCCGGTCATGTGTCGAGTAATCCTAACATCCATTTATCCTACACACAAGGTGGTTGGATTGGATGTTAGATTATTATATTTTTTTAAAAAAAAAAATTGGTTGTAAGTTGTTAAACCTAGGTCATCTCACCGGAGTCTATATGATCAAGCATGTTATACTTATGTGTTGTTTGTGAGATGACTTCCAATTAAGTTGATTAAGTGCATTTATGTTTAAGTAATGTTAGATTTGGATTTGACCCTAGGCTTGTCAAGTTTACCTTTTCAAGATCATTGCTTCCAGGTCGTGGTGAGGCACAGGGGCCTTCTTTTATCGGATCATCGACCACTTCCTTAGACAAAGCCATTTTCAAGAAAATGATGACTTGACTCACCTAAAATTATTTCCTCGTCTAACTAGTTATTTTTGAAAAGAGGCTCCCTAAGGCTCAATCTTTTCGAAGGATTTTAGTTGATTATTTGAAAAGAGTCTCCCTGAGGCTCAATATTTTCGAAGGATTTTATTTGGTTATTTGAAAAGAGGCTACCCGAGTCTCGATCTATTCGAAGGATTTTAGTTGGTTATTTACGTGTTCTAAGTGAGTTCACGAAAGAAAAAAAAACAAAAAAAATCTAAGCATGCAATTTCTAAGTTAAAACACAAACATGTTTTGTACTGGCTCCCCCTAGACCGTTGAATCGGTTCGGTCTATCCACATAGTGGATTTGGTCCTTGGGAACCCAGTACGAGTTGGATCCTAGAGTTGAAATAAAAGTGGTCTTAGGGACCCATGCTTGGACATATTTTTTATGTCTACTTACGATTGACATATACGACTTATTGGTCGTGTTTGAGCTAAACCCTAGTCCGGCCTTGTTGTACACGGCCCTTTGCGATCCAAGTAGGAGGTCAAGTCCTTTGGATCCCAAAGTAAACCTTTCCAACGTATTCCTAAGATCTTCGACTTGACTTTTCAAGAGTGAGTTCTCAACTTCGAGTTTTTCAACCCGAGTTGAGTCCTTCTCTTGAACTCGACTAGTCGAAGAGGTTAGGGAGACCTCATGTTTGAGGAGTTTAACTTCCTCAACCAGGGTCTCGACCTTGGACTCGGACTTAGCTAACTTCCTAGACAAAAACCTAACCGTATTATGTAAAGTATTAAATAAGGTTCGACTCACCTTAAGGGTATCTTTTGAACCGGATGCGTATCCGTGGCTTGACTTGAAGGTAGCTTCGTAGTCCGAGTCATCCTCAGGTTCTGACTCAAGTTCAGGTTCGGTCCCCGTGTCGGACTCAATCGATTTCGCCATGAAGACGTGGTCTTCGTCTTCTTCGGATGACGCTTCTTCCCATGTCGCATTGAGGACCTTCTTGTGCTTAGGTGCTTGGTGGTTGAGCTTGGGGCACTCGGACTTTATATGTCCAAACCTGTTACACTCATAACACCTAATATTAGAACTTTTAGGCTTACCTTGGTTGGGTCGAGTTGTGGTTCACTTTCGTCCCTTGGCTATCCTTCGAGCTAGGTTCATTAGTTCGGCAGTCAATTCCAGGTCAACTTCTTCTTCGGACTCATCTTCCTCCTCGGTTGGTGGTGGCTTGCTTGCGATTTTCTTCTTCTTTGAACCTGCAAACAAGGCTATACCCCTCTCGGGTTCCGAGTTGGACTGCTCATGTAATTCAAAATCCGAAAAGAGTTCATCTAATCTAAGTTTAGAAAGGTCCTTGGAGACCTTGTAGGCATCGACCATGGATGCCCACAAGGTAGTCCTCGGAAAAGAGTTTAGAACATACCTTATAAGGTCGCGGTTTTCGACCTTTTGCCCGATTGCGTGTAGGTTGTTGACTATGTCTTGGACACGGGCGTGGAGTTGCGTCGCGGACTCGTGTTCCTGCATTTTTAGTGTGTACAATTTATTGAACAACAAATCACGTTTGCAAACCTTAGCTTGATCCGATCCTTCGTGTAACTCGATCAGCTTTGTCCAAAGGTCCTTTGCGCTAATGAAGGGGCCGACGCGATTTAACTCCTCCTTGGACAAGCCGCATTGGAGGATTTGTGTTGCCTTGGCGTCGGCTTCGACTTGTCGTTTTGTCACAATGGTCCATTGATCATAATCCAAGGAGTCACCCACTTCATTAGTCGGAAGTGTGAAATCCGTTTGGATTATGATCCACATCTCGATTTGGGTTTTGAGAAAGCATTCCATCCGACCCTTCCAATAACGGAAGTCATCTCCGTTGTAAAACGGAGGTCGGACGGTGCTAAAACCCTCGAGATGGGCCATTAGAACAAAAGACAAAAAGGGACGAAGATGAAGAAACTAGCAACGACAAAAACACAAAACAAAGTACCAAGACTCGCGTCTTGGATTAGTAGTGCGGGAGTAAATTTAACAAAGCGAAATAAATCAGAAATAAACAGAAATAAAAGAAAAATAAATCTGTGAAAAATGGCTAGATTGGTGGTTTCACCAAATCTTAGCAACCCCCGGCTCTGATACCAATTGTTGGATCGAAGCGGATCGCTAGAGGGGAGGGTGAATAGCGATAAAAACTTTTCTTTTAAATCATTCGATAGACAATTAAACGTAGCGGAAATGTAAATAAAAACTAAATGAGACAAATAGTTTTTTTTACTTGGTTCGTAGCCTTCGGCTACTACTCCAAGGCCCTAACGGTCCTAGACCGTGTACGGAGGGCAATTCACTAAAACACTCCTCCTCGTTGGAGGTAGGAGTTTTACGATTACAAAAGCCTTCGAAGCAAAAAGATAGAGAGACAAACCCTCTCTTCTATTAAAGTAAAATACAACGAAAAGTCTCGATTAAAAAGAATTGCAATATTGAAAGCAATAACAAATTAAGATTATACCAACAACTAAACAAAAGAAACTTTAAGCTAGGGTTGTTGGCAGCACTTCGTTGTTGTAGAGTCGTCGGAGAGTTGCAGCGTAACGGAGGCTTTTGAGCACTTAGAATTCAGGATGAAACCCTAGTTTTGGCCCTCCTTTTATAGCCTTTAAGCCCCTCAACGAATGGGTCTTCAACCAATCACAAATGGGCACAAAACTCCTTGAAAAATGGTGATAAAGCTTGACTCCTCGAGGCTGATTTTTGACCACCGGTTGAACTGGCCGGTTGAACTGGCACCAGTTGAACTGGCCGGTTGAACTGATGGCCAGGATTTTTGACTACAATAAAGAGTTAGCTCAAAATATAAGTGGATTCGACGGCCACTTGCCGTCCGATCTCAACATAGACCTTCCATGGGAAGTCTTGGGTCGGATCGTCGCCTAAGATCATCCCCGTAAAGAGGATACGACCTCACTTACGCTCGCAAACACGAGCTTACCTCGATACTTACGTGTCGCTTTTGCTTCCGGCCTTCCACTCAATTCCTTCGGCTCCCTCCGAAGTAACTCGAGTGTCGCCCGACCACCGCGGCTTCCTCCGGGTGTCGCTAGCCTTCAGCTCCAGCATTGAGACTTTTCTGCACACTTGATTTAGCTCGTGATATAACAATATAAGCTTAACTTTATATCGTTTGCTATAATCAAAACTTAGGTTCGACTTAGGTGCCCACTGCACCAACATAAGCTACCCATCAACCAACTAGCCCCTAATGCTTTTCACATACTAACAGGGGTTGTAATAGTTTTTAGGCACTTAGAGCTCACTTTGTCCCCTATATTGTTCCACTATCTCTTCCAACTGAAGTTTTCTAAAGAAGGCATTTTCTATTTTGCTAGTCGCCAGGATAGTCAATTCTTGGTCAATATACCTTCCTCTCATAAAGGTTGGAATGACTTGTACTTCTTCGCTCAACTTCCAGACCCCCTTCCTCACTCCGAAAGTTGGAAAACCACCCTCTCAGATCTACCCCCTTTCCAAGAGTGTAGGACTCAATGCCCTTTCATGGAGGTCCACCAAGTGTTAAGGGAGTGCTATTATAATTCTAATCATTTGTTAAAGCCCCCCCTCTTGAGTCACTATGGATTATCTCATTTCCCCTTGGACGATTCGGGCGTCATAGGTAGGATGCTGCTCTCAATCTGATATAATACTTTTTATGGTTACCGTCCCTTATTTTCAACGACTTGCATTGAAGACGACCTAATGCAGAGAACTAGAATTAGCGGGGAGAAGATTGTCATTGCTAAAAAGAAGAAGACCTCAAAGAAATGTGTTAGGGGAGAGTTCCTTGTCCTCTCCTCTTTTCCCCATAAAAAACTCCGCCCTCGTAAGGAAAATGTTCCTAGTTCCTCCACTCTCCTAGCATCCTCTTCTCCTCATTCTTCTTCTCCTCCTCCTCTCAAACGGAACAGACGCCACAACCTCATCATTTATGACCCTACAAAGGAGGAGACCCATCCTTTAGTCCTTCCCCCATCCCCTCAGGAAGGAATTTCTCCTTCGCTCTCCATCCCTTCATCTTCTTCCCTCCCTGGTAGAGGAAGTGACTCTCCTATATCTTCTCCTCCTCTACCCGCCACCATAGAGCCATCTCCTCCTACTTCCAATTTTGATCCTTCTACCCCTACTTTGCCTACGGAAGAGCCTTCCCTTTCTTCGGGAGATATTCTCCCTGTAAATCCTCCCACTACCACTCTAGGATCTATTCTTAAGATGCATAGTATAGAGGAGGTAAGGATGTTTAGCCAATCAAGCTTGCAAGCCCCTTATGAGCGTCTGCGCAGACACTTGTCAGAGGTATATTTTCCTTCTCCTTGTACTTAAGATATCTTGGTATTCACCATCATAATACATCGTTTTCTTTCTCAAGTAGTCACAGATTATAATGATACCACACAACACTTAGTGGACTACCAATCTGCAATGGTGGCACGCCATAGCACCACCCAATCTCAACAGCGAAAATTAACTCAGCAGCTAGTTGAGAGTAAGCAAAGGGAAGCAACCCTAGTCACTAACTGTGAAGACTTGATGACCTAGCTAGCAGTGGCTACGAGTGAGAAGGAAGAGCTCCTCAAGGAGAACAACGACCTTAACTATCAGCTATTCCTGCAGTCTGATTAGATTCAACATGTTGACCTCCTATCCCAGGAATTGGCGGAACATAAAGTCCAACTTAAAGAAGCAAAGACTAGGGCTTCTCAATCTTCTACTGCTCTCCTACAAGCTCAAATAGGCATGCTTATCGGTTCCTTAGTTCCGGTTCGGTTCTGATCGATTTCGAATTCGTCGACGTTGGAACCGATCAGAATCGGTTCCAAATCGGTTCTAGTTCCAAAGTTTTAACTTTGGAACCAATTCAATCCGAACCAGTTCCGAATCAGTTCCGAAATAGTTCTAAACCGATTCCAAAATGGTTTCGGACCACCTTCCTCGAACTTGAGCTTCTAAATTCATCTAACGTGATGATGATCTTATTTTTTTTTCTATCACAAAATAATCTTGTAGACATGTTAGCATGTTAAGAATTTTCACCTTTAAATTAGCAACCGAAACCAGATCCAAATCGAAACCATAATCGGTTCTGAACCGGTTCTTAAACGGTTTCAAACCGATTCCGAAATCGATTGGAACCGAACCGAACCAGAATCGGAACGGTTCTAGTTCGATTCCAGAACCAGTTCATTTGAATCGGTTCCAAGTTCGAATTTAATGGATTGGTTCTGACTCGGGTCCGGATCGAACCAATCGGTTAAGCATGCCTAGGCTCAAATGAAGAACCAAGCACTAGAGACTTCTTTAGCATCCTGCCGAACACAAATAGAGAGCTTCTCCTCTACAGTCTCTACCTTTCCTGGAATGTTGACAGCAATTTTCAGACATTTACAGGAATTGTAGAAAGAGCAATCCGAAGTCGTGATCTCCTTGGGCCAACAAGATATATCAGTTGCTAAAGACAGAGACCTCCTCACTACTCAATTAGCTGATCATAGAGCCCAATGGAAGGAGCAGGAGGCAGACTTATGGGTGCAATATACTCGTAAAGGGGCACGACTATTTGTTCTAGGCTTCGAAGGGTCTACCACACAAAACGCTACTCAAGGTTATCCTCCTCCAGGTGCAGATACTAGTCACTTAAATGTAGAGGTTGCTTTGGCCAATTACTCAGAGGATATCTTTGAATTGTAATTCTTACCATTCATACAATGTACTATAGAACTTATCAATGGAAAGTATGTGATAGCATGACTTGCATCTTTTCCTTTATGTTAGAGTGAATCAAACACTCCTTCTTCACTACCTTTGACCATCCAAGATCAGCAATCTTTATGGTGCCAGTCGATTGCTACTCATACTCACCCGAGAAGTCACTCGGGCCAGCTTGAGAAATAGATTATTTTCAGTTATCCCGAGCCATTTTTCAAGTGGGAGAAATCTATTACTGGAAAATTATTCGCCCCAACAGTAAGATCGGCCTCACGTAGATCTTATTCCCTTAACCAAATGAAGACGTGCCTAGTCTCTTGACAATTAATGTCAATACTATTCCCAATGGCAACCCTTCGGCTACTTCCTTCAACCTTTTGCCTCCCTCTCCTTTTCCCAAGGAGGGATATCAATGTTCCTCCCTTCTATAAATACTTAATACGAGTCTTTCCGCTTTCATCCTACCTCTATGGCTTCTTCATCCCTCCCTATTAACATAAGCTCTGACTCAGACTCCTTTGACTTAAACCTTTTCGACTCAAACTCCTCTGACTCGGGCTCCTCTAATAATTCGACAATCCATTCTACAACCACCTCAGCATTCCGGCCTTCAACTCCGATCGACACCACATCTCCCACCACCAGGATGTCCTTACGACCTCCCTTTCTGTCCTTTGGCAACCGGGTGTGGAATCCTCCTCTGGTTCCGGTACAACTTGCCATAAATTTCAGAGCCCAAGCCGACGCTCCTTTTCCTCTATCGACTGAAGCTCTTCCCCCTCCTCCGCCTGAAGTCCCTCCACCGCGACCGCAAGCTAGGGGGCCCCTTAGGGTGGTTCTGCTTTCTCACTCCGGAGAGGAGTCTTTTGTTGGCTCTTCTAGTAGTATTCGTTCATTGCAAATAAAATCTTCGTTAATGTAATTTTCAATTCTGACATCTATATAAAAAACAAAGAATATTAAGTTCACCGTAACAGCTATAGTCACTTCGGACATTCTTCGTAGAACAACTCTGCTAATACTTGCCCCATTTTAGAAGGCTGGCCCTGCACAGCGAATCTGAGGAGCATTGCGAGAGAACACTTAGACTATGATTAAACTAATTCCTACCAAATATTCGCTTCTCCTGCAAGATATGACTAGTCATGTCGTCATTAATACACTCAACTTCCCCCCTGACGCATGCAAGTCTTCTCGTCTTATCCACTTTTACTCCCTTCGCTTCCCAAGAGGCTAATTAGTACGCCCTTTTCCTTCTATAAAAACCTCCGACATCGCTTCTTGCTTGCATACTTCTCTGTTCTTCCACCTTCGCCAGCACACTCCTTTATTCTTCTATCTTCAGCATGGAAGACTCATTAGAGCAAGGCAGCAACTTTCTTTCCCCCAATATGCATACATAAGAGCAATGCAGTATATAAGAATTGGAAGAATAGGTCAGAGACCTGAGGAGGCATCTATAGTCAGCCTCCACCCATAACTACACCCTGCGACAAGACCTGGCTATAACCCAAAGGGTTTTGTTAAAGCAGAAATTCCTACAGCAATCCTACCTCAGACAACTTTTTCTCGCCAAATCTGGTGGCCGATAGTGTAGGAAAATCCGGGATCTGACGTTCAAAATATCGCGGGCAAATACTTCGCACAACTACAGCGGAAATAATAATAAAACCCAGATCCCTCCAGAGATCCATGCAAAAATATATAAGTCATTTTTTTTCTTAATCGTATCTAGAAGAAGAGTTATACCTTTGATGCGCGCCCTTCGCAATCCCGCTTTTCCAAAAGCTATCGGATCTCAATACAGTAAGGATAACCGTATCTCTAAAGTATCCACACTGACACTTAGTAGTTTGGAGTCACGTTGTGCTAGCAACCCTAGCAAAACACCAAGACTACTTAGAGGAGAGAAGGAGAGAAGGGAATGGAAGAAGAGAACTCTTTCTCTTGGCTTTTCCTTGGCTTGCACGTTGGAGCTTCTAAGGGAAAAATTCTGCACTCTAACCACACCAAACCAAAAGCCCCCCACCCCTATTTATCCTTTCACATTGAAGGCATTCAAGCCAAATCCCATTTTTCTTTTTTCATACATTAAGCCAAATCCTATTTAGCCTTCTCAAGCCAAATCCCAATTTGCTTTTTCACATCAAGCAAAATCCAATTTAGCCTTTCACGTGACAAATCCTATTTAGCTTTCTTACATCAAGCCAAATCCTATTTAGCCTCTCTTTTTAAATGCATGAAGCCTTCTCCTCATCATGAATATTCCCATGCATGATTAATCACATTAATCATGCATGTTGATGATGAATCATTTTCCATGGTTCAACTTGAGTCTAACTCAAGTTTAACCAGTTTGAGTCAAACTCAAGTCTTGGCCATATGCTTAATGGTTCTTTTTAGTCCAACTAAAAGAAATCATCTCCAAAATAGAATGTCATTTGTGTGTAACCCAATGGGCTCTCGTAACATTGGTAATATATCTAAAATCATTTTAAATACATAAGCAATGAACGACATCTAGTAATACATCATTGCTACCCAAGCTACAAGATAGTTAAGATTCGACAACCTTTCCGTGACCATTATCATGTATGACAGTGTCCTTCTATCTTTGATTTCTTAGATCGATTAGTGAGGCATAGACCGAGTCATCCCCTTATCGATCTTTATGTTTCTTGATCGCCAAGTAGACTCACTAAAACAAATGAGCTCAATATCTCATATTGACTCATTTGAGCATGGTCATGCATTCCATGGTCATACTCTATCAAGAGGCCAAAGATATCACTCCCGTCATATGGGAGGGATAGATCTCATCTACATCACTCATATCCCTCCGCATAATTCGTTACATACCCAGTAATCGCCCTTATAGTGCACCCTGTTATGGGTGACATTAGACGATTCCAAAGTAAATAACTCCTTATGTAGGGAATCGTAGTGACTTCAGGTCTAAGGACTGTTCATACCAATAGTCACATGAGAAAGTATATGACACTCATATAACGATCCATGATACTTTCTCATGGTGGGTCAATTCAGTATATATATTCTCCAATATATATACTCATGTGTCAATGTGATATTACATATCCATGACTTGTGAGATCAAGTCATCCATTGACCTACATACTAGTCTCAATGCATTAATATTTCCCTTATTATATTAATACAATACTCGATTAGGAATATTTAAGAATAGTGTTCTCTACAGCTTCTCATAATCAATTCTACCAATTGATATACTGTAGATTAGAACCTACTATTCAAGGGCATTATTATATTTATTTAGCTGGCACACACATAGAGTAAATATAATAATCAATCTTTGCCTTTTATTAATGAAATATGATACATATGCTCCCTAATCAATTATCTCATGATTGACACTAAGGGCTGACACTAATAATCTCCCACTAGCACTAGTGTCAATCACTGTAATCTCTAAGACCCAATGACCTAGTATGACCATCATGCTTTCTCTATGCCAAAGCCTTGGTCAAGGGATCTGCAATGTTGGCATCAGTATCTACTCTGCATATCCGCACATCTCCTCTATCGATGATCTCTTGAATGAGGTGATACCGCCGCAGTATATGTTTGGAACGCTGATGAGAACGAGATTCCTTAGCCTGTGCTATAGCCCCGTTGTTGTCACAATAAAGCTCTATGGGGCTCACGATGCTAGGAACTACACCAAGCTCAGAAACAAACTTCCTGATCCAAACAACCTCCTTTGTCGCATCTGAAGTAGCAATATACTCAACCTCTGAAGTAGAATCCACGACTATATCTTACTTTGAACTCTTTCAGCTCACAACACCACCATTTAAACAAAAGACATACCATGATTGCGATCTGTAATCGTCCTTGTCCGTTTGGAAGCTAGCATCGCTATAACCCTTTACAGTGAGCTCCTCATTGCCTCCAAATATCAAGAAATATTCTTTAGTTCTTCTCAAGTACTTAAGAATATTCTTGACAACTATCCAGTGACTATCACCTGGATCCGACTGGTACCTACTCGTCATGCTCAAAGCATACGAGACATCAGGACGAGTGCATAGCATGGCGTACATGATAGACCCTATAGCAGATGTATAAGGGATCTGATCCATGAGTTCCCTTTCTTCTTTAGAAGAAGGGCATTGAGCCTTCGAAAGGCTCACACCATGTGACATTGACAGAAATCCCTTCTTGGAATTCTGCATGGAAAAACATTTAAGCATTTTGTCAATGTATATACTCTGACTTAGGCCAAGCAATCTCTTAGATCTATCTCTATAGATCTTAATGCCTAAAATGTAGGGTGCTTCACCTAAGTCCTTCATTGAGAAACAATTCCCAAGTCAAGTCTTAACAGACTGCGGCGTAGGGATGTCGTTCCCAATGAGAAGTATGTCATCAACATACAAGATAAGAAAGATAACTATGATCCCACTAACCCTCTTGTAGACACAGGGTTCATCTTCATTCTTGATGAAACCAAACTATTTGATCGCATAATCGAATCAAAGATTCCAACTTCTAGATGCTTACTTTAAACCATAAATGGACCTTTGCAGCTTGCATACCTTACCAACATACTTTGGATCTACAAAACCCTCAAGTTGTATCATGTACACATCCTCGAGGAGGTTCCCATTCAGAAACACAGTTTTGACATCCATTTGTCAGATCTCATAATCCGTGGTAAGTTGCAATAGCAATCATGATCCGAATAAACTTAAGCATCGCAACTGGTGAAAAAGTTTCATCATAGTCAATACCATGAATCTGTTTGAAAGCTTTAGCTACCAATCGCCCTTTATAGGTATGCATGAGTCCTTCCATGTCAGTCTTTCTCTTAAAGACCCACTTACACCCAATGGGTTTGACCCCTTCAAGTGGATCAACCAAAGTTCATACTTGGTTGGTGTACATGGATTCCATTTCGGATCTCATGGCCTCTAGCCATTTCTCAGAATCTGGGCTTATCACAGCTTCCTGATAGGATGTAGGCTCGTTCAACTCAACAAGCATAACATCATCATTGTCAGACAAGAGAAATGAATATCTCTTAGGCTGACAACATATCCTATCAAACCTGCGAAGAGCTTGGTCTACTTGAACAGGTTGTTGCTCCACAACTTCTTGTGCAACAATCTCATCATCCACAACACTTTGTGGTACTTGTTCAATTTTCATCTGAGTGCTATATTTATCTTGAATTTTTTCAAGATGTATTTTACTCCCACTAGTTCTTCCAGAGATGAACTCTCTTTCTAGAAATACTCCATTTATAGCGACAAACACTTTGCCTTGTGTGAGATTGTAGAAGTAATATCCTTTCGTTTTCTTAGGCCCATGATAAGTTAACCTTGTCGTGGCCGGTCCCAAGCCCGGATAAAGGAGGAGGGTTGCGTTAGGTTGCCAGCCAGCGTTAAACTAAGGCAAATGTTTCAATGAATGGATCAATCAAACTATTGTGCTAATGCTAGGTTGTTCCCCGGAAGGAACGCGTTACAGGGTCCGACTGTAATGTCTCGGCAAGGACCGCTACATTTTCAGAACTCGGGTGTAGTGAAAAATATGCTAGAGTTCACGTTGCAGGGTCCGACTGCAACGTATCGGCAAGGACCGCTACATCTCCATGAGAACTTGGGTGTAGTGTTAAATAAGCAAGAGTTCTCACACCATAGGTTGGGTAAAAACAAATATTATAGAAAAACTAGTAGTCTAAGATTTGGTACATGGAACATAGGAACCCTCACTGGTAAAACAATGAAGATAGTAGATACGATGATTAGAAGAAAAATTAATATTGTATGTGTACAAGAGACAAAATGGGTTGGTGAGAAGGCAAAGATGATAGATAACTAGGGTTTTAAGTTATGGTATACAGCAAGAGTAAAACAAGAAATGGAGTGGGTATTATTGTTGATAGTTCGTTAAAGGATGAAGTTGTAGGAGTAATTAGAAAGGGGATAGAATTATAGCTCTCAAAATAGTAGTGGAGAAAGAAACTATAAACGTAATTAGTGTATATGCACCTCAAATAGGATTAGATGAAAATACCAAATTAAGGTTTTGGGAGGACTTGGATGAAGTATTACAAAATATTCCATCAAATGAGATGATTTTAATAGGAGGTGATTTAAATGGGCATGTCGGAGTGAAAAATGACGAATATGAGAGGGTGCATGGGGGTTATGGGTTTGGAACAAGAAATGAAGAAGGTAAAACTATATTGGATTTTGCAATAGCATATGATCTTATACTAGCTAATACATTTTTTAAGAAAAGAGAAGAACACTTAGTCACGTTCAAAAGTGGAAATAATAAATCACAAATTGACTTTCTTATAGTTAGGAAGAGAGATAGAAAGATTTGTAAAGATTGTAAGGTTATTCCTGGAGAAAGTTTAACTACTCAACATAGGTTAGTAGTATTGGATATACGCCTCAAATATAGTTTTAATAGAAGGAAAATATACACGACCCCTAGAATTAAGTGGTGGAAGTTAAAGGATGAGAAACTAAATATATTCAAAGAGAAGGTAGGAGTACAAGTATTAGATGATATATCTGATGACCCTAATACGATGTGGGATAAAATGGTATCAAAATTGAAAATAGTAGCTAAGAGTGTACTCGGTGAGTCAAAGGGACATGCACCACCAAGTAAAGAATCTTGGTGGTGGAATGAAAAAGTGCAAGAGAAAGTCAAGGAAAAACGAATAGCATATAAAAAATTAAATATTTGTAAAAATGAGGAAAATTTGAAAAAATATACAATAGCCAAGAAAGAAGCTAAGAAAGCAAAGAATGAAGCTAAGATCAAACTTTTGAGCACGTTATATCGAAAATTAGATACAAAAGAAGGGAAAAGAGACATTTATAGAATAGCTAAAACAAGAGAGAGGAAAATAAAAGATCTTAATCAAATAAGATGTATTAAAGATGAATGCAATAAGGTACTAGTAAATGATGAAGAAATAAAAGAACGGTGGAAGAGATATTTTCATCAACTTTTTATGAAGGTTTAGGAGACCAACTTAATTTAGGTAATTTAAGTAGGTCAAATGAGTATAGAAATTTAAATTTTTATCAGAATTCAAATTTGAAGTAGAACAAGCTTTAAATGGAATGCAAAATGGAAAAGCCGTTGGACAGATGATATTCCGATAGAGTTATGGAAGTGTCTAGGGAAACAAGGTATTGAATGGCTTACAAAATTATTTAACATGATATTGAAAACAAAAAGGATGCCTGATCAATGGAGGGTAAGTATCCTAATTCCCTTATATAAGAATAAGGGAGACATACAAACTTGTGAAAACTATAGGGGTATTAAACTAATGAGTCATACCATGAAACTTTGGGAAAAAATAATAGAAAAAAGATTAAGGAAGGAGACCATGGTTCTCGAAAATCAATTTGGATTCATGCCAGGAAGGTCGACAATAGAAGCTATACATCTTCTCAGACAACTAATTGAAAAGTATAGAGAGCAAAAGCAGGATCTACACATGGTATTCATTGATTTAGAAAAAGCTTATGATAGAGTTCCAAGAGAAATAATATGGAGAATTTTAGAAAAAAGAGGTGTTAGTGTAACATATATTGAACTAATTAAGGATATGTATGAGGAAGTAACGACCAGAGTGAAGACTTCAGGTGGATTAACTGAAGCATTTCCAATAAAGATAGGGTTACATCAAGGATCAGCTTTAAGTCTCTATCCTTTTACATTAATCATGGGGACTCCTTTGGACACATTCAAGACACATTACCGTGGTGCATGTTGTTTGCAGATGATATTGTTTTAGTAGATGAGACACGTGAAGGAGTAAATGTTAAACTAGAATCTTGGCGGGAAACACTAGAAGTGAAAGGTTTTAAGCTTAGTAGAGGAAAGACAGAATATATGGAATTTAAATTTAGCGATATTAGGCGTAATGAGACAAGTGTTAAGATAGGAGATGATGAGTTGTCCTGAATTGAGAGTTTTAAATATTTAGGATCATTTTGCAAGATGATGGAGGGATTGAGAAAAATATCTAACATAGAATACAAGTAGGATGGTTGAAATGGAGGAAAACGTCGAGTGTTTTATGTGATCGTAAAGTACCTCTAAAACTGAAAGGGAAATTCTAAAAAACGGCGGTTAGGCCTGCTATATTATATGACGCTAAATGTTGGGCTACGACTCGAGCACATGAGCAAAAGATGAGAGTTGCAGAAATACAGAGATGAGGATGTTAAAGTGGATGTGCCGATATATGAGAATAGACATAATAAGAAATGAGAGCATTAGAGAGAAAGTTGGAGCTGCATCTATTAAAGGAAAGCTCCGAGAGACACGTTTAAGGTGGTATGGACATGTACTTAGACGGTCAATAAATGCTCCAGTTAGGCGATGTGAAACGATACCAAATATACACATCAAACGAGGAAGAGGAAGACCAAAAAAGACTTGGTTAGCAACAATAAAACAAGATAAAATTTATTTAAATATAGATGATGATATAGTAGGGGATAGAGTCCAATGGCGTAGAAGGATCCATATAGCCGACCCCACCTAGTGGGATAAGGCTTTGTTGTTGTTGTTTCTTAGGATATCCTACAAAGTAGCACTTGTCTGATTTAGGGCCTAGTTTATCGGAGACTTGATGTCGAACATAAGCTTCACATCCCCAAATCTTCATAAAAAGACATATTGGGACTCTTCCCAGTCCATATCGTATATGGTGTCTTTATGACTGTCTTAGATGGGACGCGGTTAAGTGTGAAAGCAGTTGTCTCTAAAGCGTATCCCCAGAAGAAAGAAGGGAGATTTGTGTGACTCATCATTAATCTTACCATATCTAATAATGTACGATTTCTCCTTTCTGATACACCATTCCACTGTGGTGTTCCAGGTGGAGTGAGTTGAGATCTAATCCCAAACTCAATGAGATAGTCACGAAAAGCTTGGCTAAGGTATTCCCTGCTTCGATCTGATCGAAGCACTTTAATACTCTTACCAAGTTGGTTTTGTACTTCATTCTTGAATTTTTTTGAACTTTTTAAATGATTCAGATTTGTGTCTCATAAGATACACATATCCATATCTACTGAAATCATCAGTAAAAGTAATAAAGTATTGATAGCCTCCTCTAGCTGCTACATTGAAAGGCCCACATACATCAGTATATATGAGTTCTAACAAATCAGTAGCTCATTGACCATGTCCACTAAATGGAGTCTTGGTCATCTTGCCTAGAAGACAAGATTCGCATGTCTCATATGATTCAAAATCAAATGAGTCCAGTAATCCATCCTTATGGAGCTAGGATATGCGACTCTCATTTACGTGACCCAAGCGACAATGCCAGAGATACATTTGGTTCAGATCATTAGATTTGAACCATTTGGTATTTATGTTATAGACTGGGGTTTCAAGATCTAGAAGATAGAGACCATTCACAAGATGTGCACTACAATAAAATATATCATGTAAATAAACGGAGTAACACTTGTCCTTTATTACAAATGAGAAACCTTTCTTGTCTAAACAAGAAACGGAGATAATATTTTTCATCAAGACAGGCACATAACAACAGTCCTCGAGTTCTAAGATAAGCCCAGTGGGCAAAGATAAAGAATATGTTCCTATAGCGGTGGCAGCAACTTTTGCTCCATTGCCTACCCATAGGTCCACCTCGTCCTTCGTCAATGATCTAGTCTTTCGAAGGCCCTACACATTGGTACAAATGTGAGAAGCACAACCGGTATCTAATACCCATGAAGACGAGATAGATAAATTGACTTCTATAACATATATACCTAAGGCAGAAGTCTCACTTCTCTTCTTTTTCACCTCTTCCAGGTATAGCTTGCAGTTTCTCTTTCAATGCCCGATCTCACTGCAGTGAAAGCATTCCCCTTCCTTAGACACCCCTCCTTTGGGTTTCAATGCCTTTGCCTTGTCTTTACCTTTGGCTTGGGTCTTACCCTTACCTTTAGGCTTCTGCTTGCCTTTGCCTTTGTTCTTGTTCACCATCAAAATGGTGTCAGGATTTGCCTTCTTAAGGTTGAGTTCGACAGTTCGTAACATGCTCAACAACTCAGGTAAAGGCTTGTCAATTTCATTCATGTTGTAGTTCATGACAAATTGACTGTAGCTTTCTGGGAACGACTGTAAAACAAGGTCAGTGGCCAGCTCTTGGCCTAATGGAAATCCCAATCTCACTAGGTTCTCAACATACCCAATCATCTTGAGTGCATGAGTACCTAGGGGAGTTCCCTCTTGCATCTTGCATTGAAACAAGCCTTTGACACCTCCTATATCTCGTGTCTTACTTGTCCCTGATATAGTTGTTTCAGATGCTCAACCATATCATAGGCATCCATGTTCTCATGTTGCTTCTGAAGCTCAGAGTTCATGGTGGCAAGCTAAGGCATGACACATCCATTGCATCATCTTGATGCTTCTTATAAGCATCCTTGTCAGCACGAGTGGTCGTAGGTGCGGGTGGTTCAGGAATGGACTGCTCTAGGACATATAGTTTACGTTCTTTCTTGAGGAGTATCCTCAAGTTCCTGTACCAGTCCAAGAAGTTAGCTCCAGTGAGCTTGTCCTTATCAAGGACAGATCGCAGAGAGAGTGTGTTTGACGTATTTGATGACATGGTGATCTATAATACAAAAATGCAGACATGTATCATATTTCTATCATTCAATTAGGCCTTTAACTAAATGATTCTTCTACTAGTCACAAAGTTGGACAAGATTCATATTATACCGCCTCTTGAGTTAGCTTTGGCTAATCGCCCAAGACGCGTATAAGTTAGGTAGGTAACTCATACTAATTACATCTAATGTAACTCTTGTATATCTATATGAACAACATTATTTGTTCATAGTGCCCATCGAATGAGATATCCTTCTAAATTACTACTCTTCTTGAGTTAGCTTTGGCTAATCACTCAAGATTTGTATAATGTAGGTAGATGTCTCGTATGAGTTATGCCTCTAAGTTCATCAATCTAATTGAGAGAGCTTAGTTAAGTCAAACCCAAAGTTTAATAGGCGGACATCGCGATTGTCCTATCGTACTTTACTGAGGTAAATCGAGTCACTTTGCTTTGCCAAACGCGCTACGATTGAACAAGGTAATAGTAAGTATTAAACTTTAGTAGGCATATGATAAGTGACCTAATTTTATGACAACTAACTATGCATGCATCACATACAAACATCACATGCATCACATATAACCATAGCATATATCAACATATAAGCTTAAACGTGACATGGTTATGGCCTGAATTTACGATCTCCTCAAGCCAATGAGAAGAGCGATGGGTCAACCTAGGGATTGCATCTTCTCCAAGTGCTTCCTTTGGTCATCCTGTGTTGTCGGCATCCTCCTTGTAACTTCATCCTTCAATGGACTTTCCACTCATCATTTTGTACATTACAAAATAAGAATACTCGAGTTCCATTCGAGTCTAAGTCTATTTTACAACCAGAAAATAGAGATGAAGACACGACACGCAGGTCGTATTATGAATTACAACATGCACCAACAACACACAAACACAATCACATTGGGTCCTAGGCCATAACCATGCACTATGTATCAAATCATTCATAATGATATAATTTCATAAAATCTATTATGAATACACGCACAAATTTTAAGCCGCTACGTTGATAAGCCGCAACACCACGGTGGTCCCGCTTTTCATCTCAACTCCTTGAATGAGTTGCAGCCCTTGGTCCATCACTATGAACCCAAGACCCTCGCTTCCGAAGCGTCCCATGTCTAATACGGTCGGACCGTGCCAATTCGCACGCCCATTCTAGGGTGATCAGTGACATCCACGGTGAGGCCGTGTTCGCCACTATTCGTGCCCCCTTATCAACATTTCAAGCCTAAAAATCGTATACCCATAATCTACATGTTTTATATCTCATAGAAAACATGAAAATGTAAATTTATATTACATATAAATAATGATAATAAAATATATGTTTTCCAAGTGGCTCTGATACCACTGTAGGGAAATCCGGGATCTGACGTTCAAAACATCGCGGGCGAATACTTCGCACAACCGCAGCGGAAACAATAATAAAACCCGAATCCCTCCAGAGATCCATGCAAAAAAATATAAGTCATTTTTTTTCTTAATCTTATCTAGAAGAAGAGTTATACCTTTGATGTGCGCCCTTCGCAATCCCGCTTTTCCAAAAGCTATCGGATCTCAATACAGTAAGGATAACCATATCTCTAAGGTATCCACATTGACACTCAGCAGTTTGGAGTCATGTTGTGCTAGCAACCCTAGCAAAACACCAAGACTACTTAGAGGAGAGAAGGGAAGGGAAGAAGAGAACTATTTCTCTTGGCTTTTCCTTGGCTTGCACGTTGGAGCTTCTAAGGGAAAAATTCTGCACTCTAACCACACCAAACCAAAAGCCCCCACCCCTATTTATCCTTTCACATTGAAGGCATTCAAGCCAAATCCCATTTTGCTTTTTTTATACATTAAGCCAAATCCTATTTAGCCTTCTCAAGCCAAATCCCAATTTGCTTTTTCAAATCAAGCAAAATCTAATTTAGCCTTTCATGTGACAAATCCTATTTAGCTTTTTTACATCAAGCCAAATCCTATTTAGCCTCTCCTTTTAAATGCATGAAGCCTTCTCCTCATCATGAATATTCCCATGCATGATTAATCACATTAATCATGCATGTTGATCCCATGCATGATTAATCACATTAATCATGCATGTTGATGATGAATCATTTTCCATGGTTCAACTTGAGTCTAACCAAGTTTAACCAGTTTGAGTCAAACTCAAGTCTTGGTCATATGCTCAATTGTTCTTTTTAGTCCAACTAAAAGAAATCATCTCCAAAACAGAATGTCATTTGTGTGTGACCCAATAGGCTCTCGTAACGTTGACAATGTATCTAAAACCATTTTAGATACATAAGCAATAAGCGGCATCTAACAATACATCATTGCTATCCAAGCTACAAGATAGTCGAGATCCGATAACCTTTTCGTGATCATTATCATGTATGACAGTGTCCTTCTATCTCTGATATCTTAGATCGATCAATGAGGCATTGACCGTGTCATCCCCTTATCGATCTTTATGTTTCTTGATCCCTAAGTAGACTCACTAAAACAAATGAGCTCAATATCTCATATTGACTCATTTGAGCATGATCATGCATTCCATGGTCATACTCTATCAAAAGGCCAAAGATATCACTCCCGTCATATGGGAGGGATAGATCCTATCTACATCACTCACATCCCTCCGTATAATTCGTTACATACCCAGTAATCGCTCTTATAGTACACCCTATTATGGGTGATGTTAGACGATACCAAAGTACATAACTCCTTATGTAGGGAACCATAATGACTTCAGGTCTAAGAACTATTCATACTAATATTCACATGAGAAAGTATATGACACTCATATAATGAACCATGACACTTTCTCATGGTGGATCAATTCAGTATATATATACCCATGTGTCAATGTGATATCACATATCTATGACTTGTGAGATCAAGTCATCCATTGACCTACATACTAGTCTCAATGCATTAATATTGCCCTTATTATATTAATACAATACTCGACTAGGAATATTTAAGAATAGTGTTCTCTACAGCTTCTCATAATCAATTCTATCAATTGATATACTGTAGATTAGAACCTGCTATTCAAGGGCATTATTATATTTATTTAGCTGGCACACATATAGAGTAAATATAATAATCAATCTTTACCTTTTATTAATGAAATATGATACATATGCTCCCTAATCAATCATCTCATGATTGACACTAAGGGCTGACACTAACAGATAGGCCCTAGCAACACCTCATGAGAAGATCATCCATGAAGCTCCTTAGTTCTTCTTAGGGGGAACTTTTGTTATTCTCTTTAAAAAGTTATACCTGTAACCCTTCTTTCTATTAATAAAAATTCTCATTTTAGAAACTGTGGATGTCTATTCTTGCCGAACAATGATTCTTCTGAAATGGGTGAAATATCCCAGCACCAAATATAATCACAAAACTTACCAACTTCACACAAACACTCCCTTCAATTTTTTAATGTTCGTCCATTAAATCGACCACTCTTCATCTTAGATGTAATCCCAGACACGGGTAAATTCTAGTTATGTCAGAAAGAGAGAGGTGATTATACTTCTTCCGAGCAAGTCAGAGCCAAAATGGTTACTTCCACCATCTCCTGATAATGCTTCTACCCAACTCTTCAGATATATCAACTACATAAGGATAATAGCCTGACTCAGAGGCAAGCTGGAAAAATAAAGATGACTTGACCCGAAACTTGGTCGGGTCAGATTAAAACAATATTCTTTATTTTGTACTTCTTAATTAGCATCTCTACTTTGAACCCGACTCCTCCATTCCGCCACCATACGGGAATAATAGCTTGGCTCAAGGGCAAGCTGAGAAATAATGACAACACTTCATTAATGCATCTACCTTAAACCCAGCTCCTCCGTTCAACCACTGTACAGGGATAATAGCTTGGCTGGAAGGCAAGCAGAAAGAATAGTGACGACTTGACTCAGGGCTTCATCTGGTCAGGTCGGAATAATTTTTGTACTCCGCCGTTTTTCCATCAGTGCGTCTAACTTGAACCTGACTCCTCTGTTCCGCCAACACACGGGGATAATAGCTTGACTTGGAGGCAAGTGAAAGAATAGTGATGACTTGACTTAGGGCTTCGCCTGGTCAGGTCGGAATAATTTTTTACTCCGTCACTCTTCATCAGTGCATCTACCTTGAACTCGATTCCTCTGTTCTGTCACCATATGGGTATAATAGCTTGACTTCGAGGCAAGCTGAAAGAATAGTGACGACTTGACCTAGGCTTCACCTGGTCAGGTCGGAATAATTTTTTACTCTGTCGCTCTTCATCAGTGCATCTACCTTGAACCCGACTCCTCCGTTCCGCCACTACACGAGAATAATAACTTGACTTGGATGCAAGCTGAAAGGATAGTGACGACTTGACCTAGAGCTTTGCCTGGTCAGGTCGGAATAATTTTTTACTCCGCCGCTCTTCATCAGTTCATCTACCTTGAACATGACTCCTCTATTCCGCCACGACACGGGGATAATAGCTTGACTTGGACGCAAGCTAAAAGAATAGTGATGACTTGACCTAGGGCTTCGCCTGGTTAGGTCGGAATGATTTTTTACTCCGCCATTTTTCCTTCAGTGCATCTACCTTGAACCCGACTCCTCCATTCCGCCACAACACGGGGATAATAGCTTGACTTGGAGGCAAGCTAAAAGAATAGTGATGACTTGACCTAGGGCTTCACCTGGTCAGGTCGAAATAATTTTTTACTCCATCGGTCTTCATCAGTGCATCTACCTTGAACCCGACTCCCCCATTCCACCAC
This sequence comes from Wurfbainia villosa, assembly GCA_025175895.1. Lineage (NCBI taxonomy): Eukaryota > Viridiplantae > Streptophyta > Magnoliopsida > Zingiberales > Zingiberaceae > Wurfbainia > Wurfbainia villosa. Next base: position 130,687,680 of record CM045986.1, on the reverse strand, counting down.
CACATGGGGATAATAGCTTGACTTGGAGGGAAGCTGAAAGAATAGTGACAACTTGACCTAGGGCTTCACCTGGTCAGGTCGGAATAATTTTTTACTCCGCCTCTCTTCATCAGTTCATCTACCTTGAACTTGACTCCTCCGTTCCGTCACCACACGGGGATAATAGCTTGACTTGGATGCAAGCTAAAAGAATAGTGACGACTTGACCTAGGGCTTCGCCTGGTCAGGTCGGAATGATTTTTTACTCTGTCATTTTTTCTTTAGTGCATCTACCTTGAACCCGACTCCTCCGTTCTGCCACCACACGGGGATAATAGCTTGACTACCTTGAACCCGACTTGTCCATTCCGCCACCACATGAGGATAATAGCTTGACTTGGAGGCAAGCTGAAAGAATAGTGATGACTTGACCTAGGGCATCATCTGGTCATGTTGGAATAATTTTTTACTCCGTCGCTCTTCATCAGTGCATCTACCTTGAACTCGACTCCCCCATTCCGCCACCACATGTGGATAATAGCTTGACTTGGAGACAAGCTGAAAGAATAGTGACAACTTGACCTAGGGCTTCACCTGGTCAGGTCGGAATAATTTTTTACTTTGTCGCTCTTCATCAGTGCATCTACCTTGAACCCGATTCTTCCATTCCACCACCACACGGGGATAATAGCTTGACTTGGAGGCATGCTGAAAGAATAGTGATGACTTGACCTTGGGCTTTGCGAGATCAGGTCGGAATGATTTTTTACTCCCTCGTTTTTCCTTCAGTGCATCCACCTTGAACCCGACTCCTCCATTCCACCACCACATGGGGATAATAGCTTGACTTAGAGAAAACCTGAAAGAATAGTGATGGCTTGATCTAGGGCTTTGCTCCATTAGGTCGGAATGAATTTTTTACTTCGCCTTTCTTCACATTTGTATTTGCCTTAAACCTACTTCTCCGTTCCGCAACCGTATGGGGATAATGACTTTGGCTAATACCAAACTGTAAAAAAGTGTGACGACCTGATCTAGGGCTTTTCTCTATCAAGTCAGAATGAATTTTTTACTTTGTCTTTCTTCACAGGTGTATTTACCTTAAGCCCTACTCCTCCGTTCTGCAACTACACTAGGATAATGACTTTGGCTAATACCAAGTCGTAAAAAAGTGTGACGACCTGATCTAGGGCTTTGCTCCATCAGGTCAGAATGAATTTTTTACTTCGCCTTTCTTCACAGGTGTATCTACCTTAAACTCTACTCCTCCGTTCTGCAACCACACGAGGATAATGGCTTTGGCTAATACCAAGCCGTAAAAAAGTGTGACGACCTGATCTAGGATTTTGCTCCATCATATCAGAATGAATTTTTTACTCCGCCTTTCTTCACAGGTGTATTTACCTTAAATCTTACTTCTCCGTTCCACGATCGCACGGGGATAATGGCTTTGGCTAATACCAAGGCGTAAAAAAGTGTGAAGATCTGATGTAGGGCTTTGCTCCATCAGGTCGAAATAAATTTTTTACTCTACCTTTCTTCACTGGTGTATTTACCTTAAACCCTACTCCTCCATTCCGCAACCGCATGGGGATACTGGCTTTGGCTAATACCAAGACGTAAAAAAGTATGACGACCTAATCTAGGGCTTTGCTCCATCAGGTCAGAATGAATTTTTTACTTTGCCTTTCTTCACAGGTGTATTTACCTTAAACCCTACTCCTCCGTTCCGCAACCGCATGGGGATAATGGTTTTGGCTAATACCAAGCCGTAAAAAAGTATGACGACCTGATCTAGGGCTTTTCTCCATCATGTCAGAATGAATTTTTTACTCCACCTTTCTTTACAGGTGTATTTACCTTACAACCCACTCCTCCGTTTCGCAATCGCACAGGGATAATGGCTTCGGCTAATATCGATCCGTCAATAAGGCGAATTAAGGTTTACCCCTTTGTTGCATCATACCTTAATCTCTTTTTAGGGCCCACCTTCCTGCTCCCAGGCCCAATTGCTTCGCCTACCATGAATATATCTTTTCCCTTTATATACGACTCTTCACCTCCCTTCTTCTTCATCCTCTACTTCTTCATCCTCTACTTCTTCTGTCTTCGGCACCTCCTCCCACTTCTTTGCATTTCGTAAGTTCTCCTTCTTCCTTGGAACATTTTCCTTCTTTCCCCCCTTCTTTGCGACAAGATGAAGTCTCTTCTTCAGGAAGTACTCCGATTATCGATGTGAGGTCGCGAGGAGTGGGAGTCAACTATCTACTGTACTTATATCGCCGCCCCTTGCTCCGGCTCTCGCTAGGCCTTCCATCATCGCTCCTCCATCTACATCTCCTCCCCGTTCATCAGCAACTTCATCCCCTATCATTTCACCTTCATCTACTGCAAACTCTCGGTCACTATCACCTTCTCCACTTTCCTCTCCAGCATTATCACCAAACCCTAGCCCTCTTTCCTCTTTGCCTTTGCTCCTATGTGGCCCTAGGCCACCCCCTCCTTTTTTGCATACCCAAGATAAACTAAGGGGAGCGACACACCCCCCGATGCAGGGGAAGGAACTTCTCTAGACCTAGAGTCGGCCTCAATCAAGCTCCCTTCATCTTCGACTTCACCGACCCTACCAACACCCCTATCTTCTCTAGCCCGTACTCCAGCCTCTGAAGGCCTTTCTCCACGACCTCATTCAGAATTTGACTCCAGCATCCTTCTCCCTACTAGCGAAGAGCCACTGACGGTCCCGTCCCTCTTAGCTTCTTACACACCTGTAACTTCAGCTCCCACTTCGGTGTCCCTGTTATTTGAATTACCCAATCTTCCTACTCTCTCTTCCTTTCCATCTCCAGAGGGTTCCCCTTCCTCTGTTATTCAACGGGTAATTTCAGACATTATTCGACCACCCATCTCATCTCCTACCTGCATAAGCCCTTTAGCAATGACTCTCTTCCCTGCGACTTTCACATCCCACCTTTCCACGGATATTCCTTCTTTTTCTCACAGGGTCATTCCTCCTCCTCTTCTTGGGCCAATAACATAGTCTTCCGTGCCATCCCCATTTTTGCACATCATGAGTGAATCCACTCCCTTAGTGGCTTCCACTCCCTCTTCTTCATTTGATAGAGATTCACGAATCCTCAATTTAGAGGAACTTATCCCGTGGATGGAGAGTCTGCACCATACCTTGGAGTTAGTAAGCTTTCTTGGCAACTTCTACTTATATTTTCAACAATAATTTCCTTCTCCATCTTCTGCTTTTAGGTGATGGTGAATTATCAGGAGCTGGATCGTTCCTTCTCCCATTACCGAGCCCAATTGCAGCAACAAACCCAGCAACAAATTATGGACCATACTCCAGAGACAGAGAGAACTCCTTGATGCAAGAATTAGCCCGCTGCCAAAGCCAACTAGCTGAAGCCCAACTTCGAAGGCAGGAAGATGATAACAACCCTTCAAGGCCAGCAACAGAGGGATGCAGAGACTATATCCACTCTTCGACACGAAAAACAAAAGGATGAGAATACTATAGCTACCCTCCAAACCCGATTGAGCAAGGAGGTATATCACAATTCAGCTCTGATATCGGAAATAGCTCGGGCTCAATCTCAATTACGCAGACAAGAAACTTCTTTACACCAGCTGAGGAGTGAAATTACCCGCACCAGGACTTACACAGAGACAGTGGAGGGAATTTCAGCCTCAATGCGCCAGGATATGGTGGACATGTCAAGGGTTATGCAGCAGGGCCAAACTTCTCGATCCCACGACGTGTCTGCCCTGACTGAGGTTGTAATTCAAATGTCACAACAGTACTGCCGAGCTCGTCAAGCTCTCTTAGAACACTGGGTATGCTACGCCAGGCTTCATTGGGAGGCACCCATGATGGATCAAAATCAACAGGAACACCTACGATCTTTGATATGAACCTCTTACCAAGACAGATTCAATGAGGTGATTCAGCAATACGCTAATCAGGGATTCCCTCCAACTCAGCAACCAGATTCTTTTTTGAACTGGGAGATTGGCTTTAGACGCTAACCCCAGGAACATTTTAGATTGTAATTTTCCTGTATGCTTTCTTGATAATGATGGACAACTGTTGACTTCAGGTTATGGCATTTGAATGACATTACTTTTTATGCATGAACCCTGATAACTTGACGACAAAATGCTTGTCCTCAACGGTATTCTTTGATTTCTTTTTCCTAGGAACAAAAAACGAGTTTCCAGTGATACCTGTTCTTCATAATTGTACATAACTGTTAATCGCCATGTCTTGGTTGGAAACTCATGTTGTATTCTTCCTTTTTCGAGATTGGTAGGGAATAGGTAAAACTTCTCCTTTTGACATCCTTCAATTACATGGTATGACAATATTTTAGGTGTACAACATTCTAGGGCCTAGGTAATTCCTTAGCCTCATCATCTTTTAAATAACACACCAACCCAGCCACTCGACGAGTAACAGTGTACGACCCTTTCCAATTGGGGGCTAATTTTTTTGGGTCCCCGACAGGGTTGACCTTGCGTAACACTAGGTCATCCTCTTGAAATCTCCTGGGCACCACTTTCTTGTTGAAGACTTGTTGTATTCTTCGCTTGTAGGCTTCAACTCGGATTCGAGCTTGCTCCCTCTTTTCTTCCAACAAATCTAATTCAGTGCTTCTCACAATCTGGTTTTTCTCTGTCTCATATGCTTCAACTCATGCACTGCTTAAAATAACTTCCATCGGGATGACTGCCTTAGTTTCGTATACCGAACTAAACGGGGTCTCTTCCATGGTTGTTTTGGGGGTAGTTCTGTTAGACTTTTTGAGCCGCAAAAATCCCTTTTTGTGTTGCGAAAACCTCGGAAGTCGGCCATGGATCCGTGCGAAGATAAATAAAATTCATGTACATGTTTATCTACACTAGATCTACCTTAGATCTACATGGGAAGAATGTTGCCCTTGTAGCGATGCCTTTCGCTTATCCTGCTCGTCCAAAAGGTTGTCGGATCTCTTAGAGTGTCAAGTGTACACTCCTCTACACGTATCCACACGGACAAAAGGTGGAGAGAACCACTTAGAGTGTGCTAGCACTCTTAGGAGGTCTCGGCAATGGAGGAGAGGGAGAGAAGAAGAAAGGAGAAGGAAGAAGAAGAATTCAATTACCCCACTAATTGTTTTGGCCGACCACTTAAGGAGGATTAAAAACATCCATGTAATAACCAAGAGCCATGGCTCTTGGTCTTCCTCATGAGGTGTCACACCATGATGTGTCTATAATGATGTGAAACATCATCATTGGTCGGCCCTATGCCAAGTCACCATGAAGTGGCATTTGGTCAAGTCAAACTTGACCCTTCATCTTCCCTCTCAAGTCAAGTCAAACTTGACCTCTTATCTTCCATGGTTGATCAAATCTAACCTTTGATTCAAGTCAATTTAATTTAATGAATCTCTATTCATTAGTTTAAATTGACTCAATGAATCAAATCTAAATTAGACTCATTCAATACTTGAATCAAATTGAGTCCAACTCAATTGGTCTAATTTGGATTACTCTTAATCCAATTTGGGTCATCACATGAACCTAATCCTCTTGGTCCATCATATGAACCTAATCTCCATCTAATTGCCCTTTGTGTGTGACCCTATAGGTTCTTGTAACGTTGGCAATGCTCCTAAACTGATTTAGAAATATAAGCAATGAGCGGTATCTAGCAACACATCATTGCTACCCAAGTTACAAGAATGTTGAGATCCAACATCGCCATTGTGACTACTAATTGTAACTCTCACAATATGTGATAATGTCCCTCTATCCTTGACATCTAGATTGATCAATTGAGGCATAGACCGTGTCATTCTCTGTACAATCTATATCTTGAACTCCAAGTAGATTCACTCTAATCAAATGAGCTCAATATCTCATATTGACTCATTTGGGCATGACCATGCACTTAGTGGTCTCACTCTATCAAGAATCATGATATCACTCCTGTCATATAGGAGGGATAGATCTCATCTACATCACCACATCCCTCCGCATAATTTGTTATATATCCAGTAATCGCCTTTATAGTCCACCCATTTATGAGTGACGTTTGACGAAGCCAAAGTATGCAACTCCTTATGTAGGGAACCATGGTAACTTTAGGTCCAAGGACTAATAGTCATACTAATAGTCACATGATAAAGTATATGACACTCATATAATGATCCATGATACTTTCTCATGGCGGGTCATTCAGTATACATTCTCCAATGCATACCCATGTGTCAACTTGATATTTCATATCCATGACTTGTGAGATCAAGTCATCGAGTTGACCTACATGCTAGTCTCTTCGCATTAACATTGTCCCTGAATATTAATACTTGACTAGGAATGATTAAGAGTAGTATTCTCTATATCATCTCATTATCGATTCAACCAATCGATTGATATAGATAAGAACCTTCTACTCAAAGACGCTATTATACTTAGTTATTTGACACCAATACAAGTATAATAACCATAAAGAAATTTCTTTATAAATATATATAGGAATATGATACAACAAGTCCATACAATAATCATTACATGATCGGCTCTAGGGCTTTCACTAACAAGTTCGATAAGCCCAGAGTATCCCAGGTAACTCGTCCACCCAATTTCCTCGCTTGACACCCAATTTAGTCTTCAATCCTTGAATGAGAATCCTGTTAGTAACTTCAACCTGACCATTGACTTGAGGATGAGCTACCGAGGTAAAGGCCTATTGAATGTTGAGACTTTGGCACTATTCTCAAATCTTTCGACCCTGGAATTGGCATCCATTGTCACTAACTAACCTCTAGGGAATTCCATATCGGCATATAATGTTCTTCCAAAGAAAATGTATCACCGCATTTTCTATGATTTTAGCTAAAGGCTCGACTTCTACCCATTTGGAAAAGTAATCTACTGCTACTAACAAGAACTTCTTCTGTAAAGGAGAAGTAGGCATTGGGCCTACGATGTCCATGCCCCATTAATCGAAGGGACACGAAGCAACCACAACTTTTATCAACTCGACAGGCCACTCTGATTGGTTGTTGTGTTTCTAGCAGGCTAGATAGGCTTGTACTAGATGTGTTGTATCTTGATGAAGAGTTGGCCAAAATACCCAGCCAATAGTACTTTCCTAGTCAACGCCCTTTCTCCTAGATGATTGCTGTAACATCCTTCGTGTATCTCTCGAAGCACCCACTCGACATCCTCCTTCCCCAACAGAGGTCTACCAAAAGAAGTTTTGTACAGAATCCCATCAATAATTGTGAACCGCTTCGCCCTCTTTATCAAAATTGACATTGCTCCACCATCGGTAGGAACCGTCCCGTGTTGCAAATATGCCTTGATATCAGTTCTCCAATCGGATACATGATCACCTCTTGATACCACATCTTCCACACTACATAATGACAAGGAGTTAGGAATTTTGACACAAATAGAGTCATGTTGCCTAACCCCTATTAAGGCACTAGCCAACCGAGCCAGCTCATCTACTTTTTGATTATCTTCTTTTGGAATCTGCTGCAAAATTACCTCCTGAAAATGAACCTTCCCTTTTTCAAAATCTACTAGATATTTTTGCAACCTCTCTTCCAGATGGTAAACGTGTTGGAGATCATTTGGAAGCTAGAGGGGGGGTGAATAACTTGTTTTTCTTCTCTACAAAAATATTAGCAGAAGCTCAACAAAAATATGAATAACACAAATGAAAAATACGCTAACATAATTCTTTTACGTGGTTCGGAGATGACGCTCCTACTCCACGGTGATCCTTGAGGTGGATCAACCCTAATCAAATCACTATGAAGCTTTCCTTTGCAACAATCCTCCTCTTCTTACAAAGAAAGAAACTTGAGCTTAGAGTGAGGAGGAGGAGATTTAAAAACACTAGAAAGCTTGAAAACTCGTGGAGGCTTGAGAGAATAATCAGAGAATAAGCATTAACCCCAAAAACCTTCACCAGCCCTCTTTTTATAGAGAGAAGGTTGATTTTTCCGTTGGAGCACGATCAGTCGACTGATGCACAACATCAATCGAATGTCGGCGTGATTAATGACTTCTGAACAGCCGGATTCACGGAATTTAAAGTTGTTTCCTCCAATGGCATTCTCATCAGTCGACTGATCCATCCATCAGTCGACTGATGAAGTGATCAGTCGAGTGATCACAGGCCGCAGTCGAGTGTGACTCCACTCTGTGCCTGTATTTAACTTGATCAGTCGACTGCCACTGTTGGCAGTCGACTGATCACAACATCAGTCGACTGCCACGACCAAAACAGTCGATTGATGGTCAGGGTTTCATCCTGACTCAGTTGAACACCTGACCAGTCGACTGATACATCGTATCAGTCGACTGATACTCATCAAGTATGAGTAATTCATACTTGATTTTACCCCTTAGACCTAGACTCAACCTTCTAGCTCTTCCTTAAGCCTTGCGCCTCCAAGATCCCTCCGAGTCCGCGACTTGTTCATCCTTTGCGCTTTGCTTCCAAGAGCTTCCTTTGGTTTTGTCATGTCTTGGGTTTCCTTTGCCAAGGCGTGCTTGGACTTTACGCCGCCAAGTCTACATGCTTGGACTTATGCTGCCAAGACTTACCTTTGGACTTCCTTTGCCAAGGTTCGTTTGGACTTAATGTCATCAAGGCAACATGCTTGGTCTTATGCTGCCAAACCTTTACCTTGGACTTCTCTTGCCAAGATCATACTTGGACTTTTCCTTTACCTGTCACTTAATCATGTTCACCATTAGATCACAATTTGTTGTCTAACTTAGATGATTATCCAAACATCAAAACATATAAATGCTTGGGGCATTGTTGCACCAACAATCTCCCCCTTTTTGATGTTTGGCAATCATTTAAGTTAGGTCTTTTAAAGATACACACATAATCATATCACATAATCATATATCAAATTCTAACTTAAACATTTCTTCTCCCCCTTTGATATACATCAAAAAGAGAAGAAATCATACATTTCATAGAAGAATTGAATGCATTGTAATCGTGAACTAAGGTATAGAGTTGAAATTTAGCTCCCCCTTAAACCAAGATATAGTTCATGAGTAAAATACATGTGGAGCAAAAGTCTATCAAACAAATTGAAGATTTAAATCCTAACTTTGCACCAACAATGTAAATTTGGAAATGAAAAAAAGTTACATCTTATGAAACTCCCCCTAAAACACCGCATTAAACAGTTCTAAGAGTTGGTTTATACTCAGTATCATCATGCTAAAGTTTTAGGAGATCAAAGATACACTCAATATCAGAAAATGGAGCTATTTATCAGAAAACACAGAGTATCAGTCGACTGGTTTCTGAACTAGTCGACTGCTACGCCTGAAGTTTGAATTTCAGCCTTTTCAGCCCAAATTCAGAAATGTTGGTGCAGTAGGCACCTAAGTCGAACCTGAGTTTTGATTATAGCAAACGATACAAAGTTAAGCTCATGTCGTTATCTCACGAGCTGAATCGAGTGTGCAGAAGATTGTTATAGCTGGAGCTAAAGGCTAGCGACACCCGGAGGAAGCCGCGGTGGTCGGGCGACACCGGGAGGACTTCGAAGGGAGCTGAAGGAATCAGGTGGAGACCGAAAGCAAGGCTTCAAAGGTAAATGTTGAGGTAAGCTCGTGTGAGTGAGCGTAAGTAAGGTCGAGTCCTCCATACGGGGACATCCTTAGGCGACGATCCGACCAAGACTTCCCATGGAAGGTCTATGTTGAGATCGGATGGCAAGTGGCCGTCGAATTCACTTATATTTCGAGCTAACTCTTTATTACAGTCGAAAAGTCTAAAAATCAGTTCAACCGGCCAAAAATCAGTTCAACTGCTAAGCCATCAGTTCAACCGACCAAGGATCAATTCAACTGCTGAGCCATCAGTTCAACCGGCCAAGAAATCAGTTCAACCGATGGTCAAAAATCAGCCTCGAGGAGTCAAGCTTTATCACCATTTTTCAAGGAGTTTTGTGCCCAATTCCTATTGGTTGAAGACCCATTCGATGAGGGGCTTAAAGGCTATAAAAGGAGGTCCTAACCAGGGTTTCATCATCAATTCTAAGCCTCCAAAAGCCTCCGCAAAGCTACAACTTCTCCGACAACGAAGTGCTTCTTCTCCGACGTCTAGGTTTATTTGTTTTCATTTTATTACGTCGGTTAGAGTTTTATTTCAGTTTAGTACTTTCATTTTTGGAGCTTTTATCGTAACGAGGAGAGGGGGAGTGTCCCTCTACCTCAAGCTTTGTGCTTTACTTGTATCGATTAAACTCCTACCTCTAAAGGGGAGGAGTTCTTTAGTGTTTTTGCCCTTCGTACGTGGTCGAGGACCGCTAGGGCCTTGGAGTAGTAGCCGAAGGCTACGAACTAAGTAAAACTCCTTTGTCTCTTTTTACTTTACATTTACATTTTCGCTGCAATTAATTATCTCTCGAGTTTTAACAAACGAAAAGAAAAGAAAAAGGTTTTATCTCTATTCACCCCCCCTCTAGCGATCCGCTTCGATCCAACAATTGGTATCAGAGCCAGGGGTTGCTAAGATTTGGTGAAACCACCAATATAGCCATTTTACAGATTTTTTTTCTTTTTAATTCTGTTTATTTCAGATTTATTTCGCTTTGTTATTTTTTCTCCCGCACTACTAATCCAAGACGCGAGTCTTGGTACTTTTTTTTGTGTTTTTGTCGTTGCTAGTTTCTTCGTCTTCGTCTCCTTGTGTCTTTTGTTCTAATGGCCCATCTCGAGGGTTTTAGCACCGTCCGACCTCCGTTTTACAACGGAGATGACTTCCGTTATTGGAAGGGTCGGATGGAATGCTTTCTCAAAACCCAAATCGAGATGTGGATCATAATCCAAACGGGTTTCACACTTCCGACTAATGAAGTGGGTGACTCCTTGGATTATGATCATTAGACCATTGCGACAAAACGACAAGTCGAAGTCGATGCCAAGGCAACACAAATCCTCCAATGCGGCTTATCCAAGGAAGAGCTAAATCGCGTCGGCCCCTTCATAAGCGCAAAGGACCTTTGGACAAAACTAGTGGAGCTACACGAAGGGACCGATGAAGCCAAGGTATGTAAGCGTGATCTTCTATTCAATAAACTATATAACCTAAAAATGTAGGAACACGAGTCTGCGACGCAACTTCACGCCCGAGTCCAGGACATAGTCAACAACCTACACGCAATCGGGCAAAAGGTCAAAAATCGCGATCTTATAAGGTATGTCCTAAACTCCTTTCCAAGGACTACCTTGTGGGCATCCATGGTCGATGCCTACAAGGTCTCCAAGGATCTTTCTAAACTTAGATTAGATGAACTTTTTTTTGATTTTGAACTTCATGAGCAGTCTAATTCGGAACCCGAGAAAGGTATAGCTTTATTTGCAGGTTCAAAGAAGAAAACCGCTAGCAAGCTACCTCCGAAGGAAGAAGAGGATGAGTCGGATTCGGAGGTCGACTCGGAAATGGAAGTCGAACTAGTCAACCTAGTTCAGAGGATAGTCAAGGGCCGAAAACGAGCCGTCACTCGACCCAACGAAGGTAAGCCTAAAAGTTCAAACATAAGATGTTATGAATGCAACAGGTTTGGACACATTAAGTCCGAATGCCCAAAACTCAAGAGCAAGGCACCAAAATACAAAAAGGCACTCAACGCTACTTGGGAAGAAGCTTCCGAGGAAGAAGACAACGATCGAGTCCTTATGGCTAAACCGGTGGAATCGGAGACGGAGTTGGAACCGGAACTTGAATCGGAAACCGAAGATGAGTCGGATGAAGCACTATTCAAGACAAGCCACGCGGATCCCGGTTCAAAAGATAAACTCAAGGTAAGTCGCTCTCTTATTACCACACTTTATAGTGCAATTAAGTTTTTAAATAGAAAGTTAGCTAAGTCCGAGTCCAAGGTCGAGACCCTGGTTGAGGAAGTTAAACTCCTCAAACACGAGGTCTCCCTAACCTCTTCGACTAGTCGACTTCAAGAGAAGGACTCAACTCGAGTTGAAAAACTCGAAGTTGAGAACTCACTCTTGAAAAGTCAAGTCGAAGATCTTAGGAATACGTTGGAAAGGTTTACTTTGGGATCCAAAGGACTTGACCTCCTACTTGGATCGCAAAGGGTTGTGTACAACAAGGCCGGACTAGGGTTTAGCTCAAACATGACCAATAAGTCATATATGTAAATCGTAAGTAGACATAGAAAACGTGTCCAAGCATGGGTCCCTAAGACCACCTTGATTTCAAACTTAGGATCAAACCAGTACTGGGTTCCCAAGGACCAAATCCACTATGTGGAGAGACCGAATCGATTCAACGGTCCAGGGGGAGCTAGTACGAAATTTGTTTGTGTTTTAACTTAGAAATTGCATGCTTAGGTTTTTATTTAGTTTGATTTTGCTTTTTAGAATGGTTAGATAGGACTATAACTCGTCAATACTTGATAACATAGTACCAGGACGCGGCGAGATGATAGTACGCTAGGAAAGCGGAGTCTTGTGTATTCGGGCTAGATAAGGCGTATCTAGTTCGGTGCACTTGACCGAGCAAAACTAGCTGAAGCTACCTCGCCGTATCCTAGACTAGTTAGACCAGGAAGTGGTCTTAGGTGAGTCAAGTCTCTATTTTCTTGAAAATGACTTTGTCTAAGGAAGTGGTCGTTGTTCCGATCAAAGAAGGCCTCTATGCCTCGCCACGACCTGGAAGCCATGATCTTGAAAAGGTGACTTGATGAGCCTAAGGTCAAATCCGAATCTAACGCAAGGTTGACAAGTGTTTAAGTCATTAAACTTAATTCAACTAAAAAATTGGAAGTCATCTCACAAGAACATATAGGATTAACATGTTTGATCATATAGACATGGGTGAGATGATTTAGGTTAATAATCTTCAACCAATTTTTAATAAATCCAATATCCGATCCAACTACCTTGCATGTAGGATCAATGGATGTTGGACAGTGGTTGCTCCCGACACATGACCGGGGATCAACTCAAGTTTTCGAAGCTTCGATTCAAACGACAAGGATCGGTAGCCTTCGGAAATAACAGCAAGCTCAAAATCATCGGATCAGGTGATATTGAGCTCAATTCAAATTTTGTTATTCAAAATGTTTTATTAGTAGAAAATTTTCAATATAATTTACTTAGTGTAAGCCAATTGTGTGATAATAACTATAAGGTCATATTTCTAGAAAATGAATGCATAATTAATACAAACGAAACCTCTAAAACAATTCTTAAAGGGACTAGAAATAACAACATTTACACTATCAACTTAACTAACTCCTCAACTAAGTGTCTTATGACACGGCAAGAGGAATCGTGGTTGTGGCACCGACGACTCGGTCACTCACACCCAAGACTCATCCACAAGATGAGTCAGAGTGATTTAGTCAGAGGTTTGCCTAACCTCAACAACTTGGATAATAAAATATGTAATGCTTGTCAACAAGGTAAACAATCTAGGACACAACATCAACTAACTAGTCAAGAATGAACTAAAATTGTGCTTGAGCTCCTACACATGGATCTATTTGATTCACACGGAGCTAAGTCACTTAACGGAAGTAAATTCTGCTTAGTCATAATTGATGACTATTCTAGATTTACTTGGGTTAGGTTCATCAAACATAAAAAATGATACCCTAGATCAATTAATCAATCTATTTAAGTTAATAGAAAATCAACAAAGCATTAAAATCAAAAGACTTAGGACTGATCATGGTGGTGAATTCGAAAACAATAGGTTTAAAGAATTCTGTAACCTAAATGGATACCACCACGAGTTCTCTTGCCCTAGAACTCCACAACAAAATGGCCTAGTAGAACGCAAAAATAGAACCCTACAAGAAGCCGCTAGGACAATGTTAAATGAGTATAACCTACCCGATAGGTTTTGGGCGGAAGCTGTGAGTACGACATGCTATGTCCAAAATAGAATCCTTATGGTAAAGAGGCACCTTAAGACCTCATACGAGATTTATCACGATAAAATACCTAACATCAAGTACTTTAGGGTATTTGGGTGTAAGGTACATATCCTAAACACTAAGGATTACCTAGAGAAATTTACATCCAAAACCACGACCGGAATCTTTCTAGGATACTCGACTACAAGCAGAGCCTATAGAGTATATAACCACGACACCCTTAGAGTCGAGGAGACTATCAATGTAGTTTTTGATGAAGGACACGAACCTACAAAACCCCCGGCAACCCCAATTAGCGAGCCGATTCATACTAGACCTAACTCTGATCTGGAGATCAGGTCTAGTGTTAATCCTAACCTAAGTCAACCAAGTCACTCTATCGACCAAGTGATAGATGACTCCAACCAAACTAGAACTCAAACGAGTCATCCTATAAATCAAGTTGTAGACTCAAACCCAAATCCAACTAGGACTCAAACGAATCATCCTATCGACCAAGTGATAGGTGATCCAAGTCTAGGAGTTCGAACTAGAGCCTCATACAGAAACCTTAGTCAAATATCTTTGATTTCTAAAATTGAACCCAAAACTATTGACCAAGCTCTTCTTGATCCCGATTGGATTATTGCAATGCAAGAAGAGTTGGCTCAATTCACTAGGAATGAAGTATGGGAATTAGTACCACCACCTAAAGATAAAACAATCATTGGAACAAGGTGGGTGTTTAGAAATAAAATTGATGATAGAGGTGAAGTAGTTAACAATAAAGCTAGACTAGTTGCTAAAGGGTTTAGTCAAGTCGAAGGTTTAGATTACGACGAGACCTATGCCCCAGTAGCTAGATTAGAGTCCATTCGAATGCTATTAGCATATGCAGCACATCGAGGATTTAAGTTGTTTCAAATGGATGTGAAATCTGCATTCTTAAATGGATACATTAAAGAAGAAGTTTATGTTAGTCAACCCCTCGGTTTCGAAAGTTTAGACAAACCCGATCATGTCCTTAGGTTAAAGAAAGCTCTTTATGGACTTAAACAAGCTCCTCGAGCTTGGTACGAGAGACTTTCGATTTATCTTAAGTCCAAAGGCTTTAACCAAGGTGTAGTTGACCCAACCCTTTCGAAAAAAACCTTAGGTAAAGACATATATCATAGCCCAAATCTACGAGATGATATTATTTTCAAACCACTAACTCAATCCTACTAAATGAGTTCATTTCACTTATGGAAAGTGAATTTGAAATGAATTTAGTAGGTGAGTTAAGTTTCTTTTAGGTCTACAAATTAAACAAACTAAAGATGGAATATACCTACATCAACGTTAAAATATACTAGGGAATTAATTAAACGCTTTGGAATGCAAGACGCTAAAATTATTAATACCCCAATGGCAACTAATGTGAATATAGAAGAAGATGTAATCGGAAATTCAATTGATTTAAAATACTATAGGAGCATAATAGGGAGTCTCCTTTACTTAACTGCAAGCCGACTGATATCTTATTTGCAAAGAAGTATGTGCGCAAGGTTTCAAACCTGCAAGGAGTCTCACCTAACTCTAGTCAAGCGATCCTTAGATATCTAAAGGGTACACTTAATGTCAGGTATTGGTATCCTAGATCTACCGAAGCTCAACTAACCGGCTACTCTGATTCGGACTATGCCGGTAGTAAGCTTGATAGAAAGAGTACGAGTGGTTGTTGTCAACTTCTCGGCTCGAGTCTAGTGAGTTGGTGCAGTAGGAAGCAACACTGTGTTGCTTTATCTACCACCGAAGCCGAATACATCGCAATGGGTGAGTGTGTCACGCAGCTTCTTTGGATGAAGCATACTCTCCGCGACTTTAAGTTAGACTTTACGAATACTAAACTTCACGTAGATAATATTAGTTCAATTAATCTTACAAAGAATCCGATATGTCACTCTAGGACCAAACATATAGAGGTCAAACACCATTTCATTTGAGAACATGTGGCCAACGGAGCCATACAACTCGAATATGTCGAATCAAAGTCTAACTTAGCAGACCTATTTACTAAACCCCTACCCGAAGCCGAATTTAGTCTATTAAGACGAAAATTGGGCATGTGCGTAGTAGAATAGGAACTTGCAAATTATATTTTCTTACTACTATTTTTTCATTTTTATGGAACTAGCATAGGACATACCTTATGTAAAATACTGAAATTTAAAATATGAAATTTAATGGTCAGAATTTTGGGGAAATAATCCTAGGGATTATTTTCGAGATTTTTAAGGGAATTTTAGGAATTTTTTCGAAATTTTTCTAGATTTAAACGGACTCCGTACGAGATTTATACGGGGATAAAATAAGTAGACTTTAAAGGGGTCTATATAAAAGGGTGATAAATACGAGATGGAAAAACCTAAAATTTCTATTTTCTTTTCCCTTTTTCCCCCGCCGCGAGTTTCTCCTTCGGCAGTTCCATCAACGTCGTTCTCTTCTCTCGCGCGACCACTGTGTCTCCGCCGGCGCCTTCTTCTTCGCCGACACATACCGCCGCGCGACGCTCTCCTCTCCCGTCGCTTAACCGCCGAGCGCGGACCTCTCTGCCCGCGATGTGAGCTCGCCATCCACCGCGGTACGCGCCGGGCTCCCTTCCGCTGCCCGACGCCGAGACCGACGCCCCTCTCCCTTTGCAAGCGCCGACCACCGTTCGCCTTTCCCGGTGCCCAGGTCACCGACCCCAACCGCGCGCGCCGACCTCCACCGCCACAGCCTCGTCGTCGGTTTCCTCTGCCCTAGACGACGAGCGCCGGTTGTTCTTCGGCCAGTTTCTGCACCGAGGAGAATACCACCGAGAAGCTTCCAAATTTACAGTATAGCTTGTTTTTCTTTGTGCCGTTTGTTTTAGTGGGTGCGGTTTAGGTGAAGGCAGTGGATTTGGTTGTTAGTTGAGAGGGCAGTGAGGTTTTAATTGGGAGGTTACTGTTGAGGAATGGCGTTTGTGGGGTTCATGACCACGTAGTGAGCTGTGAGTTGGGGGTATCGGCTGTCGGTGGAATTCCTAGGGTCGGTGAGTTTGATTGGTCGATTTGGGCTGATTCCGGTGTTATTCGGTTGATCGGTATGGTATTCGGAGGATATGGGATTTGGGTGATATTGTTTGATCTTGAGGATATTTTGTAGGTGATGAATTAGGTTAATTGATTTGGAATTAATTGGGATAAATTAATTGTATGTATATTTGTGGACAAGGAAAATTGGAAATAGTTTGGATTAATTTGGTTATGGAAGGAATCGATTATGTATTCGATTTGTCAGTGAATGATATTTTGTGCTTAATAATAGCTATGTGTTATGCATTATGCAGGTTTTGGTCACGAGGCAGGTCTCCGGTCGTGACGATCTGGTTCTTTTACGGATATATTATCAGGCGGGTACTTTGACTTATCTTTTAGATATAGTCAAGTTGATATGTTAGTTAGTATAGCATGCAATACTTTTCATGTTTATATGCCTAGTATGTTTTGTGCCTACTAGATACATGCATTTGATCGTATGTTTATATCTTCGTGTTTTACTTGGATCATTGTATTTGGATTATGGATATGTACATATTGATTGTACATATTATTCGGATAGGTATTTTGAGTAGGATTTACATGCTTTAGTATCATGCACCATCTTGCATGATTGCATGCTGGCTGGACGGGGTTCCATTATTGTTGAGCCCGACTAGTTACATGGCTCGCACACCGCCACTCATGGGTTAGTGGTACATCAGAGGGTGTGTGCGATTTGCTCTGTCGAGCTCATTTGGACCGCTCATGGGTAGCGACGAGGCGCGTGGTGTGAGCGAGGATCCCTCCTCGGCTATGACACGAGAGATGAGAGCTTAGCTCCCCACTATGTTTGGGGCGGGAGGATAGGTGTACTCCGGCGGATCATCCACTCGGTCACTCGGGAAGCGATGATGGCGAGTGCACGATTGTCATAGCCCTACCCACTCGGCTTCACCATCGCCAGCGTGTAGGCGGTGTAGCGTCGAGGTGACCATGTCATTTGCACGGCATGCATTTTTGCATGGATCGCATTTGTATTGTGTTTTCTGCATTATTGTATTGATGCCTTGGATGTTGCATATGATTGACATGCATACAGGATTCATATTCTTATATGGTGATGACTTTATCTCTTATAGTAGGGCACATGCTCCTATATCAGGGTAGGAGACTCAGTAGTCTGATCCTTTTGCATTTATTTCTTGCTTACCATATATATGAGACTGTACTGGCATGATTAGTATTGTTAGCTATTTCTTACTATTCATATCGACTAGTATCCGCAGAGTTCTTTGAACTCACCCCGTTGATTTATATCTATTTCAGGATAGAGCTGTCAGGAGAGTCCAGCTGCCAAACCCCCTCGTCGTGGAAGTGTATTTTGTTATTTGTGTTTACGATTTTTTTGGGTATTTGGATTAGAATATATGTTTAGGACTGGAGTTGGATATTTGTACCTGTGGATGTTTTGGTATGTCCTTAGGGACCTTTGATCGGATTTTTATTTCGATTGGATTTCGGTTGAGTATTCTGCCGGATGGCAGAAGGGGTAAGTCTAGTTAGAGTAGACTTTTGTTTACCTAGATTTGTTGGCCTGAGGCCTTATTATTATCTGCGTGTGATGTGGTATGATTCCGGTCGTGTTGACCGATGTATAGTGGCCGTGTAGGCCTTGTATAAAAATTGGTATTGTCACCCGTCTGAGATCTTTGTCGGATTTTAAATGCAGCGAGGACTCCTCGGGCGTGACAATTTATTTGCATCGAGCGTAGGTTTAAGTTCCTTAGGGTCTTTGGGTTTTGGAGTTCGCCAAGTTTGGCAGGTTAACTGGGTATTTTCGGATTGGTACGGATTTCCGACGATTGTTATGTTTCGGAAATTCGAGGTATTATTGACGAGGTCAATATGGGGGATTTGGCGGCAACAGGACATCTCCAGACGGCTAACAGGTAAATAAATTCTAGAAAATTTTCTAGATTTAGTACATATTTGTATTGGTTATATTTGGTTATGCGGTGATATCATGTTTTATCTAGTATTGTTTTAACCTGATATCTGTTGGACAATTAGATTGGTTGGTTGCTGGTTTATAGATAGCATTTGGTTATAAATTGCTATTACTGCTATAGGTAGCTTGTTATCATTGTGATAAAAATGATAAGATATTATTGGTAGATGTCTACTTCTTAGGATTTGACTAGTATTAGGATTATTAGACTAGTTGAATAATATGACTACGATGGATAAATTCGTAGAAGGCATGAGGACATGATTACAACTTATGTAGTTTAGAGTATATATAAGCATCTGATGCTTGATTTATATATTGCCTTGACTTTGTTCTGGCATGACCCTTTAGTAATACCCTAATTAATTTCAGCCATTGATTCCCATTAGTAGGACTATGCTGTCGTTTATTAGACAGCATGTTATATGTTTATGGTTATGAGTTTTTGCGGTGGATATCATGATTAAGACTAGTAGAAATAGAATAACTTAGATGAAGTTATTCTGTAGGAGCGGATCTCAGAAATGAAACAACATTAGTGGAACCCTAGGTGTTGGAACCCTAGGCGTAATGATCCGGATGTGCATATTGGTATATGTGATTACCCATTTACTGTTTCAGTGATATGGTGATCGGAGGTCGAATGATTAGGATGTGATTAATCCTTACTATATCTCTCATTCTTGGTTGAGAGAGAGAGTCTGCAGTAGAGTCTCTCTATAGGTAGGTGCTTTGTATACATGTGGTCTCTCATGCATGGTTGAGATGATCTACTGCAAGATATATTCTTGCGTTATTCGTTCGGAGTTGGTGATAATCGGATTTGTATGACATTTGTAGCTAGATAGCTACTTTACAGGTTAAGTAACCACGAGATCTGTTCGTGGTGGCATGTTGTAGTATGCATGATTGAGCTGGTAGGACGATATAATTTGGGATTAACCCTCTTGAAGGGCTTGATAGTAGACTTGTGGTCCTTATTGGCCTTGATAGGCGTTTCTTGTTAGTTTGGGACGAAACCCTATGATTAATTGTCTCGACGCGATTATTAGTGGACTTATGATTTTGATCGACCTTGATACCGATCATGTTGGAAGGGTTGGAAGGCTAGATTTAATCATCTAGACTTATTTATTTATAAGTTGATGATCTTTACCGACTTTGGTAAACGTTTGGTATTAGAGGTGTTGAAACCCTCGCTTGATCGCCTCAAGGGGCTTAATTGTAGATCGATGATCTTTGTCGACGTTGAAAGTCGATTTATGCGGGATGTATTGGATAAGCCTAGACTTAACAACCTAGAATAATCGACTGCTCACGCGACCTATTGGTGATAGTATGCAAATGCCTGCAGCCGATAATTAGATATTTATATACTGCTTGTTTACCCACGAATCTCATTCGTGGTAGCATATAATTGCGCGTAGACCGTGCTATTGATTGTCGGCCCATGGGTTTCGTTCGCGGTAGCTCATAGATAGTTTCCTTTTTGTGCGAGAGCCACGAGACTTTGTCGTGGTATCTGGATGTGCACTGCTTGTTGCAGTGGTTGTGTATGTTGCGAGTATATTTGTATACCGCTGATCAGGATAGTTGTAGACTGATATTAGTACTCTAAGGTTGGGTTACTTTAGCTTGTTCCCTGTGACTTCCATTATGTGCATTATGATTATGCACTATTGTCTATACATCCACAGAGTGGTTGTACTTATCCCCTCCTCATTTATCCTCTAGGTTAACTGATGGAGGACGTGTCATGTTGACCTACCTTCGAGTCGCTCAGAGAGTTCATTGCCGTGCTTGTCCCACTGCATCGTCGAGATGCCGCTTTGTTTACTTTATTGGTATTGCATTTTATTTATGCACTTTGGATTTTTGGTCGCAATTGGATTTGGGGTCATAAAACTATTTTACTTTGATTGATATATGTTTAGTCGTGCATGCATGCAGTTATTGAAATACTTATATTTCTATAATTATTTCGAGGTTTTTACCAGATTTGGTCCATGGATTCTGGATATTGTCACTAAGGGGCTCCCTTGTCATTTGGATGACGGATATGCCCCCAGGACGTGACAATTTATTGGTTTGCGGTTTTGGTTTGCGGGTTTTGTGTTTCGAGGATTTGATTTCCCTTGGATTTTTGGGAGTTCTTGGGTTTTGGCACCAGACGAGCTGAAGGATATCTCTGAGCTATAGGAAAAGTATTGTCTTTAGTAGTTACGGTACTTTTGTGGCTAGGAAAACTATTGACTTAGTGAAATTGCCGCTACTCATGGTCGGGGACGAGGTCGTATTGATCTTGAGGAATCTAATGATGATTTCAGAGGTACGGATTCTTTAGAGGTGCCGACTGATGTCGAATTAGGAAGCTAGGGATTTGGCCTGCTAGTCACCCATTTGAAGGTCAAGGAGTAAACCCTCAGAGAGTATCAGTCCCTACTAATAGTGATTTGGTTATGGATAAGGCGTGTATGCGTACACTGGTTAAGACGATGAAAGCTCGTTTTACCTTATTATAGGAGGTATTGGAGCGGACATTTATCTGTCCCAGAATTTCTTCCAGAAAAGATCCGGAACTCTTTGTTAAAAGAGAGATGAACCTTTGAGGTTATGCATCGATTATCGATGATAGAATGCGGTAGCTATAGAAGGAAATGAATATCCTTCATTGTGGATATATATGATCTATTTAGATCAGCTATAGGATACCTATATATACTCTAGGATTGATTGGTGATTGGTGTGATGATATTGTAGTGACATGGTGTCCTACAATTATCATTGTCGTTGTGATGATTTTTATATCATCAGCTTAGAGTAAAGAGAATACATGTGTGTAGCGATGACAATTTCATACTTGGTATGAATTGTTTGAGATTTTGATTATCTTATTAGACTTATGGCTGACTTAGTCGTCCAGGGATTTAGGAAATCGTGTATTCTGGACACGATTGGATCATTTATGATGGTGGCAGTTGGAGTTGAGCACTCGGCCACCGTAGATGATGATTTTCTGGTATTGATTTGATTTATTATTACCATAGATATGGATAGGATGCTCTAGTGGTACTACACCGCTGATTGGTGATGAAATTTATTGGGTCTGAAGCTTGTGAACCTGGTTTCAGGGCTCAGACGATTGTTGACTTTTACACGGTGTTGTGTGATCATTCTCGAGTGAAAGGAAGGTTAATTTATATGCGGATGCGATGTTTCAGAGAATGGAACGTTTCTGATTTAGTTGATCGAGACGTATCCTATGTTTACGTCAAATGAGGAACTACGAGATGGTTTGTCATATATATATATGACGTGGACCTAGTAGGAGTTGTTATGTTGTTTTGTAGAGATGAGGAGCAGATATGCTTATGAGGTTTTAGCTAGCTACTGTGTAGTTGCATTTGAATTTCGGAAGAGTTATTATTGATTCGGGAACAACAGATAGATTCCTGTTGTGATGTTAGAGAGCATTTACCATAGAGTTGTACTCTTGCTCTCTAGGTTCGGAATTAGTGATAGTGGAATTTGTATGTCGTAGGTGGCTAGATAGCTACGACATCTTGACCTGCTCTGAGTCCCTTGTGGTAGCATGTCATTGCTCGTAAGTAGTGCCTTTGACATTACTACGAGCCAAGAGGCTTGGTCATGATATTTTGATAAGTATTCTGAAGATTGCAATAGGTTCTATATGTTGCATATGTATCGGATTGTATTCGGAAAATAGTAAGTGTTGAAACGTTCTCCATGGTGGAACGACATGCAGGACATAGTTGATTGTGTAGTCTGGTGTGCAGTGTGTCAACTAGTAAAGGTGGTATATAAATAATCAGCAAGGTTACATGCGAGATGGACGTGAAAGCATAGTATGATGGACAGTGTTGGGAGATTATTTGGAATTCGGAAAGGACTTAGTATGATTGGCTAAGTCCGCTCATTTTCATTCGATCCATACGATGAGTTTGTTGGATCGCTGGATAGGTTATATTGTGGCGATTTCCAGTTCATGGAGGATCTTTGAGTATCGTATGCGATAGCGATTCAAGATTTACCTTAGGATTATGGTAAAGTCTTTAACAGGTCACGAATATAGAGCTCCACTCGGGTACAGTTAGATACTTATGATAGATGGTCGATATGAAGATACTATTCATACTCTGGAAGAGCTACTAGAAGCAAGTGTGATTTGATTTTAAGGGATATCAGTAACCCCACTTAGTCACTTGAGGTGTGACTTGTCTCCAGATGCTTGAGATGGTTGTTGGGACATCTCATACTAATATACGAGTATGAAATTTGGGGACCAAATTTTTATTAGTGGGGGAGAATGTAAAATACTGAAATTTAAAATACGAAATTTAATGGTCAGAATTTCGGGGAAATAATCCTAGGGATTATTTTCGAGATTTTTAAGGGAATTTTAGGAATTTTTCCGAAATTTTTCTAGATTTAAACGGACTCCGTACGAGATTTATACGGGGATAAAATAAGTAGACTTTAAAGGGGTCTATATAAAAGGGTGATAAATACGAGATGGAAAAACCTAAAATTTCTATTTTCTTTTCCCTTTTTCCCCCGCCGCGAGTTTCTCCTTCGGCAGTTCCATCAACGTCGTTCTCTTCTCTCGCGCGACCACTGTGTCTCCGCCGGCGCCTTCTTCTTCGCCGACGACACAGCTGCAAGCGCCGACGCCCTCTCCTCTGCCGTCGCCAACTGCCGACGAGCAGACCTCTGCCCGACGCGATGTGAGCTCGCCATCCACCGCGGTACGCGCCGGGCTCCCTTCCGCTGCCCGACGCCGAGACCGACGCCCCTCTCCCTTTGCAAGCGCCGACCACCGTTCGCCTTTCCCGGTGCCCAGGTCACCGACCCCAACCATGGCCAACCTCCACCGCCACAGCCTTCGTCGGTTTCTCGCCTAGGACGACGGCGCGGTTGTTCTCGACCGGATTCGGCCGCACCGAGGAGAATACCACTGAGGGAAGCTTCCAAATTTCTGGTATAGCTTGTTTTTCTTTGTACTTCGTTTGTTTTAGTGGGTGCGGTTTAGGTGAAGAGGAACGGCTGTGGATTTGGGGGGGGGTTGTTAGTTGAGAGGGCAGTGAGGTTTTAATTGGGAGGTTACTGTTGAGGAATGGCGTTTGTGGGGTTCATGACCACGTAGTGAGCTGTGAGTTGGGGGTATCGGCTGTCGGTGGAATTCCTAGGGTCGGTGAGTTTGATTGGTCGATTTGGGCTGATTCCGGTGTTATTCGGTTGATCGGTATGGTATTCGGAGGATATGGGATTTGGGTGATATTGTTTGATCTTGAGGATATTTTGTAGGTGATGAATTAGGTTAATTGATTTGGAATTAATTGGGATAAATTAATTGTATGTATATTTGTGGACAAGGAAAATTGGAAATAGTTTGGATTAATTTGGTTATGGAAGGAATCGATTATGTATTCGATTTGTCAGTGAATGATATTTTGTGCTTAATAATAGCTATGTGTTATGCATTATGCAGGTTTTGGTCACGAGGCAGGTCTCCGGTCGTGACGATCTGGTTCTTTTACGGATATATTATCAGGCGGGTACTTTGACTTATCTTTTAGATATAGTCAAGTTGATATGTTAGTTAGGATAGCATGCAATACTTTTCATGTTTATATGCCTAGTATGTTTTTGTGCCTACTAGATACATGCATTTGATCAGTATGTTTATATCTTCCTGTTTTACTTGGATCATTGTATTTGGATTATGGATATGTACATATTGATTGTACATATTATTCGGATAGGTATTTTGAGTAGGATTTACATGCTTTAGTATCATGCACCATCTTGCATGATTGCATGCTGGCTGGACGGGGTTCCATTATTGTTGAGCCCGCAGCTAGTTACATGGCCTGCACACACTGCCACTCATGGGTTAGTGGTACATCAGGAGGGTGTGTGCAGTTTGCTCTGTCAGGCTCCGCTGGACCGCTCATGGGTAGCGACGAGGCAGCGTGGTAGCGGGCAGGGATCCCTCCTCTGGCCTATGACACCAGGAGATGAGAGCTTAGCTCCCCCACTATGTTTGGGGCAGGAGGATAGGTGTACTCCGACAGCATCCTGTCCACTCGGTCACTCAGGAGCAGTGATGGCAGAGTGCACAGTTGTCATAGCCCTACCCACTCGGCTTCACCATCGCATGTGAGGCGGCTGACTGGCGTCAGGGGTGACCATGTCATTTGCACGGCATGCATTTTTGCATGGATCGCATTTGTATTGTGTTTGCTGCATTATTGTATTGATGCCTTGGATGTTGCATATGATTGACATGCATACATGAGTCATATTCTTATATGGTGATGACTTTATCTCTTATAGTAGGGCACATGCTCCTATATCAGGGTAGGAGACTCAGGTGAGTACAGTCCTTTTGCATTTATTTCTTGCTTACCATATATATGAGACTGTACTGGCATGATTAGTATTGTTAGCTATTTCTTACTATTCATATCGACTAGTATCCGCAGAGTTCTTTGAACTCACCCCGTTGATTTATATCTATTTCAGGATGGAGCTGTCAGGAGAGTCCAGCTGCCAAACCCCCTCGTCGTGGAAGTGTATTTTGTTATTTGTGTTTACGGTTTTTGGGTATTTGGATTAGAATATATGTTTAGGACTGGAGTTGGATATTTGTACCTGTGGATGTTTTGGTATGTCCTTAGGGACCTTTGATCGGATTTTTATTTCGATTGGATTTCGGTTGAGTATTCCTGCCCAGATGGCAGAAGGGGTAAGTCTAGTTAGAGTAGACTTTTGTTTACCTAGATTTGTTGGCCTGAGGCCTTATTATTATCTGCGTGTGATGTGGTATGATTCCGGTCGTGTTGACCGATGTATAGTGGCCGTGTAGGCCTTGTATAAAATTGGTATTGTCACCCGTACAGGGGAGATGCTGCCGGATTTTCGTCTGGCGGGGACTCCCTCGGGGCGTGATTGGATCACTTGGTTACCAGGATTCATAAACTTTAGTACTTAGCCTGGAGGTCTAGAGTTCGAATCCTGGGGAAGGCAAAAACCCACTTCCAGGGGTGGGAAGTCCAGGTGAGTAACGACGGGCCAACAGGGGCGACGGTCGTTGACCAATAGGGGTCACCGAATTCCGCCAACAGGCTCCTGGCGATAAAAGGCGCTTTTTGGCGGGGGCCGTAGCGGACGGCGATTTAATCGACGCCGTTGGCAGCCGGTGACGTTGTCCATCGCCGCCTCGCTGGCGTCGCCATCGCATGGATTCACCGAAGTGGTTTTGCTTCTCAGATTCGAACTTAGCAAGTTTATGAATCTGCAACCAAGTGATCAAGGATCACTTGGTTACCAGGATTCATAAACTTTAGTACTTAGCCTGGAGGTCTAGAGTTCGAATCCTGGGGAAGGCAAAAACCCACTTCCAGGGGTGGGAAGTCCATGTGAGTAACGACGGGCCAACAGGGGCGACGGTCGTTGACCAATAGGGGTCACCGAATTCCGCCATAAGGCGCACTAGATATCATGCACCTATAGATTTAAGGAGCCAATACATCTCACAACACATAGGACTAATGTGTTTGTGTACTTAGCCACGTAGATGGGCGTGAGATGTTAGGATCTTACTCCTGGTTCCAGATATAGAGCTAGTGCATCGCTATGAACCACGGAGTATAATCATACATACTAACCGACTCTGACCAGGACTGGTTGATCTTTCATATCAATCAAGCCAAATATGAGTCGAACATCTTATAGATGAACTTATTTTCAGTATATTATTTTCAAAATAATGTGGAACATGCTTGGACTTTAAATTTAACACTTATTTTTGTTTTCCACACACACACTCACTCTTTTCGATATATGGCAAAAGGGGGAGAAAAGGCCAAAGTTAAGGGGTCAAAATTTTTTTTCATAACTTAACTCTTAGCCAAAGTTAAGGGGTCAAAAATTTTTTTCATAACTTAACTCTTACTTTATATTTAAACCAAAAGTTAACTTTAAGTTTTGAAAACTTATTAAAGGCCAAGTTAAGAGAATTCTTAACTTAAACTTATTTGTGGCGTCAACGTTTTACTTATTTTTTATTATGCCCTTAATGTTTTACTTAAGGGGGAGAAAGGGCCAAGTTAAGAAGAACTCTTAACTTAAACGTTTTACTAAGGCCAACTTTAAGTAATGTTAATTACTTAAAGAAACCCTCAAAGGGGAGGATTAAGGTCTTTCTTCAAGACTCACCCTCGGTCAAGGGGGAGGTTTCCTCAAGGGGGAGTACTTGAAGAAAATCCTTACTACAACTTAATCTTCTTTATTTCTTGTTTCTAATGCACATTATTCTTCATGCTTGCTATTTACTTAACTTTGTATGTGGGTTTGCCATAAATCAAAAAGGGGGAGATTGTTGGTGCAGTAGGCACCTAAGTCGAACTTGAGTTTTGATTATAGCAAACGATACAAAGTTAAGCTCATGTCGTTATCTCACGAGCTGAATCGAGTGTGCAGAAGATTGCTATAGATGGAGCTAAAGGCTAGCGACACCCGGAGGAAGCCGCGGTGGTCGGGCGACACCGGGAGGACTTCGGAGGGAGCCGAAGGAATCAGGTGGAGACCGAAAGCAAGGCTTCAAAGGTAAATGTTGAGGTAAGCTCGTGTGAGTGAGCGTAAGTAAGGTCGAGTCCTCCATACGGGGACATCCTTAGGCGACGATCCGACCAAGACTTCCCATGGAAGGTCTATGTTGAGATCGGATGGCAAGTGGCCGTCGAATTCACTTATATTTCGAGCTAACTCTTTATTACAGTCGAAAAGTCTAAAAATCAGTTCAACCGGCCAAAAATCAGTTCAACTGCTAAGCCATCAGTTCAACCGGCCAAGGATCAGTTCAACTGCTGAACCATCAGTTCAACCGGCCAAGAAATCAGTTCAATCGATGGTCAAAAATCAGCCTCGAGGAGTCAAGCTTTATCACCATTTTTCAAGGAGTTTTGTGCCCAATTCCTATTGGTTGAAGACCCATTCGATGAGGGGCTTAAAGGCTATAAAAGGAGGTCCTAACCTAGGGTTTCATCATCAATTCTAAGCCTCCAAAAGCCTCCGCAAAGCTACAACTTCTCCGACAACGAAGTGCTTCTTCTCCGACGTCTAGGTTTATTTGTTTTCATTTTATTACGTCGGTTAGAGTTTTATTTCAGTTTAGTACTTTCATTTTCAGAGCTTTTATCATAACGAGGAGAGGGGGAGTGTCCCTCTACCTCAAGCTTTGTGCTTTACTTGTATCGATTAAACTCCTACCTCTAAAGGGGAGGAGTTCTTTAGTGTTTTTGCCCTTCGTACGTGGTCGAGGACCGCTAGGGCCTTGGAGTAGTAGCCGAAGGCTACGAAACAAGTAAAACTCCTTTGTCTCTTTTTACTTTACATTTACATTTCCGCTGCAATTAATTATCTCTCGAGTTTTAACGAACGAAAAGAAAAGAAAAAGGTTTTATCGCTATTCACCCCCCCTCTAGCGATCCGCTTCGATCCAACAAGAAATTCCATAAACCTCGAAAAATCACAAAATTTTATGTGCACATTTTTGAAATCATACTTTATCAAGGAAAAATATTTTGAAAAATATATGTTTTATATATTTCAAGATTGATACAAACTTGGAAACTAACAAAAGTTCTAATGTTTTTACAAACTTTGTATCACTTTTGTGTTTCACTTAAAAACTGTTTTTCAAAATATGATGAACATAGTTTAAAATATGTTTTATTTGACATTTTCAATCATGTTCTTGGAGCTATATGCACATCAATTGTGTATAAGTCTTCCCAATGATTGATCCAATGAAGGATTAATGTCTCTAGATGACATTTTGGTCCATAGTAATGCATCATAACAAGCATGATGAACCAAGTGCATCTTCCTAACATCTCACATGTTGTCTAAGTAGCTCAATACAAAAATCATGGTTTCTTAGGCATTTTTGTGAGATGCTTAAAGGTATAAATCCTAGTATTTCTTTAGGATCATGCAAACTTATACCTTTACTCAACCAAGCACATTCCAAGTTCTCTCCTAAGTGATGAAAAATCTACCTCGGGGAGAGCCTTGGTAAATATGTCGGCTAGGTTGGACTTGGATTCAATGTAATTAAGCTCAATGTCCCCCTTAGCCACATGATCTCTAATGAAGTGATGTTTCACTTCAATGTGCATGGTCCTAGAGTGATGCACCGGATTTTTGGTCAAGTTTATGGTGCTCACATTGTCACAAAATACTTTCATGTTGGAGTAGGATAGCTCATAATCTTCTAAGGTATGTTTCATCCATAGTAGTTAAGCTACACAACCACCCATAGCTACATACTCAGCTTCGGTGGTGGATAGGGCAACACAAGGTTGCTTCCTACTACTTCAACTAACTAGGGAGGACCCAAGGAATTGGCATCCACCACTAGTGCTCTTCCGATCCAATTTGCAACCGGCATAATCGGAATCGGTGTACCCAACCAAATCAAAAGACTTAGTCCTAGGGTACCATAGTCCTACATTTAGTGTGCCTTTAATATATCTTAAGATTCTCTTAACGGCAACTAAATGAGATTCTTTTGCACATGATTGGTACCTAGCACACATACCAACCGCAAATAATATGTCGGGTCTACTAGCGGTTAAATACAAGAGACTACCAATCATGCTCCTATATAGTGTAAGATCAATTTGTTTGCCTTCACTATCACTATCTATTTTTGTATTTGTTGCCATTGGAGTTGAAACTACTTTAGCATTTTCCAAACCAAACTTCTTAATCATTTCTTTAGCATATTTGGTTTGATAAATATAAATTCCTTCACTTGTTTGTTTAACTTGTAATCCTAGGAAGAAATTTAATTCCCCAACTAGACTCATTTCAAACTCTTTTTCCATATTTTTAATAAAGTCTTGGAGAAGTTCATCATTTGTTGACCCAAAGATGATGTCATCAACATATACTTGGGCTACAAAGATGTCCGTTGATGTTGACTTTATAAATAGAGTTTGATCTACACTACCCCTTTTAAAGTCCTTAGAAATTAAGAAAAATGATAATCTTTCATACCAAGCTCGGGGAGCTTGTTTCAAACCATACAAAGCTTTCCTAAGCTTGTATACATGGTTTGGATAGTCCATATTCTCAAACCCGAGAGGTTGCTCTACATATACTTCTTCCTTAATAAACTCATTTAGGAATGCCGATTTAACATCCATTTGATGGAGTTTGAAACCCATATAGGAGGCATATCCTAATAGTATTCTAATAGACTCTAATCTAGCAACCGAGGCATATGTTTCATCATAGTCAAGTCATTCAACTTGATTAAAACCCCTTGCAACTAATCTTGCTTTATTTCTAGTGATATTTACTTGGTCATCTAGTTTGTTCCTAAAAACCCATCTTGTAGTAATAATGGTGTTTTCATTTGGTCTAGGAACTAACTCTCATACTTGACTCCTTTCAAATTGAGCCAATTCATCTTGCATTGTTAAGATCCAATCCGAATCAGGTAATGCATCTTTGATTGTTTTGGGCTCAATTTGAGAAATTAGAGTTATATGACTAGTGGGATCCCTATGAAATGACCTAGTCCTAACACCTTGAAATGATTCACCCACAATTTTATCTAAGGGGTGATTTTGATGAATTCTTATGGTTCTAGGAGGTGTATTAATTTGAGTTTGATCATGATTAACCTCAATCCTTTGCTCATCATCGGAATCACCTCTTACTCCCCCTTGATTTAATCCTCCCCCTTGATCATTTCCCCCTAAGGTTAAATCTTGAAATTGTTGGGTAATTTCTTGATTTTCATTATTAATATCATCATCAATAGGGGATTTCCTAAGGTATGTATTGGAAGTTTCATCAAATTGGGCATTTGAAGATTCCTCAATCTTTTGAGTCCTTTTATTGTAAATTCTATACCCTACACTAGTGGATGAGTATCCAACTAGGATTCCTTCATCCGCTTTGGACTCAAACTTACCTAGGTTGTCTTTGGTATTTAAAATATAAACTTTGCATCCAAAGACCTTAAAATAGTGAATTGTTTGAATTGTACCATTCCACAATTCAAATGGGGTTTTTCCTAGGAACCTATGAATTAACACCCTATTTTGGATATAGCAAGCGGTGTTAACCGCTTCCGCCCACAAGTAGCTAGGTAAAGAATATGCATTTAGCATAGTCCTAGCTGCTTCTTGTAGGGCACGATTTTTCCTTTCCACAACTGCATTTTGTTGGGGTGTTCTAGGACAAGAAAACTCATGCTTGTACCCTTGTTATAAGCAAAAAGTTGAAAAATTAGAATTCTCAAATTCTCCACCATGATCACTACGGATCCGGTTGATTTTGAGTTTTCTTTCATTTTCTACTCTTTTGCTAAATCCTATGATTATTCCTAAGGTTTCATCTTTATTTTTCAAGAAAAATACCCAAGTAAACCTAGAGAAATCATCTACTATTACTAAGCAATATTTACTACCAATCATAGAAGGGGTACTATGACAATCAAATAAATCCATATGTAAGAGTTCTAAAGGTAAAGCGGTACTATGTAAATTTTTACCTTTGTGTGATGTTTTTGATTGTTTCCCTTCTTGGCATGCATCACACATCTTGTCCTTGAGAAATTTGACTTTAGGCAACCCTTTGACTAATTTCATTTTTGCTATTTTGGCTATGTTCTTCATGTTTATGTGTCCTAGCCTCCTATGCCAAAGCCAACTTTCTTTCTCTTTTGCAACAAGACACTTAGTAGAAGCATTAGTAGCATAAGATAAATCAACATAATATATATTTGATTTCCTAAAACCTACTAACATGCAATCATTTAGAGTTTTGTGTCTTATAAAACATTTTGAGGAATCAAATTTAACATCAAAGTTTGCATCACATAGTTGACTTACACTAAGTAAATTAAATTTCATATTTTTAACTAATAATACTTTATGAATGGTAAGGTTTGGGGATACCTCAATTGTGCCCTTTCCTAGAATCTTAAGTTTGCCGCTATTACCAAATGATACTTTTCCTTTGCTAGTGTGGTTGATAGTGGAGAATTTTCTCTAATCACTGGTCATGTGCTTTGAGCACCCACTATCAACTATCCACAAGTTTGGTTCTTCTACCTATATCACATGAAAAATACAATCCTTAGGTACCCAAATCTTAGGACCACTAGCATTAATTAGAAATTTTTTAGGTACCCAAGCCTTTCTACCCTTGCTTTTAATCATGGATTTTCTACTAACAAGAGATGTAAATGCTACCTCCTTTTCCTTAGGCCTATATCCCAATCCGACCTTGTTGTAAATAGCCCTTTGATCCTTAATAATCATGTCTAGGTATTTAGAGTCATTAGTAAATTTTTCTAAACATGCTCTTAAGTTACCTATTTCTTTTCTTAATTCATCATTTTCATCCCTAAGGGTACATTCATCACTAGATAATTTACCACAAGATGATTCTACACTCTTAAGTGATTTAATCTCTATTTTTAAATCCTTAATCCTAGTTTTCGATCTATTCAAAGCATTTTGAAGACATGCAATAGTCTTGTAAAGTAAATTTACCTTAGGTGAGTTGTTTACCTCATCATCATCACTTGATGATGATTAAAGAGGAAGAGGACTCCTCGCTTGAGCTCCCGGCTTCTTCCTCTAATGCCATGAGGGCTAGATTCCGGGTGGCATGACATACTTCTTCATCGTCGGAAGAATCCTCCATGCTTAGGGTGTCCCATGTTTGAGCCACCATTGCCTCCTCCTTCTTCTTCTTCTTCTTTTCTTTCTTTTTCTTTTCCTTCTCCTCCTTCTTCTTTAGTTCCGGGCAATTTGACTTTATATGCCCTTTCTTGTTGCAACCAAAACAAGTCACGTTAGAGGTAGAATTTGAACTATTTGAAGACTTACCTCTTGAGGATTGGAACATCCTCTTCACATCTTTCTTGGTGAGTTTCCTTGACTTCCCATCAAACTTCTTGACATAATATGCCACCTCGCTTGCCGATAACTCATCTTCACTACTTGATGAGTCTTCCTCGGATTCGGATGAAGAGGACACTTCTTTCTTCTCCTTCTTCTTTTTGTCCTTCTTTCTGTTGGAATGTATACTGAAAGCCTAGCTCTTTTTGTATGAACATTTTATTTTGAAATAAGAATCACATGATCATTATTTGCATTTTATATATTCATTAT
Source organism: Wurfbainia villosa (assembly GCA_025175895.1). Classification (NCBI taxonomy): domain Eukaryota; kingdom Viridiplantae; phylum Streptophyta; class Magnoliopsida; order Zingiberales; family Zingiberaceae; genus Wurfbainia; species Wurfbainia villosa. The sequence continues at coordinate 130,654,493 of CM045986.1, read as the reverse complement.
ATATGTGTGCATATTGTCTAATATTTTACATTGTAGATAACATGGTGCTTGGTGTGGCACAGAAGATCATGTTATCAGTACCTTGTAAAATATAAGTAGAGACTCACAACCAAGATGGTTTTGGACAAACCATTGGCATGGTTGTAGTGTAGCTTGGTATTGTTTTATCTTGAACATAGAGTTACACTAGTACACTTAGGTGTATTGAGTAGGACCGACATAGAGGTGATTCAATTTAGTACTGACTACATAATTGAATCGGACCTCGGATATTATGTTGTACATGGTCTTAATCCCGATATAATAACGGGCACATGTACTTAGTGTTTATTTCTTTGATTTACCAGTGGGTGAGATTTAGATGGATTAAATCAATATGCCCGGTAAGTTGGGAAATAATATTATTTACATGGTGTGCCGTTGATTATAGAAGGAAATCGTGTCCTATATATTAGGTTGATGATGTCCCCTTGAGGAGCTCATAAGGTTCATCATGTAAACCTAGCTGGTTGACTTAGTCAACATGATGATAAGGTTGAGTGGTACTACTCGAGGAATTAGATGTTAATTAATTGATGGTCAGTAAATCAATTAATTGACGGACATTCGATATCTTAAACACGGGGAGATTAATGTACAAATAATATATGGAGCCCATATTGATTTATGGGGGTTGGTGAGGTAGTTCAATGATGATCCTCTAGTGGAATGGAACATCATTGATGGATCACGTTTATGTTGTTCCGATCCATCGGGTGGCCAAGACCCAACTCCTCCTTATGGTCCCTATCGTAGCCTAATATAATCCTTGTGAAGTCTAGATCCAAGAATGTAAAACAAAACCTAGAACCAACGGTTGGGATTAAATCCCTAGATCCGATGGTTGGATGAAACCCTAGAACCAACGGTTGGGATTAAATCCCTAGATCCGATGGTTAGGATGAAATCCTAGAATCGACGGTTGGGATTAAATCCCTAGATCCGACGGTTGGGATAAAACCCTAGATCCGACGGTTGGGATGAAACCTTAGATCCGAAGGTTGGGATGAAATCCTAGATCCGATGGTTGGGATTAAACCCTAGATCCGACGGTTGGGATAAAACCCTAGATCCGACGGTGGAGATTAAATCCCTAGATCCGACAGTGGAGATTAAAGGAGGCTTAAGCCCTATTCTATAAATAGATGGCTAGGGTTGGGCGGCAAAAATAATCAAGAAATTGGAATTAGGGTTTGGCTTTTGGAGGTGGGCGGCTAGGGTTTGGAGCTAGGGTTGGGCGGCAACTTCTTCTTCCTTCTAGTTGTTGCCGGCGCCCAACTTGCACCATCAATACTTGGCCGGCGCCCAACCTTAAGGTCTTTCCCTTCTTCCTTGGCCGGCGGTTCTCCTCCCATTGGTGGCCGGTTCTCTTCCTTCTCCCTATTCTCCAAAGTGGCCGGCGGCAACACTTCTTGAAGTTGGCCGGCGCATCATCCATTGCTCCTTGGCCGGCGGTTGCACCAAATTCCCTAATTTGGTGGCCGGTTCTAGATAGGAAAGGATTTTGTGATTTCTTCTCTTTGTTCGCAGTGGACAAGGTAGAGAAGAAAGCGATCTAGAAGGCTTCTACTCGTGGAGGAACTTCGTCCACACGTCGTCCACGAGAAGGATAGGACATACGGTAGAAGATCGTGAGGTATAAAGTTATTTTAACTTTATGTACAGATCTGAGCATGTTCTTATTTGTTTTGATTATGCATGTGTGTGTATGAATATATATTGTATAATCATGGACCCCGAAGACAAACACAAAAACCGGCGATCCATCCGTCGTCTCTTCCGCGGCTAACCAACTAGAAGAGTTGTGTTGCTTGAACAACTAGTTTGTTCAAGCGACCACTCAAGTTGTTAGCACGACGACGAAATGGTGTTGTTAAGGAAGCTCATCCCATCCGGATTAATCCTTTCATTAGTGAAAATTTTAATCCGGGGACATGGGAGCCAATGAGCCTCCGAAGCATCCACCCAACAATTGGTATCAGAGCCATCGGTTTCCGGTTTTGTGTGTTTAGGATTCGGTTAATTTTTTATGCATTTTTCATATATTATATGTGCCGGATAATAGTAGGATATGCGTAGTTTAACTCTTTGGTTGCATGCATAAGATCCGACTATTATGACCATGTGTGTGTATGTGAATGGATGTGTGTAAAAATTTATTATTTGAATCCTCGGGGTTGACGAGGCTAGATTAGTATTTAATTTTTGTAATTAAATACGGCATTGTTTAGCCGATCATTTTAGTTTACTTTCGATCTAGATTATTTGTACACTCCTTCGTGGAGTATAGGATCGATGGATGTAAATAAAATGATTTATCTCGGCTCGGAACTCTTTGGTGACTTGTGCACGGGAAAAGATGGAGCGGACGAGGTGGCGACACGACGGGATGCATATTGGAGGACAATGCCATAATAGTTGGAAAAAATTCTGTTTTTCCATATTTATTGCTTATTTGTTTTATATGCATGTTGTGTATGTTTAAAATTCCTCGATTTCAATTTACTAAGTGGGAGAGGGATATTTTAATTAATTCCCGCGGCCTCCATTACAATTTGACGTGTGATGCAAACAAACTTGTGTGTTGGCTCTGAGTGCCTTCCTCCCTGCGGACGGGTTTGTTTGCGGATCACTAGGTCAAATAATGGTTATAGGAAATTATCTAGGAGCATGTGTATTTCCACAGCGGTAAGGCACATAATCCGAAATAATTTCCTTAGTATCGTATAATGGTGCACACTTAGATACAAATAAAGGTATCCTCCCCATCGGAGTCACTGCTTTTATTTGTAGGGCCAAAGAGGAACCAACTATTAATTTTATTTGTCAAAAAGTAAGGTTGACAAGATAATAAAATTAATGGGTAAAACCTCCTCTTATAAATGTAGAATTCGTATACGTCCACACTGTGTGGAATGCGACATTCTCGGTGATTTGAGGTGTTGGTTGATTTCGGGATTTTATTGTTTTGAGGAATCAATAATATTTGAAATCTAATATTTTGATCATTGTGATTTTTAGGATTTTCAAATGGCTTTCAACCCACTTGCTGTGATTTTAAAAGAAAACAAACTTACTGGTCCAAACTACATTGATTGGAAAAGAAACCTGGATATTGTCTTAACTGCGAAGGAGTACAAATTTGTACTCTTCGAGGTCTGTCCTCCTAAGCCCACCAATGACTCTGATGAAAAGGAGAAAGAACGTTATAAGAAATGGGTTAAGGCAGATGAGATGGCGCGGTGTTACATTTTGGCATCTATGTCAAATGTCTTTGCAACATCAACATCGAGCCATAAACCGGCTTATGACATGATGTTCAATCTCAAGGAACTTTTGGACATCGAGTAGGCGTCTAAGCGAGGAGGCTATGAGAAACTTGATGGCGACCTCCATGATCGAGGAACACCGTTAGGGATCATGTTCTCAAGATGATGGCTCATCTTAATGAGATGGAAGTCCTAGGAGGCTGAGATCGATGGGGAAACCAGTCGATATCATTCTCCGATCTCTGCCTAGGAGTTTTGAGTAGTTCGCCTAAACTACAACATGAACAAAGGTTGTATTCGTTGGCGGAGCTTACAGAACTCAGGTAGTGAGAGGGACTTTTTCGAGTGCTCAAGCCATGGTCGCTCGGAAGATTTCTTCCTCTAAAGCCAGAAAGGTAAAAAGAAGAAGCAAGGTGGAGCGAAGAAGGTGGCGGGACCTCAGCGAGTGAAGAAAGCCAAGGCAAGTGCTTCACTTGCAAAGCGATTGGACATTGGAAGCGGTGTCCTCGCCGAAAGAACAAAGGTATATCTTCTTGTTTAGTTGTTGAAACATGTTTAGCGGTGTTATCTACGATTGCACGGTGTGTGTAGATCTGAGAGCCACGATCATGTCTGCAATACTTTGCGGGGGTTCGAAACAGGCGACTAGTGAGGAGAGATTCACAGTCTTCATGGGCAATGCTTGAAGGTGGCGGTTATTGCAGTGGGAGACGTTTATTTATCTTTTGATAAGAATAAAGTTTTGGTTTTGAGAAATTGTCTTAATGTACCTACTTTTAGAAAGAATTTAATTTCAGTTTCTAAATTGTTTATGGATGGATATTCTGTTTCTTTTAATGACAAGGTGGTTATAAAAAGGAATAGGGAGATTATCTGATACAGTACATTGGTTGGCAATTTATATACTCTTGAACCAAAAACTCCCACGATGCAAATAGAAGTAAATAACTCATCTTCTAAATCTAATAAGAGAAAAGAACCTTCATAAAATGAACCAAACATATCTTTGGCATCTAAGGCTTGGTCATATTAACCTAAGTAGAATTCAAGGTTGATAGGTGATGGACCTTTGGGTTCATTAGTGGTGGAGGATCTCCCAACTGCGAATCTTGCTTGGAAGGTAAAATGACCAAGAGGCCTTTTAAGGCCAAGGGTATAGAGCAAAGATGTGTTAGAATTGGTTCATTTATTTGTGTAGTCCTATGTCTATCCGAGGCAAGAGGTGGCTTTAAATACTTTGTCTCATTTATAGGCGATTATTCAAGGTATGGATACATTTACTTGATCGCCGCCAGTCTGAATGCTTTGACAAGTTGAAGAATTCAAGGTGATGTGGAGAAGCAGTCAAGGTAAAAGTATCAAGACATTCTGATCTCGATCGTGGTGGCGAGTACCTCTTGGGAGAGTTTAGGAGTTACTTATCGGTGGGATTCAATCCCAATTATGCACTGGCACACCCAGTGAGAATGGTGTAGCGGAGGCGAAGGAATAGGACTCTTATGGAGATGGTCGGATCGATGATGAGTTATTACGAGTTACCTATTTCGTTACGGGGTATGCTTTGGATCTGACAATGTACACTCTGAACTTGGTTCCATCTAAATCGATGCCTTCTACCTGTAGAATTGTGGGTGGCGAAACCTAGTCTGAAACATATTCGGATATGGGAGTCCGGCCATGTCTTTGAAGGTGATCTTTGGTAAGTTGGAACCTCGTGCAGTATGCATGTTTGTTGGCTACCTAAAGGAGCGAAGGTGGTTTGTTTTATAATCCTAGAGATCGGAGGGTGATCGTTAGCTGAACAGTTTCTAGATTTCTAGAGGAGGATTATGTAATGAACCACAAGCCCACGAGTAGGATTGTTCTTGAGGAGTTGGCGAAGTCGACTTGTACCACCGGTACAAGAGGAGACACCACAAGTCAGCGCACTGCGTGTCCGCAGGCATACAGGAGGCACCTCGTCGTAGTGGGAGGGTTGTTAGACAGCCCAGAGATTCATGTTTTTAGGAGAGTCTTGAACTTAGTCACAGTGAACATGAACTGATCCTGGACATATGACGAGGCAATCCAAGATAGAATCATATCTTGGCAAAAGCGATGAATTGGAGATAGAATCTATGGATTATAATCAGTCACAGGAGCTAGTAGAGCCACCGATGGTGTAAAAACATTGGATGCAAGTGGATCTACAAGAGAAAGAGAGGAGTAGGCGGGAAGGTTGAGACCTTCAAAGCTAGGCTTGTTGCGAAAGGGTATACTCGGAAAGTATCGATTATGAGAGACCTTTTTATAATATCTTAAGTCTATCGGATTCTCTTATCTATAGTTTGCTCATATGGATTATGAGATTTGGCGGATGGATGTCAAGGCGGCTTTCATACTTGAAGTCTTGAGGAGAACATCTATATTGCGGCAGCGGAGGATTCATTGCTAAAGGCAAAGAGCATCTTGTATGTAAGCTTAATCGGTCCATTTATGGATTGAAGCAAGCTTCTAGATCTTGGAACATCCGCTTTGATGAGGTAATCGGTCATATGGATTTATTCAAGTCGGATGAGCCTTGTGTATACAAGAGATGTGGCGGAAGCGTAGTGGTGTTTCTTGTACTATCGTAGATGACATTTTGTTAGTTGGCAACAATATCAGTGTTATCGAGCGTAAGTATGGTTGTCAAGCAGTTTGATATGAAGGACTTGGGAGAAGTGGGACACATCCTTGGGATCAAAGTTATAAGGGATGCAAGAAAGGATGTTGTGCTTATCTCGAGCTTCATACATTGACACTATCCTTGCTCGTTTTAGCATGCGAGAACTCGAAAGGTTTTCTACCTTTTAGGCATGGAGTTCCTTTATCTAAAGAGATGTGTCCCGAAACCAAAAGAGATAGAGGACATGAAGGCGGTTCCTTATGCTTCTACAGTAGGGAAGCCTTATTTATGTTATGCTATTTAGAGACCGGATATCCGCTGCGGGCATGGTTAGCAGATATCGAGTAATCCCGACAGTGGACATTGATCGCTGTAAAGCATATATCAAGTACCGAGAAGGACTAGGATTATATGGCCGTTTACCGGGCAGCATCAATTAGTCCTCGTGGGTTACACGGATTGATTTCCAATCGAGATAGGGACAAGAGTAAGTCTACCTTGGGGTTTGTGTTTACTTTTGGAGGTGGAGCCATAGCATGGAGGAGTGTCAGCGGAAATGCGTGGCGGACTCTACCATGGAAGGCTGAGTATGTAGCGACCTCGAGGGACCAAGGAAGTTGTATGGCTCGGGAACTTCTTGATGGACTTGGATGTGATTCTGGTTTGCCGAACTATCACAATTTATTGTGATAATGATAGTCTGATTGCAAACTCGAAGGAACCACGAGCCCATAAAGCGAGTAAACACATAAAGCCAAGTACCACCTCATCGAGAGATCGTAAAGCGAGGAGAATTCTTTATCGCCAAGATTGCATCGAGAGGATAACTGGCGGATCCATTCACTAAGGCCCTTCGGTAGCGTTTGATAGGCATGTGGAGGACATGGGGATCGGATGTATGGCGGAGTGATGTGGCATAGTCTTTTAGTATAAGTGGGAGATTGTTGGAATGTATACTGAAAGCCTAGCTCTTTTTGTATGAACATTTTATTTTGAAATAAGAATCACATGATCATTATTTGCATTTTATATATTCATTATATATGTGTGCATATTGTCTAATATTTTACATTGTAGATAACATGGTGCTTGGTGTGGCACAGAAGATCATGTTATCGATTGCCTTCTATAAAATATAGAGGCTCACAACCAAGATGGTTTTGGACAAACCATTGGCATGGTTGTAGTGTAGCTTGGTATTGTTTTATCTTGAACATAGAGTTACACTAGTACACTTAGGTGTATTGAAGAGGACCGACATAGAGGTGATTCAATTTAGTACTGACTACATAATTTAATCGGACCTCGGATATTATGTTGTACATGCTCTTAATCCCGATATAATAACGGGCACATGTACTTAGTGTTTATTTCTTTGATTTACCAGTGGGTGAGATTTAGATGGATTAAATCAATATGCCCGGTAAGTTGGGAAATAATATTATTTACATGGTGTGCCGTTGATTATAGAAGGAAACCGTGTCCTATATATTAGGTTGATGATGTCCCCTTGAGGAGCTCATAAGGTTCATCATGTAAACCCAGCTGGTTGACTTAGTTAACATGATGATAAGGTTGAGTGGTACTACTCGAGGAATTAGATGTTAATTAATTGATGGTCAGTAAATCAATTAATTGATGGACATTCGATATCTTAAACACGGGGAGATTAATGTACAAATAATATATGGAGCCCATATTGATTTATGGGGGTTGGTGAGGTAGTTCAATGATGATCCTCTAGTGGAATGGAACATCATTGATGGATCACGTTTGTGTGGTTCCGATCCATCGGGTGGCCAAGACCCAACTCCTCCTTATGGTCCCTATCGTAGCCTAATATAATCCTTGTGAAGTCTAGATCCAAGAATGTAAAACAAAACCTAGAACCAACGGTTGGGATTAAATCCCTAGATCCGATGGTTGGATGAAACCCTAGAACCAACGGTTGGGATTAAATCCCTAGATCCGATGGTTAGGATGAAATCCTAGAATCGACGGTTGGGATTAAATCCCTAGATCCGACGGTTGGGATAAAACCCTAGATCCGACGGTTGGGATGAAACCTTAGATCCGAAGGTTGGGATGAAATCCTAGATCCGATGGTTGGGATTAAACCCTAGATCCGACGGTTGGGATAAAACCCTAGATCCGACGGTGGAGATTAAATCCCTAGATCCGACGGTGGAGATTAAAGGAGGCTTAAGCCCTATTCTATAAATAGATGGCTAGGGTTGGGCGGCAAAAATAATCAAGAAATTGGAATTAGGGTTTGGCTTTTGGAGGTGGGCGGCTAGGGTTTGGAGCTAGGGTTGGGCGGCAACTTCTTCTTCCTTCTAGTTGTTGCCGGCGCCCAACTTGCACCATCAATACTTGGCCGGTGCCCAACCTTAAGGTCTTTCCCTTCTTCCTTGGCCGGCGGTTCTCCTCTCATTGGTGGCCGGTTCTCTTCCTTCTCCCTATTCTCCAAAGTGGCCGACGGCAACACTTCTTGAAGTTGGCCGGCGCATCATCCATTGCTCCTTGGCCGGCGGTTGCACCAAATTCCCTAATTTGGTGGCCGGTTCTAGATAGGAAAGGATTTTGTGATTTCTTCTCTTTGTTCGCAGCGGACAAGGTAGAGAAGAAAGCGATCTAGAAGGCTTCTACTCGTAGAGGAACTTCGTCCACACATCGTCCACGAGAAGGATAGGACATACGGTAGAAGATCGTGAGGTATAAAGTTATTTTAACTTTATGTACAGATCTGAGAATGTTCTTATTTGTTTTGATTATGCATGTGTGTGTATGAATATATATTGTATAATCATGGACCCCGAAGACAAACACAAAAACCGGCGATCCATCCATCGTCTCTTCCGCGGCTAACCAACTAGAAGAGTTGTGTTGCTTGAACAACTAGTTTGTTCAAGCGACCACTCAAGTTGTTAGCACGACGATGAAATGGTGTTGTTAAGGAAGCTCATCCCATCCGGATTAATCCTTTCATTAGTGAAAATTTTAATCCGGGGACATGGGAGCCAATGAGCCTCCGAAGCATCCACCCTTCACTTTCCTACAAAAAGAGTTATACCCTTCTCTTTGGATGAAGTGTTAGCTTGTTCATGTAATTGAAATTCACAAAATAGCTCATCTAACTTAACCAATGAAAGATCCCTAGAGACCTTATAGGCATCTACCATTGAGGCCCATAAGGTTGTTCTAGGGAAAGCTTGTAGCACATACCTTACAAGGTCTCGGTTGTCGACCTTCTCACCTATAACATGTAGTCCATTGACTACTTCTTTGAAGCGACCATGCATTTGGCTCACGGTCTCATTGGTCTTCATTGAGAAGCTTTGAAGTTGGCCAATTAGAAGATCTCTCTTGGCCCTTCTTGTTTCTTTGGATCCTTCGTTGAGCTCGATCAACTTCTCCCAAAGCTCCTTTGCTGATTCAAAAGGCCCCACCTTGCTTAATTGCTCTTTTGACAAACCACATTGAAGTGTGGTTGTTGCCTTGGCGTTGGCTTAAGCCTTCTTGGCCATGTCTCTCATCCAATCCTTTGTCGGTATGGGCGCTCCGTGTTCATCCACCAACTTCTCGAAACCATCTACAACACTAAACCAATTCTCAATATCATTCATTAAGTAATACTCCATCCTACCTTTCCAATAGCCGAAGTCGTTGCCGTCGAAGAACGGAGGCCTCGCCGTGCTATACCCCTCTTGAAAAGTCATTCTTGCTCCGGTTGATTGTTAGATCTTACGATGCGATCCGGGCTCTGATACCACTTGTTGGAGATCATTTGGAAGCTAGAGGGGGGTGAATAGCTTGTTTTTCTTCTCTACAAAAATATTAGCGGAAGCACAACAAAAATATGAATAACACAAATGAAAAACATGCTAACACAATTCTTTTACGTGGTTCGGAGATGACACTCCTACTCCACGGTGATCCTTGAGGTGGATCAACCCTAATCAAATCACTATGAAGCTTTCCTTTACAACAATCCTCCTCTTCTTACAAAGAAAGAAACTTGAGCTTAGAGAGAGGAGGAGGAGATTTAAAAACACTAGAAAGCTTGAAAACTCGTGGAGGCTTGAGAGAATAATCAGAGAATAAGCATTAACCCCAAAAACCTCCACCAGCCCTCTTTTTATAGAGAGAAGGTTGATTTTCCCATTGGAGCACGATCGGTCGGTGATGCGACATCGATCATTGTCAGCTTGATGCGACCACGAGCGGTAGGATTCACGGGATTCAGAGTCGTTTCCTCTAACGACATTCTCATCATTCGACTGATTCATCCATCAGTCGACTAATGAAGTGATCAGTCGAGTGATCATAGGCCGCGGTCGAGTGTGACTCCACTCTGTGCCCGTATTTAACTTGATCAGTCGACGCCACCGCTGGCGATCGATCGATCACAACATCGGTCATTGCCACAACCAGCGATCGATTGATGGTCGGGGTTTCATCCCGACTCGATCGAGCACGACGATCGTGATACATCATTATCGATCGGTGATACTCATCAAGTATGAGTAATTCATACTTGATTTTACCCCTTAGACCTAGACTCAACCTTCTAGCTCTTTCTTAAGCCTTGCGCCTCCAGGATCCCTCCGAGTCGGTGACTTGTTCATCCTTTGCGCTTTGTTTCCAAGAGCTTCCTTTGGTTTTGTCATGTCTTGGGTTTCCTTTGCCAAGGCATGCTTGGACTTTACACTGCCAAGTCTACATGCTTGGACTTATGCTGCCAAGACTTGCCTTTGGACTTCCTTTGCCAAGGTCCGTTTGGACTTAATGCCCAAGACAACATGCTTGGTCTTATACTGCCAAACCTTTACCTTGGACTTCTCTTGCCAAGATCATACTTAGACTTTGCCTTTACCTGTCACTTAATCATGTTCACCATTAGATCACAATTTGTTGCCTAACTTAGATGATTATTCAAACATCAAAACATATAAATGCTTGGGGCATTGTTGCACCAACAAAAAGCACCCTTGAGTTGTGGCACGGCCAATTGAGAATCTGAATATTTAATGATCGAAGTAGCTTCGACTGCCCGAGTCGCTTGTAATCCTGCCAAGATGGCCTCATATTCTGCCTCATTGTTGGATGCTTTATATCTGAGACGAATGGCTATACGAGTTTCTTCCTTTCCTGGGGATGTAAGCACCACTCCAACTCCACTCCTTGTGGCTCCAAAAGATCCATCCACAAAAGCGCTCCACACACTCTTTTCTTCTTTTTCTTTCATCGAGTTGTCCACCGAGCTAAACGACACCTCGGCCAAGAAGTCAGCCAATGAATGAGCCTTGATAGCAGTTCGGGGATGATAATGGATGTCATATTCACTTAGTTCCATAACCCATTTAGCTAACCTTCCTAAAAAATTAGGCTTAGTAACTACTCGACCTAATTCACTGTTAGTCGGCACATTTATCGGATGGGCTAGGAAATAAGGCCTTAACTTGCAGGCTGTTAGGATTAAAATATATGCCAACTTCTCCAACTCAATATATCGCAACTCTGCACCCTTCAATATATGACTGGTATAATATATTGGTTGCTGTTGAGAGCCATCCTGCTTCAATAATACTGAACTAACTGCTCCTTCCGAGATAGCTAAATACATTCATAAGAGCTCTTCAGAAATAGGCTTGGCCAGCAAAGGAAGTTCAGCTAAATACGTCTTCAATTCCTGGAAAGCCTGCTCACACTGATCATCCCATTCAAACCGAGTGGCCTTACGTAGAATCCGAAAGAAGGACAACCCCTTGTCCACCGATCTAGCTATAAAGCGAGACAAAGAGACTATCCTTCCCATCAACTTTTAAGTCTCCCACAGATTAGTGGGTGACTTCATATTACATAACGCTTGCACTTTTTCTGGTTTGACCTGCAATCCCTTTTATGTCGCAATATATTCCAAAAATTTCCCACTCTTCACCCCAAACAAACACTTCTTCGGATTCAACTTCATGTTGTACCTCCTAAGGGTAAATCCACAACTAAATCTCGAGTAGTTTTTGACTTAACAAGAATGTCATCAATATATATTTCCACATTCTTGTCTTTTTGCTCTGCAAAAATCTTGTCCATGAGCCTCTGATAGGTAGCTCATGCATTTTTTAGCCCAAATGACGTTACCACATAGGCATACAGTCCTCCTGCCGTCAAAAAACTAACCCACTTCTGATTATCCTTCACTAAGAGAATTTGATGATACCCTTGGTAAGCATCCATAAGTGATACCACCTCATATCTCACAGTGGAGTTAACTAACTTATCAATATGAGGCAAGGGGTAGCAGTCTTTAAAGCATACTTTATTCAAATCACAAAAATCAATACACATCCTCCATTGCCCAGAAGGCTTGGAGACTAAGACTACATTGGAAACCCACTCGAAGAATTGAATCTCTCGGATATGGCCAACTTGTAGTAATTTATCCACCTCTTTGGCAATAACTTTGTCTTTCTCCGGCCTGAAGTGTCGCCTCTTCTGTTGGACAGGCCAGACTTCCCGAGTGATGTTGAGGTGGTGTTCAACAATCAGGGGATCAATCCCTATGAGGTCATGCACGTCTTTGGCAAAGATGGCTTCATTCCTATACAGACAGTTCACGAGTTCTTCCTTCACTTTCAGTTACTGAGCCACCCGAGTGACCTTTCCGGGGGCTATCTCTACAGGCTCACCCTCTTCTATCTTCTCAGCTTTGGGAGGGGAGCTTCTAGCACATACACTCCTGGAGTAGCAACAACCTTTCCCTTGGGGTCGTCCACTCTTGCTTTCTTCTAGTCATCCCTTACCATTTGGACGTAACAGCTCCGAGCTGCTTTTTGCTCCCCCTGCGCTTCTCCAATAAGTTACCCGACTGAGAACTTAACCTTTTGATGGTAGGGAGAGGCCACCACCTGGAAGATTGATAGAAAAGGATAACCCAAAATAGCATTATAAGTGGAAGGAGCATCCACTATATGTTAGTCTTCTAACTGACTTTGTGCCCAAAGTAAGAGGCAAAGAGATTTGCCCAATGGGGTGCACCATATGTCTAGCGAAACCAAATAGAGGAGTCACCACATCCTCTAATTGTACATTTCCCAATTGCATCTGCCCAAATGCCTTCTAGAAAAGGATGTTAACCGAACTCCCCGAGTCAACCAGGACTCGGGCTACCCCATAATTTTCCAAAGAAATCCTAATCACCAAAGTGTCAGTATGAGGTAGGAGGACACTCCACAAATCCTTAGGTCCTAAAGATATGTGGTGCATTCTGAATGGCATGATCTGCTCTAATGGACAAACTCTCCATGATGCAAGCGTATGATTTTCGGGCTCTATTAGAGTTTCCATCAGTAGGTCCTCCTGCAATAACATGGATGACTCCCCGAGTGGGGGCGTCACCTACAACAGCTAATGTGTCCTCGCTAGCTGACCCATCCTATGAAGGGCCTTCCTGGTGTGGTGGTTGTTGCCCCGATGGGGGGAGAGCCTGAGGTCATCTGTTGTAAGGTCCCGAACAGATAATATTTGGCTAGCGACCCCTTCTCACTGGCCCACCCATCCGAGGTTGCAGATGTGGGTATTCAATTCTGATGCGCTCCAACTCGCTCTGCGGCTTGAAATAGTCGTCACTAGTGTGACCATAATCCATGTGGTATTGGCAGAAAAAGGGAGTTGGGGGATTGCGAGGGATCCCCTATATCCTATGGGATGTTGGAGAATACCCTGTTGGACATACGCCTACATTTCTCGCTCTTTCTATTGGGGAATTGATTGTCGCTAGAGGGGGGTGAATAGCGTTTCCTATGGATGATGGATAACAATCGCATGCTTGCCTATGATTGTTAGTACGCAGCGGAATATAGAAATAATACAAAAAATACAATCACAAATACACACACAAGAATATAACAATATAATGTGGTTCGGAACCTCAAGGTTCCTACTCCACGGGTTGAGCTCAACGAGCTCGAGTGATGATAACACCACTAATAAAACTCCTTCTCGACAACACATTGGAGGCGGAGAAACCTTGTACAATGATTACAATAATAATACAGCAAAAATATAAGCAAATACAATAGAATGCAAGTAAAGAAAACTTTACAATGATCTTTTAGATGCTTACTTGTTTGGTTGCTTGAGCTACACTTGGAGACCCTGAATTGCACCAACAAATCACCCCAAATCGCCCTAAGAAACCATGGCAAAAACCTTCTCCATGAGCTGCTTTTATAACCTGCATTAGGGCTGAATTTCACCTAGCAGTCGACTGATCGTGACCATCAGTCGACTTCTCCTGTAGCCGTTGTCTCACAACAACCCGAGCCACGTTGGATAAGTTCCAATGGATAGACCATCAGTCAACTAATCATGCCCATCAGTCGATTAATCGAGCCATCACTCCACTATCAAACCCTAACAGTCGACTCTGGAACCTTCTGTGTCTGCGACATCGACCATTAGTCATTGTCACCTCTCTTGATCGTGATCGATCGGACATCGATCCGCCAATGTTGGTAGTCGACTGTCAGGCCATTTCCTGCAGTTGAACTCTAGTCGACTCCCATCAGTCGACTGATAACCTCATCCATGAGGTTTTAACACCAAGTATGATGCCCTCATACTTGCTAGACCACCCATAACCTAGACCTAAGCCTTCTAGCCACCTCCGTCAGCTTCACGCCTATCGAATCCCTCTAAGTCATCCATGACTTGTTCATCCATACGCTAGCCTTCAGGTGCTTTCATCGGCTATTGTCTTGCTAAGTTGGTCTATACTGTCAAGCCACATTGGGCTTACGCTGCCAAGACTACCGCTTGGACTTTACACCGCCAACCATTAGACTTATGCTACCAAGACTCCACCCTTGGACTTTACGCCACCAATATCACCCCTTAGACTTCCCTTGCCAACCCATGTTGAACTTTCCATTTGCCAAGACTCAAGCTTGGACTTTCCCTTACCAAGACTCATACTTGGACTTTCCTTGCCAACCCATGTTGGACTTTTCTTGCCAAGTACACAAGACTTGGACTTTTCCATCATATGGTCAACCCCATGTCAACCATATAGTCAAACAATGGTCAAACCATCATCAATCATCAAAATACCACTCGAGTCAAACTCGAGTCCGGTCATTTATGACCCGGGTCGATTGCTTCAACAATCAACCCAAAACATTGTCAAACATCAAAACACTACTCGAGTCTAACTCGAGTCTGGTCAATCGTAACTTGGGCCAATTGTGTTAGTAATATATGAGAGATGTCCTAAGGCAATCGCCTTATGTTTGAACCATTTATATGATAAATGAAGATTCACTATTTGAGTATACATATTTTCATGTATTTGATTAGATCTTAAACTCATTTACTGAATGTCCATGAAACGATTAACAGCATAAGAGAATTTGTGATTTGATCACAACTAGTGAGTATCTCTACATGTGTAATTGTGATGTATCGAAATTATCCCTAGTCGATGAATTGATGGATTTGGACACCATCAATTCTGTTGAGACTAGCACGAGGTATACTCCCTGGTATATTCAAGCAGCTGATTCTCACTGGCTGGAGACATTGTGATGTTCAGAGTTAATCATGGATGCTAGTTATGGTAACTAGTTCATTGGAGTGACCAGCTGTAAAACTTCATATGGTTTTCTACATATGTAGATATGTCAATGAAATTCTTACTGTAGCTTAAGTGCGATGTTCCTTTGACTTGTGGTATTCAAGTCATCTTGGTCATGAAGACTTATGCTTTGACATCTTAAGCAAGCATCTCTAAGGATATGTGAACCCGGGATGATTGAGTATAAGTCGAAGTGATCGAAGGTGTTTGAATAGCCTATAAAGGATTCACCACTCCTTGCGAGGAGATGTATACCCATGGCCTCTCGTCGGATTGTTACTAAAGTCTTTGGCCAAAGCATTACATGTTTAGAGTAAGGTACTCTTGGATACATGTGTAGTAACTAAAATTCGTAGGACGAGGAAATGATACTTGGGTTAGGTGTGACGTAGTCAACCTAGTGGGGACTGACACTATAGACCATGTCCTGAACCAAGTGGGTATAAGATGCGTAAAGGGAACGGGGCACAATTCATTGTAGCTGTTGAAGGGTTTCAGAAATAGTTATGGATCAACTGTTGATCTTTCGATTATTTGGGGATCATGATGTACTACTAGGTGTCACTTATGATTGTTCTATAATTAATGGTTAATTATAGATGGCCAACATAAACCGAGAACCTATTTAGTCACACGCACAATGAGCGTAATCCGAAGGATTTAAAACGAGCTTGAGAATGAGATTCTCAGACTGAGAGAAACTAGGTTTGGTTGGACCAAACAAGGAGCGAGCATGAAATCGTTTCAGTCACAATAGAAGCATTGATGGGCCGAGTCTTATGAAGACGTGATGGGTGAACCAAATTGGTTTGGTTCTAATCCAATGGTGAAGAATAAACCAAAGAGGTTTGGTTTGTTTTAAACAAATGAACCAAAGTTTGTTCGGTTCGTTTTAACTTAAAATAGACCAACTCGGTTCGATTTATTTTAACTTAAGTTATTGGAGCGGGTTAACGGGTTTTGGTTATGAACCAATAACCGTTAGGAGAATGTGTTCTCTATAAAAACAAGGCTTAAGGGTTTTTCGTTGAGATTTTTGTGTTAGAAAAACCTAGCCACCCGCCCCCTCCCTCTCTTCTCATTGTCTTGTCGGCGCCCAACTTCTTGTCGTCGCCCACCACCGCCCAAGCTCCTCTAGCCGACGTCTGGCAGCTGCTGTCCTCCCCACTTGCCGGCGTCTAGCTACTGCCGGAGGAGCTCCGGTGATCTTCCTTGGCTCAGGCGACAAGGTGAGCACCTAGCTTTCCTTATTTGGCCGGTGCAAGTTCTCCACCAAAGTTGTCCAGTTTTCTGGATAGCTTATTTCCTTCGTGTCAGAGCATCGTTTAGAGCTCCGACAGTAGATACCTTGTCGGGAATTCGATCTTCGGTAATCATCATAGGTGGAGGACGAAGGATTCGTCAAACGATTGACAAATACCTCTCCGGATAAACGAGTTTTGGGGACTCATTTTTGAATCCGAATTTTGATTCGGATTGTGATCTTCTCTCGATCACATCGTCTTCGACACGAGGCTAGTGACTCATACGAAGATGAGGCTCGTGGCTTTGTGAAGTCATCCCGACAATACTCGGCATGGATACGGATAGAGGCGATTCTAGCGAGAGTCGCTCCGAATGATGTCTTTCCTACTACACGTGATACGTTAGGTATACGTAGAGTAATTTTTTTTTATTGTAAAATTTAAAACTACGATTATGTCTACACATGTTGTACTATGCATGCATGTGGTGTGTGTGTTGTAATAAATTAGATTTATTTCTTTTTATTTCTTCCATTGTGCACATGTTTACGAAATATGTTCGAACACACACTCGCAGCGGTACCGGAAACCCAACAATGGTTTCAGAGCCCAGGTTGTGTTTCGACATAATCATAAAATTATTTTGCGATAGTCGTAATTATATTTATGGAAATTTTCTACTTTTGGAAAGTTTAGAAGTATTTATGGAAATTTTCTAATTTTGAAAAGTCTAGAAGTATTTATGGAAATCTTCTACTTTTGGAAAGTTTAGAAGTATTCATGGAAATTAATATTTTCCATAAATAAAATATATGATTATATTTGGAAATTTGTTTCCTAATTTAATCATGATTTGATTTGGGGAATCAAATCTAAAATATATTTTATTTCCATAAATAGTTTTGACAATTTAGGAAATTTATTTCCTAAATTAAATTTGATTTTCCTTAATCAACACTTTGCATAAATAAAATATGTGATTAGATTTAGAAATTTGTTTCCTAATTTAATCATGATTTGATTTGGAGAATCAAATCTCAAACATATTTTATTTCCATAAATAGTTATGACATATAAGTAAATTTTTGTACATGTCATAATTGTATGTCATGTAATTGCATTAGATGCATATCATTATACCATGCGTGTCGTGACATGTAGATGTATGTCATGTAGATAATAGTTATTTGCATGTAAAGAGGATGAGACATAAAAACCCTTACTCAATATTAAAGCCTACACTTTCCATTAATATGGTTAGAACCAGAGTCCTGTTTCCTATTTGGGTTGTTGGACTCTCTCCAATCCCGGCTCGAACCTAAACATGTTCAAACCATGAAATAGTTCAATACTAATATAGTAAGAGTTAGAGGTCAATCATTAGCTTTGGTTGTTGGACTCTCTCCAAGCCGGGCTAATTGGTTGAATGCGCTCTAACTATATTAAAACTATTTCTCGATTAATGGGTTGGCTTTAACCTGGAGCATCGGCTTGTTGGACTCTCTCCAAGGTCGATGTGAAGGGAGGTGAAGTTGGGTGCTATGCATATGATGCATACTTGTTAATGAGTTAACAACCCGATGTATGTGTGAATATTCAATTAGTTGATAACACATTATGATAGTTGCATATATGTGATATGCAATCAATATATTTGATACCTACCATCGTAGCTATGAATGACTTGTTAGACTCTCTCCAAGGTTGTTCATATCTATGTTGGATATCAGCCCATTCGGAGATGGACCTACGATCTCCCGAAGTGATTTTGGGGTTTTTGAAATTCGAAAGATGAATGGGATTTATAAATGTATGTTAATGAATTTTAAAATCATTTTCTCATATATGCTTGATTTGTATTTCAAGGTTAATTGATTTATCTTTGTTGGGTTTTTCCGAGCCGCAAAAACCGCTTTTTGCATTGCGGAAACCTCGAAAGCCCCGGCTACGGATCCGTGCGAAGATGTATTAAAACTAAAACATGTATGTGCTTATATAAAACCCTAGATCTACCTTAGATCTATATGATAAGGGCGTTACCCTCGATGCGATGCCCTTCGCAAATCCCGCTCGTCCAAAAGGTTCGCCGGAACTCAAGAGCGTCAAGTGCACACTCCTCTATTGGTATCCACACAAGCAAAAGGTGGAGAAAAGCAATCTTGAGTGTGCTAGCACTCCTTAGATGCTCGGCAAGATGAGGAAGGAGAGAGGGAGAGCTTGAGGGAAGTTGATCCAAGGAAGAAGATGAAGTTGTGTGTAACTCACCAAAATGAATTCAACCATCAAAACTCCTTAAGTGGCCGGCCACTTCAAGGCTTGGGAGGTTACATGCATGCATGTAACTCCCATGGCTCTTAGTCTCCCTCATGAGGTGGCACCACATGATAAGTCAATGATGATTGGCCGGCCATGCTAAGTCATCATCATGACATGCGATTTGGTCAAGTCAAACTTGACCTTTCATCTTCCCTCTCAAGTCAAGTCAAACTTGACCTCTAATCTCCCATGGTTGATCAAATCTAACCACTTGACTCAAGTCAATTTAATTTAATGAATCTCTATTCATTAATTTAAATTGATTTGATGAATCAAATCTAAATTAGACTCATTCAACACTTGAATCAACTTGAGTCTAACTCAATTAGTCTAATTTGGATTACTCTTAATCCAATTTGGTTCATCCCATGAACCTAATCCACATGGTTCATCATATGAACCTAATCTCCATCAAATTGCCCTTATGTGTGTGACCCTATAGGTTCTTGTAACGTTGGCAATGTCCCTAAACCGATTTAGGAACATAAGCAATGAGCGGTATCTAGCAACACATCATTGCTACCCAAGTTACAAGAATGTTGAGCTCCAACATCACCTTTGTGACTACTAATTGTGACTCTCATAATATGTGACAATGTCCCTCTATCCTTGACATCTAGATTGACCAATTGAGGCATAGACCATGTCATCCTCGGTACAATCTATATCTTGAACTCCAAGTAGACTCACTCTAATCAAATGAGCTCAATATCTCATATTGACTCATTTGGGCATGGCCATGCACTTTGTGGTCTCACTCTATCAAGAATATCGATGTCACCCCCGTCATATAGGAGGGATTGATCCCCTCTACATCACTCACATCCCTCCACATAATTTGTTACATACCCAGTAATCGCCTTTATAGTCCACCCATTTACGGGTGACGTTTGACGAAGCCAAAGTATGCAACTCCTTATGTAGGGAACCATGGTGACTTCAGGTCTAAGGACCAATAGTCATACTAATAGCCACATGATAAAGTATATGACACTCATATAACGATCTATGATACTTTCTCATGGCGGGTCATTCAGTATACATTCTCCAATGCATACCCATATGTCAACTTGATATCTCATATCCATGACTTGTGAGATCAAGTCATCGTGTTGACCTACATGCTAGTCTCTACGCATTAACATTGTCCCTGAATGTTAATACTCGACTAGGAATGATTAAGAATAGTGTTCTCTATATCATCTCATTATCGATTCAACCAATCGATTGATATAGATAAGAACCTACTACTCAAGGACATTATTATATTTAGTTATTTGGCACCAATACAAGTAAATATAATAACCATGCCTTTATAAATAGGAATATGATACAATAAAGTCCATACAACAATCATCACATGATTGGCTCTAGGGCTTTCACTAACAATCTTGATGTCTTTCAATTTGAACTCTATTTTGGATTCAAATAAATTGACTGGGTCGAACTTCTTGGACTGACTTTTAGATTCAACCTGAGAATTGTTCTCAAGGTTGAAAAGCTTACAAATGTCCTCGAAGCACCTCTTCCCACCCGTCCTAGTGACGATGCAACTCCGGACCAATTGTTGGTCTATCAGAAACATGTGACTGATTCTGAACTGGCGAGTTACATCATGCTAGCCGCGATGGTACCCGAGCTGCGGAAGCAACATGAGCATATGGATGCTCATACCCTAGTCCTTCATCTTTATGAGTTGTTTGATGAGCAAGTGAGATTTGAAAGGTTCGAAGTCTCCAAGCTCCTCTTCATCTCTGAGATGCAAGAAGGTTCATCTGTGGTACTGCTCAACATGCTGAAGACTGTAGAGCCTTCTGAGAAGCATGAGTAGGGGACGGTGTTGTTAGTTGATTCCTCGAAGAAAGGTTCTAAGAGGAAGTCAAATGAATAGCAGAAGGGGAAGAAGAAAAAGGCTAAAAAGGCAATACCAACTCAAAATGGCACTTGCCATCATTATGGCAAGGAGGGCCATTGGCGAAGAAACTGTAAGATTTATCTTGAGTCCGTGAAGAAGAATAGGGCATCGGATGCCCCATCTTCTTCAGATATCTTCATTATTGATTGTCATTCTATTTCCTTAAACACTTGGGTATTGGATACTGGGTGTGGCTCACATATATGTAATGACATACATGGGCTAAGGAATAGAAGAAGACTCGTCAAGGGAGAGTCAAATTTACGTGTTGGGAATAGAGCAAAGGTTGCTGCACTTGTTATCAGAACGTATTTGTTGAGACTCTCTACAGAACTTGTCTTAGAACTAGACAATTGCTTTTATGTTCCTTCGTTGATAAAGAACATCATTTCTATTTCTTGTTTAAATAGAAATGGGTACCATTTGACTTTTAGTAACAAATGTTGTTATATAACTTAGAATGGAGTTCTTTATGGGACTGGAACTTTAAGCAATGGTATTTATACGTTGGACGTATCCAGTGATATTTTCAATATTGAAGTGAGCAACAAGCGTACTCGGAAAGATAATCAATTAGACTCCTATATATTGCATTATCATCTTGGTCATGCAAGCAAGAAACGCATGTCCGAATTACACCGATGTGGAATTCTGGAATCGTTTGAATTGGATTTATATGATGCATGCGAATCATGCTTAAAAGGCAAGATGACTAGGTTACCTTTTACTGGAAAAGGTGAACGGGTGGAAGAGTTGCTAGGTCTAATACATACTGATGTATGTGGACCTATGTCAACTCAAGCTTTAGGAGGCTATAGCTACTTCATTACCTTCAACGATGATCACTCACGGTTTGGGTATGTGTTCTTGATGAAACACATGTCTGAAGCCTTTGAAAGGTTCAAAGAATTCAGAAATGAAGTAGAGAAACAACATAACAAGAGTATTAAAATACTTTGATCGGATCGAGGTGGTGAATACTTAAGTCAAGAGTTTCTAGATTATCTAAGAGACAATGGTATATTGTCTCAATGGACTCTGCCATATATACTGCAGCATAATGGTGTATCTAAGAGGCGTAACCGGACCTTATTGGACATGGTCAGGTCAATGATGAATCATGTGAATCTTCCCAAGTCCTTTTGGGGCTATGCACTTCAGACAGTTGTTTACTTGTTAAACAGAATACCAACCAAGGTAGTCTCTACTACTCCATATGAGATATGGAATAGTAAGAAATCTCATGTATCTTACTTGAAGATATGGGGTTGTCCTGCTTATGTGAAGCGGATTGTATCAGAAAAATTAGATGTTAAGTCTGATAAATGTCTATTTATTGGATACCCTAAGAAAACAAGGGGTTACCAATTCTATCATCCTATGGAACAAAAGGTGTTTGTTTCAAGGCATGCTGTGTTTCTAGAGAAAGAGTTTCTCTTGCAAGAAAACAGTGGGAGTGTCGTTGAGCTTGAGAAGGCTCGAGAGACTCAAATAGACATTGATGAGATACCTAGTGAAGCACCACAGCCAATAACTCATCGTGATGAGCCATCGGCTGGACCTATTAAGATACCACATCTTCGTAGATCTGGTAGAACACGCAATATTCCTGAGAGATATGAATTTCTCGTAAGTGAATCGAACGACATGTTACTCATTGATGATGAGGAGCCTACCAGTTATGAAGAAGTTCTGAAAAGTTCAGAAAGGGATAAGTGGCTTGAAGTCATGAAGTCGGAAATGGATTCCATGTATGGAAACCAAGTTTGGAACTTGGTTAACCCACCTGAAGGCATAAAGCCTACAGGGTGCACGTGGGTTTTCAAGAAGAAAATCGACGTGGATGGTAATGTGATTACCTATAAGGCTAGATTGGTGGCGAAAGGATATCATCAAAAGCAAGGTGTTGATTATGACGAAACCTATTCTCCTATTGCTATGCTTAAATCCATTCGGATGCTCCTAGCCATAGCATCTCATTATGATTATGAGATATGGCAGATGGATGTGAAAATAACTTTCCTTAATGGAAACCTACTCGAGAATGTGTATATGATACAGCCTGAGGGTTTCACATCGGTTGATAAAACCAAGGTATGCAAATTGCAATGATCCATATATTGACTGAAGCAAGCATCCAAGAGCTGGAATATCCGTTTTGATGAGACAATAAAAAAGTTTGATTTCTCATAAAATCCGGACGAACCTTGTCTGTACAAGAAGGTTAGTGGGAGTGCAGTCGTGTTCCTAGTATTGTATGCCGATGACATATTACTTATAGGAAACGATGTTTCTGTCTTACAGTCGATTAAGATTTGGTTGTCCAAGACATCCTCCATGAAAGACTTGGGAGAAGCAACCTACATCCTCGGGATTAAGATCTATAGAGATAGATCAAAATAGTTGCTTGGTCTTTTGCAGTCTACATATATAGACCAAGTGCTAAAGAGGTTTAGCATGTCGGAATCCAAGAAAGGTTTCCTACCCATCAGGCATGGGATACACCTTTCAAAGTCTATGTGTCCGCGCATAGAAGACGATAGGATTTGCATGAGTAAGATTTCCTATGCTTTTGCAATATGATCTATCATGTATGCTATGTTATGTACGAGGCTCGATGTATCATATGCTCTGAGTGTCACGAGTAGATACCAGTCTGATCCAAGAATGGATTATTGGCCGACTGTTAAAATGATCCTTAAGTACTTAAGAAGAACTAAGGATGTGTTCCTAATATATGGAGAAGGGGACAAGGTGATATGCGGGTATATAGATGCCAACTTCCAGACAAACAAGGATGATTCCATGTCTCAGTCTGGGTACGTGTTCACCTTGAATGGAGGCGCAATAAGTTGGAAAGGTTCCAAGCTTGACACTATAGCGGATTCTGCCACTAAGGCAGAATACATTACAGCTTCGGAAGCAGCAAAGGAAGCGGTTTGGATTATGAAGTTCATTTCTGAACTTGATGTGGTCTCATCAATGATCCAAACATGTGCTTCGCCGCTATCATTTGATTAGAGAGATCATTAGTAGGAAGAAAATACAAATCGAGAAGATTCTCACTGAAAGGAACTTAGCGGATCCTTTAACTAAGGCATTACCTCAAAGTAAGTTTGAGAGTCATGTTAGAGCTTACGGTATTGGATACCGTAGCGATTGGCATTAGGCCAAGTGGGAGTTTATTAGTAATATATGAGAGATGTCCTAAGGCAATCGCCTTATGTTTGAACCATTTATATGATAAATGAAGATTCACTATTTGAGTATACATGTTTTCATGTATTTGATTAGATCTTAAACTCATTTACTGAATGTCCACGATACGATTCACAGCATAAGAGAATTTATGATTGGATCACAACTAGTGAGTATCTCTATATGTGTAATTGTGATGTATCAGAATTATCCCTAGTCGATGAATTGATGGATTTGGATACCATCAATTCTGTCGAGACTAGCACGAGGTATACTCCTTGGTGTATCCAAGCAGCTGATTCTCACTGGCTGGAGACATTGTGATGTCCGGAGTTAATCGTGGATGCTAGTTATGGTAACTAGTTCATTGAAGTGACCAGCTATAAAACTTCATATAGTTCTCTGCATATATAGATTTGTCAATAAAGTTCTTACTGCAGCTTAAGTGCGATGTTCCTTTGACTTGCGGTATTCAAGTCATCTTGGTCATGAAGACTTATGCTTTGACATCTTAAGCAAGCATCTCTGAGGATATGTGGACCCGGAATGATTGGGTATAAGTCGAAGTGATCGAAGGTATTTGAATAGTCTATAAAGGATTCACCACTCCTTGTGAGGAGATGTATACCCATGGCCTCTCGTCGGATTGTTACTAAAGTCTTTGGCCAAAGTATTACATGTTTAGAGTAAGGTACTCTTGGATACATGTGCAGTAACTAGAATCCGTAGGACGAGAAAAAGAAACTTGGGCTAGGTGTGACGTAGTCAACCCAGTGGGGACTGACACTATAGACCATGTCCTGAACCAAGTGGGTATAAGATGCATGAAGGGAATGAGGTACGATTCATTGTAGCTGCTGAAGGGTTTCAGAAATAGTTCTGGATCAACCGTTAATCTTTCGGTTAATTGGGGATCATGATATACTACTAGGTGCTACTCATTATCATTCTATAATTAATGGTTAATTATAGACGACCAACATAAACCGAGAACCTATTTGGTCACATGCACAACGAGCATAATCCGAAGGATTTAAAACGAGCTTGAAAATGAGATTCTCAGACCGAGAGAAACTAGGTTTTGTTGGACCAAACAAGGAGCGAGCATGAAATCATTTCAGTCGTAATGGAAGCGTGGATGGGCCGAGTCTTATGAAGACATAATGGATGAACCAAATTGGTTTGGTTCTAATCCAATGGTGAAGAATAAACCAAAGGGGTTTGGTTTGTTTTAAACGAATGAACCAAAGTTGGTTCGGTTCGTTTTAACTTAAAATAGACCAACTCGGTTTGATTTATTTTAACTTAAGTTATTGGAGTGGGTTAACGGGTTTTGGTTATGAACCAATAACCGTTAGGAGAATGTGTTCTCTATAAAAACAAAGCTTAAGAGTTTTTCGTTGAGATTTTTGTGTGTTGGAAAAACCTAGCCGCCCGCCCCCCTCCCTCTCTTCTCCTTGTCTTGCCGACACCCAACTTCTTGCCGCCACCCACCACTGCCCAAGCTCCTCTAGCCGACGTCCAGCAGCTGCCGTCCTCCCCACTTGCCGGCATCTAGCTGCTGCTGGAGGAGCTCCGGTGATCTTCCTTGGCTCCGGCGACAAGGTGAGCACCTAGCTTTCCTTATTTGGCTGGTGCAAGTTCTCCACCAAAGCTGTCTAGTTTTCTGGATAGCTTGTTTTCTTCATGTCGGAGCGTCATTTGGATAGCGTTTGGAGCTTCGACAGCGGCTACCTTGTCGAGGATTCGATTTCCAATAATCCTTATAGGTGGAGGATGAAGGATTCGTCAAACGGTTGACGAATACCTCTCCGGAGAAGCAAGCTTTGGGGACTCGATTTTGAATCCAAATTTTGATTCGGATTGTGATCTTCTCTCGATCACATCATCTTTGACACGAGGCTAGTGACTCATACGAAGACGAGGCTCGTGGCTTTGTGAAGTCATCCCGACGATACTCGGCGTGGATATGGATAGAAGTGATTCTAGCGAGAGTCGCTCCGATTGATGCATTTCCCACTATACGTGATACGTTAAGTATACGTAGAGTAATTTTCTTTTATTGCAAAATTTGAAACTACGATTATGTCTACACATGTTGTACTATGCATGTGTGTGGTGTGTGTGTTGTAATAAATTAGATTTATTACTTTTTATTTCTTCCACTGTGCACATGTTTACGAAACATGTTCGAACACACACTCGCCGCGGTGCCGGAAACCCAACATATTGCACCAACAATCTCCCTCTTTTTGATGTTTGACAAAAACCACAAAAACATTGAGTTAGGCTACCTAACTCAAATCTCCTTACCTATTCTCCCAAATTGGTAATCCCATAAATTCTCTCCCTTTTTGGCATACATCAAAAATGTTCTATCCCCAAGGGTGTCAATGTCTCATATCCCAATGAGATCTTACAATCTCCCCCCTTGGTCCAAAAACATCTAGGATGCCTTCACTCTTCCTAGTGATAAGTCTCATATCACTTAAGAGAGGTCTCCTATAAATTCTTCCAATTCTCCCCCTTATGAGGAAGAAAAATATCCATCATCTCATGATGGATACCTCCCCCTAAAGGCTTGCTCCCCCTTGATCATTACACCAACAATGTCCTTGGAGAGTCTTTAAGCCTATAGGAACACTAAACCATCAAAATTAAGGGCAAAAGTTCAAACATGAACTCTCACACACTTTAAAATTGATACACACCCTATACAACTCTCCTAATCCATATCCAATGGATTTTCACCCTTTCTAATGCTTTCCAAAACATATCCTAGGGTTATGAGCAGTTAGGGTAGCCTAACCTAGCTGAAACATGGGCTAAATATCCTTGTTTACCCGAAATTAGCTCTGGCAATCAACTCTTACAGTCACTAGTTGACTGCCATATGCATCAGTCGACTGTCATCAAGCAGCAGTTGACTGATATCTACAAAATGCAAAAATCAAAAATCAAAAATTATTTTTGAAAAATCATAAGTAAATATACGTAATTTGAAAAATCTTGAAACTTCATACATATAATACTTATAACAATCATAATGGGTGAAAAATGTTTGAAAATTAATTTACCCACAAAATAGTGAAATTGACACAAAGTTCAAAACCATTGAAAAGTTCAATATTTTGGCCCTACTTTGTATCAACTCCATCAATAGTGATTGCTATCAAAAGATAGACTTCACCAAGGTTTTCTAAAATGATTTAAAAATGTTTTTGAAAGCCTATATTGGATCATGATCAATGGGCTCAATACACATGACTTGTACATTAGCTTTCCCCATGATTCACCATAGTATAAGATGAGTTTGAGTTCATCTAGATGCAAAAACTATGCATCTTGAACTTAACTCATTTCCTAGCATCTCACATGTGTCTAGGGTGTATCAATACACACACATGTCAATTTGATGTGAGATGTAGATGTTGGAGATCGAAACGGCCGGCTAGAGGGGGGTGAATAGCCCTCAATCGATGGATGTCGTAATTCGCTCGTTCTCGTTGCGTTGCTTGTCTACGATTGTCGTTAGCGCAGCGGAAACAATAAAACAAGAATAATACTAACAACAATACAAGCACACTAAATATGCAAGCATATACGTGGTTCGGAACCTTAGGGTTCCTACTCCACGGGGCGAGCTCAACGAGCTCTAGAGATGCACACGGCAATACTCAAACTCCTTCTCGACGACACGTCAGAGGTGGAGAAACCTCGTACAAGCTATTACAACAAGTAATATATAAAATACAATCAATACAAAGACAAATACGAAATACACGTAAAGAACACTTTACAACTCTTGCTTTGAACCCTTTGCTTATAGCTTGCTTTAGATGACTCTTGAAGGTCTGGAATGCAGCAGCAATTCCCCTCCAATAGCTTCACAAAAGTCTTGGCGAAATCCTCCCTCTTGAGCTCCTTTTATAACCTGCATCAAGCTGATTTCGTGCCCATCAGTTGACTGATCGTGACCATCAGTTGACTGGTCCCGTAGCCGTTGTCTCACAACGGCCAGATCAACGTTGGTTAAGTTCCAACGGATCACACATCAGTCGACTAATGGCACCCATCAGTCGACTGATCATCCATCAGTCGAGTGCTGGCGAGCTCGACTCCATTCTGTGCCCGTGCACAGTGTCATTAGTCGACTATCATCCCTCGGCAATCGACTGATTCTCCCAACGATCATTGTCCTCCCTAACGTCGTGATCGGCAGAACTTAGTTCGCGAACACTAGTCGAACCCATACAACCTAGAGCAATGATCGACACCTATGCTACCGATCAAAACCTCAAACACAAAGTTGTTTGAGCGTCCGACACTCAGTCTTAGTCACTTGGCCAAGTCCACCTTATCCCTCATGGAGTTCCCCACCGAAGCTCTCTTCCCTTGGCCTACGTCCCTCGGATGCGCCAAGCACACGACTTCGCAACGCCATCCTTCGCGTCTCATGCCCTAGAAGTATGCTTCCCTTTGGGCTCACTCCATTCACTCCCCGTCCGGCGGTCCCTCGAATGCACCAAGCGCACGGCTTCGCAATGTCATCCTTCACCGACTCAAGGACCCGAGCCTAGTGAACTTGCCAAGTTCTCAAGACTTCCCAAATGCACCAAGTGCACGGCTTCGCAATGCATTTCTCACCAAGCACCAAGCGCACGACTTCGCAATGCTTTGGATTTCCCATGCCAAGCACCAAGCGCACGGCTTCGCAATACTTTAGACTTTCCCATGCCAAGCACCAAGCGCACGGCTTCGCAATGCTTTGGACTTTCCCATGCCAAGGCTTCCCCCTTGGACTTCCACACCAAGCTCCATGCTTGGATTTTCCATGCCAACCCCATGTTGGACTTTCCCATGACAATCCCATGTCATGAGTTTTGTCTATTATCAAAATACTATCAAGGTACTGCTCGAGTCAAACTCGAGTCAACCTGGGCCGATTGCACTAACAATCTCCCCCTTTTTGATGATTGACAAAACTATCATCTCAAGTCTACCAATTCTCCCATATTGGCAATTCTCATATCCCAATGAGAATTCCAACGAACCCTAATTGGTAACTTGGTAACTTCTCCCCCTTTTTGACATTACATCAAAAAGGTCCTCCCCAAGGGTATGAATGTCTCATATCCCAATGAGATCTTACAATCTCTCCCTTGGAGGAACACATGCCTACAATCTTTCTAGTGATCCCATATCACTTAAAGAGAGGCAACCCAATTTTCCTCCCATGAGGAAATACACATCCATCTTTCCATGATGGATACCTCCCCCTAGAGGCTTACTCCCCCTTGACCATTGCACCAACAATGTCCTTGGAGAGTCCCTAAGCCAATAGGAACATTAAACCAAACAAAATTAAGGCAAAGTTCAACAATGAACTCTTATCCACCTTAAAATTGATACTCATCCTCAACCCAACTCCTAATCCATATCCAATGGATTTCCACCCTCTCTAATGCTCTCCCAAGCATATCCTAGGGTTAGGAGTGGTTAGGGGACCAAAACACAACTGAACATGGGCCTAACCAACAAGGTTTACAAATCAGCATTTTCATTGATCACATTGCCAATGAAACGGTCGTGACACTATCACGATCGGCCTCCTGGCGATCGATAATCATTCTTGATCAATTTCAGAAATGACTTTCCGAAATTCATAAGTAAATATACATAAGTAGATAAATCTTGAAATTTGGTATGTATACTACTTATCACAAACATTATGGGTGAAAAATATTAGAAAATTATTTTACCCATTAAACTAGGAGATTGATACAAAGTTCAAAATTTAAGAAAAGCTTCAATAAAGAGCCCTCTTTGTATCATCTCATTCAATGGTGATAGCTATCAAAAGATAGGTTTCACCAAGGTTTTTCAAAATATTTTCAAAACCTTTAATTTCTTTTCCTTAAACATCTCACTTATGTCTAGATGTGTAAAACACATTCAAGGCAATTAATCTAGTGAGATGTGGGTTTTTATTCTTTTAATGGTCTCATGCATATTTCTAGGCAATATTATTTGATTCCCATCAAATCATGCCATAGTCCTTAATTTCATTTTATTTATATGCATGATATGATTATGGCATAGATATGATATAAGTAAAAGCATATGCCAATATCATGATGTCATGGCATGTAAATGACATTTAAGCATACATGACATATAAAAATAAATCTAAACATTATCATGACATATTTAGAGATACAAATGAGAATGATGTCATGACATGGCAAGGCAAATAAAGCATGGCAAGAAAAATATACTAAGGTATAAAATACCTAAGTGTTAAAATCAATTTGTCATTTCTAAGTATTAAATTCACTTTGCCTTAAACCATTATTTCCTTAGTGTGCCAAAAACCCAAAATGGCACACCAATACCTCTAAGACCTAATTGTGCTAATTTAAATAATTTTTAAACTTCTCAAACCATATTGGCACATCCTAATGTGTCAACTCATCATGGCAAGGTTAACTACCCATCCACTTAGGGTTGACACACCCTAACCCATTTAGCGTGAATCGATCACGCTTCTAGGAACCCAATATCTATTGGAGCTCCTTGGGTTAACAAGGTATTCCCTAGGGATAACTTCCCTAGATACCTTCCTAATGACCCTTTTAGGTTTTGAAACCATAGTCTTTTGGGTCTTACTTGGGTCAACTCTAGAGGTGACTCCTCCATTGACCTTCTTAGTGGCTTTCTTGGTTTTCCTTAAGTCCTTAGCCACTAAGCACACACCATGACTAGTCTTAGGGATGACTTCCCTATTAGCCTTGGTTTTCCTAGACCTAGAAATAGTTCCATAATTAAATGGAACATTATGATAAGTCTTCTTGGGCTTAGGTTTGTGACCCAAACCTTCCTTGCCCTTAGACCGTTTTTGAACCTTAGGTCTTGACTTTTGGGCATTTGACCCTAGAATTGAATTTTCTATGATTCTAAGGGCTTTCTCCATTTTCTCAAGTCTTGACCTCAAGACTTGGTTCTCTAGCTCTAATTTTCCCATTTTTGAATTTTCATTAGGTTTTTGGGAAGGCCTCTTCTTTTTAGGCATGTGCCTAGATTTTTTGGGATTAATATCCAAATTTTCTTCTACTCTCCTAATTGACTCCCTAGGTAAAATAGATCTAGTGTTTTGAGTCCTAGGTTTGTCCTTAGAGAAACTAACATGCTTAGCACCTAAGCAATAAACCTTATTGTTTCTCCTAGCATGCTTTTCATTAATAATGGCAAGAGAACTAAAATAATTCTTAGCATGCTTTTTAATTCTAGAAATTGAAGGTGCATTATTTAACTGTACCTTAGGGTTAGCTTTAGAAGCTCCCCCTACATGAGTCACACCTTCTTGCCCTTTCTTCCTCCCCCTAGGGCATTGGCTTCGGTAATGTCCCCGTTGGTTGCATTTAACGCACACAATGTGCTCTTTGCTCTTGATTTTGGGAACACCGGCATCGTTTGACTTTGGGTTGACTTTTGGTGTTGATGCCTTTTCCTTAGTCAATTTAGGGCATTTACTCTTGTAGTGCCCTTTCTCCCTACACTCAAAGCATATTATGTGATTTTTATTTAAAATAACAACACTTGAGTTACCTAGGGAGTTGGTGGAGGCCTCTTCACTTCTTCCGGAGGTAGAAGCTTCATTTTGATCTTGCTCCAGAATTAAAATCCTTTCCTTCCCCTCAACGCTAGAGGTGGAAGTCTCCACCAAATCATCAACATCATCAAAAGTAGATGGTGCTTCTTCTTCGGCATTATCCTCTACATGTGCCGGTTGGGAGTTTTCTTGAAATTTCATTATCTTCTCCCATAATTCCTTTACATCCCTATAGTCACCCAAACTAGACCAAATAGTGTTAGATAACAAATCACTAAACAACTTGATTACCTTGAGATTTGTCTTGAAATCTTTGATTTGTTCTTGGGTCCATTTTGATTTTTCCATGGGCTTGTTTTCTTTGTACCTAGGCATCTTAAAACCATTTTCTACAATTAACATAGAATCAAAATTGGTTTCAAGATATACCACCATTCGTTTCCTCCACCAAGCAAAATCTCCATGGAATGTAGGTGGGTGGATGTTGTAGTCGGCCATCTTATAGTGCTCTCGCGGCGGTTAGTCCTTGAAGAGTGACCTCGGCTCTGATACCACTTGTTGGAGATCGAAACGGCCGGCTAGAGGGGGGTGAATAGCCCTCAATCGATGGATGTCGTAATTCGCTCGTTCTCGTTGCGTTACTTGTCTACGATTGTCGTTAGTGCAGCGGAAACAATAAAACAAGAATAATACTAACAACAATACGAGCACACCAAATATGCAAGCATATACGTGGTTCGGAACCTTAGGGTTCCTACTCCACGGGGTGAGCTCAACGAGCTCTAGAGATGCACACGACAATACTCAAACTCCTTCTCGATGACACGTCGGAGGAGGAGAAACCTCATACAAGCTATTACAATAAGTAATATATAAAATACAAGCAATACAAAGACAAATACGAAATACACGTAAAGAACACTTTACAACGTTTTCTTTGAACCCTTTGCTTGTAGCTTGCTTTAGATGGCTCTTGAAGGTCTGGAATGCAGCAGCAATTCCCCTCCAATAGCTTCACAAAAGTTTCGGCGAAATCCTCCCTCTTGAGCTCCTTTTATAACTTGCATCAAGATGATTTCACGCCCATCAGTCGACTGATCGTGACCATCAGTCGACTGGTCCCGTAGTCGTTGTCTCACAACGGCCAAATCCACGTTGGTTAAGTTCCAATGGATCACACATCAGTCGACTGATGGCACCCATCAGTCGACTGATCATCCATCAGTCGAGTGCTAGCGAGCTCGACTCCATTCTGCCCTGCGTGCCGCAGTGTCATCGATCGCCATCCTCGGCCGATCGATTCTCCCAACGATCGCCCTCCCTCGGCAGTCGACTGATCAGCTAGACTTGGTTTAGTCGAACACTGGTCGAACCCATACAACCTAGAGCAGTCGACTGACACCTATGCCTGTCGACTGATGTCGGCTAAAACCTCAAACACAAAGTTGTTTGAGCGTCCAACACTCAGTCTTAGCCACTTGGCCAAGTCCACCTTATCCCTCATGGAGTTCCCCACCGAAGCTCTCTTCCCTCGGCCTACGTCCCTCGGATGCGCCAAGCGCATGGCTTCACAACGGCATCCTTCGCGTCTCATGCCCTAGAAGTATGCTTCCCTTTGGGCTCACTCCATTCGCTCCCCGTCCAGCGGTCCCTCGGATGCACCAAGCGCACGGCTTCGCAATGTCATCCTTCACCGACTCAAGGACTCGAGCCTAGTGAACTTGCCAAGTTCTTAAGACTTACCAAATGCACCAAGCGCACGGCTTCGCAATGCATTTCTCACCAAGCACCAAGCGTACGGCTTCGCAATGCTTTGGATTTCCCATGCCAAGCACCAAGCGCACGGCTTCACAATGCTTTGGACTTTCCCATGCCAAGCACCAAGCGCATGGCTTCGCAATGCTTTGGACTTTCCCATGCCAAGGCTTCCCCCTTGGACTTCCACACCAAGCTCCATGCTTGGATTTTCCATGTCAACCCCATGTTGGACTTTCCCATGACAATCCCATGTTATGAGTTTTGTCTATCATCAAAATACTATCAAGGTACTGCTCGAGTCAAACTCGAGTCAACCTGGGCCGATTGCACCAACAGTAGATTTTGGTTATACCTATACTAAGGTCTCATGCATTTTCTAAGGCAACTCTACTTGATTCTCTTACACATGAGACTTCAAATCATGCCAATTATCTCTAAATCAATTTTAATTAATGCATGAATGATCATGACATAAATGATAACATAAATAAGCATGGCCAATGATCATGATGTCATAGCATATGATTAAATCTAAATACACATGACATTAAAACTAACCTAAGCATAATCATGATATTTTATATGATAAAAATAAATATAATGTCATGACATGTTATATGGAAAAATAAGGCATAGAAAATAAAATATAAAGGTATATAATACATAAATTTAGTGTTAATTGTCATTTGTTAGAATTAAATCCATTTTGTCATATTATCACTCATCCCCCAAGTGTGCCAAAAATCCAAAATGGCACACTATGACCTAAGACCTAAATTGCGCCAATTTGATAAATTTATCATAATTCTCAAATGATATTGGCACATCCTAAAATTCTTTAGGATATAAGATCAAACTTATTTTCAAGGTACCTATAATCTTGAAAATGACCTAAAGTGTCACCTTTACCATGGTTAGGTTAACTATCCATCCATTTAAAGTTGACACACCCTAACCCATTTAGCGTGAATCAATCACGCTCCTCGGAACCCAAAATCTATTGGAGATCCTTGGGTTTACTAGGTATTCCTTAGGGATGACCTCCCTAGATACCCTCCTAATGACCCTCTTAGGTTTGGTAGCCTTGGTCATTTGGGTCTTACCTAGGTTAACTCTAGGGGTGACTCCCCTTGTAACCTTCTTAGTGGCTTCCCTAGGTTTCTTCGAAACCTTAGCCACTAGGCACCTACCATGGTCAACTCTAGGGATGACTTCCCTTGTGACCTTGGTTTTCCTAGACCTAGGTTTAGTTCCATAATTAAATGGAACATTGTGATAAGTAGGCATTACCTTCTTGGACATAGGCTTGTGACCCAAACCTTGCCTCCTAGATGGTTCTTGCCTCTTACACCCTAGGTCTTGACTCCTAGATCCTAGAGTTTGACCATTTGACCCTTTAATTTGATTTTGCATCCTTGCAAGGGTCTTCTCCATTTTCTCAAGTGTCAACCTCAAAACTTGATTCTCTAGCTCTAATTTCTCAAATTTTATAGGCCCATTATTTCTTTGAGTAGGGTTGTTCTTTCTAGGCATATGTCGAGTCCATTTAGGGTTGATGCCTAGGTAATCCTCTATCTTTTTAATAGTCTCCCTAAGTAGGATTTTCTTAGGATTACTAGTCCTAAATTTCTCCTTATTTCTAAAATTGTAACTCTTAGCACCGAGGCAATAAAGTATATTTCTAGCATGCTTTTGTTTATGAGTAATAGCAATAAAATTCCTAGCATGCTTTTGTCTATTACTTAAAGAATGAGCAATATTTAAATTTATCTTAGGGTTCGCTTTAGAAGCTCCCCTTACATGTGTAGCTCCTTCTTGCCCTTTCTTCCTCCCTCTAGGGTATTGACTCCTATAGTGTCCCGGTTGATGGCATTTGAAGCAAATGACATGCTCCTTGCTCTTTTTAGCGGGGACGTCGACATCCTTGACCTTTGGTGCCGGTTGAGCCTTCTTAATCTTCTTAGGGCACTTGCTCTTATAGTGCCCATATTCCCTACACTCAAAACATATTATATGATTTTTATTTTGAATTAATGTGCTTGAGTTACCTAGGGTGATGGCAAGGGCCTCTTAAACTTTTTCATCACTTCTCCTGGAAGTAGATGATTCTTCTTGCTCTTGCCCTTGCTCTGGAGTAGATAGTATCTCCTCCCCTCAAACCTTGAAGTGGAGGCTTCTTCCACCTCTTCTACTTCTTCTTCCTCCTTGAATATCGAACACCTTTCGACCTCCGATTCCTCAAGCTCTTGTGATGAAGATGATGTGCTCTCCTCTTCTTGAGCTTGAGAGGATGAGCACTCCTCCTTGGACTCCTCTTTTAGTTCATGAGTCGGTGATGAATTTTCATGACATTTCGTCAACTTGCTTCAAATTTTCTTGGCGTCTTTACAATCTCCTATCTTGATTAAAATATCATTAGGAATTACGCTAAATAATATACCCATTACCTTATTATTTGTGTTGAAGTATAGGAGTTGCTCTTTACTCCACTTCTTCTTCTTAAGTTTTTTTCCTTCTTCGTCATTCGGAGCATTGAAACCTACTACGGCACTAATCCAATTATCAAAATCTCACATAAGAAAATTCATCATTCTACCTTTCCAATATGCAAAATCTTCGTGGTCGAAAGACGGTGAAATGTTGATGTCGTCACCCAATCTTTCTTGAAGATCCATCTTCTTCCCTCTAGTGTGCTCCCTCGAATGTGAAGCCAGTGAAGAGCAACCCGCTCTGATACCATTTGTTGGGGAATTGATCATAGCTAGAGGGGGTGAATAGCGTTTCATACGGATGATGGATAATAATCGCGCGCTTGCCTATGATTGTTAGTACGCAGCGGAATATAGAAATAATACAAACAAATACAATCACAAATACACGCACAAGAATGTTAGGATCGTTGCGCCTGCTAGAGGGGGGATGAATAGTGTCGTCGCTTGTAGATGGAGGAATTCGATCGTGCTTGCCTATGATTGTTAGTACGCAGCGGAATATGGAAAATACAATACAAATATACAATCACAATACGCAAGACAATCGATGTAATGTGGTTCGGAACTGAATGGTTCCTACTCCACGAATCGAGCTCAAACGAGCTCTAGCGATGCGACCACACACCACTAATCCAATAAACTCCTTCTCGACACAAGTCGGAGGTGGAGAAACCTCTTACAAGATATTACAATAGTAATACAAGTAAACAACAAGCAAATACAAATGAATACAACAAAAGAAATCCAAGAACACTTTACAATAATCTTTTGGATGCTTGCTTTTTGATTGCCTTGGACTAGCCTTGAAGACCCTGATTTGCAACAGCAAATCGCTCCAAATCGTCCAAAAAATCAGTGCTCAATCCTTCCCTCCGTGCTCCTTTTAAACCTACAACTTGGGCAAGATTTTGCCTATCAGTCGACTGCTGCCACTGTTGTCGTGAGACAACGGCTCGATCCACGCTGAAAAAATCCAACGGATACACCATCAGTCAATTGACCTTACACATCAATCGACTGATGTCTCAATCAGTCGAGTGGTCGACGCAATCACTCGACTGGAGAACCTTCTGTGCTCGAGAATTGCCATCACCGATCGATCACGGATCGCCGATCGCTCGTGCCGAGTCAACTACTAAGCTCGCAATGATCGCTAGGACACTTCCCGCAGTCAAACCCTAGTTGACTCCTACCAGTCAACTGACCCATGGTCCCAGTTGACTGATACACCACAAACATGAGGTTTTAACTCAAGTATGGTGCCCCCATACTTGCTAGACCACCCTTAGCCTAGACCTAAGCCTTCTAGCCACCTCCGTCAACCTCGCGCCTATTGGATCCCTCCAAGTCATCCATGACTTGTTCATCTATACGCTAGCCTTCAGGTGCTTCCATCGGCTATTATTATGCTAATGGTATCTACACCGCTAAGGCATATTGGACTTATGCTGCCAAGACTCCACTTGGACTTTGCGCCGCCAACCATTGGACTTATGCTACCAAAACTCCACCCTTAGACTTTACGCCGCCAATATCCCCTTGGACTTCTCAATTTCCAAGACTCAAGCTTGGACTTTCCCTTGTCAACCCATGTTGGACTTTCCATGCCAAGACCCATGCTTGGACTTTCCTTTGCCAAGCCATTTTGGACTTTCCCTTGCCAAGACCCATGCTTGGACTTTATATGCCAAGTACTCAAGACTTGGACTTTCCCAATGTCAAGTGTCCCACTTGGACTTTCCATGACAATGGTCAAACCATCGTCAAACATCAAATACTAACCTGAGTCGATTGCATCAGTAATCTCTCCAACACATGTCAGACATCAATGTCAGACATCCATGTCAAACATCAAAACACTTACTCGAGTCAAACTCGAGTCAAACTCGAGTCCGATCAATCGTGACCTGGGCCGATTGTACCAACAAAGAACACAACAATATAACGTGGTTCAGAATCTCAAGGTTCCTACTCCACGGATTGAGCTTAATTAATGAGCTCGAGTGATGACAACACCACTAATAAAACTCTTTCTCGACAACACGTCGGAGGCGGAGAAACCTCATACAACGATTACAATAGAAATACAACAAAAATACAAACAAATGCAATAGAATGCAAGTAAAGAAAACTTTACAAAGAGCTTTAAGATGCTTGCTTGTTTGGTTGCTTGAGCTGCACTTGGAGACCCTGAATTGCACCAGCAAATCGTCCTAAATCGCCCTAAGAAACCATGGCAAAAACCTTCTCCATGAGATACTTTTATAACCTATATTCGGGTTGGATTTCGCCTAGCAGTCAACTGATCGCGATCATCAGTCGACTGCTCCTGTAGCCGTTGTCTCACAACGGCCCGAGCCACATTGGATAAGTTCCAACGAATAGACCATCAATCGACTGATCATGTCCATCAGTCGACTAATTGAGTCATCACTCGACTGTCAAACCCTAATAGTTGACTCTGGAACCTTCTATGTTCGCAACATCAACCATCACGATCGCCACCTTGTAGCGC
Source organism: Wurfbainia villosa (assembly GCA_025175895.1). Taxonomy (NCBI): domain Eukaryota; kingdom Viridiplantae; phylum Streptophyta; class Magnoliopsida; order Zingiberales; family Zingiberaceae; genus Wurfbainia; species Wurfbainia villosa. The sequence continues at coordinate 130,615,854 of CM045986.1, read as the reverse complement.
TGATCGACGTGCCATCACGATCGTCTATCGCCGGGCAATGATCGACAGCCATTTCCTACAAATAACTCCATAATCCCCATCACCGACTGAGAATAATATCAGTCGATTGATAACCTCATCCATGAGGTTTTAACACCAAGTATGATGCCCTCATACTTGCTAGACCACCCTTAGTCTAGACCTAAGCCTTCTAGCCACCTCCGTCAGCCTCACACCTATCGGATCCCTCTAAGTCATCCATGACTTGTTCATCCATATTCTAGCCTTCAGGTGCTTCCATCGGCTATTGTCATGCTAAGTTGGTCTATATCGCTAAGGCACATTGGGCTTATGATGTCAAGACTACCGCTTGGACTTTACGCCGTCAACTATTGGACTTATGTTGTCAAGACTCCACGCTTGGACTTTATGCCATCAATATCACCCCTTGGACTTCCCTTGCCAATCCATGTTAGACTTTCCATTTGTCAAGACTCAAGCTTGGACTTTCCCTTGCTGACCCATGCTTGAACTTTCCTTGCCAACCCATGTTGGACTTTCCTTGCCAAGTACACAAGACTTGGACTTCTCCATCAAATGGTCAATCTCATGTCAACCATATAGTCAAACAATGGTCAAACCATCGTCAATCATCAAAATACCACTCGAGTCAAACTCAAGTCCGGTCAATCATGACCTGGATCGATTGCTCCAATAATCTCTCCAAAATATTGTCAAACATCAAAATACTACTTGAGTCCAACTCGAGTCTGGTCAATCGTGATCTGGGTCGATTGCACCAATACTTTCCAGGTCCACGGGGGAGGCAAAGATTCTGTAGCCATAATCAATACTTGCGGTCGAGGCGCTATAGGCAAAAAAGGCCTAGCATATTCGTGTCTAGGAGGTCCTCATTGGACAGGAGGAGGGTTCCTCTCTGTTGGGGCAGGGGTTGGTCTCTTCTCTGCCTTTCTCACCCTTAGACCTTCTTCCTCGTTGATATACTCCTCGGTGCGGCCTAGCAATTCCTCATAGCTAGTCGCAGGCTTTCTCAATAAAGAGCTGAGGAAGGGTCCTTCCTTCAATCTGTGGGGGATAATAACCTTCAAAATATATGGTCCTATTGAGGGGATTTCCCTAGCGGTGACAGTGAAGCAATGAATATAAATCCTTAGAGACTTTGAGGACTCTTGCTTTAGGTGCAGCAAGATTGAAGCGTCATGCTTATAAGCTTTGCAACTAGCAAATTGCTATAGAAACACTGCCTTAAAATCTGCAAAACATGTAATAAAACCGGGGGGTTGAGACCCAAACCATCTTTGAGCATAAGCTGTCAGGGTGATATGGAAAGCTCTGCATTTAAGGGCGTCTGAATAGTAATGAAAGGAGGCGGCTCCCTCAAATTGAGATAAATGCTCCTCAGGATCTGAACTATCATTGTACATCCCCACCTGAGGAGCTCAAAAGTGAGGAGGTGGTTGCTCCAACATGATGTCCTTAGTGAATGGACATGGCTCGTAAGGTTCTAGTGCCCTGGTAGACTGCCTTTCTCCATGGTTTTCATGTCTCATTTGTGTTACTGGGATAGGGTAAGGGTATGCCCTTCCCGTTGGCATTTCGCCAGGCAATCTTTCAGTGTCCAGCGGAGCCGGTGTATAAACATGGGAAGGTCTTTCGCGTTGCTGCTCCCTTTGAGAAGGTTCGCCCGAATAGGGATGAAAATATCCCGTCTTTTTCCATTCTCTAACCAGAGCTTCAGAGACGACTGCATCTACCATAGCCTTCAACTATGATAGCAACAGAGTTATGGGGCTCTCTTCGGCGGAAGGGGCTACTGGAAGAGGACTTTCTAGCAAAGGCATCTCAACGTCTTGCTCAATAGTATTTCCCATAGACGGTGCCAACTAATGTGGTTATGTAGATTGTTTACCTCCTTGAGAAGAAGACGATGACGTCACGGAGGCTTAGGGTCCTCTCCAGTCGCAATAGTAAAGGATTGATAAACGGCGAAATAAATCATAGAGAACAATGACACAGGATTTTACGTTGTTCGGAATCCCAATTTCTACTCCACGGAGCGAGCTCTAGAGAGATCTATGGTGCCAAACACCTTCACTATGAAATCTCTCCTTCTTGGAAGTATTTCCAGAGGTGGAGAAAACATCTTACAAGTTCAGATGTGTACAAAATAAAGAGATGAATCAACTTCAATTGCTAGGTGCAGCAAGATTGAAGCGTCATGCTTATAAGCTTTGCAACTAGCAAATTGCTACAGAAACACTGCCTTAAAATCTGCAAAACATGTAATAAAACCGGGGGGTAGAGACCCAAACCATCTTTGAGCATAAGCTGTCAGGGTGATACGGAAAGCTCTGCATTTAAGGGCGTCTGAATAGCAATGAAAGGAGGCGGCTCCCTCAAATTAAGATAAATGCTCCTCATGATCTGAACTGTCATTGTACATCCCCACCTGAGGAGCTCGAAAGTGTGGAGGTGGTTGCTCCAACATGATGTCCTCAGTGAATGGACATGGCTCGTAAGGTTCTAGTGCCCTGGTAGACTGCCTTTCTCAATGGTCTTCATGTCTCATTTGTGTTACTGGGACATGGTAAGGGTATGCCCTTCCCGTTGGCATTTCGCCAGGCAATCTTTCAGTGTCCAGCGGAGCCGGTGTATAAACATGGGAAGGTCCTTCGTGCTGCTACTCCCTTTGAGAAGGTTCGCCCGAATAGGGATGAAAATATCCCGTCTTTTTCCATTCTCTAACCAGAGCTTCAGAGACGACTGCATCTACCATAGCCTTCAGCTGTGATAGCAACAGAGTTATGGGGCTCTCTTCGGCGGAAGGGGCTGCTGGAAGAGGACTTTCTGGCAAAGGCATCTCAATGTCTTGCTCAATAGTATTTCCCACAAACGGTGCCAACTAATGCGGTTATGCAGATTTTTTACCTCCTTGAGAAGAAGACGATGACACGGAGGCTTAGGGTCCTCTCCAGCCGCAATAGTAAAGGATTGATAAATGGCGAAATAAATCATAGAGAACAATGACACAGGATTTTACGTTGTTCGGAATCCCAATTTCTACTCCACAGAGCGAGCTCTAGAGAGATCTATGGTGTCAAACACCTTCACTATGAAATCTCTCCTTCTTGGAAGTATTTCCAGAGGTGGAGAAAATCTCTTACAAGTTCAAATGTGTACAAAGTAAAGAGATGAATCAACTTCAATTGTCCCCCCCCCCCCCCCGTCTTCAGAATGTAGCTTCCTGCTTCCTCTCCCTAGTCTCTCCTCCCCTGAGAATTTAGTAAGCAATGGACCTCTTTCCTCGAAGGATGATGTGATCAGAAAAAATCCCCCTTGCCTTTCCTTCTCCCCTTGCTTTTATCCTTGCTTCCCTTCACCACCAGTTGCTGCATAATAAACCATCAGGATCATCCTCCACCTGGCGGGCCTCCTTCCACCGAGGAATAATTCTGTTAGGAGGATAAGGAATGAGGGCACCTATAAATATTATGTGGAGTCTGTTGGTGCAATCGGCCCAGGTCACGATTGACCAGACTCGAGTTTGACTCGAGTGATGTTTTGATGTTTGACAAAATGGATTGACATTGATGTTGGACATTGATGTCGGTTAATATGTTGGGGAGATTGTTTATACAATCGACCCAGGTTATAATTGACTTTGATGGTTGACTAGGGTTGACCATGTGATTATGGGAAAGTCCAAGCATGGGTCTTGGCAAATGGAAAGTCCAACATGGGTTGGCAAAGGAAAAGTCCAACATGGGTTGGCAAGGAAAAGTCCAAGCATGGGTCTTGGCAATGTAAAAGTCCAAGCATGGGTCTTGGCAATGTAAAGTCCAACATGGGTTGGCAAGGAAAGTCCAAGCATGGTCTTGGCATGAAAAGTCCAACATGGGTTGGCAAGGGAAAGTCCAAGCTTGAGTCTTGGCATTTGAGAAGTCCAAGGGTTTGATATTGGCGTAAAGTCCAAGCGAGTCTTGGACAAAGATAAGTCCAATGGTTGGCGTAAAGTCCAAGCGAGTCTTGGCGGCAATGTGCCTTGGCGGTGTAGACACCGTTAGCATGACATAGCCGATGGAAGCACCTAGAAGCTAGCGCGATGGATGAACAAGTCATGGATGACTTGGAGGGATCCGAGAGGCGTGAGGCTGATGGAGGTGGCTAGAAGGCTTAGGTCTAGGCTAAGGGTGGTCTAGCAAGTATGGGGCACCATACTTGGGTTAAAACCTCATTCTTGAGGTTGGCAGTCGACTGGCATTATGGCCGGTTCGACTGCCGTGAGTCGACTTGAGTTCGACTGCCGTGTTAGAGCCGATTACTCGTAGTCGATCGCTCATGGAGCAATGATCGATGAGCTCGATCATGACCGCTAAGGATGGCAATGATCACAATGAGTGTCGAGCATTGACGCTCCGTAGCCGATCAAGGCGACCTACGCGCATTAGCGATCGGCATCAATGTTGGCGATGACGCCAAGAGATCCGTTAGAGTTTTTCCAGCGTGGATCGATCCGTTGTCTCACGACAATGGCATCACGACCGTGACTTGACTTACGGCAATGATCGATAGCGGAAATCCGTACCGACGCAGTTATAAAGCGCGCTTGGAATGAGGGTTTCGATTTCTTGGACGTTTTTTAGGCGATTTGCTGCTGCAAATCAGGGTCTTCAACCACGATTCAAGCGATCAACAAGCAAGCGATCTAAAGAGTTTTTGTAAAGTGTTCTTTACTTCTCTTGTTGTATTTCCTATTATATTTGCTTGTTGTATTTAGATTATTGTTGTAATCTTATTGTAAGAGGTTTCTCCACCTCCGACTTGTGTCGAGAAGGAGTTATTTGATAGTGGTGTGTGTTTGGCATCGCTAGGGCTCGTTTGAGCCCGATCCGTGGAGTAGGAACCGTTACGGTTCCGAACCACGTTATATCATCGTGTTCATGTGTGATTGTATTTCGTGTATTGCTTTTATTATTATTATTCCGCTGCGCTAACACGAATTGTAGACAAGCACGCGAACGAATTCCATCTTCGTACGGTCACATCGCTATTCACCCCCCCCCCTCTAGCGGCGTCAAATTCCCAACAAGTGGTATCAGAGTCAGGTTGCTCTTCAACGGATTAACAACCGGGAGCAAGACGCTAGAGGGTAAAAGATGGAAGTCCAAGATCAATTAGGATGGGACATCAACACACCGGTCCCTTATTCATTCTATGGACGAGAAGGTTTCAATTCTTGGAAGGCGAGAATTGAAGAGTTTTTGATGATGAGAGACCTTGAGGAATGGTCCGCCTTGATGGAAGGATTTGAGTATCCTAAGGGACCAAAGGGAGGGTTTCTCAAGAAGAAGAAATGGAGTGAGGAGCAACTCCGGCAATTCGAGAAAAATAAGAAGGTAATCAAATTTATATTTGATTTAGTACCTAATGACTTCTTGTGTAGCCTAGGTGACTATGTGGATTGTAAAGACGCCAAAGAGGTATGGAACATTTTGGCGAAATTCCATGAAGAACCTCATTCAATCCAAGAAGACAAGGAGGATGAAGAAGAGAGCTCATCCTCAAGTGAAAGTGAGGAATCGGAAGAAAGTGAGGAGTCAACTTCCGGATCGGAAGAGAAAATAGAAGAGGTGGGAGAAGCATCCACCTCCGTGATTGAGGGGGAGAGACCATCTACACCGGGGCAACCTCAAGAAGTGCCTTCAACATCCGGTCAAGATGAGGAAGCTCAAAATTCAACTCCGGCACCTACCATGGACCTAGGTAACTCGAGCATTTCAAATAATAATAAAATTCATATTATATGCTTTGAGTGTAGGGAGCAAGGACACTACAAGAGTAAGTGTCCTAAACGGGTTAAGAAGGCTCCACCGGCACCAAAAGTCAAGGATGTCGGTTCCCCAACACCTAAAGGCAAGGAGCACATCATATGCTTCAAGTGCAATTCGAAGGGGCATTATCGGAGTCAATGCCCTAGGGGGAAGAAGAAGGGGCAAGAAGGAGCATCATATGTAGGGGGAGCCTCCAAGGCAAACCCTAAGGTATATTTCAATAATGCACCTTCTAGATTTAATAGGCAAAAGCATGCTAGAAATAATTTTAATTCTCTTGCAATTTATGAAAAGCATGCTAATAGGAATGAATATTGCTTAGGAGCTAAAAATATTCACTTAGATAATAGGAAGAAATTTGGGACTAATGTCCCTAAAAACAACTTATCTAAGGATAAACCTAGGTCAAATAACACTAGACCAATTTTACCAAGGGAGACCATTAGAAAGGTGCAAGAGCACCTAGGTATTAACCCTAAATGGACTAGGCATATGCCTAGAAAGTCCCATGCCCATGGTCTAAATCAAAATTCTAAAATCGGGCAATTAGAATTAGAGAACCAAGCCTTGAGGTCAAGGCTTGAGAAGTGGAAGACCCTTAAAATTATACAAAATCAATTTAAAGGGTCAAATGATCAAAAGTCAAGGTCCAAAGTCAAAGTCAACACCAAGGACCTAAGAGTCAAAAAGTCAACCAAGGGCAAGCAAGGTTTGGGTCACAAACCTAAGCCTAAGGTAGCTTATCATAGTGTTCCATTAGATTATGGAACACTAACTAGATCTAGGAAGACCAAGGTCAATAGGAAGTCATCCTAGAGTTGACCAAAGGTGTGTCTAGTGGCTAGGGTTTCTAGGAAACCTAGGGTGGCCACTAAGAAGGTTGCAAGGGGAGTCACCCCTAGAGTCAACCTAGGTAAGACCCAAATGACCAAGGCTGACAAGCCTAGGAGGGTCATTAGAAAGGTATCTAGGGAGGTTATCCCTAGGGAATACCTAATTAACCCTAGGAGCTCAAATAGATTTCGGGTTCCTAAGAGCGTGATTGATTCACGCTAGATGGGTTTAGGGTGTGCCAACCTTGATTGGATGGGTAGTTAACTCAACCATGGCAAAGGTGACATTTTAGGTCATTTTCAAGGTTATGACTACCTTGGGAATGTGGTTTGATTTGAATCCTAAAGGTTTTTAGGATGTGCCAATATTAATTATGAGTATTGATAAAATGATCGAATTGGCACAATTTAGGATTAGAGGTTTTTTAGTGTGTCATTTTGAGTTTTTGGCACACTAGGGAGATTAGTGATAATATGGCAAAATATATTTAATTATATCAAATGGCAATTAATATTAAAATTTAGATATTATTATACCTATATATTTTATATGTCATGATTTGTTTGCCATATGACATGACATGACATCATGTTTACTTTTATCATTTAAATGTCATGATCATGCTTAGAATTAAGTTTTAAATGTCATGTGTTTTTAGATTTTATCATATGCCATGACATCATGGTCATTGGCCATGATTTATTTTGCTATCATTATGCCATGATCATTTTTATGCATCTAATTTGATTAAAATTGATTTAAGGACTATGGCATGACTTGGAGTCCCATTTATAGGGGAATCAAATAGAGTTGCCTTAGAAAAATACATGAAACCCTAGTTTAGGGAGAACAAAACTCACATCTCACATCCAATTGACATGTATGTGTATTTATACACCCTAGATACATGTGAGATGCTAGGATATGAGTTGAGTTCAAGGTGCATAGTTTTTGCATCTAGTTGAACCAAAACTCATCTAATTTTATTGGTGGATCATTGGGAAAGCTTGTGTACAAGTCATGTACTTAGAGCCCAAGGAATATGATCCAAAATAAGATTTTGAAATCATTTTAAAATCAATTTAGAAAACCTTGGTGAAGTCTATCTTTTGATAGCAATCACCATTGATGAAGTTGATACAAAATAGGGCCAAAACATTGAAAATTTCAATGGTTTTGAGTTTTGTATCAAACTCACTATTTTATGGGTAAAATATTTTTCAAACATTTTTCACCCATTGTTTTGGTCATAAGTATTATACGTATCAAATTTCATGATTTTTCGATATACGTATAATTAGTTATGATTTTCTGAAATTGATTCGATTGAATTTCGAAAATTCATACTACCGATCGCCATTGGTGGCGCGATCGATGTATGTGGCAATCGATCGACATCGTCAGAGTCGATCCGTCGAGTCTCGATTTCGGGTTAACAAGGTTGTTTAGCCCATTTTCACCATGGTAAAGGTCCCTAACCACTCCTAACCCTAGGATATGCTTTGGGAAGTAGTGAAAATTCATTGGATATGGCTTTGGCGAGGTGTTAGGTCAAAGTATCAATTTGAGGTGGTGGAAAGTTCATGTTGAATTTCCAACCTTAATTTTGATGGTTTAGAGTTCCTATTGGCTTAGGGACTCCCCAAGGACATTGTTGGTGCAATGGTCAAGGGGGAGCAAGCCTTTAGGGGGAGGTATCCATCTTGGGATGATGGATGTGTTTTTCTCCTCAAAAGGAGAAGTTATTAGAAAGTATCATCAATTGGGAAAATTGATGATTTTTGATACCCAATTTGGAAATTGGGAGAGTGAATAGGATTGCCTCTCTTGAGTGATATGGGACTTATCACTAGGAAGATGGTAGGCATCCTAGATATTTTTAAATCAAGGGGGAGATTGTAAGATCTCATTGGGACATGAGACATTGACCTCCTTGAGAGATAACCTTTGATGTTAGTCAAAAAGGGGGAGAATGTTTGGGAGAACATTTGGTTTACATTTTCACTTGAATGTTTGGGGGAGAACATTTGGTGAGTATTTACCAATTTGGGATAATTGGTAAGGGATTTGAGTTAGTGTTCTAACTCATGATTTGATTTGGTTTTTATCAAACATCAAAAAGGGGGAGATTGTTGGTGCAATCGGCCCAGGTCACGATTGACCAGACTCGAGTTTGACTCGAGTGATGTTTTGATGTTTGACAAAGGGATTTGACAAAATGGATTGACATTGATGTTGGACATTGATGTCGGTTAATATGTTGGGGAGATTGTTTATACAATCGACCCAGGTTATAATTGACTTTGATGGTTGACTAGGGTTGACCATGTGATTATGGAAAAGTCCAAGCATGGGTCTTGGCAAATGGAAAGTCCAACATGGGTTGGCAAAGGAAAAGTCCAACATGGGTTGGCAAGGAAAAGTCCAAGCATGGGTCTTGGCAATGTAAAAGTTCAAGCATGGGTCTTGGCAATGTAAAGTCCAACATGGGTTGGCAAGGAAAGTCCAAGCATGGTCTTGGCATGAAAAGTCCAACATGGGTTGGCAAGGGAAAGTCCAAGCTTGAGTCTTGGCATTTGAGAAGTCCAAGGGTTTGATATTGGCCAGAAAGTCCAAGCGGAGTCTTGGCGATAAGTCCAATGGTTGGCGCAGAAAGTCCAAGCGAGTCTTGGCGGCGTAAGTCCAATGTGCCTTGGCGGTGTAGACACCGTTAGCATGACATAGCCGACGGAAGCACCTGAAGGCTAGCGCGATGGATGAACAAGTCATGGATGACTTGGAGGGATCCGAGAGGCGTGAGGCTGATGGAGGTGACTAGAAGGCTTAGGTCTAAGCTAAGGGTGGTCTAGCAAGTATGGGGCACCATACTTGGGTTAAAACCTCATTCTTGAGGTTGACAGTCAACTGACATTATGGCCGGTTCGACTGCCGTGAGTCGACTTGAGTTCGACTGCCAGTTAAAGCCGGATTAGCTCGCACGATCGCTTCGCGGGAGCAATCGATCGATGGCGCGCAATGATCGCTAAGGATGGCAATGGATCGCCGCCGAGTGTCGAGCATTAACGCCCGTGAGCCGATCGGGCGTCGATTACGGATATAGCCGACCGCCAATGTTGGCGATCATCAAGAGATCCGCTTGGAGTTTTTCCAGCGGATCGATCCGTTGTCTCACGACAAATGACATCACGACCGGGTGACTTATGGCGGCGACCGATAAAGCGAAATCCACCGACGCAGTTATAAAGGCGGCTTCGGAATGAGGGTTTCAGCAGATTTCTTGACGTTTTGAGGCGATTTGTCGCCGCAAATCGTGGTCTTCAACCACGATTCAAGCGATCAACAAGAAAGCGATCTAAAGAGTTTTTGTAAAGTGTTCTTTACTTCTCTTGTTGTATTTCCTATTATATTTGCTTGTTGTATTTAGATTATTGTTGTAATCTTATTGTAAGAGGTTTCTCCACCTCCGACTTGTGTCGAGAAGGAGTTATTTGATAGTGGTGTGTGTTTGGCATCGCTAGGGCTCGTTTGAGCCCGATCCGTGGAGTAGGAACCGTTACGGTTCCGAACCACGTTATATCATCGTGTTCGTGTGTGATTGTATTTCGTGTATTGCTTTTATTATTATTATTCCGCTGCGCTAACACGAATTGTAGACAAGCACGCGAACGAATTCCATCTTCGTACGGTCACATCGCTATTCACCCCCCCCCCTCTAGCGGCGTCAAATTCCCAACAGAGTCCTAGTTTGTTACATCATGTAACAAACTCTCATAAGGCAACGTATCAGGGAATGTCTCACCCCTCTTCTTTACCCTCTATTCCTCCGCTGACTCGTATAATAACTTTGTCCCCCTTTCATGGTTGTACCCTTCTGTTTCACTTAAAACAGGGCGTATATTACTCATCTTGATTTGTGGGTTGAGGTTTAGGCTCACTCTGGTCATAAGATCTGTTTCTTTATATTTCCCTTAACTCCCCGAGTCATACCCTGACTCATTTCTCGGGTCACCTATCTGATCCTCTTTTGGTCCTTAGACTTGTTTGTCCTATCCTACGTCACTGCTCTATCACCTCAGTCTACTCCCTTGGGTCGAGTTCAGCCGGTTCAGACAATATTTCACACACGACATCTCTCATCTCAACGATTGTTACTTTGATATCCAACTTCCAAATCAGGTTATATTGGTATCAGTCGGGACGATAATCACGAATATCGAACTATCATCGTAATGTCACACTGTCACAACCCTTAATTCGGTAATGTATGACTATAGATATCTTGTTCTTTTCAACAAGGTGAAAGTATTCTACTCTCTAAGCTCTTCTCCCTTCTCACATACTCCACGATTCATCATTATCGTATACTTCTCACAAAAAGTATTATATAGGAGAGAAAAATATGAATAGTGAAGTCATGAGATAATAGATGACTCCATTATCCCACTTTAGTTCAACTAAGTGGATGATCAAGGAAGTTAAGACAACAACATGAAAGAATTGGGCTAAAACGGTGTCCTTGGCCTACACGATACGCCAACTATGGACTGCTTGTAACCAAAAGTCATCCAAAAGACATTTGAAGGAGTGTCTTGTTTGTTGGACCACCTAATCTAATTAAAATTCAGATGTATAAGATCATGTTTGTATTGTATTGGATGTTCAAGCGATGTTTGGATACTTGGTCAGCACATTGATTGAGTGGTTGAGAGTGCCATAATTGTGGCAATGATTGTAATTATTTACTGAAATGCATTTAAATTTATAGATAAAAAAAAATTAGTATTTCAAAAGTTATTTTGATAAGACATTTTTTTAAAGAAAGATGTCGATAGCAAAATAATAAAAGTCTTTTTAAAGATAATTATAAAAATAAAATAAAATTTAAATACTTTAAAAAATAATAGTTTGACAATATTATTGTTAAGGGTTGTTAAACTATTTCACTCTACATTAATCGGCTGTTTACTTGAAGGGGTGGAAAGTAAAACTAAAGAAAATTTAGGGCGGATGAAGAAAATTATTATTCAATGGATGATTTTAAGAGAAAAATTCATCTCTGCCAAATCAGGTGAAAAATAAAGAGAAAAAGGAATAAAAAAAAAAGAAAATTACATAAATCTCTTTCTACTATAATAAAATTATCATATTATATAAATCTTTGATCATCTAATTTTTTTTTTTTCTCTTATTCTTTTCTACGACATAGTCGTAGCTCCGATCGCCTTTAACATATTCTGGAATAATGTGATTGGTATTTCTCGATCGAATAGTTGCAATCACCCAACAATTGAGCAGCGTCTGATTGTAATCGGTCCAGTTATTGATAAGCGTCTTTAGCATCTTTTAACAGATCGATGGCAATGTGATTCAACGTTCCTTGATTAACAAAGCTCCATGGTTGAGGAATTCCATAAAAACTATTAACAGTTGTGATCTTTTTTTAGGGTTTTGGAGATTCTCCAAGCTCCATTTTCTAATGATAAATTGTTCAAAGTAAGTCTTTTGATATGAAAGTGATAGAACGTAGACTTGAGTAGAAATGGAAAACAAAAATAGAAGTGGTATATTTTGGATAATAAATAATTTAACTTTTGTTTTCTAAATAAAAAATTTAACAAATTGATTTCCCTAGACTTCCTCAATTAAGATAAATAAAATCACCAAATAAACAAAGCATAAATGAAAATATTTTCACATCCAATATATAAATAAAATAATTTATAAATTACGGGATGAAAAGTCTCTTACATCACTTTATAAACAGAATAATTAATAGTTTGCTGGCCCAAATGTTTGGTAACTTTGGTTTGTTTCTTTTAATTAATTAAAATATATATATATATATATATATATATATATATATATTTGAAATAATAATTTTTTTTTCAAAATAGTAATTTGACAGAAAGGGTTTAATCTTAGAAAAGTTCAATATTTTACATAGGATAAAAAAAAAGACTTCATATTCACCGGCGAGGATAAGACAAGATTGGGTCAACGCTTTTAATTGGAAAACCGCTCACCTCGGTCGCCGGAGTCCGCCTCGTCGTCGCCCTGCCATATCCAAACTATGTCATTTAGACCTGACCGGATATTCTGCTCGCAGAAATTGGCGTACTCCAAGCTGTCACCTTCGGCATTGGTGAACTCTACTACTGCCACCCCTGCCGCCGCCTCGAACACCTCAGCCTCCACCTCCAACCGCCTTTTCCTTCCCTCCGCCGTTCCTTCCATTCTCACCCTGAATGACTTTGTTCGCATCACTGCCAACCCAAGTTCCTTACCTATTTTTTCCAGCCTCTCAAGGATCGTCGCCGCCGGCGACCGCGATGTGAACACCGTCCCCGTCGTGCGTTCGATCTCAAACAGTCCCGAGAGGTCGAACCCAAAGGACATGCTGGAAATTAGCTCGAAAGCGTTGTAGAACCTCGGCTTCGCTGGCTTGGCCTCCTCTTCCTCCGTCGGCGGAACCGGCAGTTGCGGCAGGCTATATATTTGTATGGGTGGAGGACGAAAGGATCTCTTGTTGAACCAGGGGTCCTGCAGTATGGCAGGGATTGATATACGCTTATCGGGATTGACGACCAGGAGACGCGATACGAGGCGGCGAGCGTCGCTGGAGAACCATGGCGGAATTCGGAACTTCGCCTTGAGCACCTTCTGGTACATCTGAGTCAAGCTCTCGTCTTGGAAGGGAAGGAATCCAGCGAGGAGGACGAAGAGGATGACGCCGCAGGACCAGAGATCAGCCTTGGCTCCATCGTAGCCACGACGGTGGAGGACCTCGGGCGCGACGTAGGCCGGGGTTCCACACTGAGTGTGGAGAAGGCCATCGTGTCGGAGCTGCTCTGGCAGCGCCGAGAGGCCGAAGTCGGAGATTTTGAGGTTGCCGCGCCTGTCGAGAAGGAGATTCTCCGGTTTGAGGTCCCGGTGGAAAACGCCTTTGCTGTGGCAAAAGTCGACGGCAGAGATCAATTGGTGGAAGTAGCAGCGGGCGTGGTCCTCAGAAAGTCGGCCGCGGGCGACGCGGGCGAACAGCTCGCCACCGCGGACGTACTCCATCACGAAGAAGATGCGCGTCTTTGTGGCCATCACCTCTCGCAGCTTCACAACATTGGGGTGGCGGACGAGGCGCATCACCACGATCTCCCGCTTGATCTGCTCCATCATTCCGGCGTGTCGCCGGACCTGCTCCTTGTCGATCACCTTCATAGCGACGCTCTCGCCCGAACTGAGCTCGCGGCCGTAGTACACCTTGGCGAACGTTCCCTTCCCCAGGACGCGCCCCATCTCGAACTTCCCAAAAACCAGCTTCCTCATCTCACTCCTCGCCTGCTCCGCCTCCTTGCCCATTTCCTTCTCCGTTATCTCCACCTCAAAGAAACCACCTCGCAATTGCCCTACCCATCGATCAAAATCTAGCTGCAACGTTCGCTCTCAAGGAAAAGAAAGACGCAGCGCAATATATATACCAGTCCTCCTCCCCCCGTTCTTTCTACTCTCTCGTTTATCTTTCTCAAAGATTGGCAAGTTGGTCTTAACGACAACGGAACAAATCGACGAACTACCGCCAGCAAGCGAATGGATCACGGGGCATTTGCAAGTACTAAGTAGAGATGATTATTGACTCGAAGCAGCAGGAAGGCGGCCAATGAGAGCGAGGCGCGTTTACTGATGATGTAACGGCGCAGCTGAGTAGGTGAACAGGAAGAGTTAGCCAATGAAAAGGAGGCGCGTTTAGTGATGCGGTAATGGCGAAGTCGAGTAGGTAGGAGGAGCTAGCTCGTGGTTCGTCTGAACTCACTGGAGGGGGTTTCTGCTAGACTTGGCCACGGTCCGAATTCAATTTGAATCCGAATCGGAACCATCAGGTTCAGGTTGATAAAATATCGATCCTTAATCGGTTCCTTCGTGGTCGGTTACGATCCGAGTTGTGAAACCGTCGGTTTCGATCTGGGTCCGGGTCCGGATCTGGATCCGGTCCGGATTCAGGTACGATCCGATTAACCGTCATCTTAGTTAAATAAATAAAAAATTAAAGAATGATATAAATAATTAAAATAAAAAAAATTTCACAATTAAACTTATAAAAACTCTATCAAATATTTTATTATATCAATAAAAATATATTACATCTCAAATTTCAACATCTTGGACTTAAATAAAAAAATCTATTACAATAAAAAAAATCAACTAAATTTCAATTTTCATTATATTCAATCAATTTCAGTCGTATTCGGTATTTCCTCTCGTCGTCGTAGTTCCGGATATTCCCTCTGTTTCGTCTTGGTCTTCTTCGTCACTTTTAATATGTTGAATTCGACTTGCAACTTTTGATCAATCATTAGTAAACATTGCGCTTCCAAATTTTCCGGCCTTAAGCTAGAACATCTCTCGTCCAATGTATTTCCTCCGATATTAAAAGCTTGTTCCATCAGAATCATTAAACTAAAATTAGAATTTCTTTTGTCATTATAGATAAGATTGGAAATATTTGAGTTCTTTGCAATCACCATTTTAGAATGTCGAAGCTTTCTTCATCTGCATCACTAAAATCAAAAGAAGTGGTAAAATAATTCTCAAGTCCCTGACTTGAACTTGAGGATCCTCTTGGATGTTTAGTCCGTTCTCTTAATAACAATTGTGCTTTAATGAATTTAGAAGTAATAATACTAGTTGTAGTGGATTGATGTATTTCATGTCCAATAGTTTGTTCACCATATTTAATGTTATATTCATTATAAATATCATGTAAATGAGTTTTAATATTAAACAAAATCAAAGAAATATTAGGAGCACTTTCGGTAATAAGGCTTAAAGATTCATAATATAATGATAACATATCTTGCAAACCATCTAATTTAAGTCTAGGATCTAAAACAAAAGCACATAAAAATATTTCAGGTATATTTAAGAAATATTTTTCCCATTTTTCTTTCATTACATAAATACATTTAGATAAATAAGTATCATTTGATTGAATATGTTCATTAAAAATATATGCAATATTACAACAATGTGTTAAAACTAAATGTGAAGTTGGATAATAAACATCAGATAATTGGTTACTAGCATCACTAAAAACTTTTAAAATTTCACAAATACTAGTGCATATATTCCATTGATTTGAAAACAAATAAATATCACGTGATTGAACATGTTGATGAAAAAATATACATAATAAATCTTTGTATTCAAAAGTAGATAAGAACAATTTATAAGTAGAATTCTAACGAGTTGGAACATCATGTGCAAATCGTTTAAGCTTCATACCATTTATTTTGCAAAATTTTCTCCATTCTTTCATAACTTAAGGATGTATCCATAAATAATGAATTGCACTCCCAATTGGTTGAATATGTGATCCTAAATTTTTAAGTCCATCTTGAACACACAAATTTAAAATATGACATGTACACCTAATATGAAAAAATCTTCCACCTATTGATAGTTTACATATATCAAAAGCTCACTAATACTAGAGGTATTTGCACTAGCATTATCAAAAGAAATTGAAAAACTTTAGAAGTTAGACCATATTGTTCTAAAATAACAAAAATAAGTTGTGAAATATTTTGTGTCGTGTGTGTTTCGTTAAAACATCTATATGCTAGCAATCTTTTTTGAATGTCTCAATTATTATCAATCCAATGATAAGTAATACCCATATATGGACAACTTTGCCAATAATCACTCCAAATATCGGAACACAAAGAAACTTTACTGTTTAAACTAGAAAATTCTTTAATTAATTCTTTTTTTTATTCTAAGACTAATTTTAAAAATATGCGTTTTAGAGTATTTCTTGGGATACGTTTAATAGAAAGATTTGCACTTATAGAAAGTCAATTTTCAAAAGATAATTTATCATTAAAACTAAAAGAAAGCTGTTCAATCGCACAAATTTAGTAGTTTCTTCTCTAAATCTAGATTCGTCAAATTTAAAAAGTTTAGATTCGTTATCCCAACTCTATTGAGAAGAGAATGTCGGAATTTGAGTTTGAGAACGATCGATATCAATATCCACCGGATGATTTCTCACCACATGTCGAGTAAGGGTTCTGTAACCTCCTCCTTGTTGAAATTTGTAACATTTCGAACAATATTTGCATTTTGCTTGCATATCACCGGAAGAGAGCATTACTTTTTCGAAATGTTTGGTGAAGATATCGGATGCGGGGCGAGGCACTCGAGTTGGTCTTGTAGTCGTAGAACCCGCCATCGTACTGGATGTATTATTCCTACTTTCTTGACTTTGATGATGATGACGTATTTGATATTCATCACCGGAAATATCAAGATCATAGTCGCAGATATCGAATTGAGATGAATTGCCGCCTTGCTCGAACTCGAACTCGGGCGATGATGACATTATGCTCTTTCCCTTTCTGACACTGGTCGCACCCTTACGACTTGATCCGGCTCCAGATATTTGTAAAAATATGACTTGAAACTTGAAAGCAAATGAGGGAATGAGAATTAGAGAAGAGAAGTTGTGATTTTGTGAAAAAAATGAAAGGGAATGAAGGAGTATTTATAGGAAAAAAAACATAAAGAAAAAATCCACCGTTCAATTTTTTTTATTTTTTTTTTAAAAACCACCGGTTCAATTTTTAAAAAAATCGCCGGTTCGGTTTTTTAAAAAACTGTCGGTTCGATTTTTTAAAAAACCGTGACCGGACCATCTAATAGGTGGTCCGTTCACGGATCCGGATCAAATCCGTTGACCCGATTAATCGGACCATTGACCGGGTCGGATCCGGGTCTGACTCGGACCTTGGCCGGGTCTAGTTTCTGCTCGATCTTTCACTTGACTCTTGCAATTGAATTGGCCTACTCTCACTTGGAAATTAAAGTTACGGCATTGCTACTTTTTCTGCCAAAGGCTTGTTGAGGTGCAAGGATAAGTAGCAGGACTCAGGAGACAAAGGCAAAAATTGGAAAAAGAGAACGTGCCTTCATTTAATGAATGTATCCCTTGGGGGGAGTTAAATAAAAAATAAAAAACTTATGAATGCTATAGTAGTTAATTTTGATCAAATTTTTCAACTTGATCTAAATTACTATAGTATATGAAAAAAATGTTTATTTATTCAGTTCAAGTAAATATTAATTAATAATATAACTTATCAATTATGAATAATAGTTACTAATTTGGGTATTAAAAATAGAATAAGTCATCCTTTTGATAATTAATAAAAAAAAGTATTTTATAAGTGACTTTTAAAATAATAATAGTGACAATGACCGCATAGAATGTTATTATTATTTTTAAATGGATAATGAATAACTATCTAATTTAAAATTATTTGAATAATATTAAAAAATACAAATAATTCTAGTTTTCGGACTAATTGCTTTTTAATTAGGAAACTATCACCGAACCTTAAAGTAAGGCTGGTTGTCATCTTAAGGAACAAAAGTCAGCAAACTTTTTTGAAGATGGTCCACATTAGATAGGCCTCCCTTCCAATTAAATAAGCAGGAGGGCGAGAAAAAATTAAATGAACATGCTTCTTTGTTCCTAAAAGAGAAAATGAACTCAAATTCTCACTCTCACCTCATTGAAATTCCAAGTGTCCAATTTCCCCTTGAGTTCTAACCTTCAAGACTCATTTTAAATAGCCACTTTTAATTTTTTGAATTACATTATTGACATGGTTTTATTATTTGAGTGCCCATCAACTCTTTTTTAATAGTCACTTTTTTAAATAGCTACTTATGTTATTTATCAAAGTTATCTGTTACAACTTATGATGAAGTCTATCTTCTAGCAGTGTCAGTTGATTGATTTGTACCAACTTGAATTGATTCTATTAAAACATAGTTATTTTCATTGTTGACTATTTCATTTAGGTTTTTATCAATCAACATGATCAATCAATTGATCTTAAAAACATACCATTCTATTTATTATTTGAGTGAACTACTCAATCGATTTAATCACCAGTAGATTGAATGATCCATTTAGTCGATTAACCTATTAATTATGATCAATCTAATGGTCAAGACGTCTAAGTTTACTCTCAAATCCTATCTCATGATACAACTATCTTTGTTATAAAGCTATGTTACATTGAATTTCTCATCCCTTGGATGCACCCAAACTTTGCTCACTCTCCATGCTATTCTTCACCCTTCGTTCATATAGTTTGTCTCTTAGGAATAATTGTAGTTCCACCGTACAAATCTCTCCACCAAAAAGTCATCTCCCTTCAAATTTTCTATCCCTTGTGTGCTTTTAAGCCATCGACTCACTCCCCATGTACTATGATGTTGCTTGTCCTTGTATCCTCCATAGCATCTTTCTTCAATTTCTACAAGAGACATGGGTAACCATAACCTTGGACATACTAAGTTATCTCCATGAGTGTATTCACTAAATCCTAAGTTCTTGCTCGCTCAAATAACATATCAAGTCATAAGGCAAAAATCTAACTTAAACTTTTTGCATATACAGGCATGATTGCACCAAAACTTACATGAAATTGTTCTCAAATTGTGCCAATTTTCTGGGATAAGCCCCCCTACTCATCCTCAAATAAATTTGGCACTCTATGACCTTTCTAGTAACCCATGCATTCTTTCTTTGGGATATAAAGACCATGGACCTACCTCTAACTACCTTCCTAGGTCTAAATGTCTTGTCATTTCTCAATCTAGATGACTCCCTTTACCATAATCATTGCTAACCTAGCAAATATGGGTCGAGTCTAGCATATGGACCCCACAGGGAGTTGGGACACCATAAGGAGTTAGGCTGCCCAAAGAAGTCAGGAGAGCAGTCAATCGGGGTGAGACCGAGTCGAGAGCAGTCACTCAGAAAGTTAATAGCCAAGCGAGTTGGAAGTGGAGTGACTTGGGAAATCAAGAACTAGCTGGGTCAGGAGCGGAGAGACTCGAGAGACCGGCAGAAATGGCGAAGCAGGGAACTCATAGTAGGAGCAAGCTCAAGGACCACAGAGGAGATTTCTCTTGACAATTATCACATCTGGTCTCCTAACAACTTCGCACCATAATCACTATCAGGCACATGGAATGACAGTTGGAAACTTTCTGTAGTAATTATCCCCCTAACAACCTAATAAAGTGTGTTAGTGGCGAAGACAAAGAACCTCAGAGATGCTATATAAAGACAGATTGAGATAACGAAAAAATCTCTGATACTTTTTGCTCCTGAATACATTCTACAATTATTTTCTTCTTCATCCTGTCTGATTTAAGTATCGGAGGGTCATAATCAGAGCACCAACGACTGTCTGACTTGTGTTGACTTTGATTGTAGAAGGAGATAACTATTGTGGTTGTGAGAACCCACCCTTTCTTGAGGGCTCAATGAAATGGGCCAAAAAGTGATTGAATTAGTTGACCTCGTCTATGGAAAATTTTTGAGCAAGGCATTGAGAATGAGGTCCCATGAGGTTCTGATGCAGGCGCATCCAGTAGTTTGATAAACTTTTATAATAAGATGTGATCTCGCCTTCCTCTAAACCATGATGTTGAGAAATTGAGCCCTAAAATAAAAAATTTCAATGCCTCCATGGCCCCCTAACATGGATATCCTTCATTTTGTATTGGAACGAAACGTAGAAGAGTTCTTAGAGGCTACCACGGTCTACCCATGATCACTACCATGAGCGTGGATCATTCCATAGCTCGACACGGGACCTCTAGTAAGAACCACGACCTGTCTGTGTTCCCCACCACAGTCGTGGTCCACACCACAACCTAACTGTGGACCAGTCCACGATCATAGTCCCCACTACAGGCTAACTGTGGACCAGACCATGACCATGGTGTATAGCCATCGCTATTTAGGATTTCATTAATATTTCATTATTAATTTTATTTGGTTTGATTTTTCTATTTAATTTTAAATTTCTTTAGTTTTAAAATTTTTATATTTACTTTCTGTTGGTTAAGAAATTTTTATTTTAGCTTGTTTATTTTTTTTAGCTTTCTTACTTGTTAAGAAATTTATGTTAAAATTAGTTTATTTTTTTAATATTAAGAAACCTTCTCTTTCTAAGCCTATTTAAACATAGGTTTAGGCTCTTGTAAGATATTCAATTTTGATTAATAATATTTCTTTTCATTTAAACTAAGTGGTGCCCTCTTTTGTTTACGAATTCTCCCTTCTCCTTCGATTCTCTCTACCCCCTCTATCCTAATCTTACGTATGGAAGATTTTTAGCGCCACTCCGCTACCCCACCTGCGTCAGTTGGTATCAAAGCCCTAGAACCATAGAAGGTCGAAGAGAACATGGTTATGGTTGTGATCGGCAGGTTCCGATTGAGGAAGTCGCACCCCAAGATCAAAGTACCCGCGAGCTCATCGATCTACAGAGACAAATCACGGAGTTATCTTGGCGATCCATGAATGGTTATCGTGGTCATGGTTATGGACGTGATCGACAGGTTGCGATTGAGGAAGTCGCACCCTTGAATCAATGCTCCCAAGAAACCATCACAGATCTATAGAGACAAGTCGCAGAGTTATCTCAGCGTCTAATTCTTAAAGATCGTAAGATTTTTTATTTCGAAGAAGTTTCCAATCATGCTAAAGTAAAGTTGGTAGCCATGATGCTTAAGGGAGAATCCTTTGCTTGGTGGTTACTATTGCGGCACTCCCACAAGAAACAGGGTAAGACTAAGATTATTGATTGGGAGAAGATAAAAAAGAAAATGAAAGGTCATTTCCTTCCTCTTAGCTATACACAGTCATTATTCCATCTTCGTACCTTGAGATAAGACACCCGAACAATCAAGGAGTAGTCTCTATCAATTAATGAAGTAAGAGATCGTGCGTAGATAATGACCCTGACTCAAACTCGAGGTTGAGTTCTTTCTAAAATGAGTCGAAGGATGGAGGAGCATTACTTAATTGAAGAAGACATGGGAGACTCCATCTACGATGATGATGACGTGGAAGATCTTATCTATGATGAGGATGACCTTGAGACCATCGAGTTTAAAGAAGATGTGGAAGACCCCTTCTATGACTAAGAAGATGTTAACAAGGTCATTTAAGAAAGCATAGAAGATCCTATTTACGATGAAGATGACCTTGAGACCACCGAGTTTAAATAAGATGTGGAAGACTCCATCTATGATAAAGATGATGTTAATGAGGTCATTGAAGAAAGCATAGAGGATCCTGTCTATAATGAGGATGACCTTGAGACCATTGAGTTCAAAGAATATGTGAAAGACCCAGTCTATGCGATAATGACATAAATGAGGAAATTAAAGAATATATAGAAGACCCCATCTACGACGATGATGTTATTAACGAGGTCTTGGGCAATCTCATCTATGACGAGTACAATGATGATGAGGTACTTTATGAAGATATCCATGAGACATTACTCGATCTTTCCCCTAAGGATGAAATTAGGGATGAAGACCACATATCGATTGAAGAAGACATGAGCATATCGGTTGAAGGAGATGATGAAGATGACATATTGGTTGAAGAATACATAGTCATCTACAATGATGATGAGGTACTTTATGGAGATGACAACGAGACACTGACTGCTCAAAAGAATCTTCTCCTCCACAAGATTGAAGTGATAGTCGCATGCTACATATTATTGGACCCAAATTAGTAGCACGATCACAAAAATATCCACGATGGATGGAAGAACACACAACAGATGATGAAGCTAGTAGATCGAGAATACACCCAAGAGAGCATGCTTCCTTATACCAAAGAAGGAGAAGACACTAGTTCGAACTTGAGGACGAGTTCTTTTCAACACCGGGTGACTGATGCAGGTGCATCCAGCAGTTTGATCGACTTTTATGATAAGATACGATCCTGCCTTTAAACCATGATGAGGAGAAATTTGTTGGTGCAATTGGCCCAGGTCACGATTGACCAGACTCGAGTTTGACTCGAGTGATATTTTGATGTTTGACATAGTATGTTTGACATTGATGTCGATTAATATTTTGGGGAGATTGTTTATACAATCGACCCAGGTTATAATTAACCAGACTCGATTTTGACTCGAGGGAGACTTTGATGGTTGACTAGGGTTGACCATGTGATTATGAGAAAGTCCAAGCATGAGTCTTGGCAAGGTAAAGTTCAAGTCATGGGTACTTGGCATGGAAAGTCCAAGTGGGACACTTGGCATTTGGGAAAGTCCAAGTCTTGAGTACTTGGCACAAGGGAAGTCCAAGCATGGGTTTTGGCATGGAAAGTCCAACATGACTTGACAAGGGAAAGTCCAAGCTTGAGTCTTGGCATTTGAGAAGTCCAAGGGGTTTAATATTGGCAGCGTAAAGTCCAAGGGTGGAGTCTTGGCAGCATAAGTCCAATGGTTGGCGGCGTAAAGTCCAAGAGGAGTCTTGGCAGCGTAAGTCCAATGTGCCTTGGTGGCGTAGATACCGTTAGCATGACATAGCCGATGGAAGCATCTGAAGGCTAGCACGATGGATGAACAAGTCATGGATGACTTGGAGGGATCCGAGAGGCGTGAGACTGATGGAGGTGGCTAGAAGGCTTAGGTCTAGGCTAAGGGTGGTCTAACAAGTATGGGGACACCATACTTGGGTTAAAACCTCATCTTTGAGGTTGGCAGTCGACTGACATTATGGACGATTCAACTGTTGTGAGTCGACTAGAACTCGACTGCCAGTTAGGGCTGAAATTGCCTTGGCAGTCGACTGCTCATTGAAGCAGTTGACTGTTGGCAGTCAACTGCCATGGATGGCAGTCGACTGAAAGTTGAGTCGTGAGCACAGAATGCTTCGTAGCTGACTGGGTAGTCGACTGGTGAGAGTCCCATTGAAACTTTTTTAGTGTGGATTGAGCCGTTGTCTCACAGCTACAGTGTTGGCAGTCGATTGGGGCCTTATGACAGTCGATTGCCAGGCGGAAATCTAGCCTGATGGAGGATAAAAGCAGCTGTTCGTGGAAGGTTCTAAACAAGGTTTTTCTTGGTCGATTTGAAGGGGAATAGTTGGTGCTTTTCCAGTCCTTCAAGGCTAGTTCAAAGCAACCAAAAGCAAGCAAATCAAAAGCTCTTGTAAAGTAGTTTTCTTTACTTACATTGTATTTCTCTCTTGTATTTTGCTTGTATTCATTTCTTATTGTTGTAAGAACATTTGTATGAGGTTTCTCCACCTCCGACTTGTGTCGAGAAGGAGTATTTGTGATTAGTGATTTCATTGGCATCGCTAGAGCTCTTTAGAGCTCGATCCGTAGAGTAGAAATCGTTCGGTTCCGAACCACATTATATCCATGTGTTCGTGTGCTTGTGTTTTCGTTATTGCTTTATTATCTTTGTTTCCACTGCGCTAACGAAAATTGTAGACGCAATCACGATCGAATTCCATCATCGGTACTAGCACGCGTTATTCACCCCCCTCTAGCGGTCAATGATCCCCAACAAGTGGTATCAGATTGAGACCATTCTTCAAGTTTAATAACAAAGGGAGCACGCTAGAGGGTGAAGATGGAAGTCCAAGAATAATTAGGTTGGGACATCAACACACTGGTGCCCTATAATCAATACGGACGAGAAGACTTCAATTTTGGAAGAGAAAAATTGAAGATTTTATTATGATGAGAGATTTTGATGAATGGTCCATTTTGATGGATGGATTTGAATATCCAAGAGGACGAGGAGGTGGATTCCTCAAAAAGAAGAGATGGACCGAAGAGCAAGTCCAAGTATCCGAGAAAAATGATAAGGTGATAAAATTTTTAATTGATTTAATGCCTAACAATATCTTGTGTATGTTAGGTAATTATGTAGATGCCAAGGAGCTATGTGTTAGGATCTTTGTAACGGCTAGAGGGGGGGTGATTAGCGTTTCTTCGTTTCTACAAGCAAGTTAGCGGAAGCAAAACAAATACAAATAAGAATACGAAAGAGAAACACAAAGACAATGCTAACACCCGATGTATGTGGTTCGGAGATGACGCTCCTACTCCACGGCAATCCGTAAGGTGGATTAGTCCTAGCCAAGCTTCACTATATTCTCCTTTGGATGAACCAAGGTGGAGAAACCTTTCTTACAATGCTCTCCTCTTCTTTACAATGATGGATGATTAGGAACTAGAGAAGAGGAGGTTTTGAATTGCTAAAACACTTGGGAAATCTTGGTGAGCACGAGGGTGTAGTTAGGAACAAGAGCACTAGCTTCACCAAGCTCCCCAAGGCCCCTTTTATAAGAAGAGGATGTTTTTCCCGTTGGGCCTCGATCAGTCGACTGATGCTTACCATCAGTCGACTGTCGCCGAAGCCAACGGTTTCTGAACCGAGATCTCCGCGGAGATTCGTAGCCGCAATTTCCAATGGCCAGGTGATCAGTCGACTGATCCCTCCATCAGTCGACTGATGGAGTGATCAGTCGAGTGATCAAGGCAGCAATGAGTGAGACCGCATTCTGCGGGCGATTTTCTCCTTGATCGATCACGCTCTTGATCGGCCGATCGATAGCAAACATCGATCACCGTCATGACCAAGGCGATCTGATGTGGTTTAACCTCGACTCGGTCGAATGCTTGACGGGCCGATCGATACATCGTATCGCCGATCGATACTCATCAAGTATGAGTAATTCACACTTGATTTTACACCCTAGACCTAGACTCAACCTTCTAGCTCCTTATTAAGCCTTGCGCCTTCAGGATCCCTCCGAGTCCGCGACTTGTTCATCCTTTGCGCTTTGCTTCCAAAAGCTTCCTTCGGTTTCGTCATGTCTTGGGTTGCCAAATGCTTGGACTTTACGCCGCCAAGACTACAAGCTTGGACTTATGTTGCCAAGACCTTACTTTGGACTTCCTTTGCCAAGGTTCACTTGGACTTTATGCTGCCAAGACTACAAGCTTGGTCTTACGCTGCCAAGTCCATCCCTTGGACTTTCCTTGCCAAGATCATACTTGGACTTCTCTTTTACCAAGGCTTCATCCTTGGATTTCCCTGTCACTTAAACATATTCGCAATTAGATCACAAAACATTGCATAACTTAGATGATTATCCAAACATCAAAACATATATAAATGCTTGGAGCATTGTTGCACCAACAATCTCCCCCTTTTTGATGTTTGGCAATCATTTAAGTTAGGTCTTTAAAAGTACGCACATAATATGAATTATAACTTAAAACACTTCTTCTCCCCCTTTGACATACATCAAAAAGAGAAGGATTCAAACATAAAAGAATTCATGTGTTGGTTCTTGGACTAAGGTATAAGATTGAAATTAAGCTCCCCCTTAATCCAAGATATGCTTTATAATGTGTAAACAATATTTGAAGCAAAGCATAACAAAAATTCAAAAATTAAGTCCTAACTTTGCACCAACAATGGATTTTGGGGAAGAAAAAGATATAATTTATGAAACTCCCCCTAAAACACTGCATTAAATAGTCCTAAACTTTGTGTATACGTAATATTATCATACTATAGTTTTAGGACATCAAAAATACATTAAATATCAGAAAATGAAGCTGGTTATCAGAAAATACAGTGTATCAGTCGACTGGTTTCTGAACCAGTCGCCTGCTACGCCTGAAATCAAAATTTTAGTCTTTTCAGCCCAACTTCAGAAATGCGTTAGAAATTCTAAAAACCTCAAAAAATCATGAAATTTTGTGTACACATTTCTGGAATCATACTTTATTAAGGAAAAATAGTTTGAAAAATATATATTTTCCAGATTTCAAGATTGATACAAATTTAGAAACTTACAAAAGTTCTAAAGATTTTTTAAACTTTGTATCACTTTTGTGTTCCACTTGAAAACTGTTTTTCAAAATATAATGAACATAGTTTAAAATGTATATTATTTGGAATTTCCAACCATGTTCTTAGAGCTATGTATCCATTACTTGAATACAAGCCTTCCCAATGATTGGTCCATAAGGTATTTATGTCTCTAGGTGTGTCATTGGCTCATAGTAATGCATCATAACAAGCATGATGAGCCAAGTACACCTTCCCTATCATCTCACATATTTCTAAGTGTCTCAATACAAAAATCAAGGTTTCTTAAGGCTTTTGTGAGATGTATCAAAGGTATAACGCTTAACATGGGATCATGCAAACCTAGAATTTTACTCTACAAAGCACATACCAAGCTTTCTCCTTAATGATGAAAATTCGGTTTCGGGAAGAGCTTTGGTGAAGATATCGGCAAGGTTATGTTAGTAATATATGAGAGATGTCCTAAGGCAATCGCCTTATGTATGAACCATTTATATGATAAATGAAGATTCACTATTTGAGTATACATGTTTCATGTATTTGATTGGATCTTAAACTCATTTACTGAATGTCCACGATACGATTCACAGCATGAGAGAATTTGTGATTGGATCACAACTAGTGAGTATCTCTACATGTGTAATTGTGATGTATCGGAATTATTCCTAGTCGATGAATTGATGGATTTGAACACCATCAATTCTGTCGAGACTAGCACGAGGTATACTCCTTGGTGTATCCAAGCAGCTGATTCTCACTAGCTGGAGACATAGTGATGTCCAGAGTTGATCGTGGATGCTAGTTATGGTAACTAGTTCATTGGAGTGACCAGCCGTAAGACTTCATATGGTTCTTTGCATATATAGATATGTCAATGAAGTTCTTACTGTAGCTTAAGTGCGATGTTCCTTTGACTTGCAGTATTCAAGTCATCTTTATCATGGAGACTTATGCTTTGACATCTTAAGCAAACATCTCCAAGGAGATGTGGACCCGGGATGATTGGGTATAAGTCCAAGTGATCGAAGGTGTTTGAATAGCCTATAAAGGATTCACCACTCCTTGCGAGGAGATGTATACCCATGGCCTCTCGTCGGATTGTTACTAAAGTCTTTGGCCAAAGCATTACATGTTTAGAGTAAGGTACTCTTCGATACATGTGCAGTAACTAGAATCCGTAGGACGAGGAAATGATACTTGGGCTAGGTGTGAGTCCTAGTGGGGTGACACTATAGACCATGTCCTGAACCAAGTGGGTATAAGATGAGTGAAGGGAATGGGGCACGATTCATTCGAGCTGCTGAAGGGTTTCAGAAATAGTTCTGGATCAACCGTTGATCTTTTCGGTTAATTGGGGATCATGATGTACTACTAGGTGCCACTCATGATCGTTCTATAATTAATGGTTAATTATAAACAACCAATATAAACCGAGAACCTATTTGGTCACACGCACAACGAGCGTAATCCAAAGGATTTAAAACGAGCTTGAGAATGGGATTCTCAGACCGAGAGAAATTAGGTTTGGTTGGACCAAACATGAAGCGAGCATGAAATCGTTTCAGTCGCAATGGAAGCGTGGATGGGCCGTGTCTTATGAAGACATAATGGATGAACCAAAATGGTTTGGTTCTAATCCAATGGAGGAGAATAAACCAAAGGATTTGGTTTATTTTAAACGAATGAACCAAAAATTGGTTCGGTTCGTTTTAACTTAAAATAAACCATCATAGTTTGGTTTATTTTAACTTATCTTAATGGAGCGGGTTAACGGGCCTAATGGTTATGATCCAATAACCATTAAGAGAATTAGTTCTCTATAAAAGAGGGCTTAAGGGATAATTAAGCCCTAATCCAAAACCCTAGCCCTAAGTTGCCGCCCACTTCATCCTCTCTAAGAGTTGGCGCCAACCTCCATTGCCGCCTAACCTCTTGTGCCGCCGTCCAAGTTGTTTCCGCCGTCCAAGCTTCGGCCGGTGATCCTCCGGCGACCCTCTGGTGATCTCCTTTAGGTTTGGCATCAAGGTGAGCTTTATCTTCCCTTGGTTGGCCGGCGCCTATCTCCTCCACCAAAGTTGTCCAGTTTTCTGGACCGCTTGTTCTCCTCTCATCGGAGCGTCGTTTGGACGATGGTTAGAGCTCCGACAGCGGCTAACTTACCGGGGATTTGATCTCCGGTAATCCTCTAAGGTGGAGGACGAAGGATTCGTCAATCGGTTGACGAATACCTCTCCGGAGAAGCGAGTTTTGAGGACTCATTTTTGGATCCGAATTTGGATTCAGATCATGATCATCTCTCGATCACGTCGTCTTCAACACGAGGCTAGTAACCCGTACGAAGACGAAGCTCGTGGCTTAGCGAAGTCATCCATAGGATACTCGGCGTGGATACGGATAGAGACGATTCTAGCGAGGATCGTTCCGGTTGATGCCGTTCCCGCTACACGTCATACGAAAGGTATAACGTAGTTAAATTTCCTTTTATTGCAAATTTAAATTTACGGTTATGTTTACACATGTTGTACTATGCATGCGTGTGATGTGTGTGTTGTAATAAATGTAGATTTATTAATTTTATTGCTTCCGCTGTGCTCATGTTTACAAAACATGATCGAACACACACACGCCACGGTGCCGGAAACCCAACAGGTTGGACTTAGATTCTACATAATTAAGTTCAATATCCTCTCTTGCCACATGATCTCTTATGAAGTGATGTTTCACTTCAATGTGCTTGGTCCTAGAGTGATGTACCGGATTTTTGGTCAAGTTGATGGTACTCACATTGTCACAATAAACTTTAATGTTAGAGTAGTGTAGCTCATAGTCCACAAGAGTATGTCTCATCCAAAGTAGTTGAGCTACACAACCACCCATTGCCACATATTCGGCTTCGGTGGTTGATAAAGCAACACAATGTTACTTCCTACTACTCCAACTAACTAGGGAGGACCCAAGAAATTGGCATCCACCACTAGTACTCTTCCTATCCAATTTGCACCCGTCATAATCGGAATCGATATAGCCAAGCAATTCAAATGACCTAGTCCTAGGATACCAAAGTCCTACATTTAGGGTGCCTTTAACATATCTTAAAATTCTCTTAACGGCTACTAAATGTGATTCTTTGGCACAAGATTGGTATCTTGCACACATACCTACCGCAAATAAGATATCGGGTCTACTAGCGGTTAGGTATAGTAGGCTACCAATCATACTCCTATAAAGTTTAAGATCAATTGATTTACCTTCATGATCACTATCTATTCTAGTTCTAGTGGCCATAGGAGTGGTTACAATTTTAGCATTCTCCAAACCAAATTTCTTGATCATTTCATTTGCATATTTGGTTTGATAAATGTGAATCCCTTCATTGGTTTGTTTGACTTGCAAACCTAGGAAGAAGGTAAGCTCTCCAACTAAACTCATTTCAAATTCATTTTCCATATTTTTTATAAAGTCTTGAAGAAGATCATCATTTGTTGATCCAAAAATGATGTCATCAACATATACTTAGGCTATGAATATATCCTTTAATGTTGACTTTATAAACAAGGTTTGATCTACTTGGCTTCTTCTAAACTCCTTAGAAATTAAGAAAGATGACAATCTTTTATACCATGCCTGAGGAGCTTGTTTTAACCCATATAATGCTTTCCTAAGCTTACATACATGGTTTGGATAATCCATATTCTCAAATCCGGGTGGTTGCTCTACATATACTTCCTCCTTAATATAACCATTTAAGAATGCCGATTTAACATCCATTTGGTAAAGTTTAAATCCCATATAGGAAGTATACCCTAAGAGAATTCTAATAGATTCTAACCTAGCAACCGGGGCATAAGTCTCATCATAGTCAAGCCCCTCAACTTGATTAAATCCCCTAGCAACCAACCTAGCCTTATTTCTAGTGATATTTCCTTGATCATCTAGCTTATTCCTAAAGACCCATCTTGTAGTAATTATGGTGCTATCATTGGGTCTAGGTACTAACTCCCATACTTGACTCCTCTTAAATTGAGCCAATTCATCTTGCATTGCCAAAATCCAATCCGGATCATGTAATGCATCATTGATCGATTTGGGCTCAAATTGTGAAATGAGAGCTACTTGACTAGTAGGAGGTCTATGAAATGACCTAGTTCTTACTCCTTGAGATAGATCTCCTACTACTTGGTCAAGTGGATGATCTTGATGAATTCTTAGGGTTCTAGAAGGGGTTTCAAATTGATCATTGTTATCTTCCATCCTTCTTTCATCATCGGAATCTCCTCTTCCTCCCCCTTGATCATTACCTCTAATGGTCAACTTTTGAAGTTTTTGGGTAATATCTTGATTATTGTCATTAATATCCTTATCAATGGAGGACTTTCTAGGGTAGGTACTAGTGGTTTCATCAAATTGAACATTAGAAGATTCCTCAATCCCTTGGGTTCTCTTATTGTAGACTCTATATCCTCTACTTGTAGATGAGTATCCAACTAGGATTCCCTCATCCGCTTTCGATTCAAATTTTTCTAAGTTATCTTTGGTGTTTAAAATATAAACCTTACATCCAAAGACTTTGAAATAATGGATTGTGGGAATAGTCCCATTCCATAGTTCAAAAGGTGTCTTTCCTAAAAACCTATGGATTTGAACCCTATTTTGGATATATCAAGCGGTATTAACCGCTTCCGCCCACAAGTAGCTAGGTAGAGAATATGCATTAAGCATAGTCCTAGCCGCCTCTTGTAGGGCACGATTTCTCCTTTCCACCACCCCATTTTGTTGGGGTGTTCTAGGACAAGAGAACTCATGCTTGTACCCTTGCTCTAAACAAAATTGTGAAAATTTTAAGTTTTCAAATTCACCACCATGATCACTACGGATCCGGTTGATTTTGAGACTCTTTTCATTTTCAACCCTTTTACTAAATCCTATGATTATTTCTAAGGTATCATCCTTATGTTTCATAAAGTAGACCCAAGTATACCTAGAAAAATCATCTACAATAACCAAACAATATTTGTTACCATTTAAAGATGGAGTACTATGGCAATCAAATAAGTCAAGATGCAATAATTCTAATGGTAAAGAGGTATTAGTTAGGGTTACCTTTGTGTGATGCCTTGGTTTGTTTTCCTTCTTGGCATGCATCACATATTTTGTTCTTGACATACTTGATCTTTGGTATCCCTTTGACCAACTCCATCTTGGCTACCTTGGCTATGTTTTTCATGTTGATGTGCCCCAATCTCCTATGCCATAGCCAACTTTCTTCCTCTTTTGCAACAAGACACTTAGTAGAAATGTTAGAAGCATATGAAAGATCAACATAATAGATATTTGACTTCCTATATCCAACTAACATACAATCATTTAATTCCTTGTGTCTAATCATGCATTTAGAGGATTCAAAGGAGACATGATAATTTGCATCACAAAGTTGGCTAACACTTAATAAATTAAATTTCATATTTTCAACTAGCAAGACTTTGTGAATAACAATTTTGGGGGATACCTCAATTGTACCTCTACCTAATATCTTGAGTTTTCCACTATTTCCAAAAGACACCGCTCCTTTCTTCACATACTTAATTGTGGAGAACTTGCTCACATCCCCGGTCATATGTGTTGAGCAACCGCTATCCACAATCCACATACCTTGCTCTCCTACCTAAATCACATGAAAAACACAAGCCTTTGGTACCCAAACATTTGGACCGGTAACATTAAGTAAAAGCTTCTTAGGTACCCATGCTTTCTTAACCTTACCCTTAATGGTTGCTTTTCTATTAATCAATGAAACATAAGCAACTTCTTTTTCTTTTGGCTTATATGCTAAACCGGCCTTGTTGTAAACGACTCTTTGTCTACTAAGAATCATATCAAGATATTTTGAGCCATTTGAGAATTTCTCTAAACATGCTTTTAATTCACTAACCTCATCCTTAAGTTTGTCATTTTCTTCCTTAAGCATGCAAGAATCAACATGTGAAGGTTTTTCATTCCTAATAGCCTTTAGTTCTACCTTCATGCTCTTAACCTTAGATTTAGACTTATCTAGAGCTTCTTTAAGGTAGGCAGTTGATTTATAAAGAAGCTTAACTTTGGGAGAGTTCATTACCTCATCGTCACTAGATGACGATTCATCACTTGAGGAGTCTTCTTGGCTTGATGTGCCGGAATCATCTCCTAGTGACATGAGTGCCACATGGCATGTGATGTGGCAAAGCTCATCATCAGAGGAGGAGTCTTCAACACTTGGTGTGTCCCATGTGGTTTGAGCCACCATGGCCTCCGTCTTCTTCTCCTTCTTGTCCTTCTTTTTCTTTTCTTTTTCCTCCTTCTTCTTTAGCTCCGGGCAATTCGGCTTTATGTGCCCCTTCTTGTTGCAAGCATGGCAAATCACATTGTTATTGAAACTTGAATTACCACTAAACTTACCTTTTGAAGAATGAGACCCCTTCCTTGCTTCTCTACTTTTGAACTCCTTTGATTTCCTATAGAGCTTCTTGACAAAATTGGCCATCTCACTAGATGAGTCTTCATCACTACTTGAGTTGTGCTCCGATTCGGATGATGATGATACTTCTTTTCTTTCCTTCTTCTTCTTTTCCTTCTTTTCAACAAATAGAGCTAAACCTTTTTCCTTAGAGGACATGTTAGTTTGCTCATGTAATTCAAACTCACAAAATAATTCATCAATTTTAATTCGAGAAAGATCCCTAGTTACCTTAATGACATCAACTATAGAAGTCCATAAAGAGTTTCTAGGAAATGCTTGAAGTATATACCTTACCAAGTCCCGGTTGTCAACTCGCTCACCTATGATATGGAGTCCGTTCACAATCTCCTTGAACCTTCCATGCATTTGGCTTACGGTTTCATGCATCTTTATTTGGAAGACTTGAAGTTGTCCAATTAGTAAGTCCTTCTTGGCCCTCTTTGACTCCTTGGATCCTTCATTTAGCTCAATGAGCTTTTCCCATAATTCCTTGGCGGATTCGAAAGGCCCCACCTTGTTGAGTTGCTCCATGGTAATGCCACATTGAATGGTGAGTACCGCCTTTTCATTTGATTCAAATTTCTTATTTATTTCCCTTGTCCAATCCTTGCTCGGAATAGGATTTCCATGTTCATCCACCGGTTCCTCGAAGCCATCTACAATACTATGCCAAATTTCAATGTTACTCATAAGATAATATTTCATCCTACCTTTCCAATATGCAAAATGACTCCCATCGAAGAGTGGTGGCTTGGCGGTGCTATATCCCTCTTGAAGAGCCATTGATGCCTTGGTTGATGGTGAGATCTTCCAAGCTATCCGGGCTCTGATACCACTTGTTAGGATCTTTGTAACGGCTAGAGGGGGGGGGTGATTAGCGTTTCTTCGTTTCTACAAGCAAGTTAGCGGAAGCAAAACAAATACAAATAAGAATACGAAAGAGAAACACAAAGACAATGATAACACCCGATGTATGTGGTTCGGAGATGACGCTCCTACTCCACGGCAATCCGTAAGGTGGATTAGTCCTAGCCAAGCTTCACTATATTCTCCTTTGGATGAACCAAGGTGGAGAAACCTTTCTTACAATGCTCTCCTCTTCTTTACAATGATGGATGATTAGGAACTAGAGAAGAGGAGGTTTTGAATTGCTAAAACACTTGGGAAATCTTGGTGAGCACGAGGGTGTAGTTAGGAACAAGAGCACTAGCTTCACCAAGCTCCCCAAGGCCCCTTTTTATAGAAGAGGGGATGTTTTTCCCGTTGGGCCTCGATCAGTCGACTGATGCTTACCATCAGTCGACTGTCGCCGAAGACAACGGTTTCTGAACCGAGATCTCCGCGGAGATTCGTAGCCGCAATTTCCAATGGCCAGGTGATCAGTCGACTGATCCCTCCATCAGTCGACTGATGGAGTGATCAGTCGAGTGATCAAGGCAGCAGTTGAGTGAGACTGCATTTTGTGGCGATTTTCTCCTTGATCGGTCACGCTCTTAGCGGTCGGGTGATATCGATTTATCGATGATCACGGCCGATCGTGCTGATGGCGTTAACCCGACTCGATCGAGCAGCTTGACCCGGTCGGTGATACATCGTATCAATCGACTGATACTCATCAAGTATGAGTAATTCACACTTGATTTTACACCCTATACCTAGACTCAACCTTCTAGCTCCTTATTAAGCCTTGCGCCTTCAGGATCCCTCCGAGTCCGCGACTTGTTCATCCTTTGCGCTTTGCTTCCAAGAGCTTCCTTCGGTTTCGTCATGTCTTGGGTTGCCAAATGCTTGGACTTTACGCCGCCAAGACTACAAGCTTGAACTTATGCTGCCAAGACCTTACTTTGGACTTCCTTTGCCAAGGTTCACTTGGACTTTATGCTGCCAAGACTACAAGCTTGGTCTTACGCTGCCAAGTCCATCCCTTGGACTTTCCTTGCCAAGATCATACTTGGACTTCTCTTTTACCAAGGTTTCATCCTTGGATTTCCCTGTCACTTAAACATATTCGCAATTAGATCACAAAACATTG
Source organism: Wurfbainia villosa (assembly GCA_025175895.1). Classification (NCBI taxonomy): domain Eukaryota; kingdom Viridiplantae; phylum Streptophyta; class Magnoliopsida; order Zingiberales; family Zingiberaceae; genus Wurfbainia; species Wurfbainia villosa. The sequence continues at coordinate 130,580,937 of CM045986.1, read as the reverse complement.
CCTAACTTAGATGATTATCCAAACATCAAAACATATATAAATGCTTGGAGCATTGTTGCACCAACACGATGGAGCCAAGTGGCAAAGCTCCATGAAAATTTATCATCGGTCCAAGAAGAAGAAGAAGAGGAGTGCTCACCCTCTCAAGCTCAAGCAAGCACATCACCATCTAAAGAGCTTGAGGAGTCGGAAGTTGATAGGGAGTCAACTTCCGGATCGGTGGAGGAAGTGGAAGAAGCATTCACCTCAAGTATTGAGGGAGAGGAGAGAACTTCCACACCGGAACATCAAAAGAAGCTTCGACATCCGGTCAAGATGAAGAAGCTCAAAATCCAATTCCGGCACCTACAACCACCCTAGGTAACTCAAGCATGTCAATTAATAATAAAATTCATATAATATACTTTGAGTGTAGGGAATCCGGACACTACAAGAGTAAGTGTCCAAAAAGGGTCAAGAAGGCTCAATCGACTTCAAAAGTCAAGGATGCCGGTGCCCCAAGTCAAAAGAGCAAGGAGCATATCATATGCTTCGAGTGCAACTCAAAGGGGCATTACCGGAGTCAATGCCCTAGGGGGAAGAAGAAGGGGCAAGAAGGAGCATTACAAGTAGGGGGAGCTTCTATAGCTAACCCTAAGGTATATTTAAACAATGCTCGTTCCTTAAATTATAGTAAAAAGCATGCTAGAAATAATTTTAGCAATCTTGCTATTTATCACAAAGAGCATGCTAGACATAGGGAATTTTGTTTAGAAGCCAAAAATATCTACTTTTCAAAGAAAGAAAAATTTGGGACTAATGTCCCTAAAAATGTCATACCTAGGGAATCTATTAGGAAAATACAAGAGCACCTAAGTTTTAATCCTAAATGGACTAGACATATGCCTAGGAAGAACCATGCCCAAGGATTAAATCAAAATTCTAAAATTGGGCAATTAGAATTAGAGAACCAAGCCTTGAGATCAAGGCTTGAAAAACTTGAGAAGACCCTTAAAATTATGCAAAATCAATTTAAAGGGTTAAATGATCAAAAGTCTAGGTCCAAAAGTCAAAGTCAACACCTAGGACCTAAGAGTCAAAAGTCAACCAAGGACAAGCAAGGTTTGGGTCACAAACCTAAGCCTAAGATGGCTTATCATAGTGTTCCATTTGATTATGGAACACAAACTAGGTCTAGGAAGACCAAGGTTACTAGGGAAGTTATCCCTAAGAGTAATCAAGGTTTGTGTCTAGTGGCTAGGGTTTCAAGGAAACCTAGGATGACCACTAAGAGGGTTATTAGGGAGGAAATCCCTAAGATTAATCTAGGCAAGACCAAAATGACCAAGGCTACCAAGCCTAGGAGGGTCATTACGAAGGTATCTAGGGAGGTCATCTCTAAGGAATACCTAATTAACCCAATGAGCTCAAATAGATTTTGGATTCCTAAGGGCGTGATTGACTCACACTAGATGGGTTAGGTTGTGTCAATCTTGATTGGATGAGTAGTTAACTCAACCATAGCAAAGTTGACATTTTAGGTCATTTCCAAGGTTATGGATATCTTGGAAATAGATTTGATGATAAATCCTAAAAGATTTTAGGATGTGCCAATATCATTTAAGAAGATTGAAAAATCAATTAAATTGACACAATTTAGGTTTAGAGGTTTGTGTGCCATTTTGGATTTTTGGCACACATGGGAGATTAATAGTAATATGGCAAAATAAACCTAATTATATCAAATGACAACTAATATTGAAATTTAGGTATTATATACCTTTATATCTTATTTGCCGTGCTTTGACTTGCCATATGCCATGTCATGACATCATGCTTATTTCTATCATTTATATGTCATGATTATGCTTAGGTTTAAGGTTAATGTCATGTATGCTTAGATTTATATCTTATGCCATGACATCATGATTATGAGCATGTGTTTATTTATATCATCTTTAATGCCATAATCATTCATGCATTTAAGAAAATTTTGATTGAAATTGATTTAAGGACAATGGCATGACTTGGAGTCCCATTTATAAGGGAATCAAGTAGAGTTGCCTTAGAGAAATGCATGAAACCCTAGATTAAGGAGAACAAAACCCACATCTCACATCACATTGACATGTATGTGTATTTATATACCCTAGATATATGTGAGATGCTAGGATATGAGTTAAGTTCAAGGTGCATAGTTTTTGCATCTAGATGAACTAAAACTCATCTAAAATCATATGTGGATCATTGGGAAAGCTTGTGTACAAGTCATGTACATAGAGCCCAAGGAATATGATCCAAAATAGGTTTTCAAAAACATTTTGAAATCAATTTAGAAAACCTTGGTGAAGCCTATCTTTTGATAGCAATCACCAATGATGAAGTTGATACAAAGTGAGCCAAAACTTAGAAGTTTTTCTTCACTTTTGAATTTTGTATCAATCTCACTATTTTATGGGTAAAATATTTTTCAAACATTTTTCACCCATTGTATTGCTTATAAGTAATGTACGTATGAATTTTCACGAATTTTCAAAATACGTAGAATTACTTATGACTTTTCAAAATTCGATTCTGATAGCTGAAATTCGAGAATTTCAGTTATCAGTCGACTGCCGCCTGATGGCAGTCGACTGATGTAGGGCAGTTCGACTAATAACTATAAGTAGTCGACTGCCAAGCTGATTTCGGGAAAAACAAGATTGTTTAGCTCGTGTTCAGCTATGGTAAAGGTTCCTAATCACTCCTAACCCTAGGATATGCTTTGGGAAGCATTATAAAGGGTGAAAATTCATTGGATATGGATTAGGAGAGGTGTTAGGTCGATGTATCAAATTTAAGGTGTGGAAAGTTCAAGTTTGAACTTTGAACCTTATTTTTGATGGTTTAGAGTTCCTATTGGCTTAGGGACTTCCCGAGGACATTGTTGGTGCAATGGTCAAGGGGGAGCAAGCCATTAGGGGGAGGTATCCATCATGGAATGATGGATGTGTTTTTTCTTCTTGAAGGGGGAGAACTTATTGGGAGAGTGTCATCAATTGGAAAAATTGATGGGATTTTGAGAGACCCAATTTGGAAATTGGGAGAGTGTATAGGATTGTCTTTCTTGAGTGATATGGGACTTATCGCTAGGAAGATGGTAGGCATCCTAGGTATTTTTGATCCAAGGGGGAGATTGTAAGATCTCATTGGAATATGAGACATTGACCTCCTTGGAGAGAATCTTTTTGATGTATGTCAAAAAGGGGGAGAGTAAAATTACCAATTTGGGAAATTAGTAAGGGAGTTTAAGTTAGGGGCCTAACTCAAGGTTTGTTTTGTCAAACATCAAAAAGGGAGAGATTGTTAGTGTAATCGGCCCAGGTCACGATTGACCAGACTCGAGTTTGACTCGAGTGATGTTTTGATGTTTGACATAGTATGTTTGACATTGATGTCGGTTAATGTTTTGGGGAGATTGTTTATACAATCGACCCAGGTTATAATTGACCAGACTCGAGTTTGACTCGAGGGAGACTTTGATGGTTGACTAGGGTTGACCATGTGATTATGAGAAAGTCCAAGCATGAGTCTTGGCAAGATAAAGTCCAAGTCATGGGTACTTGGCATGGAAAGTCCAAGTGGGACACTTGGCATTTGGGAAAGTCCAAGTCTTGAGCACTTGACACAAGGGAAGTCCAAGCATGGGTCTTGGCATGGAAAGTCCAACATGGGTTGGCAAGGGAAAGTCCAAGCTTGAGTCTTGGCATTTGAGAAGTCCAAGGGGTTTGATATTGGCAGCATAAAGTCCAAGGGTGAAGTCTTGGCAGCATAAGTCCAATGGTTGGCGGCGTAAAGTCCAAGCGGAGTCTTGGCAGCGTAAGTTCAATGTGCCTTGGCGGTGTAGACACCGTTAGCATGACATAGCCGATGGAAGCACCTGAAGGCTAGCGCGATGGATGAACAAGTCATGGATGACTTGGAGGGATCCGAGAGAACTGAGGCTGATGGAGGTGGCTAGAAGGCTTAGGTCTAGGCTAAGGGTGATCTAGCAAGTATGGGGACACCATACTTGAGTTAAAACCTCATCTTTGAGGTTGGCAGTCGACTGGCATTATGGCCGATTCGACTGCCGTGAGTTGACTAGAGCTCGACTACCAGTTAGGGCTGAAATTGCCTTGGTAGTCGACTACTCATTGGAGCAGGTGACTGCTGGCAGTCGACTGCCATGGATGGCAGTCGACTAACAGTTGAGTCGTGAGCACATAATGCTCCATAGCCGACTGGGCAGTCGACTACGGGGTTGGCAGTCGACTGGTGAGAGTCCCATTGGAACTTTTCCAGCGTGGATTGAGCCGTTGTCTCACAGCTACAGTGTTGGCAGTCAACTGGGGCCTTATGACAGTCGACTGCCAGGCGGAAATCCAGCCCGATGGAGGATAAAAGCAGCTGTTCGTGGAAGGCTCTAAACAAGGTTTTTCTTGGGCGATTTTAAGGGGAATAGTTGGTGTTTTTCCAGTCCTTCAAGGCTAGTTCAAGGCAACCAAAAGCAAGCAAATCAAAAGCTCTTGTAAAGTAATTTTCTTTACTTACATTATATTTCTCTCTTGTATTTTGCTTGTATTCATTTCTTATTATTGTAAGAATGTTTGTACGAGGTTTCTCCGCCTCCGACTTGTGTCGAGAAGGAGTATTTGTGATTAGTGATTGCATTGGCATCGCTAGAGCTCTTTAGAGCTCGATCTGTGGAGTAGGAACCGTTCGGTTCCGAACCACGTTATATCCGTGTGTTCGTGTGCTTGTATTTTCGTTATTGGTTTATTATCTTTGTTTCCGCTGCGCTAACGAAAATTGTAGACGCAATCACGATCGAATTCCATCATCGGTACTAGCACGCACTATTCACCCCCCTCTAGCGGTCAACGATCCCCAACAAAATTGAGCCCTAAAATAAAGATTTCAATACCTCCATGGCCCTCTGATATGGATATCCTTCATTTTGGATTGGAACGAGACGTAGAAGAGTTCCTAGAGGTTACCACGGTGTACCCGTGGTCACCACCATGAGCATGGATCATTCCATAGCTCGACACGAGACCTCTAGTAGAAACCACGACCTGCCCGTATTCCCCACCACAGTCATGGTCCTCACCACGACCTAACTGTGGACCAGTCCACGATCATGGTCCCCACTACGACCTAACCGTGGACCAGACCATGACCATGGCGTGTTGCTGCCGCTATTTAAGATTTCATTAATATTTTATTATTAATTTTATTTGGTTCAAATTTTCTATTTAATTTTAATTTTTTTTAGTTTTAAAATTTTACTTTTTTTTTTAGTTAAGAAATTTTTATTTTAGTTTGTTTATTTTTTTAGCTTTCTTACTTGTTAAGAAATTTATGTTAAAGTTAGTTTATTTTTTTTAGCATTAAGAAACCTTCTCTTTCTATGCCTATTTAAATATAGGTTTAGGTTCTTGTAAGATATTCTATTTTGATTAATAATATTTCTTTTCATTTAAACTGAGAGGTGTCCCTCTTTTGTTTACGAATTCCCCCTTTTCCTTCAATTCTTTCTGTCCCCTCTATCCTAACCTCACGTATGAAGGGTTTTTAACGCTCACTCCGCTACCCCGCCTACGTCAGGTTCACTCTTCGACCTCCGCATCTGAGGAGGCCCCCATCACATTAACTTGTTGATAGTTGGTGACAATTGTGCAAAATGTGGTGGAGGGGGTGATGGCCCAAGGAGGTGAGAGAACCATCCATCCCCCACCCACTCCACAAGATGAAGGGAGAGGTCCACCTTGCCCGAGGGAGCCATTTCCATCCGCTTCGCCAATCCCTAACAACTAGAAAGGTAAGGGGATACAAGAGGATCGTAGATCTGTAAGGGATCATTCTTCGATAAGGGCGACCCCTCATGGCGCTAGTGGCGATTAGGAGGAGAGTTGGCAGGGGCATACAGTGCACGGTAGAAATCCACTCCCTTTGTCGAAGAGATTATAGTGGAGGCTCTGCCCTCTAACTTTCATGCTCCCCATCTGGGGTAGTATAATGGCATGATAGATCCAGAGTAACACCTTTGCAAGTTTGAGAGTGTTGCATTGTTACACCAGTACTCAGATGGCATTAAGTGTTGGGTGTTCATTACTATGCTAGTGGGATCCACTCAGCAATTGTTCCAGTCATTGTGGCCTGAATTTTTGACATCATTCAACAACCTTTGCAGGACATTCTAGCAGCATTTCGTAGTCGTAAGAGATACAAATTGACCACATTCAGTTTGTTTAATGTGAGATAGAAATTTGCTGAACCCTTGAGAAGTTACAGTCAACAGTGCACCTATGCTACTTTAGAGGTTCTTACGTCCGCGCCTGAAGTCCTGGTGATGGACATCTCCCAAGGCTTGCGAGATGGAGCTTTCTTCAGATTTTTGGTTAGAAAAGCCCCCAAGCGAATATGAGGAGTTGTTGGGGTGAGCAAAAAAGTACATTAATGTGGAGGAAGCTCAGAAAGCATGCTAAAGAATGAAATTCCCCTTTACAGGGTCGAATCCGACGAGGAAATTCGGAGAACCTTGTTCTACTCCCTTAAAGTCAAAGAAGTACATCAAGGCCTTCCCAATTTTGACTACGGGGAAACCTATGGCTATCTTGATGGTTGAGGCCCCTCGGAAACCTCATACCACTTAGAAGAGGGACATGAAAGTTTGCGAGCAACACCAGGTGCTCTGGTGGTTTGAGGGTTACATCAGGGTCCCTCTAACCCTCCCACTCCGTATTTATGCACTTACCATGATGAGTACAACCATTCAAGCGACAACTTCTAGGACATGAGGTGGGAATTGGAGAGGGTCAGGTGGGAAGACCCCCACTCACATCTTATCTAGAGTCTTTCCTAGGAGGAACTAGACTGCAGTGAGCCTTCCGTCCCATGACTTGTATGTGGGCTAGTGAGGAGGTTGAATAGGGAAGACACCAAGGAAAATTTGATTGGAGAAAGTGTTAGGACCAGCGTTGCTAGAGGGGGTGGGGTGAATAGCGATCGTTTCTTGGTCGTCTATTTCATTTGTGTTCAAGTGCTCGTCTACAAAAGGTTAATATGCAATAGAAAACAAGTATAAATAATACAACAACACAAGCATAACACATGGATTTTTGTGTGGTTCAGAATCTCTGATTCCTACTCCACGGTCTAGCTCCTATGATAATTCCACTATCCTTTATTCTTCTCAGAAACCTTCTGGAGAAGGAGAAACCTCTTACAACCTATTCTTTCACAACAACTACAACAAAACACAAAATATACAAGTGAAATAACAAAACATGAATCAAAACACTTTACATGATTGAACTCTTGCTTGATCGATGTTTGGTTGCTTTGGAATGCTTTGGAAGATTTGAAATGCAACAACAAATCCCCTTCAAAGTCTTCAAGAACTGACAACTTCAAATCACCTCAAAACCTCTTCTTATAAGCTTCTCATCGGGCTAATTTTTGCATTACCAATCGACTGACCTTACCCCCAGTTGACTAGTCAATCGACCGTTGCTCTCCAACAACATGATCCACATTAGATTTTAGGGCACTAGTCAATTGCCATTATCCACTAGTTGACTGCCAAGCCACTAGCTGACTAGTCAGTCAAGTTGCCAACCTTATGTGCCTTGTTATAATGTCACAAGTCGACTGATCAACCCATTAGTTGACTACCTTAGCCAGTTGAGTTTTAAACTCCATGACTTCTCAAATAGTGACACCAATTGACTGCTTACTGCCACCAATAGACTGCTAAGCCACCAGTTGACTGCTCAACCAGTCGAGTTGGTAGTTGAGTTCTGAACTCAACACTTACTCGAGCACTATTACCAATCGGCTGATAAACTCTACCAGTCGACTGATAACTCAGTCTCAACCTAGTTTCAAACCAACTCTCACTTACCTGGTATTCGATTGACCTCAATCTATCAGGACTTTTGTTGTCTAACACTCGATCACCCTTGATTTGTTCGAACTTCACTACCCAAGCATGCTTATCTTGACCTGTTGGAACTTCACTTTCCAAGCATGGTTACCTTGACCTACTGAGACTTCACTTGCCTAGTCATTCGGTCACCTTGACCTACCAAGGCTTCCCTTGCCTAGTCATCTAGTTGCTTTGACTTGCTAGGACTTCACTTGCCTAGTCATCCAGTCACCTTGACCTGCTAGGACTTCACCAACACCAAGAATCCGGGCCTTCTTGACTTGCTTGGACTTTTCATCTCATGCCAAGTGTCCGGTCCTCCTTAATCCATTTTGATTTCTTATTTGCCAACTTTTCTGTTGGACTTCTGCCCACCAAGTGTTAGGTCTTTCTAGACCCACTTGGATTTCATATTTGTCAATTCACTATTGGATTTTGACAACCAAGTGTTTGGTCCTCCCTGACCCACTTGAATTTCCTACTTGCCAAAATGACTATTGGACTTCTGACCACCAAGTATCTGATCTTTCCCGACCCATTTGGATTTGTTATTTGTCAAGTATCCGATTAATTTTGACCTACTTAATTTCCTATCACACCAACACTCTCCTTCATATGACCTCGAACATCCCATACCATCCTATAGTCATATTGTCAAATATCGAAACTCAACTTGAGTCTCACTCGAGTTTGGTTAACTTTGACCTAAAGCCAATTACACCAACAATCTCTCCATTTTTGATGTTTGACATTATCTTTAAGTAAGGCTAGCTCAACCCATAAGACCAACTTGTCTCTTTTTATGCCAAAGCATAATAAATATTTTCTTAATTTAAATCTTTCATTATCCCCCTTTGACATACATCAAAAAATCTCTCATAAAACTCCATGCTTCATTCTCTATTAATCCTTCATTCTCCCTCTTTCTCAAATCAACTAGCGTATCTTGATGGACATCCTCCACCTAAAGATTTGTTCCCCCTTAACTATTGCACCAACAATGTCTTTGAAGAGGTCCTAAGCCTATAGGAGATCTAAACTCCAAACATGAGGACAAAAGTTCAACCTTGAACATTAACACCCCTTTAAAGTTAGATTTTTACCCTAATTAACTCTCCTATTCATTTTCATTGAAAATCTTTCCCTTGTAATGCTTATCTAAGTATCTCAGAGGGTTAGGAGTAGTTAAGCTACCTAGGGTTGTTCTTAGATGGCTAAACTAGATCTATTTAGCCAAAATCAATCCTACTAGTCGACTGATATATCCATCAATCGACTGCCACAAGTTCCAATCGAATGATAGCTAATTTTCCTAAAATCAGTTTTCATACGAGTTTTAAAAATACATAAGTAATTCTATATTTTTTAAAAAATTTTGAAATTTCATATAGACATTACTTATGTCAAATATTATGGGAGAAAAATAGTTTTCTATGAAAATACCTATCATTTTCAAAGAATGATACAAAATTGAAAACCATTGAAAACTTCAATGTTTCTTGCTAACTTTGCTAATGGTGATTCCTATCAATAGATAGACTTCAATAAGGGTTTTCAAAATGATTTTAAAAATATTTTTAAACCTTATTTCAAATCATGACCTATGTGTTAAGTGAACATGACTTGTGCTTTAACTTTCCTCATGATTTTTCCATATCATTTGAAGAGTTTGAGTTCATTTTGATGCATTAATAATTTTGAACTTTAACTCATTTTCCAAGCATCTCACTTGTGTCTAAAATGATTCAATACATACACACAAGTCATCCTATGATTTATATGAGATGTAGATTGATTCTTCCCTAAACTAAGGGATCATGCATTTCTATCTAGGCATTTCTAATTTGATCAACTTACCTATGATATCAAATAATACCAATTTTCTTTAATTTCAATTGAATAAATGCATGAATATAATTATGACATAAATGATGTGCATAATTTAAAAGTATTTGCTAATCTTACATTAAGCATGATGTCATGGCATGACAAGATAAAAATCAACGTAAATATCAAAATGATATTTTCTATATAATCATGTGATATATAATATCATGACATAGAGTATGACACACAAAATATGCTTCATATGCAGAATAATAAGGTATGCCAATACCTAAGTCTTCAATCTAATTATCATTCTCTAAGATTATATTAAATACTAAATTTGATACACAAATAAACCAACTCCCTCAAGTGTATCAAAATCCCTAAACTTGGCACACCATTGACTCTAGTCTAATGTGCCAATCATGATCAACTTTAAACTTTTATTTTCATTGGAATTGAAAGGACCGGTATACGCAAGAGAGGGGGGGGGGGGAGGGGGAGAACCCTTTTTAAAAATTGAACGAGAAAGCGCAGCGGAAATTCGACTTTATGAGATACTTAGCAAGGACACAGAAAACACACTTATTTTGAAGCAACCTATACTTTAACAGAAACGCGATGGATACGAACAGATATAAACCAAAAACCTGTGCAGGATAAACTGTAAGAAGAAAGAGACGCAATCAGTTTTTTTACTTGGTTCACAACTCTCTCCTAGAGTTGCTTGTCCAAGGCCTACCACTATCTTTCTCCTTTTCGAAGCTAAGCTTCGAGGGTGGAGAAACCTCTTAAAGCTTTACAGTTTACAGAAATCTTACGCAATAAGAGCAAGCAATAATAAAGAAGCTTTTACAGAGATAGTAAATTTTACTGCCTTCATTGTTGTGATCAGATTGTCCGCAATTGTAACCCCGGGAAGACGAGGATGAGGCACGAAACAAAAATCCTAGACGATTGAAATGGACGCAGAAGCACCACTTGTAGTAATGGAGGCAGAAGATGGATGCTCTGTTCGTTGTGAGTTCAGGAAGGCACCCAGATTCTTGTCATGATAGCAGTGCAAAAATAATGAGGTTGAACACAAGGGCGACGGAAGCAGAAGATGCAGAGCCAAAAAATTCCTCTGTTGCAATGGGAGCAGAACACCTAAGGATGAAGATGAGTCGCAGCAGTATCGTAGTGATTGAGCGCAGAGAGAGCAGCACGTGAGCGCTTCGACATGTGAGCCTTATAGGTCTTCGCCTGCCCAACTTTTTCTCTTGACAGACCATGTAAGCCTGGAAGCTTGCTTCCTCAGCGAGAACCCTGCTCGATTGTTGGAATTTGAATTCTTACGGTTTGTGCTCGTCCATGCAAAAAATATTTCTCACCGAAATCGCGACTCTGAATCCCACCAGTCAAGGCGGCAGTCGAGCATGCCTTGTGTCTGAGCGTTGTTTTTGAAGGCCAGTCGAGGCACCGACTCGACTGATCAGGTTAAGTGTCGAGACTTCCTCTTGTGCAGTCGAGGCGCCAATTGAAGCTTCCTCGCTTCTGATCACTGTTGCCAACGATCAATCAAGACACTGGCTCGACTGGTCCAGCTGTATTGTCGGTCGAGTCATCTGCCAAAAGGCCAATCGAGGTGTCGTCATAGTCGAACTGCTGGTCGAGTGAGGCTTGCTTCTGTTCGCTCCAGCCTAGTATCAGTCGAGGCGCTGCCTCGACTGCTACCTCTCCAGCAATTTGTTGAGTGTTATCTGTTCGTGCTGGCTATAGGCTATTATCAGTCAAGTCACTGCCTCGACTACACTAAGGCCAGTTGAGGCTCTGACTTGACTGTTACTTGATGTCGGCAACCTTATCGACAAATGCATGCAGTAAGGGCGACAGTTGAGGTGTCAGCTCATTATTGTCTTTATGACCTGTTGTTTCATTCAGTTCTAAGACTAAAACACGCCTAGTAAAGACTCTACCCAAAGTTCCCTTTACTTGCCAAGACTTCGGCCTTCATCCATTCATGGACTTTTCACCAAGGTTCCACCCTTGGATTTCTCATATGCCAAGGAATTACCCATCTTGGACTTTTCACCAAGGTTCCACCCTTGGATTTCTCATCTGCCAAGGAATTACCCATCTTGGACTTTTCACCAAGTTTCCACCCTTGGATTTCCCATCTACCAAGGAATTACCCATCTTGGACTTTTCACCAAGGTTCCACCCTTGGATTTCCCATCTTCCTAACCCTTTTTTTTCTTAAACCTCTGTTTACTTAAACGTTTGTTAAACACCAAAACATAGTTTAGAGCATCAACTCTAACAGTCTCCCTCTTTTTGATATTTGACAACTCGTTTAAGTTTAGGTTACCCTTTTTTGATTTAAGTTACAGTCAGACCAAATCAAGTAGCAGTAACAGAATGAATGAGAATTAAGCATGTGACTAATACATGCATGTGATTAACAAGTATGTGATAAGCATGATTTCAAAATAGGAACACAGGGACTAAAAATGGAAATAAATAATAACCTAACTTCTCCTCCCCCTTTGGCAAACACCTAAAAGGGGTTATAGAGATATTGAAAGCTTGAGGAATACGATAACCTAGCAAGGATTAAAGTATCCTCCCACTGAGTCCTTACTTCCAGTTATCCATTGTACCAACAATGAATATCATCAAAATGTAATGGCAAATAGAAAACAATGTAATGAATTAACAAAAAAAAAGTTTGACAGTGTCCCCTCATGGCCCTGTCAAATAGTGCTTGGGATTTCAAGCTGTTCTGAGTAATTTCCGAGCAGTTTCAAAGCAGTTTGGTTTACAGACCGATTGGGGTTTAAGACCGGTCTGGTTTACAGACCGATTGGACTTTCAAACAGTGCTTGAAATTTTAGACCGGTCTGAATTTTTGAAACCGCTCTGAAATTAAAACTAGTCTGAAATTTAAACTGACCTGAATTTAAACCAGTTTGAAATTTAAACCGATCTGAATTTAAACCAGTCTAAAACTTAAACTGCCATGAAATTAAACCAGTATAAAATTCTAAACCACCCTAAAATTAAACCAGCCTGAAATTAAACCAGTCTGAAATTTTAAACCGCCCTGATATTAAACCAGTCTAAAATTTTAAACCGCCCTGAAATTAAACTAGTATGAGATTTTAAACCGCCTTGAAATTAAACCACTGGTTGGGATTTTAGAAAATTGGTCTAGATTTTCGAAAACTGATCTAGATTTTCAAAAACTAGTTTGAATTTTCGAAAAATTGGTCTAGATTTTGAAAAATTGGTTTGGATTTTCGAAAAACTGGTCTGAATTTTGAAAAACTGGTCTAGATTTTCGAAAACTGGTCTGGATTTTCTAAAAACTGGTCTGGATTTTCGAAAAACTGGTCTGGATTTCAAAAACTGGTCTAGATTTTCGAAAAACTAGTCTGGATTTTGAAAAATTGGTCTGGATTTTTGAAAGGTTGCTCAGTTTGAACCTTTAGAAATCTGGTGACAAAAACCACTAAAAGAACCTAATAGTGCTCGACTAGCAAAGAGTGCTTGGCCAACATTAATAGTGGTCGGCTAGTACTTTAAGTGCTCGGGTTTCATTACTTATAAACAACAAAAGTTATCATATCAAAACCACACTAAACCTCATTAAATAAACAGACTTCAACTATTTACGTTTTAAAAGAGCCTACCCCACCGATACACAAGCAAGTCAATTTTACAATGTGTTTAGTTGGCAAATTTGCTAAATCTCTGAAACCTTCCAGACTTTAGTTTTACTACAGTTCAATTACGAAAGAACTATCAAAACTAAAAGCCTGATGACGAGGGGTCCGACGAGTCAGTCATCAAGGAGCGTAGGAATCTAAGTATTTCAGCATGGTGATCCAGAATTTACCTTTGTCGAGTTGTGACTTTCGAGAAATGCGTATCTATGGTCATCTCTAGATCCAAGAACCATGTGTCTATGGTCTCTGTGAACTTTGCATAATCACGGCGTAGGCTGTCAAGCTGCTCGGATATAGACTCATAGGGCTCGTCAGCTAGAGCCAGACGTTCTTCTTCTTCTTCTTCGTCTTGTGCCCCCATATCCCATTTCTCACCAGCCTGGTGTCCATCAACCCATCGCACAGTCTCTCTGCCTTAAACCATGTCGGCCAAGGCAAAGTTTTTCCATTTGATGAAATCAAAATCTGTCATCTGCACGACCTTGCCCCTGGTAGTGTTTATGCCTATTTCCTCTAACCAAGATGTAATGACATGTCCAAAAGGCATGTAAATTTTCTTTTGAACTGGGACCGTGAAATGGACGATGCAGAGAAACATATTTAATGCAATATTGAAGTCTAGATGATTCTTGAGGAAATGAAGGGCTAGTAAATGATGTGGTCGCACCTTAGCTTGCCCCCTCATAACTATCGGAAGGATGCAACCTACAATGACCTTATATAGGACATTGTCGGGGGCAGCTAATGCCATGACTGGAGCTAGGTTGACACTAGGTTGTCTTGGTCTCCTAAAGAATTGTTCATGAATGTCATTGAGAGAGAAACCATCAATAGGTTCTTGGATGCTTGGATAGAATTCTAAGGTTGATGTTGACTCTCTACAACCTAAAAATGTTCTAAGGATATCAGGAGTGAAGGATATGTCTGTCCTTGCAACTCTACTCCTGTAGATGAGTCGATCTCCAGTAGGTTGTAGATTATTGTAAAACTTAGAAACTAAGTCTACATTAATATCGTGATCGCAGTAGACAAGCTTACTGAGTTGATAATAATCAATTACACTCATTACTTCTGGAGCAAACTTGTTGAAAAAATCTTTATCTAAAGAGCGTGTAGGCATCTTTTGGAATTTATAGGTCCTGTATGTATGCTAATGTAATTCGGAGGGGAATCGAGGATCCGTAGAGGGCTTTTCCCTCGATGTTTCCCTCCTACTAATGTTGGATTGTTTTCATTTTTGTCTAAAGATGCAAAAATTATATGCAAAAATTATAGAATGAATGTGATATGATATGGTATGATGAATGATACGGATAAATACTGATTAGTAATCAATCGTTGACTGATAATCGTGAAAGTAAAGTGAAGGAAGAAGAAGGGTTATACTTGGGTGCCATTGCTCCTTGTCCAAGTAATTTCAAGCTGATGAGACCTTAGGTTAGAGCCCCTTCTGTCAAAAATAGACTTTTTCGGCAAGGAGAAAGTGTCCGGCGAACCCTAGCAGTCAATGCCGATGGAGTTAGGGTTAGGATGCTAACCTAGAGATGGAGATAGATGCATAAGGACTTACCCTAGCTTGGCTTGGGTCCTAGAGAAGTAGGGCTGGTGTGGTAGGAGTCCGAGTGGCGACGGCGAAGGAGACGAAAGCAGAGGAAAGCTCGCGGATAAGTCGAATGCGGAGAAGGATTTTCTTATATAAATTCATGTTCATCAGTCGAGGTGATAAGTTAAACGCCTCAACTGATAATCCAATCGAGGAACGAGTCGAGGTCACCTCGATTCTGAGCCTTCGTTAATTTGTCCAGTCGAGGTGCTGGTCGAGCGCGCCTCTATTCTGTTCGTTGGTGGCTGCAACCGAGGGTGCCAGTCGAGTCAGTGACTCGACTGGAAGTGTGGTCAAACTCCTGGTCGAGAGCAAACTCGTGTTTTAAGCTATAACCAGTCGAGGCGCTGCCTCGATTGGTTCCTGATAACTGATTTGCTCAATTTTTCAGACGAACTTCAAAAATTCGTATCTTATTCCAGAGATTTCAAAAAATCTTTAATTTTGCGTACAAAATTCGACAGTCAGGTTCTTCCACAGAAAAATCTGTGAAAAATACATGACCTAATTTTTCCACAGATTGATATAATTTCCAAAAATCTAAAAATTGAGCCTTTCTTGAGCCTCATTCCAGTTGTATCACTACCTTCAAAGGTGATCTATACACCAATACGTGATTGACCATAGTGAAGATAGTATTCTTTTAAAACGATTTAAGACACTTATATTAGATTTGCATTTGTCTTAAGTGATCCAACCAATTTTACTTGGTTGGAATGTCCAATTATGATTTTCGGACCAAATGCACATGAATTATGCAAAGGTCTTCTCCATAATTGGTCAAATTAATGATCATTGTCCCGATAACCATCTTGCCCAAGGGATGCAATGAACATTTTGGGTAAGTTGGTTATGCCTAAACATCTCACCCCCACCAACTAGAAATACAAAAAATAGTTTTGTTCACCTTATAGTTTGTGTGAGATGCTTCCCAAGGTTCCCTTGATTTCCATAATTTGTTCTTGTGAGTTAGTCCTTATGATCATGGAGAGATTCTAATTCTTTACTCAGTGACACACATGCTTAATTCCCTTCTTAGGTGGCTAAATTCTTTTTCCAGAAGGGGTTTAGTGAAGATATCTGCTAGATTTGACTTGGACTCAACATAATTGAGTACAACATCTCCTCTAGCTACATGATCTCTAATGAAGTGATGTCTCACTTCAATGTGCTTTGTCCTAGAGTGGTGGACAGGATTCTTTGTCAAATTAATAGTACTCATGTTGTCATAGAGCACTTGTACATTTTTGTATGACAAACCATAGTCCTCCAATGTGTGAGTCATCCACAACAACTGTGATACACTCTCTCCCATGGCGATATACTTAGCCTCAGTGGTGGAGAGAGCAACACAATGTTGCTTTTGACTCAATCAACTCACTAGTGAAGAACCTAGGAACTGACATCCTCCACTCATACTCTTTCTGTCTAACTTGCACCCAGCATAGTCAGAGTCAGAATAGCCAACTAAATCAAATGATTCAGTACGAGGATACCATAACCCAACCTTAATTGTGCCTTTTAGATATCTCATTATCCTTTTTACAACACTTAGGTGAGACTCTTTGGCACATGACTGATATATAGCACATACACCCACAACATATAAAATATCAGGTCGACTTGCTATGAGATACAGTAAACTACCAATCATGCTCCTATAATATTTTAGATCCATCAATTTTCCTCCATCATCATTTCTTAGATTTGTGCTTTGTGCCATAGGAGTGGATATCTCCTTTGAATTCTGCATATTGAATTTCTTTAGCAGATTCATGGCATACCTAGACTGATGGACATATATACCCTCCTTTGTCTGTTTGATGTCAAGTCCAAGGAAGAATGTGAGTTCTACCACAAGACTCATCTCAAACTCACTCTCCATGTGTCCTATGAACTCGTTCAGATAGTCCTTATTATTTGAGCCACATATTATGTCATCAACATAGACCTGAGCTACAAAAATATTTTCACCATCTCTTTTCAAAAATAGTGTAGTATCTATCTGACCTCTCTTCAACCCTTTCTCTACTAGAAATGTGGACAATCATTCGTACTATGCACGAGGTGCTTGCTTTAGCCCATAAAGGGATTTTTTCAGTTTAAACACATGGTCTGGAAAGTCTATACTTTCAAACCCCGGTGGCTGTTCAATGTACACTTCTTCCTTAATTACCTCATTTAAGAAGGCACACTTCACATCCATTTGATATAGTTTGAAGCCTTTATATGCAGCGAATGCTAGCATAAGCCTTATGGACTCTAAATGTGCTACTGGGGCATACGTCTCTTCATAATCTAATCCTTCAATTTGGTTATAGCCTTTGGCAACTAACCTTTCTTTGTTTCTTATGATCTCCCTTATGATTCATTTTGTTTCTAAACACCCATTTTGTACCAATTATGGAGACTTCTTCCGGTCTCGGAACAAAGTCCCATACTTGGTTTCTTTCAAATTGTCCTAACTCATCTTGCATTGCTAAGATCCAATCAGGACCAAGCAAATCTTCTTTTACTACTTTGGGTTCAATTTCTGAGATTAGTGCAACTTCAACCCCTTCATTCCTAAAGGATGATCTGGTCCTCACCCCTTGTTGAAGTTCCCCAATAATCTGATCATGGGGATGACTGACGCTTGTCCTATTGGATCTTGGTTCTTGAGATGTTTCAAGTATTTGGTCATTTGATATATCTTCAAGTATTGACCCTTGTGACTTAGACTTTTCATCATCAGATTCAATTTTGACTCCCCCTACTTCAGTATTCTCTTGTAATTTGATCTTCTCTATTCCAAATTTAATTTCTTCATTGATTCTTTGGGTATCATCAGATTTTTCACCCTCTTCAAAAACGACATCTGACGACTCTTCAATTAATTTTTATTTTTTATTGTAGACTCTATATGCTTTGCTAATAGAAGAGTATCCAACAAGAATACCTTCATCATCTTTAGCCGTGAATTTTCCTAGATGATCTCTGGTATTTAAAATAAACACCTTGCAGCCAAACACCCTAAGATGCTTAACTATAGGTGGTTTTCCAAACCAGAGTTCATGCGAGGGTTTTCCTAGAAACCTATGTATTAGCACCCTGTTCTGAACATAACAGGCTGTGCTGATGGCTTTGACCCACAAGTAGCTTGGAAGAGCATACTGTTGGTGCAGTAGGCACCTAAGTCGAACCTGAGTTTTGATTATAGCAAACGATACAAAGTTAAGCTCATGTCGTTATCTCACAAGCTGAATCGAGTGTGCAGAAGATTGCTATAGATGGAGCTGAAGGCTAGCGACACCCGGAGGAAGCCGCGGTGGTCGGGCGACACTCGAGTGACTTCGGAGGGAGCCGAAGGAATCGAGTGGAAGGCCGGAAGCAAAAGCAACACGTAAGTATCGAGGTAAGCTCGTGTGTGTGAGCGTAAGTGAGTTCGTATCCTCATTACAGGGATGATCTTAAGCGTAGATCCGACCAAAGACATCCTATAGATGGTCTAGGTCGAGATCGGACGGTCGACGACCGTCGAAATTATGTTTTTGTTGAGCTAACTTTGACTTGCAGCAAGCATCAGTCGACTGCCAGCTTGGAGGACTCAACTACCGTCAATCGATCATCGTTGGAGGTTAGCACTGATCGGCGATCGCCATCGATTGATGATGGCCATCAGTCAACTGATGGTCAAAGGATTAGCTTCGAGGAGTCAAGGTTTATCACCAAATTTCAAGGGGAGTGGTGCTCAAATATGATTGGCTAGGGTTCCTCTCGAAAAGGGGCTCAAAGGCTATAAAAGGAGGTCCTAACCTAGGGTTTAATCATCAATTCTAAGTGCTCAAAAGCCTCCACAACACTGCGACTCTCCGATAACTCTACGACGAAGTCAACAACCCTAGTTTAAGTCCTATCTTCGAGTTGTTGGTATAATCTTGTTTTGTCATTTCTTTTAATCTTGCAATTCGTTTGTTAATCGAGGCTTTCTACTGTTGCATTTCATTTTAATAGAAGAGAGGGTTTGTCTCTCTATCTTGTGCTTCGAAGGTTTTTGTAATCGTAAAACTCCTACCTCCAACGAGGAGGAGTGTTTTAGTGAATTGCCCTCCGTACACAGTCTAGGACCGTTAGGGCCTTGGAGTAGTAGCCGAAGGCTACGAACCAAGTAAAAAAACTATTTGTCTCATTTAGTTTTTAGTTACATTTCCGCTGCGTTTAATTGTCTACCGAACGATTTAAAAGAAAAAGTTTTTATCGCTATTCACCCCCCCTCTAGCGATCCGCTTCGATCCAACACATACTCATTGAGCATGCTTCTAGCAGCTTCTTGTAAGACTCGATTTTTCCTTTCCACAACACCATTTTATTGGGGTGTTCTTGGAACAAAAAATTCGTGCCTATACCCCTTTTCTAAGCAATAGTCCTTAAATTGGGTGTTTTCAAATTCCCCTCCATGATCACTCCTCAGGGTTTTAATGGTTGTGTTTTTCTCATTTTCAATTCTTTTACTAAAAGAAATAAAAATATCAAGAGTTTCATCTTTATGTTTTAGGAAAAAGGTCCAAGTGTA
Organism: Wurfbainia villosa; assembly: GCA_025175895.1. Classification (NCBI taxonomy): domain Eukaryota; kingdom Viridiplantae; phylum Streptophyta; class Magnoliopsida; order Zingiberales; family Zingiberaceae; genus Wurfbainia; species Wurfbainia villosa. The sequence continues at coordinate 130,561,315 of CM045986.1, read as the reverse complement.
TCTAGTGTAACCATCCATCAATAACTACCAAACAGTATTTGCTACCATTAAGATATTTAATAACACTACAGTCAAAAAGGTCTAAATGCAATAAATCTAAAGCTGCAGAAGTACATATAGTGTTTTTGGGGTTGTGTGATGCCCTCTTTTGCTTACCTTTTTGACAGGCATCACATAACCTGTCTTTTTGAAACTTGAGCTTCGGCAGCCCCCTAACCAACTCTTTTCCATCTAGTCTTCTTAAGTTCTTCAAGTTGACGTGTGTGAGCCTTCTATGCTATAGCCATGACTCATCTGTTCTAGACACAAAACACTTGGCAGAAAGATTAGTAGCATTATCAAAGAATACTTGATATATGTTTTCCTTTCGATTTCCTACCATCATGGTAATATCTGAGCTGTTGTGTTTTACTAGACATTGAGTTGAATTAAATTTAACTCTATATCCAGCATCACACAACTAACTTACACTTAATAAATTAAATGACATATTTTTGACTAACAATGCATTTCTAATCATAAAAGACTCTGAAACATGAATATCTCCTATACCTACAACTTTTAATTCACTGCTATTTCCCAATGAAACGGTACCTTTACTTTTGTTTTCTAGTGTGGAGAATAGCCGGTCATGTGCTTGGAGTATCCACTGTCTACGAACCAGATCGATGGACACTCCCCCTTAATTGATGCCTGCTATACACGAAAAATAAATGATTTTGGAACCCAAATATTGGGTCCATTAGCTTCCAAAATGTATTTCCTAGGAATCCATGCCTTAGTTATTTTCTTCTTACCATGAATTCTAGAAACTAAAGAAATAAAGCTATGTTCTTGCTACTTAGGTCAATAACCTATTCCAGCTTTGTTGTAAATAGCTTGCTGAGATTCTAGAATCATGTTCAACGTTCGAGAGCTAGAACTGAACTTCTCAAGAGTACACTTGAGATCATTCACCTGTGCTCTCAAGATTCTGTTTTCATCCTTAATTTTGGAAGTATCATCACTAGATTCTACCACATGCTCCTTAAGCTTTTTAAAATGTCCTAATTCTGTTTTCAAAGTTTTGATTTTACATTTAGATTTATCTAACATATCAGTTAAGTACGCAATGGTTTTATAACAATCTTTAAGCTCCGAATTTACCTGATCATCATTTGTCGATGATGATTCCTCCTTTGAGTTTGAATTAGTTCCGAAATCCTCCAGCGCCATTAGTGCAGTGTGTTGTCCGGCCTTGTCCTCTTTGTTTTCTTCCGATGATTTGGAGGATGACTCATCCCATGTTGCTCTCAACACCTTTCGTCTTCTCCTCTTTTCCTCTTTCTACTTTAGACGAGGACATTCATTTCTGAAGTGTCCTTTCTTGCTGCATTCATAACACACTATATTAGATTTATCAATTCCATTATTAACTTGCTTACCTTTCTTTTTGCTGAATCTCCTGCTTCTTCTCATCATCTTCCTCACGAAGTTGGCCATCTTGCTGGAGGAGGACTCATCATCTCCATCTGATTCCGTGCCTGAGGATGAAGACAACTCCTTCTTCTTCTCCTTCTCTTTCTTTCCCTCCTTGCTTTGATCACATGCAAGCAAAGCCATACCCTTTTCATTTTTACCTTTATTAGCCTGTTCATGCAATTCCATTTCACAAAACAATTTATCTATTTTCACAGTTGATAAATCCCTTGATACCTCATAGGCATCTACCATGGATGACCATAAGACATTTCTGGGAAACGACTTAAGGACGTACCTAACCAAATCCCGATTCTCAACAGTCTCCCCAATAGAGTGGAGACCATTAAGCAACTACTTGAACCTTCCATGAAGCTCACTGACAGATTCAGTGTCCTTCATAGAAAAGTTTTGGAGTTGACTTAGGAACAAATCCCTCTTGGCTATACGAGAGTCTCTAGTACCCTCGTGTAGCTCAAGTAGCTTATTCCATAGGTCTTGCGCACTACTGAAAGGACCAACTTTATTAAGTTGTTCCTTTGCCAGGCCGCACTGTAATGTTATAGTAGCTTTAGCATTAGCTCATGTCTTGCGCTTTTGCTCATTTGTTCAAAGAGCAGACCCTAAGACCTTACCTACTTCATCCACTGGAGTAATGAAGCCCTCCGTAACAGAGAATCACATTTCTATCTCAGTCATGAGATAGTACTCCATCGGACTTTTCCAGTATTGGAAATTCGTTCCATCAAAAAATGGAGGTCGGTTTATACTATAACCCTCTTGCATGGTTATGACTCTAGGGTTGTTAAATCGGGTAATTAGATCCCTAGCTCTGATACCACTTGAAAGGACTGGTATACGCAAGAGGGGGGGGGGGGAGAACCCTTTTTAAAAATTGAATGAGAAAGCGCAGTGAAAATTTGACTTTACGAGATACTTAGCAACGACACGGAAAACACACTTATTTTGATGCAACTTATACTTTAATAGAAACACAATGGATATGAACAGATATAAACCAAAAACCCGTGCAGGATAAACTGTAAGGAAAAAGAGACTCAATCAATTTTTTTACTTGGTTCACAACTCTCTCCTAGAGCTGCTAGTCCAAGGCCTACCACTATCTTTCTCCTTTTCAAAGCTAAGCTTCGAGGGTGGAGAAACCTCTTAAATCTTTACAGTTTACAGAAATCTTACGCAATAAGAACAAGCAATAATAAAGAAGCTTTTACAGAGATAGTAAATTTTACTACCTTCATCGTTGTGATCAGATCATCTGCAACTGTAACCTCGGGAAGACGAGGATGAGGCACATAATAGAAATCCTGGACGATTGCAATGGACGCAGAAGCACCACTTGTAGTAATGGAGGCAGAAGATGGATGCTTTGTTCGTTGTGAGTTTAGGAAGGTGCCCAGATTCTTGTCACAATAGAAACGCAGAAATAATGAGGTTGAGCACAGGGGCGACGGAGGCAGAAGACGCAGAGCCAAAAAATTCCTTTGTTGCAACGGGAGCAAAAAACCTAAGGATGAAGATGAGTCGCAGCAGTATTGCAGTGATTGAGCGCAGAGAGAGCACCACGTGAGCGCTTCGACATGTGAGCCTTATAGGTCTCCGCCTGCCCAACTTTTTCTCTCGACCGACCATGTAAGCCTGGAAGCCAACTTCCTCAGCGAGAACCCTTCTCGATCATTGGAATTTAAATTCTTACGGTTTGCGCTCGTCCACGCAGAGAAGATTTCTCACCGAAATCGTGACTCTGAATCCCACCAGTCGAGACGACAGTCGAGTGCGCCTTGCGTCTGAGCGTTGTTTTCGAAGGCCAGTCGAGGCGCCAACTCGACTGATCAGGTTAAGTGTTAAGACTTCCTCTTGTGTAGTCGAGGTGCCAGTTGAAGATTCCTGGCTTTTGATCGCTGCTGCCAACGATCAGTCGAGACGTTGGATCGACTTCTCCAACTGTACTGCTGGTCGAGTCATCTGCCAAAAGGCCAGTCGAGGTGCCGCCGCAGTCAAACTACCAGTCGAGTGAGGCTTGCTTCTATCCTCTCCAGCCTAGTATCAGTCGAGGCACTGCCTCGACTGCTACCTCTTTAGTAGCTTATTGAGTGTTATCTGTTCGTGTTAGTTGTAGACTGTTATCAGTTGAGTCACTGCCTCGACTACACTAAGGCCAGTTGAGGCTCTGACTCGACTGTTACTTGATGTCGGCAACCTTATCGACTAATGCATGCAGTAAGAGCAACAATTGAGGCGTCAGCTCATTGTTGTCCTTATGACCTGTTGTTTCAGTCAGCTCTAAGACTAAAATACGCCTAGTAAAGACTCTACCCAGAGTTCCCTTTACTTGCCAAGACTTCGACCTTCAGCCATTCTTGGACTTTTCACCAAGGTTCCACCCTTGGATTTCCCATCTGCCAAGGAATTACCCATCTTGGACTTTTCACCAAGGTTCCACCCTTGGATTTCCCATCTGCCAAGAAATTACCCATCTTGGACTTTTCACCAAGTTTCCACCCTTGGATTTCCCATCTGTCAAGGAATTACCCATCTTGGACTTTTCACCAAGGTTCCACTCTTGGATTTCTCATCTGCCTAACCCTTTGTTTTCTTAAACCTCTGTTTACTTAAACGTTTGTCAAACACAAAAACATAGTTTAGAGCATCAACCCTAACATGCACATCTTGAGATCTTTTAGGACCATATTCTAAGTTCATTTTCAAAGCATCACTATACCTCGAAAATGCTAAGTTCATTTTCAACTTTACTAAGTTGACACACCCTATACTCATCTAGTATGAAAGGATCACACTCCTAGGAATCCAATACCTATTGGAGCTCCTTAGATTTTCTAGGTATTCACTTGGCATAACCTCCCTTGATACCTTTTTAATGACTCTCTTAAGATTTTTAGAAGCCTTGGTCACTATGGTCTCATCAAGGTCAACTCTAGGGATGACATCCCTTGTAACCTTGGCATTCCTAGACCTAGGATTAGTTCCATAGCTATATGGAACACTACAGTAAGAAGACATATCCTTCTTGGACTTAGGTTTGTATCCCAAACCCTTCATATCCCTAGATGATTCTTGCCTACTATATCCTAGATTTTTTCTATTAGATCCTTTGAATACAATTTCTATCTTTTTAAGGGTCTTTTCCAATTTGTGAAGTCTTAACCTCAAGACTTGATTTTCTTCCTCTAATGTATCAAGTTTTGATTTTCCATAATTTCTTTTGGCATCCTTTTTCCTAGGCATATGCCAATTTTTCTTAGGGCTATTTCCTATATTTTTGTCTACCTTCCTATTCTTTTGTAAAATAGGTCTACCTTGAGAAAAAAAAATCTAATGTTTTCCTTAGTTGAGATAGTTCTTGAGTTGCTAATTCTAGAATTGTCCTTAGACTTATTTTCATGATATTGAGCACCAAAATGATAAAAATTATTTCTAGCATACTTTTTATCATGATATTTTGAAATTGCATTAAGGAAAGGCACCTTAGGTCTTGCCTTAGGAACTCTCCCTACACTTGAGCTTCCTATCTTGTCCTTCCTAGGGTGCCTCCCCCTTGGACATTGGTTCCGGTAGTGGCCATTTTGGTTGCACATGAAACACATAATGTGTTCCTTGCCTTTGCGTAACAAGGTTCTTGTCTCATTTGACTTTTCTTTTATCTTTGGTGCCATTAGAATCTTTTACTTGATCCTTTTTGGGTACTTACTATTATAATGCCCTTTCTCCTTACACTCAAAGCAAATAATATAATCTTTATTTTTATGAATTGACATTGAGTTACCTTACTTGGTGGTATGGGAGACATTGACTTGTTCTTCATCAGCCACGGATGTAGATGACCCCTCTTGTTTCGGTGTTGATTATTTAACCTCACTCTCAATCCTTGAGATAGAGGCTTCTACCACCTCTTCTAACTCAGATCTGTTGGTACAATCTTGCTCCAAGCATTAATTACTTTTGATGTGTGGACAATCAAGTTTAAGTTAGGCAATGTTGGTGATTTAACATGAATATTGAGTGGTAGGTTCAAGAAAAGCCTAAGTGTGGAGACTTAACAAGGAAAATCCAAGTATGAAAACTTGGCAAGGAAAGTCCAAGGAAGAAGATTTGGCAGCATAAGCCCAAGTATGTAGTCTTAGCAGCGTAAGTCCATGTGTAACTTGGCAATGGAAGGTCCGAAGCATGGCTCGTGGCGAAAAAATCCTGGAGGTGTAACCACTTGGCAAAGGAAGACCTGATAGCATGACAAAGCCGAAGGAAGCACTTGAAGACAAGCGCAAAAGGTGAGGAGTCGTGGACTCGGCTACATCCTCAAGGCACGAGGCTGATGGAAGAAGCTTAAAGGCTTAGATCTAGGCTAAGGGTAATTGTCAAGTATGAGAGGATCATACTTGATGTGTTAAATCTCAGTTTTGAGTTGTACTCATCGACTGATAATTGACTTCAATCAACTGGTCTAAAGATTAGCCGACTAGTGTGTTGCACCAATCGACTGGTCGAGTGCTCGAGTGATGAGGAAGAGTCATTCCGACATGGATGCTCGGGGCGAGTGGTGCTCAGGCTGAGCGGTGCTTGGGAAGTCCTGAGTGACACTCTGGTGCTCGACACTTGAACTTAGAAAGTCGAGCGGTGCTCGAGAAGTCGACTACTATCTGACGTAGTCGACTGGCCACGGGTAGTCGAGATGAGAGGGGCTCGGTCGCTAGTGCTCGAGCAGCCGAGGAGTTTGGGATGGGAAACCCATGCTCAAAAAATCTTCGATGGAAATAGTCAATTGTTGTTATGATGCAATCGACTCACTTTAGCGGCCAACAAACAGAAGATTATGGAATTGACTAGCCAATTCGACTGCTAGGCAAGTAGTCGACTGGTGGCTTGATTAGTCGATTGATCTACTAGAATCCAATGTGGGAAGAGCCAATGTGAGCTAACGATCGAATGATAAGTTAGCTGCTAATGATGAGCAGTCGACTGGCGAAGGGAAAAATCGGGTGACCTCACCCAAACTCTATGTAAGAGGAGTCTTAGAGCTTAGAGAAGATGTCCAAATTTTTCATAGAAATATCCTAAAGCTCTCTAAGTGATCTCTAAGGATTTCTCCACTCAATCTCTTCTTCCAAAGCTCATTCATCAAATCTTGTAAGAAGAAGAGATATTTTTGTAAGAAAGTTTCCTCCACCTTAGCATTCATCCAAAGGAAAAAATAGTGAAATCTTGCAAGAGGAGTAATCTGCCTTAAGGATTGTTATGGAGTAGGAGTGGATCTCCGAACCATGTTACGTCTTTGTGTTAACATTGCTCTTCTTATTTTTCATTCTAGCTCTTAATTTATACTTGCTTATGCGCTAACAAAGTTGTAGAAAATCAAAGAAAGGCTATTCACCCTTCTCTAGCCTTAACAAGATCCCTAACAATTGGTATCATAACTAGGTTCGCTTCGGAAGAACTAACTGCTGAGGATCTTATGGCACACTAGGGGGGTGAATAGCGTTCATTTGATTTCTTTTGATTGCGTTCTTGTCTACAAAAAGGGTTAGCGCAGCGGAAATACAAAGTACACCTGATAAAAACAAATACACACTCACAACATAAGATTTTACATGGTTCGGAATACTAGTTCCTACTCAACGGTCGAGCTCTAGTGTGAACTCTAGTGATGCACCACCACTAACTCTTTCTCCTTCTCGAACACTTCCGGAGGTGGAGAAACCTCTTACAAGATGGAGCTTTACAGGAAGACAACCAAACTACAAGTATAAACGGAAATACAAATGCAAAGAACACTTTACAATGAAGAGATTTTGGCCGCTTTGCTTTTGGTTGCTTTGGGATGCCTTAAAGGTGTGGAATCACAATAGTGTTTTCCCTTCAAAACCCTTAAGAATCAGCTACTTTAAATGCCCACTGCAACTTCTTATTAAAGCTCTCGTCAAGATAATTTTTCATCGATCAGTCGACTAGCGTTATCCACTAGTCGATTGGTCATTGTATTGTTGTCTCACAATGAACTAATCCACGTTAGATTTGGTCGATCAATTGACTACCCTGACCCATCATTCGACTGCCAATAGCCATCAGTCTACTACCGTGAGCCAGTAGTCAACTCAGAAATATTCTGTGCTCTTGTCCAATGAAGCCAGTCGACTGCTCAATCCCAGTAGTCGACTTCTAGTGCCCAATCAACTGGTCCAAACCACTGCTCAACTGCCTGAGCACCAATTAGTTTTTCGAGTTGCAGTCGACCGAACATTAGCTCGGGCCGATCTGACCACTCGACTGAACCAAGTCTCAGTTGACTGGTAAACCTCAAAACTGAAGTTTAAGACTCAAGTATGATCCTCTCATACTTGACACTTACCCTTAGCCTAGACCTAAGTCTTCAATCTACTTCCATCAGCCTTGTGCCTTTGGTTTGAGTCCATGACTCCTCACCCTTGTGTTAGCCTTCAAGTGCTTCCTTCGGCTTTATCATGCCATCGGGTACCCTTAGCCAAGACCTAAGCCTACAAGACACTTTCATTAGTCTCACGCCTTTGGGTTGAGTCCATGACTCCTCACCATTGCGCTAGCCTTCAAGTGTTCCATCTGCTTTGTCATGCTACTGGGTCTTCCTTTGCTAAGAGGTTGTGCCTCCGGGACATACATTGCCAAGACTGTACACTTGGACTTACACGACCATGACTACACCCTTAGACATCCCTTTTCCAAGTATCCATACTTGAACTTTCGCTGCCAAGACTATACAATTGGACTTATAGGCCAAGACTACACACCTGAACTTTCTTTTGCAAAGTATCCATATTTAGACTTTCCCTTGCCAAGACTACATACTTGGACTTTTCCTTTTCCAAATATCCATACTTGGACCTTTCCATGCCAAGACTACACACTTGGACTTTCCTTCACAATTATCCAAACTTGGCCTTCTTCTTGCCAGTATCCATACTTGGACTTTCACTTGAGTCTTACTCGAGCTTGGTCAACCTTAACCTGAGGTTGATTGCTTCAACAATCTCCCTCACATAACCTTGGATGTCCTAAACCATCCACTAGTCATATTATCATACATATTGTCAAACATCAAAACACTACTCGAGTCCCACTAGATCTTGGTTAACATTGACCTGAAGTCGATTGCACCAACAATCTCTACCTTTTTTATGTTTGACAATACCTGTTGGTGTAGAGAGCATCACTCCTTAGTTTTGATGTATGAACCATAGTTAAAGTTAGGAATTACTTATGATTTGATATATGTGTTAAGTGTGCAGGCTAACAGGAAAGTCCTAGTAAGTCATGTTGATCGGATACTAGGAAGAAGCCTTGACAGATCAGGATGATTGGACACAAGGCAGGAAGTCCAGATGGATCAGGAGACTAGCCATCTGGCATAAAGATGGATTGGGTTAGGAGACCGGACAATTGGCATGAAGACCAGCTAGGTTAGAGAGACCAGACAATTGGCAGAAGTCCTGGTGGGTCAGATCGGATATCAAGCATGGTAAGTCCGACTGGGCAGCCGACAGGTAGGCCTTGAGTGAATAGGTGAGGTCGAGTCCACAAGTGGGGACAAAGCTAGGCGTCGATCCAATGAATAGTCTGCGTGGGACTAAGAAGTTGAGATCGGATAGTATTACTAGTGCCATTACATTTCATACTGTATGTTTTGCTAATCTTGTTTTGCAGGGAACTAGTCGACTGAAAGGTTTCCAATTGACTGAGGTCCAATTGATTGAGTTTGGTCTAGTCGATTGGGTACCTAGTTGACAAGATAAGCTGGTAATCGATCGGAGATCTAGCAACCAAGATGGCAAGAGGTCCAGTCGACTGGGGAGGTCTAGTCGACTAGAAAGGAAAATTTTTCGATGCGGAGCCAGATGATCTGGAGTCGGATTGAACCAGGTCCAATCGACTGGAAAGGACGATGAACCAAATCGAAGGGCTGATTTTGAGTTGGCTGGAGGGTGTTCTAGTCGACTGGAAAAGGATTATAAAAGAAATGAACGACCAACTCCGAAGAAGATAACTCTACTACATCCAAGTGTCGTCAAGTGTTCTTCATCCGCAAAAAGCTTCATCTCATTGCAACACCACAACTCTGACACTCCATGGTCTATTTCAAAGGCTACAAAGTGTCAGTACATTTTAATTTTTGTTGTAATTTCACTTTATGTACTTTAATTCAAAGAGAAGATAACTTGTTACCTTTCTCTTAAACTTTGTAAAAAGAAAATCCCTCTGAAGTCAAGAGTTCTCGAGTCAGAGGGACTTTCAGTGGATTGCCCATCGAGGTAGCTCTCGGAAAGCTACAAACCTTGGAGTAGCAACCCAGTTAGAGTTGTGAACCAAGTAAAATTATCTCTTTAGTTTTATTTTTATTTAATTCCACTACATACTCTTGAAAAGAAAAGTTTTTAAATCTAAAAGAAATTTTTTATATTTTGAGATTCACCCCTTCTCTCGGAAAACTCCGATCCTACAATTGGTATCAGAGCGGGGGCGTTCTGAGTTTTGTGCAACCACCAACGAGAGCATTAGAAAATTTTATTTAATTTTTAGTATTCTTCTCTTAGATTAATTTTTACATTTTCTTTTTCACTAGAATAAAGTTTCTATTACTTTTCTATCTTGTTGTTGCATAAATTCATTTTTTTTCTTGCACATGTATAATATTGCTTCATTTGTGTAACTCTAGGAATATTTCTTAAAATTGAAAAATCTATTTTTATAAATAAAAAAAATTAATTATGTCACACTTAGAAGGGTATAACACCGTTCACCCTCCTCTCTTTAGCGGAGAAGACTTTTCCTATTGGAAGAGGCGAATGGAGTGCTTCTTGAAAACTGACCTTGAGGTGTGGTTTTCAATTAGGAAAGGTTGCGTTCCTTTGGTAGATGACTTGGGAGAGTTGTTAGATTCATGGAAATGGACCAAGGACGTAAGGAAATGATCTCAAGTCGATTACAAGGCCCTGAACACCTTGCAATACAGACTTACCAAAGAAGAGCTCAATAGAGTCGGACCCTTTAAAAATTCTAAGGTACTTTAGAATAAATTAATTGAATTGCCTGAGGGCACTAATGACACTAGAATATCTAAAAGCGACATGCTACTTAATAATCTATTTAATTATAAAAGACTTGAAAATGAAAGTGCTAATTAACTTCACACTAGAATAAAAGACATACAAAATGAACTCCACCTAATAGGTCATCAACTTAAAAATAGGGATATAATTAGGTATACCCTTAGGGCTTTTCCTCAGAATTCCTTATGGACATCCATCGTCAATTCCTATAAGGTCTCTAGGGATCTTTCCTTAATTAGACTAGACAAACTTTTCTGTGAACTTGAACTACACGAACAAGCTAACTCAGGTCAAACCAAGAATGGTATTTCTTTAGTAGAAGGTTCGATAAAAAAGGAAAGGAAAACCAAGAGTGAGTCCGAAGACGAGTCAGAGTTGGATCTAAATGGAGAATAAGAGATCGTAAACATGGTCTGGAAGGTGTTCAATCGGAAAAAGAGATTTATGAAGAAAGATGCCAAAAAGGTCGTCAACATCAAGCAAGACCTAGATTGGAAGTGACTTGTTACGAATGCAACGGGAAAGGTCACTACAAGTTGGAGTGTGCACATCTAAACAAGGAAGAAAAACCTAAAAGGGAAAAGAAGAAGAAAGAACTCAAGTCAACTTGGAACGAATCATCTTCGGAAGATTCGGACGCGGAAGAAACTAAGAGGAGCTTTGTAGCAATCATGGCCAAATCAAGTTACGAGACCGAATCAAGTTCTGAATCCGAGTCAAAGTCTGAGAGAAGCCACGAATCCACATCCATTTCCAAAGGACTAGACGAGGTAACTTCTCCCTTAGAAGATAAATTATATAACATAATTGCATACCTAGGTAGGAAATTAGCTAAGTCTGAGAACCGAGTAGACTCACTCCTTAAGGAAGTTGAAGTACTTATGGAGCAAGTTAACTCGAAGACTTCAACTTGCCAAGTAGAGGATAGAGACTCAACTCAAGTTGCAAAGCTTGAGGAAGAGAACAAAGTCCTAAAAAGGCAAGTAGGAGTTCTCATCGGAATGTTGGAAAGGTTCACCTCGGGCTCTAAGTATTTGAACATGATGCTTGGATTTCAGCGAGCTATGTACTGTTAGTAATATATGAGAGATGTCCTAAGGCAATCGCCTTATGTATGAACCATTTATATGATAAATGAAGATTCACTATTTGAGTATACATGTTTTATGTATTTGATTGGATCTTAAACTCATTTACTGAATGTCACGTCGATTCACGGCATGAGAGAATTTGTGATTGGATCACAACTAGTGAGTATCTCTACATGTGTAATTGTGATGTATCGGAATTATCCTAGTCGATGAATTGATGGATTTGGACACCATCAATTCTGTCGAGACTAGCACGAGGTATACTCCTTGGTGTATCCAAGCAGCTGATTCTCACTGGCTGGAGACATTGTGATGTCCGGAGTTAATCGTGGATGCTAGTTATGGTAACTAGTTCATTGGAGTGATCAGCCGTAAGACTTCATATGGTTCTCTGCATATATAGATATGTCAATGAAGTTCTTACTGTGGCTTAAGTGCGATGTTCCTTAGACTTGCGGTATTCAAGTCATCTTGATCATGGAGACTTATGCTTTGACATCTTAAGCAAACATCTCTAAGGAGATGTGGACCCGGGATGATTGGGTATAAGTCGAAGTGATCGAAGGTGTTTGAATAGCCTATAAAGGATTCACCACTCCTTGCGAGGAGATGTATACCCATGGCCTCTCGTCGGATTGTTACTAAAGTCTTTGGCCAAAGCATTACATGTTTAGAGTAAGGTACTCTTCGATACATGTGGAGTAACTAGAATCCGTGGGGCGAGGAAATGATACTTGGGCTAGGTGTGGCGTAGTCGACCTAGTGGGATGACACAATAGACCATGTCGAACCAAGTGGGTATAAGATGAGTGAAGGGAATGGGGCACGAATCATTCGAGCCCAAGGGTTTCGTAAATAGTTACGGATCAACCGTTGATCTTTTCGGTTAATTGGGGATCATGATGTACTACTAGGTGCCACTCATGATCGTTCTATAATTAATGGTTAATTATAGACGGCCAACATAAACCGAGAACCTATTTGGTCACACGCACAACGAGCGTAATCCAAAGAATTTAAAATGAGCTTGAGAATGAGATTCTCAGACCGAGAGAAACTAGGTTTGGTTGGACCAAACATAATGCGAGCATGAAATCGTTTCAGTCGCAATGGAAGCGTGGATGGGCCGAGTCTTATGAAGACGTAATGGATGAAGCAAAATGATTTGGTTCTAATCCAATGGAGGAGAATAAACCAAGGGGTTTGGTTTATTTTAAACGAATGAACCAAAAGTTGGTTCGGTTCATTTTAACTTAAAATAAACCATCATGGTTTGGTTTATTTTAACTTATCTTAATGGAGCGGGTTAACGGGCCTAATGGTTATGATCCAATAACCATTAAGAGAATTAGTTCTCTATAAAAGAGGGCTTAATGGATAATTAAGCCCTAATCCAAAACCCTTGCCCTAAGGTTGCCGCCCACCTCATCCTTGGAGATTTCGGCGCCAACCCTAGGTATGCCGCCCAGCTTGTTGTGCCGCCGTCCATCTCCTTGCCGGCGTCCAAGCTTCAGCCGGTGAACCCTCCGGCAACCCTCCGGTGATCTTCCTAGGCCTCGGTGAAAAGGTGAGCACTTGGCTTCCTTGTTTTGGCCGGCGCCTACTCCTCCACCAAGCTGTCCAGTTTTCTGGACAGCTTCTTCTCCTCTCGTCGGAGCATCGTTTGGACGACGGTTAGAGCTCCGACAGCGGCTAACTTACCGGGGATTCGATCTCCGGTAATCCTCTGAGGTGGAGGATGAAGGATTCGTCAATTGGTTGACGAATACCTCTCCGGAGAAGCGAGTTTTTGAGAACTCGTATTAGGATCCGAATTTGGATTCGGATCGTGATCATCTCTCGATCACATCGTCTTCAACACGAGGCTAGTAACCCGTACGAAGACGAAGCTCGTGGCTTAGTGAAGTCATCCTGAGGAACTCGGCGTGGATACGGATAGAGACGATTCTAGCGAGGATCGTTCCGGTTGATGCCGTTCCCGCTACACGTCATACGAAAGGTATAACGTAGATAAATTTCCTTTTATTGCAAATTTAAATTTACGGTTATGTCTACACTTGTTGTAATATGCATGCGTGTGTTGTGTGTTGTAATAAATGTAGATTTATTATTTTTATTGCTTCACTGTGTTCATGTTTACTAAACGTGATCGAACACACACACACGCCATGCGAAACCAAGTGGTATCGAGCGGGTTGTGTTTCGACATAATAGTAAAAATGGTTTTACGATAGTCATAATGTATTTCTGGAAATTTTCTAATTTTGGAAATTTAGAATTATTTATGGAAATTTTTCAATTTTGGAAAGTCTAGAAGTATTTATGGAAATCTTCCACTTTTGGAAAGTTGGAAGTATTTATGGAAATTGATATTTTCCATAAATAAAATATTTGATTAGATTCTTAAAATTTGTTTCCTAATTTAATCATGATTTGATTTGGGAAATCAAATCTTAAAATATTTTATTTCCATAAGTAGTTTTAATGATTTAGGAAATTGGTTTCCTAAATAGATTTTCCTTAATCAAATAATTCCATGAATAAAATATGTGATTAGATTTGGAAATTTGTTTCCTAATTTAATTATGATTTGATTTGGAGAATCAAATCTTAAACATATTTTATTTCCATAAATAGTTATGACATATAAGGAAATATATACATGACATAATTGTATGCCATGTAATTGCATTAGATGCATAACATTATGCCATGCGTGTCGTGACATGTAGATGTATGCCATGTATGCCATGCCATGTAGATAATAGTTATTTGCATGCAAAGAGGATGAGACATAAAACCCTTAAACAATATTAAAGCCTACACCTTCCATTAATATGGTTAGAACCAGAGTTCCGTTTCTTGTTTGGGTTGTTGGACTCTCTCCAAGCCCGGCTCGAACCCGAACATGTTCAAACCATGGAATAGTTTAATACTAATATGGTAAGAGTCAGAGGTCAATCGTTAGCTTTGGTTGTTGGACTCTCTCCAAGCTGGGCTAATTGGTTGAATGCGCTCTAACCATATTAAAACTATTTCTCGATTAATGGGTTGGCTTTAACCTGGAGCACCGACTTGTTGGACTCTCTCCAAGGTCGATGTAAAGGGAGGTGAAGTTGGGTGCTATGCATATGATGCATACTTGTTAATGTGTTAACAACCCGATGTATGTGTGAACATTCAATTAGTTGATAGCACATTGTGATAGTTGCATATACGTGATATGCAATCGGTATAGTTGATACCTACCATCGAAGTTATGAATGGATTGTTGGACTCTCTCCAAGGTTGTTCATAACTATGATGGATATCAGCCCATTCGGAGATGGACCTACGATCTCCCGAAGTGATTTTGGGGTTTTTGAAATTCGAAAAATGAATGGGATTTATAAATGTATATTGATGCATTTTAAAATTATTTTCTCATATATGCTCATTTTGTATTTCTAGGTCAATAAATTGATCATGACGTCTTTGAATTTGCGCACTATTTTGGATTCGAACAAACTGACTGGGCCTAACTTCCTGGACTGGCTTAGAAACCTGAGAATTGTTCTCAAGGAGGAAAAGCTTGCATATGTCCTTGAAGAGCCTCTTCCTGACCGTCCTAAGGACGATGCAACTCCAGACCAAATGTTGGTCTATCAGAAGCATGTGGCGGTCTACGGTGGCGGAGTTGCATCATGCTAGCGGCGATGGTACAGTGCAAAGCGGCATGAGCATATGGATGCTAATACTATAGTCTTCCATCTTCATGAGTTGTTCGATGAGCAGCGAGATCAAGAAGGTTGAGGTCTCTAGGCTCCTCTTCACCACGAAGATGCAAGAAGGTTAAATGCATGATGCAGTTTGTGCTAAAGATGAACGGGTACATCGAGCGGCTAGCCACCCTCAGTTTTGTGATGGATCATGAGTTAAGTATTGACTTAATTCTGCATTATTTTCCCAAGAGTTTCTCACAATTTATGATGAACTATCGGATGAACAAATTAGAATCCACCATTCCCGAGCTCCTCAATATGCTGAAGACTGTGGAGCCTTCTGTGAAGCATGAGGAGAAGGCGGTTCTGTTAGTTGATTCCTCAAAGAAAGGTTCTAAGAGGAAGGCAAAAGAACAGAAGAAAGGAAAGAACAAAAAGGCAAAGAAGGTGGAACCAACGCAAAAGGGCACTTGCCATCACTGTGGCAAGGAAGACCACTGGTGAAGAAACTGCAAGATTTATCTTGAGTCCATGAAGAAGAAGAAGGCATCCGATGCCCCATCCTCTTCAGGTATCTTCGTTATTGATTGTCATTCTATTTCCTTAGACACTTGGGTATTGGATACTGGGTGTGGCTCACATATATGTAATGACATACAAGGGCTAAGGAATAGAAGAAGACTTGTCAGAGGGGAGTCAAATTTGCGAGTTGGCAATGGAGCAAAAGTTACTGCGGTCGCCATCGAAACTTATTTGCTGGAGCTCCCTAGTGGACTAGTCTTAGAACTGGACAATTGCTATTATGTTCTTCTCTAATAAAGAACATTGTTTCTATTTCCTGTTTAAATAGAAATGGTTTCCATTTGACGTTTAGTAACAATTGTTGTTATATAACTTTGAATGGCGTACTTTATGGAACTGGAACTTTGAGTAATGGCATTTATACGTTGGACGTATCCAGTGACATTTTCAATATCGAAGCGAGCAACACGCGTGCTCGAAAGGATAATCAAATAGACTCCTATATGTGGCATTGTCGTCTTGGCCATATAAGCAAGAAACGCATGTCCGAATTACACCGATGTAGAATTCTGGAATCGTTTGAATTGGATTCATACGATACATGCGAATCATGCTTAAAAGGCAAGATGACTAAGTTACCTTTTACTGGAAAAGGTGAACGAGTGGGAGAGTTACTAGGACTAATACATACTGATGTATGTGGACCTATGTCAACTAGAGCATTAGGAGGCTATAACTACTTCATTACCTTCACCGATGATCACTCACGGTTTGGGTATGTGTTCTTGATGAAACACAAGTCTGAAGCCTTTGAAAGGTTCAAAGAATTCAGAAATGAAGTAGAGAAACAACATGATAAGAGTATTAAAATACTTCGATCGGATCGAGGTGGTGAATACTTAAGTCAAGAGTTTCTTGATTATTTAAGAGACAATGGTATATTGTCTCAATGGACTCCGCCATATACACCATAGCATAATGGTGTATTTGAGAGGCATAACCGGACCTTGTTGGACATGGTCAGGTCAATGATGAATCATGCGACTCTTCCCAAGTCCTTTTGGGGCTATGCACTTCAGACAACTGTTTACTTGTTAAACAGAATGCCTACCAAGGTAGTCTCAACTACTCCATATGAGATATGGAATGGTAAGAAACCTCATGTATCTTACTTGAAGATATGGGGTTGTCCTGCTTATGTGAAGCGGACTGTATCAGACAAATTGGATGCTAAGTCTGATAAATGTCTATTTGTTGGATACCCTAAGGAAACAAGGGGTTACCAATTCTATCATCCTGTGGAACAAAAGGTGTTTGTTTCAAGGCATGCTGTGTTTCTAGAGAAAGAGTTTCTCTTGCAAGAAAACAGTGGGAGTGTCATCGAGCTTGAGGAGGCTCGAGAGACTCAAATAGACATTGATGAGATACCTGGTGAAGCACAACAGTCGACAACTCATAGTGATGAGCAATCGGCTGGACCTATTGTAACACCACATCTTCGTAGATCTGGTAGAACACGCAATATTCCTGAGAGATATGGATTTCTCGTAAGTAAATCAAACGACATGTTACTCATTGATGATGAGGAGCCTACCAGTTATGAAGAAGTGCTGACAAGTTCAGAAAGGGATAAGTGGCTTGGTGCCATGAAGTCGGAAATGGATTCCATGTATGAAAACCAAGTTTGGAACTTGGTTGACCCACCTGAAGAGATAAAGCCTATAGGGTGCAAGTGGGTTTTCAAGAAGAAAACCGACATGGATGGTAATGTGATTACCTATAAGGCTAGATTGGTGGCGAAAGGATATTGTCAAAAGCAAGGTGTTGATTATGACGAAACCTATTCGCCTGTAGCTATGCTTAAATCCATTCGGATGCTCCTGGCCATAGCATCTCATTATGATTATGAGATATGGCAGATGGATGTGAAAACAGCTTTCCTTAATGGAAACATGCTCGAGGACGTGTATATGATACAGCCTGAGGGTTTCACATCAGTTGATAAAACCAAGGTATGCAAATTGCGACGGTCCATTTATGGATTGAAGCAAGCATCCAGGAGCTGGAATATCCGTTTTGATGAGACAATCAAAAAGTTTGATTTCTCACAAAATCCAGACGAACCTTGTGTGTACAAGAAGGTTAGTGGGAGTGCAGTCGTGTTCCTAGTATTGTATGTCGATGACATACTACTTATAGGAAACAATGTTTCAATCTTACAGTCAGTGAAGGTTTGGTTATCCAAGACATTCTCCATGAAAGACCTGGGAGAAGCAACCTACATCCTCGGGATTAAGATCTATAGAGATAGATCGAAACGGTTGCTTGGTCTTTCGCAGTCTACATATATAGACCGAGTGCTAAAGAGGTTTAGCATGTCGGAATCCAAGAAAGGTTTCTTACCCATCAGGCATGGGGTACACCTTTCGAAGTCTATGTGTCCGCACACAGAAGACGAGAGGATTTTGTTAGGACCCTTGGAATGGCTAGAGGGGGAGTGATTAGCCTTTCTTCTTTTCTACAAAAAATGTTAGCGAAAGCAATACAAAATATAAACACAAATCAAAGAAAGAACAAAGCTAACACCCGATGTACGTGGTTCGGAGATGACGCTCCTACTCCACGGCAATCCGTAAGGTGGATTAGCCCTAATCAACCTTCACTAGAACCTCCTTTGGATGAACCAAGGTGGAGAACCCTTTCTTACAATGCTCTCCTCTTCTTTACAATGATGGATGATCAAGAACAAGAGAAGAGGAGGATTTAAATCACTAAAAACACTTGGAAGGCTTGGTGAGCACGAGAGTATAGTTAGGAGCAAGAGCACTAGCTTCACCAAGCTCCTCATGGCCCCTTTTTATAGAAGAGGGGCTGTTTTTCCCATTGGGCATCGATCAGTCGACTGATGCATACCATCAGTCGACTGCCGCCGAAGCCAACGGCTTCTGAAACGCGATCTCCGCGGAGATTCGTAGCCGCAATTTCCAACGGCCAGGTGATCAGTCGACTGATCCCTCCATCAGTCGACTGATGGGGTGATTAGTCGAGTGATCAAGCGCGTGAGTGAGACGCTGCATTCGGGCGATATTTCCCTTGATCACCGATCGATGCCCTTGGCGATCGATCGCAAAGATCGGCCGATTGCTCGACCAAGGCGCTGATCGATGGTCGTGGTTTCACCGACGACTCGAACGCGACGGGCCGATCGATACATCGTTATCGATCGATACTCATCAAGTATGAGTAATTCATACTTGATTTGAGCCCCTAGACCTAGACTCAACCTTCTAGCTCCTCAATAAGCCTTGCGCCTTCAGGATCCCTCCGAGTCCGCGACTTGTTCATCCTTTGCGCTTTGCTTCCAAGAGCTTCCTTCGGTTTCGTCATGTCTTGGGTTGCCAAATGCTTGGACTTTACGCCGCCAAGACTACAAGCTTGGACTTATGCTGCCAAGACTTTACTTTGGACTTCCTTTGCCAAGGTTCACTTTGGACTTTATGCCGCCAAGACTACAAGCTTGGTCTTATGCCAAGTCCATCCCTTGACTTCCTTTGCCAAGATCATACTTGACTTCCTTTTACCAAGGCTTCATCCTTGGATTTCACACTTAAACACATTCGTAATTAGATCACAAGATATTGCCTAACTTAGATGATTAGCCAAACATCAAAACATATAAATGCTTGGAGCATTGTTGCACCAACAATCTCCCCCTTTTTGATGTTTGACAATCATTTAAGTTAGGTCTTTAAAGATACACACATAATCATCTAACTTAAGCATTCCTTCTCCCCCTTTGACATACATCAAAAAGAGAAGGATGAAAGAATTAAGAATGTTGGATCTTGGACTAAGGTATTAGATTGAAATTAAGCTCCCCCTTAATCCAAGATAGGATGTAAATTACATTTGAAGCAAGGCATAATCTAAAATTCAAAAGTTAAATCCTAACTTTGCACCAACAATGGTTTTGGGGATAACATGATAGAATTTATTGAAACTCCCCCTAAACCACTGTATTAAGCAGTCCTAAAACTCGTTTATACGCAATATTATCATATTAGAGTGTTAGGACATCAAACATACACCAAATATCAGAAAATGGAGCTTATTATCAGAAAACCCAGTGTATCGGTCATTTGGTATCGAACGATCGACTACTACGCTAAATCGAAATTTAAACCTTTACCCCATTTTGAAATACTAGAGAAATTCCAGAAATCTCGAAAAATCACGAAATTTTGCGTACACATTTCTGAAATCATACTTTATTAAGGAAAAATAATTTAAAAAATATATGTTTTCCAGATTTCAAGATTGATACAACTTTGGAAACTTACAAAAGTTCTAAAGAATTTTCAAACTTTGTATCACTTTTGTGATTCACTTGAAAACTGTTTTCCAAAATATAATGAACATAGTTTAAAATATATATGATTTGGAATTTTCAACCATGTTCTTAGAGCTATGTACTCATTACTTGAATACAAGCCTTCCCAATGGTTGGTCCATAAGGTATTTATGTCTCTAGGTGTGTCATTGGCTCATAGTAATGCATCATAACAAGCATGATGAGCCAAGTACACCTTCCCCTATCATCTCACATGGTTCTAAGTATCTCAATACAAAAATCAAGGTTTCTTAAAGCTTTTTGTGAGATGTATCAAGGTATAAAGATAACATATAGACATGGGATCATGCACACATAGAATTTTACTCTACAAAGCACATACCAAGCTCTCTCCTTAAAGATGAAAATTCATTTTCGGGAAGAGCTTTGGTGAAGATATCGGCAAGGTTGGACTTAGATTCTACATAATTAAGTTCAATGTCCCCTCTTGCCACATGATCTCTTATGAAGTGATGTTTCACTTCAATGTGCTTGGTCCTAGAGTGATGTACCGGATTTTTGGTCAAGTTGATGGTACTCACATTATCACAATAAACTTTAATGTTAGAGTAGTGTAGCTCATAGTCCACAAGAGTATGCCTCATCCAAAGTAATTGAGCTACACAACCACCCATAGCCACATATTCGGCTTCGGTGGTTGGTTGATAAAGCAACACAAAGTTGCTTCCTACTACACCAACTGACTAGTGACGACCCAACAAATTGACAACCACCACTAGTACTTTTCATATCCAATTTGCACCCGGCATAATCGGAATCGGTATAACCAAGTAATTCAAATGACCTAGTCCTAGGATACCAAAGTCCTACATTTAGGGTGCCTTTAATATACCTTAATATTCTTTTGACGGCTATCAAATGTGATTCTTTGGCACAAGATTGGTATCTTGCACACATACCTACCGCAAATAAAATGTCGGGTCTACTAGCGGTTAGGTATAGTAAGCTACCAATCATACTCCTATAGAGTTTAAGATCAATTGATTTACCTTTATGATCACTATCTATCCTAGTGCTAGTGGCCATAGGAGTGGTTACAATTTTGGCATTTTCCAAACCAAATTTCTTGATCATTTCATTTGCATATTTGGTTTGATAAATATGAATACCCTCATTGGTTTGTTTGACTTGTAAGCCTAGGAAAAAGGTAAGCTCTCCAACCAAACTCATTTCAAATTCATTTTCCATATTTTTTATAAAGTCTTGAAGAAGATCATCATTTGTTGACCCAAAGATGATATTATCAACATATACTTGGGCTATGAATATATCTTTTAATGTTGACTTTATAAACAAAGTTTGATCTACTTGGCCTCTTCTAAAATCCTTAGAAATTAAGAAGGATGACAATCTTTCATACCATGCCCGGGGAGCTTGTTTTAACCCATATAATGCTTTCCTAAGCTTACATACATGATTTGGATAATCTATGTTCTCAAATCCGGGAGGTTGCTCTACATATACTTCCTCCTTAATAAAACCATTTAAGAATGCCGATTTAACATCCATTTGGTAAAGTTTAAATCCCATGTAGGAAGCATACCCTAAGAGAATCCTAATAGATTCTAACCTTGCAACCGGGGCATAAGTCTCATCATAGTCAAGCCCCTCAACTTGATTGAATCCCCTAGCAACCAACCTAGCTTTATTTCTAGTGATATTTCCTTGATCATCTAGCTTATTCCTAAAGACTCATCTTGTAGTAATTATGGTGCTATCATTGGGTCTAGGTACTAATTCCCACACTTGACTTCTCTCAAATTGAGCCAATTCATCTTGCATTGCCAAAATCCAATCTGGATCATGTAATGCATCATTGATCGATTTGGGCTCAATTTGTGAGATAAGAGCAACTTGACTAGTAGGAGGTCTATGAAATGACCTAGTTCTTACTCCTTGAGATAGATCTCCTACTACTTGGTCAAGTGGATGATCTTGATGAATTCTTAGGTTTCTAGAAGGGGTTTCAATTTGATCATTGTTATCTTCCACCCTTCTTTCATCATCGGAGTCTCCTCTTCCTCCCCCTTGATCATTACCCCTAATGGTCAAATTTTGAAGTTTTTGGGTAATGTCTTGATTATTGTCATTAATATCTTTATCAATGGAGGACTTTCTAGGGTAGGTACTAGTAGTTTCATCAAATTGAACATTGGAAGACTCCTCAATTCCTTTGGTTCTCTTATTGTAGACTCTATACCCTCTACTTGTGGATGAGTATCCAACTAGGATTCCCTCATCCGCTTTTGATTCAAATTTTCCTAAGTTATCTTTGGTGTTTAGAATATAAACTTTACATCCAAAGACTTTGAAATAATGAATTGTGGGTATAGTCCCATTCCATAATTCAAATGGTGTTTTTCCTAAAAACCTATGAATTTGAACCCTATTTTGGATATAGCAAGCGGTATTAACCGCTTCCGCCCACAAGTAGCTAGGTAGAGAATATGCATTAAGCATAGTCATAGCCGCCTCTTGTAGGGCACAATTTCTCCTTTCCACCACCCCATTTTGTTGGGGTGTTCTAGGACAAGAGAACTCATGCTTGTACCCTTGCTCTAGAAAAAATTGTGAAAATTTTAGATTTTCAAATTCACCACCATGATCACTACGGATCCGGTTGATTTTGAGACTCTTTTCATTTTCAACCCTTTTACTAAATCCTATGATTATTTCTAAGGTATCATCCTTATGTTTCATAAAATAGACCCAAGTATACCTAGAAAAATCATCTACTATAACCAAACAATATTCATTACCATTTAAAGATGGAGTACTATGGCAATCAAATAAGTCAAGATGCAATAATTCTAATGGTAAAGAGGTATTGGTTAGGGTTTTACCTTTGTGTGATGCCTTTGTTTGTTTTCCTTCTTGGCATGCATCACACAATTTGTTCTTGACATACTTGATCTTTGGTAGCCCTTTGACCAACTCCATCTTGGCTACCTTGGCTATGTTTTTCATGTTGATATGCCCCAATCTTCTATGCCATAGCCAACTTTCCTCTTCTTTTGCAACAAAACACTTAGTAGAAATGTTAGAAACATATGAAAGATCAGCATAATAGATGTTTGATTTCCTATATCCAACTAACATACAATCATTTAATTCCTTGTGTCTAATCATGCATTTAGAGGATTCAAAAACAACATGATAGTTTGCATCACAAAGTTGACTAACACTTAATAAATTAAATTTCATATTTTCAACTAGCAATACTTTGTGAATAACAATTTTAGAGGATACCTCAATTGTACCTCTACCTAATATCTTGAGTTTTCCACTATTCCCAAAAGACACTGCTCCCTTCTTCACATATTTAATTGTGGAGAACTTGCTCACATCCCCGGTCATATGTGTTGAGCAACCGCTATCCACAATCCACATACCTCGCTCTCCTACCTAAATCACATGAAAAACATAAGCTTTTGGTACCCAAACATTTGGACCGGTAACATTAAGTAAAAACTTCTTAGGTACCCAAGCTTTCTTAACCTTACCCTTAATGGTTGCTTTCCTATTAATTAATGAAATATAAGCAACTTCTTTTTCTTTTGGCTTATATCCTAACCCGGCCTTGTTATAAAACGCTCTTTGTTTACTAAGAATCATATCAAGACACTTTGAGCCATTTGAAAATTTTTCTAAACATGCTTTCAAGTCACTAACCTCATCCTTAAGTTTGTCATTTTCTTCCCTAAGCATGCAAGAGTCAATATGTGAAGGCTTTTCATTCCTAATGGCCTTTAGTTCTACCTTCATGCTCTTAACCTTAGATTTTGACTTATCTAGAGCTTCTTTAAGATAAGCAATTGATTTATAGAGAAGCATAACCTTGGGAGAATTCATTACCTCATCGTCACTAGATGACGATTCATCACTTGAAGAATCTTCTTGACTTGATGTGCCGGAATCATCTTCTAATGCCATGAGTGCCACATGGCGTGTGATGTGGCAAAGCTCATCATCGGATGAAGAGTCTTCAACACTTGGTGTGTCCCATGTGGTTTGAGCCACCATGGCCTCCTTCTTCTTCTTTTCCTTCTTGTCCTTCTTTTTCTTTTTCTTTTCCTCCTTCTTCTTTAGCTCCGGGCAATTCGACTTTATATGCCTCTTCTTATTGCAAGCATGGCAAATCACATTATTGCTAAAACTTGAATTACCATTAAATTTACCTTTTGAGGAATGAGACCCCTTCATTGCTTCTCTATTCTTGAACTCTCTTGACTTTCTATAAAGCTTCTTGACGAAATTTGCCATTTCACTAGATGAGTCCCCATCGCTACTTGACTCATCCTCCGACTCGGATGATGATGATGCTTCTTTTCTTTCCTTCTTCTTCTTTTCTTTCTTGTCCTTCTTTTCAACAAATAGAGCTAAACCCTTTTCCTTAGAGGACATGTTAGTTTGCTCATGTAATTCAAACTCACAAAATAATTCATCAATTTTAATTTGAGATAAATCCCTAGTTACCTTAATGGCATCAACTATTGAAGTCCATAAAGAATTTCTAGGAAATGCTTGTAAAATATACCTTACCAAATCCCGGTTGTCAACTCGCTCACCTATGATATGGAGTCCGTTTATAATTTCCTTGAACCTTCCATGCATTTGACTTACGGTTTCATGCATCTTCATTTGGAAGGCTTGAAGTTGTCCAATTAATAGGTCCTTCTTGGCCCTCTTTGACTCCTTGGAACCTTCATTTAGCTCAATGAGCTTTTACCATAGCTCCTTGGCGGATTCAAAAGGCCCCACCTTGTTGAGTTGCTCCATTGTGACGCCGCATTGGATGGTGAGGACGGCCTTTGCATTTGATTCAAATTTCTTGTTTATTTCTCTTGTCCAATCCTTGCTTGGAATAGGATGTCCATGTTCATCCACCGGTTCCTCGAAGCCATCTACAACACTATGCCAAATTTCAATATTACTCATAAGATAGTACTTCATCCTACCTTTCCAATACGCAAAATGACTCCCATCGAAGAGCGGTGGCTTGGCGATGCTATATCCCTCTTGAAGAGCCATTGATGTCTTGGTTGATGGTGAGATCTTCCAAGCTATCCGGGCTCTGATACCACTTGTTAGGACCCTTGAAATGGCTAGAGGGGGGGGGGTGATTAGCCTTTCTTCTTTTCTACAAAAAATGTTAGCGGAAGCAATACAAAATATAAACACAAATCAAAGCAAGAACAAAGCTAACACTCGATGTAATGTGGTTCGGAGATGACGCTCCTACTCCACGGCAATCCGTAAGGTGGATTAGCCCTAATCAACCTTCACTAGAACCTCCTTTGGATGAACCAAGGTGGAGAACCCTTTCTTACAATGCTCTCCTCTTCTTTACAATGATGGATGATCAAGAACAAGAGAAGAGGAGGATTTAAATCACTAAAAACACTTGGAAGGCTTGGTGAGCACGAGAGTATAGTTAAGAGCAAGAGCACTAGCTTCACCAAGCTCCCCATGGCCCCTTTTTATAGAAGAGGGGCTATTTTTCTGTTAGCGTCGACCGGTCATGCATACCATCATCGATCGCCACCGCCAATGGCTTCAAACGCGATCTCGCGGAAATTGGTAGCCGCATTTCCAACGGCCAGTGATCAATCGACCGATCCTCCATCACCGATCGATGGGGTGATCACGAGTGATCAAGGCGTAGCAATGAGTGAGATCGCATTCTCGTGGCGATATTTCTTGATTAGTCGACCGATACCCTTGGCAATGATCGATCGCGAAGATCACCGATCGCTCACCAAGGCAAGCGATCGATGGTCGGTTTCCAAGTATGAGTAATTCATACTTGATTTTATACCCTAGACCTAGACTCAACCTTCTAGCTCCTCAATAAGCCTTGTGCCTTCAGGATCCCTCCGAGTCCGCGACTTGTTCATCCTTTGCGCTTTGCTTCCAAGAGCTTCCTTCGGTTTTGTCATGTCTTGGGTTGCCAAATGCTTGGACTTTACGCCGCCAAGACTACAAGCTTGGACTTATGCTGCCAAGACTTTACTTTGGACTTCCTTTGCCAAGGTTCACTTTGGACTTTATGCTGCCAAGACTACAAGCTTGGTCTTATGCCGCCAAGTCCATCCCTTGGACTTCCTTTGCCAAGATCATACTTGGACTTCCTTTTACCAAGTCTTCATCCTTGGATTTCCCTGTCACTTAAACACATTCGTAATTAGATCACAAGATATTGCCTAACTTAGATGATTAGCCAAACATCAAAACATATAAATGCTTGGAGCATTGTTGCACCAACAGATTTGCATGAGTAAGATTCCCTATGCATCCGCAATAGGATCTATCATGTATGCTATGTTATGTACAAGGCCCGACGTATCGTACGCTCTGAGTGTCACGAGCAGATACCAGTCCGATCCGGGAATGGATCATTGGGCGGCTGTTAAGACGATCCTTAAGTACTTGAGAAGAACTAAGGATGTGTTCCTAATATATGGAGAAGGGGACATGGTGATACGCGGGTATACGGATGCCAGCTTCCAGACAGACAAGGATGATTCCAGGTCTCAGTCTGGATATGTGTTCACCTTGAATGGGGGCGCAGTGAGTTGGAAAAGTTCCAAATAAGAGACTGTAGCGGATTCTACCACTGAGGCAGAATACATTGCAGCTTCGGAAGCAGCAAAGGAAGCGGTTTGGATCAAGAAGTTCGTTCGTGAACTTGGTGTGATTCCGGCCATTGTTGAAGAAATACCGGTCTACTGCGACAACAATGGAGCAATTGCACAGGCGAAAGAGCCAAGGTCTCATCAACGATCCAAACATGTGCTTCGCCGCTATCATCTTATCAGAGAGATCATCAATAGGAACGAAATACAAATCGAGAAAATTCCCACTGAAAGGAACTTAGCGGATCCCTTGACTAAGGCATTACCTCAAAATAAGTTTGAGGGTCATGTTCGAGCTTATGGTATTGGATACCGTAGCGATTGGCATTAGGCCAAGTGGGAGTCTGTTAGTAATATATGAGAGATGTCCTAAGGCAATCGCCTTATGTATGAACCATTTATATGATAAATGAAGATTCACTATTTGATTATACATGTTTTATGTATTTAATTGGATCTTAAACTCATTTACTGAATGTCCACGATACGATTCACAGCATGAGAGAATTTATGATTGGATCACAACTAGTGAGTATCTCTACATGTGTAATTGTGATGTATCGGAATTATCCCTAGTCGATGAATTGATGGATTTGGACACCATCAATTCTGTCGAGACTAGCACGAGGTATACTCCTTGGTGTATCCAAGCAGCTGATTCTCACTGGCTGGAGACATTGTGATGTCCAGAGTTAATCGTGGATGCTAGTTATGGTAACTAGTTCATTGGAGTGACCAACCGTAAGACTTCATACGATTCTCTGTATATATAGATATGTCAATGAAGTTCTTACTGTGGCTTAAGTGCGATGTTCCTTAGACTTGCGGTATTCAAGTCATCTTGATCATGGAGACTTATGCTTTGACATCTTAAGCAAACATCTCTAAGGAGATGTGGACCCGGGATGATTGGGTATAAGTCGAAGTGATCGAAGGTGTTTGAATAGCCTATAAAGGATTCACCACTCCTTGCAAGGAGATGTATACCCATGGCCTCTCGTCGGATTGTTACTAAAGTCTTTGGCCAAAGCATTACATGTTTAGAGTAAGGTACTCTTCGATACATGTGGAGTAACTAGAATCAGTAGGACGAGGAAATGATACTTGGGCTAGGTGTGACGTAGTCAGCCTAGTGGGGACTGACACAATAGACCATGTCCTGAACCAAGTGGGTATAAGATGAGTGAAGGGAATGGGGCACGAATCATTCGAGCTGCTGAAGGGTTTCAGAAATAGTTCTGGATCAACCGTTGATCTTTTCGGTTAATTAGGGATCATGATGTACTACTAGGTGCCACTCATGATCATTCTATAATTAATGGTTAATTATAGACGACCAACATAAACCGAGAACCTATTTGGTCACACGCACAACGAGCGTAATCCAAAGGATTTAAAACGAGCTTGAGAATGGAATTCTCAGACCGAGAGAAACTAGGTTTGGTTGGACCAAACATAATGCGATCATGAAATCGTTTCAGTCGCAATGGAAGTGTGGATGGGCCGAGTCTTATGAAGACGTAATGGATGAACCAAAATGATTTGGTTCTAATCCAATGGAGGAGAATAAACCAAAGGGTTTGGTTTATTTTAAACGAATGAACCAAAAGTTGGTTCGGTTTGTTTTAACTTAAAATAAACCATCATGATTTGGTTTATTTTAATGGAGCGGGTTAACGGGCCTAATGGTTATGATCCAATAACCATTAAGAGAATTAGTTCTCTATAAAAGAGGGCTTAATGGATAATTAAGCCCTAATCCAAAACCCTTGCCCTAAGGTTGCCGCCCACCTCATCCTTGGAGATTTTGGCGCCAACCCTAGGTATGCCGCCCAGCTTGTTGTGCCGCCGTCCATCTCCTTGCCGGCGTCCAAGCTTCAGCCGGTGAAACCTCCGGCGACCCTCCGGTGATCTTCCTAGGCCTCGATGAAAAGGTGAGCACTTGGCTTCCTTGTTTTGGCCGGCGCCTACTCCTCCACCAAGCTGTCCAGTTTTCTGGACAGCTTCTTCTCCTCTCGTCGGAGCGTCGTTTGGACGACGGTTAGAGCTCCGACAGCGGCTAACTTACCGGGGATTCAATCTCCGGTAATCCTCTGAGGTGGAGGATGAAGGATTCGTCAATTGGTTGACGAATACCTCTCCGGAGAAGCGAGTTTTTGAGAACTCGTATTAGGATCCGAATTTGGATTCGGATCGTGATCATCTCTCGATCACGTCGTCTTCAACACGAGGCTAGTAACCCGTACGAAGACGAAGCTCATGGCTTAGCGAAGTCATCCCGAGGAACTCGGCGTGGATACGGATAGAGACGATTCTAGCGAGGATCGTTCCGGTTGATGCCGTTCCCGTTACACGTCATACGAAAGGTATAACGTAGATAAATTTTCTTTTATTGCAAATTTAAATTTACGGTTATGTCTACACTTGTTGTAATATGCATGCGTGTGTTGTGTGTGTTGTAATAAATGTAGATTTATTATTTTTATTGCTTCCGCTGTGTTCATGTTTACGAAACGTGATCGAACACACACACGCCGCGGTGCCGGAAACCCAACATGTACAACAAGTCCGGACTGACACAAGGCTAAATCTTCATATAAATCATACATGTCATTACTTAACTGAAATGCTAAGAGTTGAGTCCAAATATGGGTTCTTGAGTCTAGCTTAGTCAATCAAGTTGGACCGAACCAATTTTGTGTTCCCAAGAGTCAAGTTCACTTAGTGAACAAAACTCAACCAAGTTATTACTTAGGGAAAGCAAACACTTTGCTTGTTTCTTTAATTAATTAAACTCTTGTATGTTTACTTTACTTTACTTGCTTAATTTAGAATTGACTTGTTAGGAAACAAAGTAGTTTAAACTTGAACAACCTAGTACTAAGATGAAGTGAACTGATAGTAAGTTAGGGAAGCTCTTCGAGGTGCATGTCTAGGAAGTGGTCCACCTGATAACCAAAGAAGGTCATATGCCTCGCTACGACCAAGTGCACTAAGTTGAGTGGAACTGACCGAAGCTAACTCACTAAGTCTTTAACTAGTTAGACCAAAGCTTAGTCCAAAGTGAGTCAAGTATTTGATTCCTTCATTGACTTTGTCTTAGGAAGTGGTCCACCTAATATTCAAGAAACCCATATGCCTTGGCACTACGTGGAAGTCAATTTTGGAAAAACCTATTTGATTAGTTCAATCTACACTTGAATCTAACACAAGTTTAAAAACTTTGAACTTTTTCATTAAAATTAATTAAGATAAAAATGAATCCTTATCTCAGAAAACCCATAGGATTAACGTGTATTGAAAACTTATATCGGATTAGATGAATTAGAACATAATCAACTCAACACAACTTAATCAACTTAATCAACTCAACTCAACTCAACTCACTCAATCAAGTCAATCAACTCAATACAACTTAATCAACTCAACTCAACTTAAATCAACTTAATCAATTCAAATCAACTCAATCAATTCAAATCAACTTAACTTAATCAACTTAATTAACTCTAATCAAATTAAATCAACCATAATCAAATAAACTTTAAAATTAATCGAAATAAAATTTTATCGATTCCAATCGACTGTACAAGAGTCGACTGGATCATGTTCAGTTGCCTCAAAACCTCGGAAAGGTAAAAATATGACTCCAGTCGATTGAAACTAATACAGTCGACTGGAATACATTCATATATAAGTGATAAGACTAATCTAGTCGACTCAAACCCATACAGTCGACCGAGTATGAATGCAGTAAATGGTAAACCTATAACAGTCGACTGGACCAAGTCCAGTCGACTCAAATTCAGTCAACTGAAATATGTCCAGTCAACTGGATTCTATTTATAAAATCAACGCAAAGGTAGTGCCTAGTCGACTCACATCACTCCCAACTAGCTGACAAACACCTATTTTCAACTCTTCGAAGCACTTGGGTCATCAAATCTCTTATATAATACCATCCATAATGCCAAGGTAACAATTCTATTTTTTTTTCAATTATTTTTGCATAAATATTAAATTATTATAATTTAATTAGGGGTAAAATAAGAGAAGTTGAGGCGGAGTCATCCTCTGCTCCTAGTATGGACATTAGGTTCCCACTAAGGGACATAGGATTAGGTTTAATAGCACCAGTTATACTCTCATGCCTACTAGATATATAAGTCGATCATTTTTTAGTAGATCATGCATACCTAGCATTGAAGTCATAACACATTATGGCTTAGATAAAGTAGTTTATTATAAAAAAAACTCTATTAACATAGACTTATGTGCTGAGTTTTGCAATAACTTTACTAGAATTGATGATCTTGCATACTCCACTAGAGAATAGGGTAAAAATTTTATCTTTACCCCATCCTTATTGAGAGATCATTTAGGACTTATACATTTATCATATCCAGTAGTGTGTTTTCCCTCTATGGAGTTATCGTATGATGATAGCTTTAGTTCCACTAGACTTAGAGTACAAGACTATGCCCTGTATAGAGTCATAGTGAACTGTATTTTGCCACTCACCACTAGGGACATCGCCATGATGCACCCCTATCATTGATTTTCACTTTATGCACTTAGTCATAGATTAGATTTAGATATTAATTTACAAATGTTTCATTCTATTATTCATCACTCTAGAGTAGTTACTAGTAAAAGGGTACATCTGCTCTATTGTCATATCATCACATCTTTACTAGATACATTAGGGTTTGATGTTACCATAAATAACATTAAAAAACTCACTAAGTATGACATGATAGGCTCTAGACAATTTGTTTGCATAGCTAAGATAAGTCTAGATGAAAATAATATCCTGATCTGGAGGAGAGATGACCCTCAACCTCAGCCCCATCCCTAGCCTGAGCCTGAGATTGACCTAGAGCATAATTCTCAGGGGCACAAAGATTTGATAGTCTATCTCCTTTTCTTGGGCTTCTTGCACCTCCCACTATAGTAGAGAGATTATCCTGATTAGAGGATGCGATGCAATGTCAGGAGCAGCAACATTAGGCACGTCATCTTGAGATGATGCAGATGATTCAAAAGTAGAGAGAGGATCATAGAGAGTTGATGTAGGTGCTCCAGACACAGAGAGATGATCATCGAGAGATGATGGAGATTTTTTGATCTTGGAGCATGAGCCACCCACCTCCTCCACCTCCTTCTTCATATTAGGACTGTATTAGATACACTAGTTGATGTAGTTTAAACTTATGTAGTTAATATGGTAACTTTTAAATTTTGGTTATCCTTAGTAGACAACTTGGGTTATGCTTAGTAGACTAGACTGCTTTAATGTTTCATTATTCAAAATCTATTTTTTTTACTAAGTAATATTATTTTCTTAAAGGAAAATTAAAAATTGATCTAGCCTAGGTCAAGTTTAGATTTTATGATCCTATAGACCTAGGTAAGCCTTCGTATCTCTCAAATACCTCGGACTACTTGTTTGTGTATTGAGTCACGAAGATGGGAGTGAGATGTTAGGACTGTACCCCAGATTCTAGATGAAGATTCAGTGCATCGACATGAGCCAAAATAAGGTTTAAAAAACAAATCAATCACTTCGGTGACTAACTCTAATCCAAAGCTTGATGACAATTCTATATCACTTGAGGTACTAAAGAGTTGGAAATTTACTTTAGGACAATTTTTAGATGTATATTTTCAGTATATTATTTAGTCAATTATGAATAAGAATTCATGCTTGGACATTTCTTATTGTATTACTTAAAATTTTTGAATAAAAGGAGAAAATAATTTCAAGACTATTAAAATTTTAAAGAGATTTATTTAAGGCGGAGTTTTGAAAATATTTGAGCTTTATTTAAGGGGGAGTTTTGAAAATTTAAAATATTTTAGCTTTATTTAAAACATTTTAAAAGACTCTAGCTTTTATTGTGGGGGAGAAAATTTTGAAAACATTTTAGCTTTATTTAAGCG